>OX359289.1:108791718-109419218 GCA_947179395.2 Pulicaria dysenterica
AATGTATGCCCAAAATTCTAACTAGCCCTTGTTAATAGCAAACAAAATTTGACTCCATAAAATATATACCTGCAAAAAAAGTTGTCTTTTATGTAACGAACCATAACAGACATTAACAAGAAGAAAGAAAATAAATAGAAATATTTGAACATACTTTTATTTATATGGACTTCACCAAAGTTCCAAGCAGCTATTACTCATATCTAAAATAGCAAAGTTCCGGTGAACAAGTTAGTATGTGAGAAAAAACGCATGCATATTCAAGAGTATACAAAAGAAGAAAAGATATATTTTTAAACATTTACGCAAGTAAATCAAATAATTTAGCATACCTGGTCATCGATATCACATGTTGTGTGCCATATACTAACAACTTCATTTAATTCTTCTGGGGTAAAAGCTTTCGTACTCGTCTAAGGATTCTAATGTAGAAAATATATACTTCAATCAATGAACTTTTTGTAATATAACATTAAAAATTTCAAAAAGTAACAATACTTACTTTTGTAGGGAAATCATGCATGTATTTCGTGACAAAATCATATAAAAACTTCATAGTGTAATATCCATATTCCCGACCAGCATTTTGTTTATTGCACTGGTTTTTAAAAGAACAAATAAACATAAAACATAAACATAAACATATATCGATGAGATTTTATATAATACAAGTTTACCTTAAGGAGTTTCCATGTTACGTCGCTACCAAGCACCCTAAAAAATAAATGTTAGTGAAAACTCTAAAGTTAATGATTTAACAATATAGATGATACTTACTCGATCAGACATTCCGTAAACTTGTATTGCTTCTCTGGTTTTGCACCGGCTTTGTTGAGAGAGTCGAAAATATATACCGCTCTTTGTTTTTTTGAATGACATACAAAACCCAATGTTGACTGATAATTTATAAATATAATTAGTAATTGCATTGCTAATGCTATAAAAAACAAATAAAAAACTAGTACCTTTGAAATAGGTAACTCATTATCATTTGGAAGCATTTCATGCAACAACTCTAACAAACTTGTGAAACTTTTATCACTCCATCCATTATCTGTCTTTAAGTTAAACAACCTCAACACCGCAGGAAGTCTAGTAAAATTGGTACAACCATTATATAATGGTTTTTCTGAGTCAACAAACAGCTGTTGAAATTTATCATGATATTTGTCATCAATATTATCTTCCAAATCATGCAACATTTCATCTAAATTATCATTATCATCGTTGTTGTCGTCATTATATTCGGGTATAGAAGTGCTATCATCTAGTGGTTCGCCATGCCAACACCAACGGGTATATTCTTTCACAAACCCGTTTACTATTAAATGATATTTAATTTCATTAATATCAACGAAACACTCAACATTTTTACACCTTTTACAAGGGCAATTAATATTGATCTTCCCATCTTTAGTCGATCATCTTCGGCAACTTTTATAAATTGGATAATCTTGCCATAAACTCACTAGTACAACGCGGTATCTCATACATCCATTTACTACGATCCATCTGCAATTTAATAAAATAATCAAATCTAATATGTAAAATCGATCATATTTATTGGGTTCGGTTTTATTTGGATAAATCAAGTTTAACATTAACTGTAATTAAAAAAACATATAAATTACGTATGTGGTTTAGAATTCTATATATTTATATATAAATTAATGTAGAAAATAAATTATAAATACATAGTAATTATAAATAACTGATTTATCAATTAAACTGTTTATAAACTAATTCATAGTGATTACCAAAAAAATCTAATGCACAAATCAGATTTCCTCGTGATCGGATTCTTGAACAAATGTCTCAACGGTGGTCTGCACATCAATTGTTTTTGCACATAGTAATTACTTTTAAATGCAAATCTCCACAACTTTAAAAAGCAAATTCCTTTTACGTCAAATTTTTATACCGAACCCATAATTCTTCTTATATCAAATCTCTACAAATTTTAAAAAGCAATATCCACGAGTTCTAAAATTTCTTGATGGTGGGCGACAATTAGGGAAGATAGATATTAATTAACAAAAAACCCAAATTACCCCTTAACTAATTATGACATATGTCATTTTTAATTTATTTCAATCATTTATCATTGGATCTTATCAAAAGTCAATAAAAAATTAGTCAAAATTGATGCATGTAAACTGTCAATTAATTAAGGTTTAAGGACAAATCTGAAATTAAAAAAATCTCACAGCTCCTAAAATTACTATTTATCTCTTGAAATTACGTTTATTAACTCCCCAGTCAATAGTATAATTAAAAAACCTCAATATGAAATCTAATGCACAGTTAGAAATCTTTACATAAACACGTACTTAATATGAAATATGATTCACATGAATTTATACATAACACCTGCCAAAATTGATGCACTCAAGAAGATTTTCAAATATATATGATAAATCAAATCTTATAAAGATATAGTTCCAACAAAAAAGACGGTAACAAGAAAGACGGTAACAAATTTAATATAAACAATTAATATATATTGATTTTAAGAAAACTTAGTATAATTCAAACTATATACATATTTAATTTCAAAACTATAAATTATCGTTAAACAAATCGCTCGATAGATAGCAGGAAACAAATTAATTTGATTTTAGGTAGTAGCTTATTAACTGTTTCATATCCCATCTAAAAGAATGAAATTTATAATTTAGAACTTTGATAGCAAAAATTAAATATATTTTTTCTAGTAATTCAAATTTTATATATTAAAAATCAATGCATTAGCATATATTTGTGTATCATTTGAAGTAAGAGAATTAATAATAAAATCAATTAGACCATGTTGACATATAATTGGTTTTAATTTCTTAAATTGCTACATGAATTGCATGCTATCATAGGAACTAGCATCTACCACTAGTATTAATAATATTTATTATTATTCCATCGATCATTCTTATATGTGAGATCCGAATTATACATAATCAATGTAAAGGAAATCAATTAATTACCTCAAGTGGTGATCGGAACATCAAACAAGCTCGATTCGTCTTTTCCGTCGGTTGCCGATCTCATATGCGCTTCTCGTTCGTTGTTATTCTTAAAGCTTTTATGCTGATAACGTATTGTAAATTATAGAGAACAAGAAAAAAATAATGGAGAGAAAAAAATAATTATACATTGATATGATCATCTATATATAGGACTACAATACATAAGAGATAATTATAAAAAATACAAATATCTTATTTGGGATTACATATCTCTAATATCATCTAATGCTAGGAGATAATAACAACTATAATTATCCAAAGTGATAATTATGTACGTAGCATTAATATTAGGAGATAATTATTATCCATAATTATAATTATCCAAAGGGATAAGGTTTTTATTTTCTATTTTTTATTGTACGTAGAGATTAGGAGCCCTAGGTTTTGCTTAAGGTTACCATTTTTTTTTCCAAAAGGATAAGGTTTTTATTAATATTAGGAGATAATTCTTATCCATATGTACGTAGCACTAATTATGTAGTATTTAAAAAGACCGGTTTATAACCGGTCTTCATATTGTGGGTATTTAAAAAGACCGATTATGATATAAAGACCGGTTTCTAAGCGGTCTAAATAGTATTAATATTGGCGGAAGAAATGGGGGTACTTAAAAAGAACGGTTTTGAGATCTTTTAGACCGGTAGGGAAGCATTTTCGCGGAGGAGTTGTAGTTTTTGATGATTTTATAGATCGGTTATAATGAAACCGGTCTTAAAAATATGTTTTAAAGACCGGTTTTGTAAAACCGGTCTTTAAGCCTAGATCTATAAAAACATCCGTGTAGTAGTGCATACATATACACACAACACTCAATCGATCTCTAGCCCACACTAATATAAATATACATATTTATATTTGTTCAAAGCAAGTAGGTCACAAAGTCAATTTTTAGATAAGTTTGTTTCTCCCAACCTCCACTTCATCATCTTCTTTAATATTAAACTCTCTTAATAAACTTATCTCCATTGTTATCATTTTCAAGCATTCATAACTTCATAAGAACTCAAGAACACATGAACGATTACATGAACAAGCTTCTTAAATCCATAATTTCAATTTTTATAAACATACTTTAAATCATGATTTTAAACTCAAACACTTAACACAACATCAAGAACATCAACAAATCTATTGGTATCATTCAAAAACCATTTAAACATTCTAAAATCTTCAAACTTATGAACATACACTTTCAAGTTCTTCAATAACACTATCATGGTAGTTCTAACAATTTTTTAGCGTGGTAACTAATTGAAATCATGTTATTTAGTAACCATGAATCATAACCATTCCTTGTGTTAAAGATTTACAAACTTTAGAATCAAAAGGAAAATGATTCAACTAAGCAAGTTGATAACTTTCTCTCAAATCCACCTTAGAAAACACACACACAAGAGTACATAGTTTAGACATGAAGGTACTTTAATACTTCAATTTTCGGCCACTAATAAGGTTCACACACTAACACAGTATTTAAAAAGCTACATTCGAATATACAGTTTGTCACATATACGATCCATCTCGAATAATTAATTACTAACGAAATAATATTTGGAATTTTTATTTAGAAACGAATCCATCGATACCATAAACGCATACTTTTAAAATAAACAAATAGACAATTATTTGAAATACTCACGATATAACTAGGCCTGAATTGAGGATGTTGCAAGAATACTGAAATACATGTGTTTTATTTCAAAAGACTTGAAGAATTCTCTAAGGGGTTGTTTGGTTCATTCTTTGATTTTGGGAGGATTGGGATTTTAGAAGGGGAATTGCATTTCATGGGAATTCATTTGGTGGGATTTTAAATCTCATACCTTTGTTTGTTTCACCATAACACCACCCATACCTGAATCCTCATTTCAGTCGGAGTCGGAGCCGGCGACGCGACCAACCACACCACGACGAACCGCACCACCAACCACTACCCTTCTCGTTCAGATCTGGGCGACAGTCGACGAAGGGAACAACGAACGAAGGGAACGACGAAGGCGGCTAGGGTTTTCGAACGAAGGGAACGACGAACGGCAGCTAGGGTTTTCGACGAACGGCGGCTAGGGTTCAGAATACCAGGGGGGCTAGGGATCGACGAACGGCGGCTAGGGTTTTTGACGAACGAAGGGAACGACGAAGTGAAGCTAGGGTTTGCGAAGGAGACGAAGACGGAGAAGAAGACGAAGACGAGGGTTTTTGTGACTCGGTATGACGGAGAAGAAGACGGCGAAGGTCGCCGGAGAAGGAGACGAAGACGAGACGAAGGTCGCCGGTGAAGGAGACGAAAACGAGACGAAGTTCGCCGGAATTTTATAGCCGGAGGGGTCGCCGGAGGTCGCCAGAGCAAATCCACAGGTGGGGGATTTCAAAATACCAGGGGGGTGGGAGGATTTCTAAATCCCCCATTCATGGGATTTTAAGAATTCCCATCATTTTGATTCCTCCCTCACAATTACAAAACAAACACATCATTTGGGAGGATTTGAATTCTCATTCCCATTAATTCCCCCCAAAAGAATGAACCAAACACCCCCTAAGTACAAAGCATCGGCTGAAGATCAACTGAGCACTAAGTATCAGTTAAAGGACCAAATTCAGAAGATCAACCGAGAAGAAAAGACGAGTATAGAAGTAGTAGTTGAGTGATTCTCTAGCATCAGCTGAGGAATTACTACCATCAGCCGAGGAACAATTTCTATCAGCTGAGCAGTAAAAGTGATCAGCTGAGCCTTACAACAAGGCCTTCTCACACTAGCTAAATCACTTTACTTCACTTAGTCTATTTCCCATAAGCTTATCACTCTGAATAATCAGCTGAACACTCGTGATCAACTGATCATCTAGGTTGATTAGCTTATGCCTTCTCCCAGTCTACATGTTTAACCAGTTGAACTTCATTAGCTAAGTCTTTCCCATTCCTTTAGCTGAGCAAAAGGATGTTTGTAGTTTAGTGTATTTCATCAGCTAAGTAGCAAAAATTGCAATATATTACTATTGTAACTTTGTATTTATTCTTAAGTCAAAGCCAGAACATGTGATGTTCTATTATGCCTTTAGATCTGTCTTTGTAAAAGTCTTAGCACCTTTTGAATTTACACAAGAATTTCATTCTTTAGTTTTAGAAGCAAGTTTAAAGCTTTTAAGTAAAGAACAAACTTTAAGAGTTAGCACTATATCGTGTAGAACAAACTTGTTCACGTGTTGAACAACCTAAATATTAGTTGGTTAGGATTAGCTTCTTCTATGTGTTAGACACTTTGTTGCCACCTTTATTGAACTTGGATTTTCAGCATTCAATTCATGTAATTCTTGATTCATTTCAATAATAATTTTATAAAGTATAATCGTGTGTCTTTAAATTTTAAAAGATAAAGTTTGTATTCATCCCCCCCCCCCCCCCCTCCTACAAACATTTATTGTTGAAGTATCCATCAGGGACTAACATGTTCAATTATAACTTTTTAGTAAGGTACAAACAATGAGTTGTTCTCCTCCTGTATGAATCTTAGCAATGAGGTTTTTTTTCATCTAATCTGATATTAATCGTTCAACTTGTGAACGATTCTTAGATGTTAGGATTGCATATTTTATTCATTATTGAACACATTAAAAAACTTGGATGTTATAACACTAATGAATTCTATTCATTACCGAACACATAGAAAAACTTGGATGTTATAACACTAATGAATTTTATTCATTATTGAACAATTGTTTGATTCTATCTTTTTTTCTTCACGTGTGACAATCTCGTCCAAAAGTTACAATCTCGTCTAAAAGTAGTGAACAAACGAATATTTCCCTATAAATTGTTTATAAGTGAACATTCAATTTGTGTGTAATCCGAATACATTTGTCGTTTTAATCAGTAAACAATTGCAAGATCGTTGGTGAACCGGAGTTTATTTATTTCTCAATGGTGCCGGTAACATAATGTGTGTTTGGCAATGTTCACTAGTGAACACAATATTAATGATAAAATATCACGTAAAATTTTTGTTGTAATCATCGGTGAACACCATAAATTAATAAACTTTTATTAAAAAAAATTAATTTATTTTTATTTTTATTTAAAATATAAGAGATAAAATATGAGAGAGAAGTATATAGGAAGGAGAAAAAAATGCATTTACCATTATGCCCTTTAGTATTAAAAAGTGAAAAATATGATTAATATATGTCATTAGATCAAATATAAATAAGAGGTTTTGATCACTGCTTGCATGAACCCTCTTATATATATATATATATACATATATATATATACTAGTTTAATACCCCGTGTATTAACACGGGGATGATTAAAATAACTTTTAAACGTTTTCTCGTATTAAACGGTACTAACATGTATAGTAAAAAATTATACATCATACAAAGTGTATCACAACAATGAATGTCACGGGCATTATTTGTATGCTTAACCAATATTGTTTATTATATATTGGATATGAATAAACGATAAATATTTTTAATTAGGTCTAATGAAACATGATTATAAAATATGAAACATATAATATATTACTATTTTGCGCTGATAGTTGTTAGCCATTTTAGAAAATAAATAAAAATGATTAGTGAGAAAAATTCTAATAATAATTTGAATATATCTTGAAATATAGGATTTTAACTAATAAAAGATATTCTAAAAATAGTTTAATGATATTATAAGCTTATTCTTTTAATATATAAGTTTATTACCCCGTGTATAAACACATGAGATGTTTGAAATTTAGTATAAATTTTGATGGTGTGAAATTGTTAGAGGTATAGTAAAATAACTGTAAAACGTACATATGAGTGTTTATCACCCGTCTTTTCTTCTTTTCTGTTGAAGGTTCGGAACAAAGGTCTCTTTAGAGATGATGAAGAATATTGTTTATTTTTCATAATTGATATCTAAGAGAATGAAAAAAATGAGAACAGTATGATCTTTAATATCAAAAATAAAGAAATATCAAAATAAGGTTCAAACATGTAATCGTAGGTAATATATAGGTGATTATCTACCTATTTTAAAACTAAATCATACAAATAAAGACAAGATTGAATAATTATTTTTATATTTATAACAAACATACTCAACTAAAAATATAAAACTTTTGAAAAATAAAATAAATATATACGTTTAATTAGGTAAAACTTGAATAATTTATAACAAAAATTAATATTTATCTAAATAAATAGTATCTCACGTGGGGATGTATATTACAAATATTAATATTAATTTAATCATTGATTTAGTTAAGAGTTATCTTTATCTAATTCATATTAGTTTGACTCTAAAAAGTCAAAATCAAAATTTTAGAATTAAAATAATTAACGGCTAAGATTAAATCTTTTATTAAATGAAGGGTCCAGATTATCTAATAATTTTTTTCAAATTAGTCTTTTATATATATTAGAAGATATATATATATATAGGAGGGTTAATACGAGAAGTTATTATATAGGATCTAACTAGTCAAGATCTTAGTCAAAAGGATAATAGTGTCTTTTTGTATTTACTTAATTAATTCAATGTTAATTTAATTATGGTAATTCATCTATTTTATCTTTCAACTTTAAATGTCACAGATTTTTTCAAAATTTATTATACTTTAGATATATAATAATTATTTTAATTCACCAGAGCCGTTTTATTGATTCTTTTTTATTACGTGAAGAAATACATAACCATTTTTTCATCCTTTTTTATCAATATTATCAATATTTCAATAATGAAAAAATATTAATATAGGTATTTTGTAGCATCGAATTTTAAAATTAATATTTTTATATTAACTATTTCATTAATCATGCTTTAATAAAAATTAATAATTTATAGTTTTTCATTTTTGTAATCACCTAAATCTTTTTTTCTGTTGTTTATTGAGTTTACAAGTGAGATACATAAAAATACAAAATTTCATGTTTGTTCATGAATGAACATGAGAGTTATTAAGAACATTATAATATAAAAGATTACTATTCACTAATAAACAACGTAGAAAAAAGATAATACACATGACCAAATTACTAATGAACAACCTAAAAAATAAAAAGGATACGAAGTTTAGTAATCCATTACTCACAATTTGTATTAACTTATGTTCACACATGAACAACGAACTAAATGTAACTTAACAAACCGTAATTTAAGAACCAATACTAGATTTTTCTTCTAAACAATAAACTAATTCTTAAACAAAAGCAAGTTCATATTAGAAAAGTGGAAATTTTCATTTCTTGTATTAACATCATTAGAGACAAAAAAAAAGGACCCAAAATAGTAAATAATCCATAGAAAAAATATCCCCGTTTAGAATCTAAATCCACATCAATGTTCATTATTTAACACCATAGCAAAACCATAAACTTAGAAGCAAGACTTTAAGAAAAAAAATTAAATCGAACAAATACATTTTACTTTTGGCGTCCCGTATGAACAAATTTTAAGAATATTTGAAAAGAAGATGAACATATAAAAATAAAGAAAAATCTTTACCAACAAACCAAACCATAATATATATATTTAATGAAACACAATCATTCTTTCCAAATTAGGCATTAATCCCAAATATAGGAAACACAAATTAGCGATTCTTCTTGTAATCTTGTTCTTCATAAAAAAAGTGCTTCCAAAACGTGGTGTGTGCAACGAAGATGGGTGGGGGATTAAATTAGGTAAATGAGTTATTATTTTAATTTCCTAAGATATCAATTTAATTACATAAATGCCACAACACATCTTAGCCTTTAATTACATAATCTAATGGTTTAAAACGCTTCTCGCATTTCTCGCAATATGAGAGTTTCTCGCATGAACCACCCTATATATATATATATATATATATATTATAGGGATGAGATCAAATAAAAGGTAAATTAAAGTACAAAGTGTAAGAGGGATGATTAGTGATAGTTTTTCAGTATATACATCAACTGATAATTGTTAGTTCATCATCTTTATTGATTAAAACTAGTTCTTCATCGATTTCTTTTTTATAAATCCAACATATACATCACTTTTTAGATGAAAGCATTTTGTAATCACCAAATTATTCCAAAAATTTGGTTTCAAAATCTGTATTTGAAAATCTCTTTTGGTGTGTAAAAAGTGATGAATATGTTAGATTCATCAAAAAGAAATCGATGAAGAACTAGTTTTAATAAATAAAAAGGATTTTTTATTGTCTCTTACCATTTTTACGTTAATATACATTTTACTTAATCATCACCCATATATATATATATATATATATATATATATATATATATATATATATATATATATATATATATATATATATATATAAGGGATCCATTGCGAACGGTTTGTAGAATAGAAACGCTGCGAACATAGGTTCGCTTGGGCCTTGGGGCGGTGGGCCTAACATTTAATTTACGCATGTGTTAAATTGATGGCGGTGGAATTAAATTGTGAAGTTTGGAAACAATTCAAATGAGTTACTTGGGATAATTTATAAAAATATTATTTTTAATCATTTTTTTAAACAACTTTATATTCTAAAATACATTTTGTAATTTATTTAAGTTTTTAACCATTCCATTTAACTTATTTCTACAATAAAATGTGAAGACAAGATCCAGTAGGTTTAGAGAAGATGTAATGGGATTAGACAAGATACAATGTTTTAAAACAAGATGTAATGTTTTCGAAATAAATATAATAACTTTTAAATGAGAAACCACTACAACATTTGGCCAAAATGGGGTAGTTGTAAGAGGACTATATGTTTTTAAACAAGATTAGTAATTTTAAACCGGATATAGTTATTTTCCTAGACAAGATGCAATGTTTTTATACAAGATGCAGTCTTTTTATATTAGACGTAGTAGGGATTTAAATGAAAAACTTTGAATTTTAAATGAGAAACCATTGAAATATTTCAACCAAAATATGCATCATGGTTGAAGAGTTCAATAATTTCTTGCTTAAAAAATCACTAGATCTAATCTAAAAATACTGCATCTATTCTAAACTACTATACCTTATTTAAAAACATTGCATCCCACTCTCACCCATTAAATAACAATGTTGTACCAGATTTTTATAACTAATTATTACTTATAAATACTTTTAAAAAATATACCACATTAAAATTCATTTAATTACTTATTAGTAAACTAAGTGTTGGAAAAAAAAGGTATTTTATATATATATATATATAATTATCAGATCTTGACATGACATATGAACAGTGATTTGCTTTTCCCAATTGATATATATATTTTTTTGTTTATGAGAGATCTACAAAAGGTTAAATTGGTGGATTGGTTGCGCTTTGATCTTGGCGTGTGTAACCCAGTTTCAAGCCATGGATTCTATTTTAATTTATATTTTACCCATTTTAATCAAAACTTTAATTTTTTTTCTTTTTCTATATAACGCAACTAAATTGGAGTTTTATATTTACGGCTATCAAATAAATGATTTCATTAGATACTATTTAAGAGGTTTTATATCTTAGTGCTAGATATATCTATTATGTCTCTTATTTATAAAATTAAGACATATATCAAAATAAAAGAAAGATATAAGAAAATTTATTCATATTGTTTCTTAAAGTTTTTACTTTCTGGTTATATATTTTATTTGGATTATGATTTATAAGATAAAATTATATTTTAATTAAAAATTAAATATAGTTGTCCCGCAGCAAAGCGCGGGAATAGATACCTCGTTGGTAGAATAAATATAAGAATTTAGATTTTGATATAAAATGAAGAAATATGCCCAACCGCTATGTTTGACCAGTTATCTCCACCGTGAGATTTGTCAACAATGCAAATAACCACCGTTCGCACGTTCACAATTACATTTATGTTCTCAGGGGATCTCTTCCCTATATATATACATACATACATATAGGGAGATGATTCACTAAAAAGAGTTTTATCCTACAAAAAGTAAGGAGAAATCGTGACCCTTTGATCAATCAAAAGTCAAGATTAAAAAGTCAAAAAAGAAAAAAAGAAAATAGAATTAAAATATATTAAAAAGGGTATATTGGTAAAATCAACAACCAAAAACACCGGGCAGTTACATCCCGTCTGTAAAAACCACTGTTCATCACCCTCATCCCCTTCTTCATCACCGATAACACTGTTAGAAGCTTCTTAATCGCCTATCAAATACAACACAGTATAAAGATGCACGATTAAAAATAACTAAAACTGATACACGATTAAACGAAAACAGATGTGCATCACAGATTTTCTATTCATATACATTGAAGCACTAAAGAAAAAAATTGAATAAAATAGAATCACGAACCAGTTACAATTTTGATGAACCAAGAATTTGATGAATAGTATTCATAAAAAAAAGATTCACAGTACGACATTGGGAAAAAACCTTTAAATCTTGATGCACAACCTTTAAATCTTGATGCACCATGAAATTCAGAATCAGAGATGATGCATTCGTGGCGGTGATGGTTGCTACTTCAAAGAAACGGCGACTGCTTCAGCGTCGGTGGTCACCGACGCTTCACTGACGCTTCAAATGCAATGTAACAACGAGAACTCAGATCTACTTCAAATGCTTCAAATGTTGTTGCGTAGGAGAAACAGCCAGCGGCGGCGTAGGAGAACAACCATCGGCGGCGTAAGAGAACAGCCACAGTCGATTGTCAAGCAAACGTGGGGCGGCGGTGGGGCGGCAGCGTCGGTTCGTGCATCAGCGAAGGTTTGGTTATGTGCGAACGGAAATCGACGGCGGCGGCGATTGAACAGGGGAACGAAGAAGCCTAGCGATCTGAAGGCGAGGCTGAGAGTGGTTTAGGGTTTTTTTTTCATCTGTGATTGGAGAAGACGCAAGAGAGGTGGTGTGGGAATACAGATACATTGGGTTAGGGTTATAATCGAAGAGAGAGACGGTCGTGGGTGAAGCCAACGTGGGAGAGAGAATCAAAATATTTCCTATACTACCCTTTTTCACATTTTTAATTAAAAAGACAGGTGTCAAGCCTACGTTTCTCCTTACTCTTTTTACCCTAAAATTCTTTTTATTTGATCCTGATTCTATACATACATACATATATATATAGGGGACGGTTCAAGCGAGAACCGTTGTTAGTGCGAGAACCGCGAGAACCAATCTTAGCCGTTCCAAGGATATTGGAAGTTTCATGGATGGAGAGTGTGGAGAGATAGAGTGTGGCAGGGTGCATGTGAGGAATTCATGGGTGCTCAATGACATTGAAGGAGGGGGAATTGGACGGCTAAGATTGGTTCTCGCACTAAGAATGGTTCTCGCATTACCTTTTTCATATATATATATATATATATATATATATATATATATAAAGAGAGAGAGAGAGAGAGAAGTTCCATCGAAAACCAAAAAAAATGCGAGAACTGCGAGAACCGATCTAAACCGTAAAATATCTACCAAACGTCAATATATTAAATTATGAAAATTATACCAAATATGCTATTTAACATGACATTCATATTGTTATATTTTTTTCAACAAAAAAATTCGTTTTTGCCGGGTTTTTATTTTATCACTATAAGGTATGTTACATATATGTAATCAGTATTTAACATATTTGTAATCAGTACTATAAGGTATGTTACATATATGTAACGAATTTTTTTCTTGAAAAAAATATAGCAATATGGATGTCATATTAAAGAGCATATTTTTATCGTTAATTTGGTATAATTTTCATAATTTTATATGTTGGCGTTTGGTAGATATTTTAGTTTTAAAAAGATGGGGATCAGTTCTCGCATTTTTTTTTGTTCTCGATGGAACCCTCCCCTATATATATATATATATATATATATATATATATATAAATTGGATCAATAAAGAACCATGTGTTAAACAAAGAACCTAAAGAACCAATCTGGACCTTTAGATCATCAAAATCAATGGATGAGATTGATCGGTGACAAAACTGTAATTATCATGTATTAATTAAGGAAGAAAAGGGTAAACATGGAAAATCTCCCCCCCCCCCCAACAACCTCGATTTAAAAAAAAAAACCAAAAAACTTTAAATTGTCATAACTTTTTAAGTTTTGTGAATTTGAACAAAAAAATTATACTAATCTTTTAGTTTTTTAATCCTCTTTCAAACAAGATCTCTCTTCCCATATTTTTCTAAAATTTTTTTAACATGAAATTTTTGTTTGCATTTGGGCAGCATGTACGTTTTTGTTTTTTGCATTTTGTATTTAGGTTTGAATGAACACAACTCAAAATGCAAACTACGGATTTTGCATTTAGGCTTGAATTACCCAGCTCAAAATGCAAACTACGGATTTTGCATTTTGGGCTTGAATGAACCCATCTCAAAATGCAAACTACGGATTTTGCATTTTGAGTTTGAATGAACCTAGCTCAAAATGCAAACTTTACATTTCAAAAAAAAAAAAAGTTTCAGAAATATATCAAGTCCGGTCTTGTTTGAAAGAGGACGAAAAACTGAGACTAATGGTATAATTTTTATGTTAAAATTGTTAAAAACGAACGATTTATAATCATTTAAAGTAATTGGAGATATTTTTTTTTTTAAGTTGGGGGGGGAAGGGTTGAGACGCTGGAGAACGTAACTTTTTTTTTTTTTAGTTTTCCTTTTTTGCCCCTAAACAATGTGGCACGTGTCATCACCAGGAGAGTTCTTTAGGTTCTATGTTTAAGAGAGGTTCTTTGTTTAACCTTACCCTATATATATATATAGAGGCAGGATCAAATGTGATCAAATGAGAACACCTTTTATTTGGAGAACGGTGAGAACAATTTATAGCCCTTGAATTATCTTAAATTAATGGTTGATATTAAATTTGTGTAATTAAGGAATGTTGAATTTTAATTATTTGGTTTAATTAAGTAAGGAATATAAACTCAATATACCTTAATTAAACCAAATGATTGGCCTAAAAGTGTTCTCACCGTTCTCCAAATAAAACGTGTTCTCACAGGATCCCTCCTATATATATATATATATATATATAAGTTTGAAGATTCCCATGATTAATGGATCACATGATAATCTTATAACATTTTAATATCTCATGCTTTTATAATTAATTTTCTAAAATATTCTTTAAAATTAAAAAAATAAATTTTCACTTTACTTTGCCAATTTATATATAGCATAGTATATATAACTAGATATATGATAATGTCCATCATGGATAGCTATATAATTAAGTGGTTATAATATATAAATATGTTTTAGAAATACTAAGTGATGCATTCTAGAAATGTTAGTCATATTTGGCATGTTAATGCACGTGCTGGTATATATACACTACGTATTCGATCTTATATCTATAATGAAGTTTAGTTATAATGATAAAGTATAACGTTGCACACAAGTGTGATTAGTAAAACCATGACCTTTAGTAGCATACGAAAATGATGAAAACTGGTAGTTGTTATAAATATGAAAGTGATGATGAAAATGATGAAAACTGGTAGCTGTTATGGATATGAAAGTGATGACGAAAATGATGAAAACTGACTGACTGTTATAGATATGAAGTGATGACGAAAATGATGAAAATTGGCAGCTGTTATAGATATGAAAGTGATGACGAAAATGATGAAAACTGGTAGTTATTATAGATATAAAAGTGATGACGAAAATGATGAAACTGATAGCTGTTATAAATATCAATGTGATGACGAAAATGATGAAACTTGTAGCTGTTACTTTCTTCCATCAGCCGAAAAATGAAAATTTTCAAACCAGCTACCAGTTTTCATCATTTTCGTCATCACTTTCATATCTAGAACAGCTACCAGTTTTCATCATTTTCGTCATCACTTTCATATCTATAACAGTAAGCCAGTTTTCATCATTTTCGTCAAATTTTTTTATCTAGAAATATAGTAAAAGTGGTCTCGTTTGAAAGAGGATTAAAAAATAAGTAGATTGGTATATTTTTTTTTGCTCAAATTCTTAAAAATGAAATAGTTATGGTTATTTAAATATTTATGAGGTAAAAAATAAAAATAAAAAGAAACTTTGAGATTGGTTGAAAAAAGAGGCGTGAGTTTTCTAAAAATTTGCAATTCTTATTTTGCCCTTTTAAATAAGTGTCTGAGATTAGGCCTTTGGGGGCTTTGTTTAAGCAAGTGACTTTGTTGATCATTACCTTATATATAGGGTGTATTTAAAATCGTTCTTATTATAAGAATTCTGATAACTAATTTTATCATTTGATAAAAATAAATCAATGGCTAAGAATTCTAATAGCTCCTTCATGATCGTTAATGGTGGTTAAAAATGGTTCTTTCAGTTGTAAATATATAAATGATCAAACTACCCTTATTAATGATCATTAGTGGTTATTAAAAATGGTATCGCAAGTACCGCAAGAACCAATCTTAGTCATTCATTTGGTAAGTGGAATTCATGAATGTGGAACATGGGAGGATAGAGTGTGACAAGTTGCATAAGATGAATTCATGAGTGGGTGATGGAACTTAAATAATTCTATTACAATTTTTCCATATATTTAGATATATCAATTAAAGACCAATACAGAACCAACCTTATATACAAAACCAACCGAACAAATTAGCCTTTAGATTTGGATGATTAATGGTTAAGATTGCGACTGCATATTCGATTTACGTCAACTGCATATTCGATTGGAAACTGCATATTCAATTTACGTAAAATGCATATGCGATCGTAATCTCAACCATTGATCATCCAAATCTAAATTTTGAGATTGGTTCTATAGGTTTTGTATATTAGAATGTTTTGTACTGAACCTTACCCTATATTATATATACTAGCATTGCACATGCGCAATGCGGCGGCGATGACAATAGTTTGAGCTCAAGAACATGTTTGATTTAAAAAATAGGGTATGATATGTGTGAAACAATGTTAGTCAACATATCCATGTTTTTTCTCTTTATTCTGATTTCTTTACTGTTTTCACAACCAACCATTTTATTAGTTGTTAAAATAGTTTTTGAAAAACATTTAAAAAATATTATTATTAAATAATTAGATAAAAAGATATTAAAGTCTTAAAATTGTATTGATGTAAGTAATTTAGCCAAAATTAGATAAATTAAATAGTTCGTGTAATGTTTAATGATTTAAATAGTTGCATTAAATTAGTTGAGATAATTAAGAGAATGATTAGTTAGGCTATTGATATAATTGTTTGTATTTTAAGCATAAAAAATTATACTAATTAAAATTAAGTAATCTTAAAATTTTTAAGAAAGAAAAAGTTAAATATTTTATAATATATTATAGATAGTATCAAGAATTCAAGACGTAGTCATAAGGAGTTTAATCTAGGAATGCCAGGAAATAAGAAGAGTGTCTCATGTGTTTCATCTTTTTTAGGGGTATAATTGCAGTATTTTACAATTCCACCTGGTAGCCAACATCTTTGACTTTATCCTTTCTCTCATTTGTTTATAGCACCTCGCGTGAATCCCCCTAAATATTTTTTTATTTTTTTATTTTGGTATTATTTTTTGTATTTGCACTTAAAATATAGATTTACATGATTTTTTTACATAAGAAATTATAAAATAGTTTAACGTGAAACTTTATTTTTTGCATTCTTTTTGCATCTGCATATACAAAAACATCCAATAGTGTATATATTACATACCAGAGTAACTTGCAATCCAGTGCAAGAAACTGTGCAACGCTTTGTTGTAAAAATTGTGCAACATTGTGTTGTAAAGTTGTGCAACACAATGTAAAAATGTGCAACGTAGTGTAAAGACATGTAAAACAATGCCAATGTTGTGCAACAAATTATCGTTATGTAATATAGTGTAAAAGTTGTGTAACACTGTGCCAAATGCACGCAGTATAGTAATACGAGCATAGGCGGACCCATAATTTTTTTTACTGTGGCACCATATAACAGTAAAAAAAATAAAATTAACTACAAATTAAAGGTGTTGTTCAGGCTCTTTTTAGGGTTTTCCGTTAATCGGGCCAGATATCAATTGTTGTTTCGGTATTTTAAGGCCAAACTTTAAAACAAAACACTACCTATTGGTATAAAATCGAATACAAGATTTTAATTTATTAAACTTATAATTTATTTTCAGTTTTGAACATGTTATGGTGGCATCTTAACAATGACCGGTAGCACCCGAAAATTTGACTATTAGCAGCGCCTAAAACAAATCGAAATGTTCCACTATGCTGGACAATATTTGGCTGGTGTCCCGTGCCACCATCACCCATAGGGCAAGTCCGCCCCTGAATATGACTCATAACGAGAATTAGTGCAACACAGTGTAAATATTGTACAACATATTATAAATAATAAGAAATATTTAATACGTGTATCAAATAAAAGAATATAATTTTAACTTTTAAATGGTGTAATTTTTTAGAGTGAATTACTTATTTGGTCTATGTGGTTTGTTAAAAATTACTGATTTAATCCTTTAAATTAAAGAATTACTAAGATAGTCCCTTAAATTGACAATTTGTTACAATCTCAGTCCTTTAGTCGTTAAAAGTAACAGCGTTGGTGTTAAAATTTTCAAAATGGTTGTTTTGCCCCTTTTATAAGATTACAAGCTTAGTCCTCGTTGTTTTCAAATAGTTTCACATCTAGTCTTTTAAACTTTTTAAAATAATTTAATATATATATATATATATATATATATATATATATATATGTGTGTGTGTGTGTGTGTGTGTGTGTAATATTTTTTATTATAGTTTATAACCTTTATCAATAATTCACTACATATATAATATTTATTATTAGATTATATAATATAATATAACATTTTATAAAAGAGAATGAATAGTGATCTTTTTATCTTTTTCTGCCCCTATTATAAAATACATTAAAAGCCTGTTTAAATATAAATACAAATCAATAATGACTAGAGTGGTAAGTTGCTTCTATAAACATGGAAAAAAATTGTGATGGTCATGGGTTCAAACCATTAGAGTAAACGGAGTGGGTGTTATATTTGAGTGAAATAGCCTCCATCGCGCCGTGGAAGGGGCAGCCACCACTCTATGGTGGCGTCTTTGTGTGCCTAGCGTGGAACATACCGCGCACAGTGAAATGGCGTGAATTTAATGGGCTGCCTTTTTCTCATTTTTAAATGATTTTTTTCTTGAGTTATTAATTCTTTCTTTGCATTGTGGACAAATCATTGGACACGTGTACAGACTTTCTTTGCACAATTGCATGTCTAATTTCATGAGTTTTTTTTGTTTTTATTTTGCATATGGACGATTTTGTTGTTCCTTTATTTTAAAGAATAGGCTGAAAGTAATTTGATTTGGTGTATTTTAATTTAAATAAATTATATTTTCTTTTAGTTTAATTGTTTATTTTAATTGGTTATTAGTATATGAAATATGAAATTAATAAATAAGGTGGGTCCCATAGTTGGATGTGGTAGGGAGTGACCATTACGGGTGTGTGTGATGTCCGAGTGATTAGTTGAGTAGTGGGAGTAAAAAGCTGACGTGGCAGTGTGATGGGTGTGATAGGAGGTAACCATACCTGACACTCTTATACTTACATTTTGCTTATTTTATACAAAACAATCATTATAGCTTGATTTAATTACTTTCTCAGTTTCAATCCAGCATTTTTTTTATCTTTCCATTCTTTTACTTTTATTTTAAAATATTACTTCTTTTATGATTTTTGTATTTTACTGTTCCATTTATTTAGCATTTGATTCTTCTATTGCATAGATTTATTTTTTTACTTTTCTAATTTTTTGGATTTATTTTTATGGAGGATAATAACCACAACTCTTATGGCTTTATGATAGTATTAAATGGTATGATTGTTCTCTTTTTTTCTTCATTAAATCTTTTTTCGATTATAAAAATTAACAATACTAGCTAAATGGTTAAGTTGGACGTAATATGATAACTAAAATGTATATCGATTTAAATCCAAACCAGATGACGTATTACAATTCTAATTGTTGAACCTATTTCCTATTTTTATTTTAAATCATTTGTGTTTGAATAGTTTCTATATTTTATTCATCTTAAAACCCCGCCATAACACGCGGGTGAAAATCAACTCGTTTTATAACATTTTTCAATAATTTACTATATATATATATATATAGGGGAGGGTTCATTCGAGAACCGTTGTTAGCACGAGAACCGCGAGAATCAATCTCAGCCGTTCCTTGGATATGGGAAGATCATGGATGGAGTCATGGAGAGCGTGGAGGGATAGAGTGTGACAGGGTACATGTGAGGAATTCATAGGTGGGCAATGATATTGAAGTGGGAGGAATTGAACGGCTCAGATTGGTTCTTGCGGTTCTTGCGCTAACAACAGTTCTCGCATTACTTTTCTCTTGATATACATTTTATCATAATATAATGTTTATCCCAAAATTTATTTTTTAGTAAAAGTTTGGTTTAAAATAGTTATACTAGATGTTATGTTAGACGTAATATGAAAATAAAACCTAAACCAAATTACGCTTTATTTTAAAATTTTGTTCTTGAATTATAGTTTTCATCTTTTGTTTAACCTAAAAACCAACGCGCGAGTAAGAAGAAACTCGTTCTTTATTAAAATATAACTTTAGTAATATATGACACTAAATGACATTTTGAGTAGCACTTAAATATCTAATTCTTTACCATATAATATGATTTTCTTGATTACTTTCACTTTGATGAAATTGAAAAGGAGGGTTGTCTATGTATGAATTGGTGATAAAATCTCAGTCAAACTGCATTATCACAACTCAAATCTTTAATCACAATAGATTATCTCTTCTATTTTCTTTGTATCTACCTATTCTTGTATAGTTATACTCTAAAAGTATAATTGCAAGACTTGTATATCAATTGTTGCAGTCATTGCTACCGGTAGCATCTATCAATCACAAAAAAATATCAATAATTTGTCGGCATTGTTGAATACTATTTCAGGATAACTTACCCGCGTTTGATAAACGGCTTTATTTGTATTTTGATGTAAAGTTGTTTATCGAATTGATTTTCGAGTTTCTCAAGTTGTTTGAATCAGATTGTTTGGGTTTGACAACATTTTACCCTGATCCAAAACTTAATTTAAATTGAAAATACTACTACTAAAACTAATTTGAATTTAGTTATTTGAATAATGTTTGAATTCGTATAAAACCAAATTTAACTAAATGAGTATAGTTTTTGGACTTCCTATAACGAGCTAGGAAAGATTTATAGAATTTTCATCAATTTTATTGATCATATAAGAGAAATAGAAAGCAGAAATAGAGTTACAATACACACACATAGATTCCAAATTCAATTTGGAAACCAATGTATACATTCGAATTGAATCTAAAATCAATTTAAAAACCAAACAAACCAATTCAAATCAGATTATTTGAAGTCAATTAGGTTCGTATTTCGATTTCCACAAATAGTATTCAATATTGAATACACCAACACTCCTTGGTTGGGTGGCTTTTTTCGCTCTTCGTTAGGGGAATTTGGTTAGTTCTTTTTTTATGTTTTTGTTCTAGTCAAGTGAGTTTATACTGTTATAATTTTATAACTTTTCCCTATTTTTTTAATATATTCTAAATGCCGACCTTTTGGTTATAAAAAATTCCTTCACTTATAGAACATATATAATTACAAAAGAATTATCACGTAGCTTTATTTTGTGAATTAGAAGATATACTTCTTGACTACAAAATAACTGTGAATGCAACCAGCTCCACAAGTCATGTACCAGAAAAGATAATCAGTTTGCCAGTTTGGGGACTAAACATTGAAGGACCTTTCTTCATCATCAAACAATAACAACACTTATGATTGTCAAGATTGTTTTTGTTTCTCAGAGAAAAAATTTTGGGTTCTCTAAAAACATAGCGTTATATAGCTATAAAATCATGGTGTGTATTGGTGTAATTAATATATATAGGAATGGTAATGGGTATGAATTTTTTTTTTTTTTTTTTTGAAAGGCAAAGTTTTAGAAGTTAAGTACAATAAAATGAAAGTTTTGTAAAATAGAATAATAACTTGCGTAAATTAATAAGATTATGATAAAATTATGGGTAAATAAGTCTAAACTTCCCCTTCAAACCCGAAAGAGAACTTTAGATAATAAAATGGAAGTTTTACAATTAACTTCTATTTCTAAAAAACAATATGATAACCTTTTGTAATTATTTCATAATATATTAAAAACATTTTTTGTCACATTCTTATTAATCATTGTATACAATGAATTTTATCATAATTTCTATCGTATACAACTTATATATAATGAAAAAATATTAAAGTTGATTGTATTGTTTTTAAATAAAAAGTTTATTGTATCCATGTTAACTAAGAACTAACATATTGTATTTTTTTATTATTTACCTTATAAAAATTAACCCAAGTTTTTACATGTACTACTACATGTATTAGCTAGTCAGCTATATTAAACTATTAGCTATTAGGTAAGAACTGCTTTTGCATAAAAGTGTATTTTGCCCCTCTTTTTAAAACCTACAAAGTAACAGAAAAAACAAACAATTGTCAACATTGATTCGGATTAAGAAAACATTTTATGTAACTGATTATTAAATCAAAGATTTCATTAATAAAGGAGTACATAAAAGAGAAGCATAGTGTTAACACGTATCATGCATCATGAAATCGGTGTCATGCAAACTGCCAAACTCGAGTTAGTATAGCCATGATAACTTGAAAAACCCACCTCGAACTGACGGTGAAGTGCTGAGACAAGTGGTTATTGAAGAACATGCATCGAGATCTGATTATTGAAACAAAAGCCTCTATTTTTTGTTATCTTAGCACTCATGGCTGCAGTTGGGGAGATAAAACGTACAAGGGCCATCCTCGTGGGCCCAGAAGGTCCCTGCCTGTAAGAGTAGTCGTACTATTTCATTAAATTCGGGAAAACTAGGATATATCAAAATGCAGGTAAGCATGGACCTAATTACTCGAAGGGTTTTATTGAGCCTTGACCTGAAAAACAGACGGATGTTAGATGGATCATATTCGCAACCAGCAAGAAACCTTTCAATATCTTCTAAAGCTGCATTTTGGGGAATTCCTTCCAATAAAACCTGCAACAAGAAACTCGGGTGAGATAAACATAAAATGAAATCAATAATAATACTAATAATAACAACAACAACAACAACAATAATAATAATGATCATAATAATAAATTTAATAATGATGATGATACCACACATATAAATAAGTACATTAACACTTATTAATTATTATCACTTCGAGATAAAGATAAAAAGAATGGTTACTGGTGGAGGCTTTAGAAATAATTACTCAAAATATCTAGGAACCATTGCTCAGAATAACTAAAAAATTGTGGTCAAGCCCAAAGAAAAAGCTTCTAGATATTTCTGAAGGTAGCAATTTCAATCGTTTAGTTATGAATGGATTGATTGGGTTATGATTTATATCAGTAAGGTTAAATAAAACAAGACAAAACGAGACAATAGTGCTGATACAGGTTAGGGTCAGAGATGGGGAACGCTTTACGTTCTAGACGATGCAAGAGGGCTCCACGCAATTAATGAAGACTCGGGGATGGAAGATTATTATTAGAGATATTAGTTTCCCTAATTGTATTTAATTCCTTTTAATATTATTTCTTGTTTTCTAAGTTTCAGGAGGAGGATAAAGAAAACCGTGAGGGTAATGCGAATATTGTTGATCATTAGGCGGAGAAGAGCCTACAATCTCAAACTGTACAAATTTGTATATATTTTTCCTTTTGCAATCTTTTGGTTTTAATAATATATACCAATTCAATTTATCAGTACATAATCAAACATGACCGAGGTAGCAGATTAGAAAGCTGATTTCAACCAGCATCATTCTTCTGTTGACAAGAGGCTCGCCGTTTTGAAAAAGGATTTGGGCACTTTAAGGTTGGTACCAAACCAAAGACATGAAGACCTTCTACAATTGCTCAATGAACTGACAAAGAAGCCACCAACAAAACAAACCACCCAAGATGTCACAATCTGACTTCCATTATGATGATATTGGATTCGAGATACCCACTTATCATACTGAGACCATTGCGGCTGCAGAAAAACACAGAAGGTTGTTGAAGGCGAGGTATTCCAGGAAGCAGACAGAGTCAATATGCGAACAATAAAAGGGTTGAATGATCATGTGTATCAGCATGGAGCTGAGTCTGCTCTGAGATCTGGGTTGAACACAGCCGCATATGCCTTTGGAAATTGAAGATGCCAACTTTGAGGGAGAGGATGCGTATTGGTGGATTTAGCGCATGGAATGGTATTTTGATATTCAATAAATTGATGTGACAGATCAGCTGAGAGCTGCAGTTATGTGCAGTATGGTATCAGTGGAGTGAGAGCATCTCTTTCAATCTGGGAAGGCTTACAATGCCGCGTCTTATCTAGCAATCAATCCCACGAGGTAGCTTTTATGAACCATGCCTAGCTATCACTCATTCACTCAAGACGGATCAGCACAAGAATGTGTTACATTGTTCGAAAAGTTAGCAGAGCAATTCTGGTAGTGTCGCTGAGCCAGTACTAAAAGGGACATTTATTAAAGGTCTCAAACAAGATCTCAAGCCGCTCTTAAATTTACAGACTGTTTAGGTGTTTGGATTGTAGATGGGTTTCCAAATGGTATAGGTTTGAAAGAAAGGTAGGAAAGCGAAAAGATATAATTTTAAAAACTGCTTGTTTTATATGTTGGTGTAAAAAGTTAGAACTATACTCGATTCAGATTTAAAATTAAAATTAGGAGAGAAAAAGATAGAGGATAAAAATGGCACACAGGTTTCTCTGAATCCACCAACATATGTAGGTTTTAAAAACCATGCTTTTTGGTTTGTATTCCCATTCTATAAAAATTTACACCCTCAAACCAACAAATGTTATAACTTCCATTCCAATTCAGTCATTCCCAACCTTCATACCAAAAAAAAGCCCTTGATCATGCTATGGAATTAGCAATTGCAATCGAAAATAACTATATGTTCGAAAGTGCTTGGTCAACTCCTCAAGCTTTGATGTTATGATCGCACATCGGCTGAAAGTAAACTAAGTTGGTGACTTAAGTGTCTAGGTGTCCCCTCCTACAAGCCAGTTTTAAGGGGTAAGTTCTACACTTGGGCTTATGGCGTGATACGAGCCGAGTATAGGATGGGTTAGTATCAAATTGGTATCAGAATCATCCCTATCTTACAAGGTTCCAACACTCTGAGTGGTAGCTTGGACCTAAAAAGAGGGGTGCCAATTGTGACCAACGATGACTCAGAGTGGCGGCTTGGACATGAAAGAGGCTGCCAACCATGTAGCCGTGATCAGTGATGACTCGGAGAGGTGGTTTGGACCTGAAAAAAGGGGTGTCAACCGTGACAAAGTCCACATCGTACGAAAGTAAATTAAGTTGGTGGCTTATAAGTCTAGGTGTCCCCTACTCCTACAAGCCGGTTTTAAGGGACGAGTTCTACATGTGGGCTTATGGTGTGATACGACCCTAGTATGGGATGGGTTCATGTCATTTGACCAGTTAACTAACCTGCCCAACAAAGGTTCATGAGTTCATTTGAGCATTCATGTAAAAGCAACTGTCAGCCACTGCTGCTATATGGCTGACAAAGTCTCCACAAAAGCTTTAAAGTATATTTAAAGAGCCAGAATTATAAATAAACCCACATATATCCTCAACTAAAAGGAGGGCTACGGCTAAAAAGTTTCACCTTGAAACAGGTCATACTCTTATATTATACAATAAGTTGAAAGTTGAAACTACCTGTTATGCTATGAATCTAAAAAAGCCAGGACCAGCTTAAAGATGATTATATCTCAAATACAAAAAAAAAAATTATTACAAACAAAAATTGAAGGATTGAAGGAAGAGACAAGAAGAAAACTGTCATTACAAAAAGAAAGTAAAACAGTCTTAGAGAAGGAACAAAAAACGATATCAGCTTGAAAGATATTAAGTTGAGAAAGGGTATTTGCTAAGCAAAGAAATCTAATTTTCACTACACCCTAATAAAATTTATATAAAGGCTAGGGCCCTATGGCAATATGGAAGTCAGCTCATCAATGACTTAGGCCAAAAGCAGAACAGTACAATCTCTGAAGCCACCTCAGCACTTCAGACAAGTTAATCAGCGACGACCCAAGATTAAAGCAGAAGGATTTTGTCTACTGGTAAGGGCTTGGTCTCCAAACCGAACTATTCGCAAACCGGATGGTCACCCTGGGATTAGTCAGCTAGCAAAGCATGTCGGAAACCCAGGTTAAATTAAAAAAAAAAAAAAAACAGAAGGTTCAGCTTAGACAAAGTCTCAAAGAGCAAGGGGCACGATGTCTTGTTTGATCACTACAAATCTATATATATATAAATGAATTACATATGTTATACTTGTAATATTTTATGCTTAGAAATCTCTATAAACTTTTTGACTTACATTAAGTTTTGTTTTAACTTTTATAGATGCTTGAAATTAGTTTTTTAATTTACTTTGCTTTAAAATAAGTTCCATTATTAGAAATAACTTTCATATTTATATCCAAGCTTTTCAAGCCAAGCTCGAGCCAATCTTGCACTCTCCTCGAGCCAAGCCTGAGCCTGCATCATAAAGACTCATCGAACTATCGGGCAGGGCTAGAGCTTAGACTAAAGTATCAAGCCCAGCTCAAGCCCGTTTGCAGACCTCATTATAGCACAATCATTTAAGTTTTTCTTGATTTTCTTCCTTTATTCCAATTAAATCTGGCTTAGCCTTATCTGACAAAATTCTGAGCCAAACATTCCGTATTTGGGAATCACTGTTCATCTTACTGTTCATGTGATTATCTTCTTTTTTTCCCAGATTTCTGAAGTATAGCCAACACACAAGTCAAGGCTGTGGAAGACTGGAAGCGGATATCATTCATATCAAGACTCAGCTGGAGGAAACCCATAAACAGATTGATAGCTGCCATTAGGTTAGAGAAAACGGAACAATTTGCAACCGTGAATGAGAAAAACATACATCAGTTTGCAGAGATGGATCTGAATAATAACAAAAGATATGATGAGATTATGAAGACTCCAGAAGGCCTTAGAGCTACTGGGCAACTCTATGAGACAAGAAAAACCGTTGCACCGGGAAAACAGCAATGGGATGGGATGGATTCGGGTTTCAGGTTAAGCACGGAAAGCCATAAGTTCAAGTCGGCTAGACTACTAGAGGTGGTGAACCTGATGCTTATGGCTCAACACTACCATACAAGGAAACTCAAGATGCCAATTTTCAGAAGTGTAAACGCTCATGGATGGATCTACAAGGTGGAGCGACACTTTGGTGTCATGAGCGACTTCACACAGCGATGGAGTGCTTAGAAGTTAGAAGGTGAAGCCCTGACAAGGTATTGATGGTATGAGCAGCAGGAAGCGTTTGAGTCGCACGATCACTAGAAAGCTGAATTGTTCGACAATTTCAATTAACCCAGGAACTCAGGAAGGTTTTGACCATTGGTCAAGTCTGAACAGTGCGGGACCGTAGGATTGTGGGAATATCAATACTCGAGGGAGATTTTGGCATGTGTCTTAAACCTGAGATGTGATCGACTTTATGAATTCTACAACCAAGCAGGTTGAGAAACGCCAAGCATTTAGCACAAATGATTGATGATAACAATGTGATGGAAAAAAAACAAGGTACAGCCTGTGGGAAACTATCGTATAATTTGGAATGAATAGTGATAAAGGTACCGATGCCCACTCTTTACATACAGCAAGATCATCTTTGACCTAGGGAAAATTAGGTACTAGAAGTCAGTTGGTAAGTCATTTGCCATTTAACTAAGTCCGAACTGCAAGATAAGAGAGCAAAGGCCAAAGGGGTTATGTTTTGGATAGGGAAGATGATGATTATACTCACTTAGGAACCACTAAGGTACCTCTTAATTCCATAGTAGGTTTTACAACTAACCATACAATATAACTCTGTGGTCTCATAGGTGGTGTGAAAGTAGTACTCATCCATAGTGGGGCAACCCATAATTTCTTATTGGTTCAATAGCTAGGCCAATAAGGGATCTCAATTTCGGGTTCAAGATGATTTGACATCACTCTTTGACGGGGAGTACTAGAATACTCAAAGTCGAGTATTGTGTACAGGGCAATGACAGCTCTTCCAGAAGTTAGTTGGTCGAGATTTTTTTGTCATTGGAGTTGGAAAGCACTGATTTAATCTTGGAAATCAAGTGGTTTCAAACTTTGGGAGACAGTCAAGATTAATTGGAAGTACTTGACTATAACTCTTATACGAGTTTGGAGAAAGATGCATTGTTAGGATGTCCCACTTATGTACATCTAAAGCATTTTTCAAAGCTACTCCGAGATCATTGCAATGGACATATTGGATTAACTTGATGAATGATGAATATAGAGACTCAAAAAGTCATTAGGAGATCTAGGAATTCGGGAAGTTGCGGGGTTATTGTCTGATTAAGAGGATGTGATCAAGTCTCACAAAAGATGCCAAGTATATTACCACCAAGTTTGATCATGAGCATGCACCAAGTTTGATCATGAGTATGCCTTTGAAAAACTTAAAGTCCAAGCCTATATCAACTTATAGTAAGAGACAAATATCTAAAGAGGTACTTTAACTATATCCTAATGCTTATACACTTTAAGTAATTAGTCACAAAGTTTTTGGCACGTAGTCCTCTAAGATTTGATAACATGGTTGTATTTGAACCAACGCTCAAGTCCCTATGTTAATATGTTTATGTTGTGCATGTACTCAGAACTTCACTAAAGTCTAAAGTAGAAGAAATCAGCATCATCACGTGTCAAATAATGTAGCAATGGGACAGAGAGAGTACAACAAGGAAGATCATGTCTAGTATGGAAAAAGTACATATGGTTTAGCATCCAAAGACTATTGTAGATTGCTAAACCAAACACGACTTCCTTATTCTATCGTTGGTTCTAAGATGAATACTTGTGATATAATACAACATACATAATTTGCAAGAACTAAGTAAACATCACTATAATAACTCTTCCTAAGTTATAGTTTCACACTAATATGCATTTGGAAAACGGAGAGTTGTGAAGAGTAGCAAAAATATCCAAAAACAAGCGGAAAAGTTGAAGACAAACTTCATACCTAAAACACACTACATCGTCAATTATTGTAAGTGAACAAAGGATTAAACTCAATAAAGCTTAGAAGATGTATTATCAAGACTTTGTGGGAGTTATGTTTGTAGCTAAAAGAAGAATTTGTGCTTACATGTTTTCCACCATACGACTGGATGTAATCCCAGTTTGCACGATCAGCCTGGCATCAGAAAGTTAAATTATTCAGCATAAGAAAGCTTCTTAGTTTACAAAGATGCTAAGCATGTTGTTGCAATTTGAAATAGTATCTGCAAAAAAATTACCCTCTCCAGTCTATACAAGCGGTCTTTTCTAGTGACCGCTCTAAGAGCAGCATCGTAGGCACTCCGGGAAGGGAATTGAACCATCCTGCTCATTCACCCCAAGATGACATGGTAATTAATTACAAGACGATTTCAGTTATCTGTAAGACTGATTGCAACTAAGATGAAACCGTAGTAAAAAGAATCAACCCTCCATGATACTCTGTCATCTTAAATCTACAAGCTATAATATAAAGAAAATTACATTCCAGTTGGTGAGTATGACGGATTGTAATCAACTTTGAGATCATCAATGCTTAGATTGCAATCTTCTAACAAACTGAGAATATCACTCTTCAATGTATTCTTTGTAATGCCAGACAGTTTCCCATAGACCAAACCTGACACATAAACCCAAGAACCAAGAAAGAAAATAGAAGCAAGTCATACAGGCTGCGATTGTGCGTAACATGAATTCATGAACAAAAACATTAAGAAAGCATCAAAGGTACTATAACGTTAGTATAGGCTTTAAGTCAATAGTTATGGATTCATCCCATAGGACCCATGACATTTGCCATGAAGTAGACTTTCAGTATAATGTCATTTAAATGATACAGACAACTGTCTACCTGGTTAAGAATCCTGGCCACATCATGAGCAGTTCTTCACAAATGAAACTTTTTTCAATAAGATGCCCACTTGGTGCACCATTTGGGTAAAATTTCTTCCAATAAGAACTAGTTAAATCACAAACTATAAGCTACCAAACTCGATATATTTATAAAACCCTAGTTTTTGACACCAGTTTACAACAATAAAGTAACAAACAAACAAATTTCACCAAGTTAGAATGAAATCATGACTAGCTAAAACCATAGGAATTATCAATCACAAAAATAAATTCCTTAAACATTAAATACTTTGGAAGTGATAAAAAATTACTGGATGGAAGGGGAAGGCTGACTTCTCGGGAGATACTGAATGTATGTATAAAGTAATACCTGTTGATGGTGTTTCAAAGAATGGTTTAGTGGAGGACTGGTTAATCGGCGGTGCAGAATCAGCTGAGAACAGACGTTGAGCCGGCGAGCCAGACAGAAGCGATCTGAGCAGTTGATCTGGATGAACATTCCGCATCAACCGACTAGATGATGATCTGATTGCGTTTTGGATGAGATTCATCTTCAATGACTAAGATAGAAGGAAAGGGAGTAAAGGGAACAACTGCTCGGCCTTCAAGGTTTAAGGGGGTTTTGTTCATGTTTGTCGATGCTGAGATGATCGACAGTTTGGCACGACGTCGTATCTGTTTCAAATTTTAGGCATTACTTGGGCTGGGCGTGGCAGTGGGCAGCAGTCACTAACCGTCACATATTATTTATTAGTACCAACTTATTAATTAGGGAGGTGATAATTCTATTTACAAAAGTGCCTCGTCCATATAAATATACAGCACACTTAAAGCTATATTACAAGTTAGTGAAATATATATATTGTTTTGGATAAATCAATTTTATAAGACCATCAGCATCCATCGCACGCTTCACACAGCCACATCAGCGTCACATCAGTGTCACATCATTCCCCCACCATTCTCTCATTATTCTATCACACAAACCCCACATTCTTCACATCACCAAAAAAAAAAAAAAACCTCTCTCACACACCTCCGCTCACATGCGCGACCACCATCACTACCGTAACCGTGAGGGAGCCATCGCGCAGACCAACGATGGTCTTCACTTCCGTGAGCGCCTCTCACCCACCCCATCTCGCGATGGATGCGGGTAGCCTAAGTGGAATTATCATCTCCCAATAACTATACATAGTAATTATATGAATCATCTGTTGTTAACTAACTTGCAAACAATTATTTATTTTAATTACTTTTAGTTAAAATAAACAAAGTTTGTAAACTCATTACCATCGTTATGAACAACTAGATAATAAGTCATAAACGAACATATGACAATGGTAATGAGCTAAAGTGCTCATCATGATACATAAAAAAGAGTTGTTATACAACTCTGTAAGCTCTAATGTATAGTTTTTTTGTTTGATTATGGTTGAAATATTATATACATTGGCGGTCCCTAACTCTCTATGATTCTTAGGGGGCGTTTGGTTCGCAAATTTTTTTCATGGGATTTGGATTTTGTCAAAGGATTTGCATTTCGCAGGATTTGCATTTGGCAGGAATGTGAATCCAGTCCTGTGTTTGGTTGACAAAATCTGTCAGGATTTGCATTCTTTTTATCCTGTTTGTTTTGCAATTCAATCAAAGGATTTGGATTGTTTTTGTAACAAATGACAGAATTGCCCTTTAGTTATATTTTAAACAGTTTTTTTGCTTAATTAGTTAATTGACAAGTAAATAATAACTGATTAATTTACACTATAATAATTAAAAATGTAACTAAGATTTAAGCATAAACTACAACAATCAACACAAATAGTCATAAACAGAGTAACTAATTGAAATGGTAATAGAGCATTTAACTCCTAAGCAGTACACTGCTTTTGGTACTAAGCTTGGATTGATTAGAACCTAACTATACCTAAAAAACATAGATGGCTGAAAGTAAAAAACATAAATATTGGTTTACAGTCAACGAGGATGCGAAAGAGGAATTAACGGAGAAAAAATCGAGAGAAGAAAACCGGAGATGAAGTATAAGCGGCTGTTGCAGTCGCCGGAGAGGAGGTCGCAGTCGCCGGAGTGAGGTCTGCGATATGAGGGGTCGCCGGAGAGGAGGTCGCAGTCGCCGGAGCAGAGGTTGACGAGGTCGACGGTGCAAAAAGGAGACGTCAAGGAGGGCGACGGCGCAAAGAGCAGGGAAGTGAGGCGAGCGGCGATATGAGGGGAACGAGTGGAGGAATGTAGATTAGGTTTAATGAGGGTAAAGTGGTAAATGAAACATTCCTTGGTTTATGGATTTTAAAATACTAGGGGGGTGTGGTATTTCAAAAATCCCTTACCTAAAGGATTTGGTGGGTTTTTAAAACATTCCCATCATTTTAATTCCCTTGCAGTTTTTACAACCAAACACAGTAATTCCCAGGATTTAAAATCTCATTCCCAGAAAATCCCATAAAATCCATAAACCAAACAGGACCTTAACCTATTTATGTAAAAGTTGTTTAACTTGATTTAAACATAGTCAAAACTTTAATGTATTGTCTATTTCAATAAATATTATTCTATTTTACATATTTTATTGTCATATGTATTAAACTTTAAAATTGATTTTTAATATACAAAATGTATAAAACTTGTTATAAGTGTATCAAACCCTGTATGTATTTTTACACCATTAATAGGTTTCGCTTTTTTGACGCAAACCAAAACAAAAATATTGTTAATAATATAAGTTTTTGAATATATATACACGAAAAAATCATTTATGAATGTGTATGAGAAAGAATATTAAAATAATTACTTAAAACAATATTTACTGTACTAGTATATATTTATTATAAAGTTCTACTTCAAGTGACACTTGATATGTAGATATCATTACAAAACGGTATTTTTACTTAAATAAACAGTCTATTTTAATAAAACTTTGAGTTAATTACAAAGATGGTCCCTGTGGTTTGCGCTGAATTTCAAATTTAGTCCTTTAAAATCGAAAATTACACTGATAGTCCTTATGGTTAACGTTTTATTTCACTTTTAGTCCTTTAGACTAACTGGTGTTAAAATTGACCGTTAGTCAAAGGGTAATTTAGTCATTTATCATACTATGCTTGTTACCAAACACAGTCACCTATTAAACTAATTTCCAAACAACCTTTTCCCTTAATCTTGTTACCAAACGCCTAATTTCAACTCTTTTTATCATCCTCCCCCCCTCTCTCTCTCTCTCTCATCTCTCTACTTTCTTCTCTCTTCTCTCCAAACAAGAACAGCCACCATCACCACCTTAGACTACCGGCCACCACCACCGCCACCCTAGGGCCGCCGTCCACCTCCACCGCGCGCTCTCTCTCACTTTGATCTGTCGGCCACCACCACTGCCACACTCGCCGTCGTCACCACCATCTCAAACAACCACCGTGCAACCACCACCACAGATCTGAACCGCCGCCGTTCTCCATATCTGAACCACGAGTCGCCGTCGTCATCACCATCTCCAACAAACAACGTGCAACCACCACCACAGATCTGAATCGCCGCCGTTCTCCATATCTGAACCACGAGTCGCCGTCGTCATCACCATCTCCAACAACCACCGTGCAACCACCACCACAGATCTGAATCGCCGCCGTTCTCCATATCTGAACCACGAGTCGCCGTCGTCATCACCATCTCCAACAACCACCGTGCAACCACCACCACAGATCTGAACCGCCGCCGTTCAGATTAGGGTTTTCAGGTTTTGATTCGCTTGTTCAGATTAGGGTTTTCATCTTCTTCTACTCTTTTTTTTCTTTTTCAGATTAGGGCTTTCTTTTTCGTTCAGATTCGTGATAGAACAGATCTAGTATTTTGATTCCTCACCAGGGTTTGTGTATGTGTTGTGTTTCTATTGTAAATCAAGATTCATGTGTAAGATTCATCTGGATGTTTATATTTTTTTTATCAATTTTTAATTTTTAATTAATAAATCTGTTTCAATACATATATATGGATAATATTCATATGGATTTGATTCAGAAACATATACACAGGTTTATATTGGATTTGATTGGATAATATTTATGGGTGTTTATATTTTTAAAGATTTTTTAAGATTCATATGGATTTGATTCAGAAACATATAATAGGGTTTGTGTTTTTTTATTAATTTTTAATTAATAAATAATGAAAATGAGTGTTTGGCAACATAGATAATATGGAAAATGACCAGATTACCCTTAGTCTACCCTTTGACTAACGGTCAACTTTAACTGAAGTTAGTCTAAAGGACCAAAAGTGAAACAAAACGTTAACCATAAGGACTACCAGTGTAATTTTTGATTTTAAAGGACTAAATGTGAAATTTAGCACAAACCACAGGGACCATCTTTGTAATTAACTCTAAAACTTTTTTACAATAACAGTTTTAACTAATATAGTATTGATTTCTACTTTTGTGTACCTGACCAATTAACATGCATACATTCACTTGTAGTCATTTAGTTATATAACCCAATTTATTTATCTTCTCAAAAAACAAAGGGTTTAGTTTCTAAAATTATATCAAACTTGTCACTTTTTGCTATTGCGTATACTCACATTTGAAAACTACCATTTAGTGTATCAAAGTTCCTAAAACTACCATTTTATGTATTGGAAAATCTGCTATGCAAGTTGCAGGTAATTTTTTTAATTTTGATTTAATTATAATTTCCACATCATATTTTAAACCAGCTATGTCATTAAAATGATGCCATGTCATTTGTAATTTCTTTTTATCAATAAAATCATGAAGAACACAAGAACATGAAGAACACCATGATGAAGAACACAAGAACATGAAGAAGCTCGGATCTGACCCAGGACAAGCATCAAACTCAGATTTGAACAAGCAACGAACCCAAATCTTAAGAACCCAAATCTCGAAACACAATCACGAAAACAATCACGAAAACAATCACGAAGCAGAGATGAACAATCTTGAAACACAAAATCAAAATAAGAGATCTACTAGAAACAGAAACATAAACAGAAATCGCTACCCTAAATCTGTGAATTTATAAATAGATCTTGTGAAGATAAAGCAACTAAAATCGATGAAGATGAACCCCAGATCTAGATGGATGAACCAGTGTCGAAACCCTAACTTGGGGAAACCCAAGTCTTCAACCCAAATCTCGATGAATCCAGAAAACAAGTCAATTTCGATTTGAAGCAGCAGTCGATGAACCCTCAGTAACCCTAATCACCGATCTGTGATCCTTCGTAACCCTAGTCGAAGCAACAGCCATTGGTGCAGATCGGTAAGAACAGATTTGTACTTCCCTTGTAACCCTAATCGCCGATCTGTCGAATAACTGATGAACAATGAAGGGGAATGAACGAAGAACCCTAATCGAAGAACGAAATATGTGAAGAACACCTGCTGCCGATGAACAATGAAGGGGAGGTCGAAGAACACCTACTTCCGAAGAACCCTAACCATGAATCTGTGAAGAACCATAGAATAGCAGACGTCAATGAAACATATGGAACCTTTTAATTGTACATCTGAAACTTTGTTTTATTGTTTATTATGAAGGCGATCGTGGTGATGAATCAGGGGGCAATGAAGATCTGATGAAGATATTATTATTATTATTATTATTATTATTATTATTATTATATCTATTTAATTTTCAAATTTTTTTAAACAAAGATAATACAAGTCGTCCTCCAAATCATATGCCAAGTCAACAAAACAGTTGCCACATCATCATTACTGTTGCCACATCATCGTAACCTGTTTAGCAGGTAACCCAATACACAAAATGGTAGTTTTAGGAACTTTGATACACTAAAAGGTAGTTTTCAAATATGGGTATACACAATAGCAAAAAGTGACAATTTTGATATACTTTTAGGAACTAAACCCAAAAGCAAAATGCATCAATATTAAAGACTTGAGACAAATTACAAAATCTCAACGTAGAACAATCACATGAAGCAACAGAATACATGATTCTTCTATCAAAATACAAAAGTCCCAAAATCAACAAACCTATCCATTAATGATTTTATATGTGCTAAGTTCCATCTCAATAAGTTAACCTTTACCATTTGGATCATGTTTTCAATCCAAAGGACAAATGTTCTTTGATGCCTAGGAAATTATCCTCATCCTCCATTTTTAACTTTTGAGCTTTGTTAATCTTTAACTATTCGGTGGAAAAGACCTTTGTTTCTAGTTGATAAGCGCTTGTGAAGAAATTAGGCCAACAAAAGTAGGTTGACATGATGCTACTCATGGTTGAAGCTCCAATGAGCATGTTCATCACCACCATTTGAAGTTGAATTGCTTCCACCGGTGAGGCTCCACCCATAATGAGCCCCGTCATCGCTCCTGGAAGCGATATGAGACCTACGGTTTTTGTGTTGTCTATAACTGGTGATAACGCTATCACTAACGACCTTTTCACTTGTTGTATCGTTGCTTGTCGTGGCGTGGCACCAAGTGCTAAAGCAGTCTCCACCTACACATATATAAAAGAAGAATCATATTTGTAAACCATCTTTGTGCTAAATGATATACAAGAAAAAAGTCTATTTACCAAAATGCCCCTATAAAGCATTAATAATGTTACAAATAGTTTGTGTTTGAACTTTTTCATATATATATATATATATATATATAGACAAAAGTTCATGCGAGAACCGTTGTTAGCGCGAGAACCGCGAGAACCAATCTAAGCCGTCCAATGAGTTCAAATTTTTAATCCTTAGATTAGATGACATAATTGTCATCGCTAACTTTTGGATGACATTTCGCTAATATTGAAATATGCAAGTCTCAAATGGCCAAATACCAATGAGTTCAAATTTTTAATAGATCTTTTATTTCTAGAGACTTACCAAATTCATTTGTGTCCGTATATCATCACGTAGTCTTTTCATTGTCACTCCGGTGACAGTCATTGCATTCCCGACCATCATTCCGGCGACCGGAATCATGTATTGAGGAGTAAACGGGAAAACATTTAGCAAAACTAGTAACAGCATCGTTAACGCCGTACCAACCAAAATAGACGCTCCTGCAATATATTTTCCATGGGGTACGTGTTTCGCTCGCTGGCCGGCGGTGTAACCTGCTACCGACACCTGCCGTGAAATAAGAGAAAAAACGTTTGCCCCAATGAAATACCAATTTTGCCCTTAAACTGTACGATTGTTGCATTATTTTTGGAATTTAATGAAAAAGAATTGAAGAAATTACCATGAAGAGATATGGAAGAATGATCCACCAGCCATTGTTTTGGTTGAAAATAAATTGAAGAACAAATCCAATAATTGAGAGCTGAATAAAAGCTCTAATAATCGCGTAAACCATCTCCCCCTCAAGTTTCAGCTTCTGGAAGTATGACAACAACGCCGCCAGCAACACCACCGCCGTGGCCGCCGCCGGCTTCACCATACCCGCCAAGAACTCCGCCAGCCACTCCCATTCCATAATTTTTTTCAGTTATATTCCGCTTATATATATATATATATATTCCTGTTTCACATGCGATACTTATGAATCAAGAATTCAAGATAACGAGCGTCCAATAAGGGGGCTCAAGGTGTAAGGACATCCAATGAGCGTAAAATAGCTCAAGTATTATACATATATATTAACTCTCCTAGTTAGAGTTAATCTATAGAGCAAGTACGACAAACAGTGAAGGAAAGACTTGAATTGGTAATATAATTTTTGAAAGAGCTTTCTTTTAAGACCTAAGTTTATTATTTTAAGTAACTTTTATATTTATTCAGACAAATAATAGAACTTTTTATGTTATTTAAATATATATTAATATACACATATCATTAGTGTTATAATAAAGACTGACCCCCACTATATTAAAATCATAGCTTCGTCCACCATACTCTTAATACACCTAAGATAAGTGTCTCTACCCTCATTTATTTATTATTAATAATGAGGCAATCATAAAAGAGGTGTCGTGATTCTAATAGTAATTTTAATAAAATATAAAATGGAAATGGAAATCTTCTAATCTAAAATATATATAAAAGACTAAATTTAATTATAGCTCTTAAATAATTCTAGCCATTAAAATTAGATAAAAAATTAAATTAATAAATCTTAACCACATATTATGATAAAAATTAAAATCTAAGTTTGACTTTAATTGGTTAAAATTGGATTCAATTTTGACAACTTAAATCAGAATTCTTAGAGATAATTTCATATATGCCCTCTTAAATCCAAAATATCATATTTTATCCACTTTAATTTACAAATATCACATTTACCCTTTATAATTATGTAATATGTTTTTATTAATATATAATATTTATAACTTTTTAAACCAATCGGTGTATCACACGAACATTTAATCTAGTTGACTAATTTAACAATACCAAGATATTTAATAAATAAGATCATATTCTGATCGATTCACGTACGTTTCAGATTTTTTAAATTTTGACAGCAAATTATACAACTTAATTATTTTTCTAAAGTCAGACAATTATCATAAGAAGTACATTATTATATATATTATTTATATTTATTTATTTATTTAAATGGGGTAGTGGACTATGATATTGTTTATTTGTGGTCGACTTTTTATCTCCGTCTCTATCTTTTATTTTAAAATAATAGAGTGAAAAAAAAATTAAGAAAAGAAATAAAGGATAAAACTTTGATAGTAAAGAAAGATATGAAAAATGATATAACATTAACAAAACATTAAAACAAAAGGGAAGAAAAATATTACTAATAATCTATTTTTGATAACAAACACATTCACATAATATATGGTTTATAACAAGACTCAAACTCTCAATTTTAAAAAGAAAGAACGAAATTAATCACACTTAGTGAATTAAAAGGAGGTGGTCACCCCACATGTGTGATATGTGTGAGTGATTCGTTAGCCACGTCCATGGATCATAAAGTTGTCCACTTCCTGTGCAATTGAGCATCTTTAAGTGCTTGAATGGCAATAAATTAAGTAAATGACATTCTCTCATATTAAGATTAGATGTAATAAGTTGTTTTCTTACTATACGCATAAGAGTTATCACTTAAAGTTAAAAGCGAGTTTTATAAAGTCAATCACCTAGCAATCTAGGAAGAAAACAACACGTAGATGCTTCAACCCCCATCATAAAGTATACCAAATTAAGTAATTTACTAGACAGATGAGACAAGAATCGATAATGAAAGTGTACCTGAGAACAAATGAAGAGATATCGATCTCGACACTAGATCGATCAAAGCAGTCGGTGTCGGTAACTGGATTAGGCGGTTTTCAGCATAGTCTGTGAGAAGCAAGAAGAAGAAGGAGTTGGAAAATTCTGAGCAGTGAACAATCATCTACCTGAGAAACATATATATTATATATGATATGATACTCCAGTAGTTAATATGTGGGAATATATATAGAATGAAATGAATGATTAAGATTTAAGAATATTTTGATTTTGATATTGGATATAACTGAGAAGAAGTCGGGCCGTACGACAAAGCCTACAACTAAGGTACAACCGGGGGAGGAATAACACAAGGGACACTGATCACTGATGCAGGTCATAACTTCATGTGCTCAAAATTATTAATTTTAGTAAGTTATATTATATTATATATTATATATTATATATTAGAGTAAATGTTTGTATGAGTTTATTTAAAAATAATAAATATTAAACAATAATAAAAAATATTAAATAATTATAGAATGTGAATAAAATGAAAATATAAAAAATATCGACAGTACATCAGCGATGTAGACGTCATCACGAGGGGAAGTGTAGATGTGGCAGAAGAAACGTGGTACTATGATACAAGAAAACATGATTTTATTTATTGTCTGACTCACCAATTTACAATTAGGAACAAGATGGTTAAGCGTTTTTTGAGTATAATTAAACAAAAGAATTTAAAATGAATATATAATATTTTAGAATGATAAAATTAAATAATTTGGTTAAATATGATATTTTAAAATATTATAAAGATTAAACATGATATTTGTAAATGAAGGTGAGCATATATGATATATTAGAGTTTAAGAATGACATATATGAATTTATCTCTAATAATTTTGATTTAAATTAAAGTTAAAATTAAATACAATTTTGACCAAAAAAGTCAATTTTAGATCTTATCAAAATAGATGGTTAAGATTTGATAATTAAAATTATTATTTTTCTGGAATGGGCGAGATGGAATGTACTATTGTGGTAGCCGAAACGACGGATTCCCCTGCTATATTACAATACCTCGCTCCTTATACAGGAGCAGCTCTGGCTGAATATTTTATGTACCGTGAACTATACACTTTAATCATTTATGATAATCTCTCTAAACAAGCGCAATTTACCCTGAATAATAAAGTAAAGCGCGTAAGATGAAGTAAAACAAGCGAACTTGCAAGTTACAATTAGAAACATTATTAGTTTAGAGTTTTGTTCAATATAGTCCATATAAAATATATAGTCTTAAATTTTAATATTTAATCAGATGTGATTCAATATAAAATCACATGTGATTCACTATACAATCACATGTGAGGGTAAAATCATTACATGTTAATTACGAAAATGTCACTCCGCCCAAGTTTTTAAAATTCAATCTGGACCCTTGATGGAGCTGATCCAAGGGCTAAGATTAGTCCCTCAGGACTATGCAATAAGTATGGACTATATTGAACATTTAGTTTAATTAAAAGTAATTTCGCTTATGATCAAAATAAAAGTCTAAACATTCACATCGAAGTCCTTAATTATTGGTTACTTATTAAAACCGTATTAATTGTTCGTTGCAAAGTCGTCCCCTAATCATTCAGTATATTCCTCCACAAAATATAAATCCACACAAATATCATATTATCCTAAACTCGGGTTTTACATAATCCAAGTGTATATATAAAGGCTACTATAGGCCGAGAACTAGTAGACGGCTCGGCAAGCATATATTAACTATGAAAACATATGTTTGGTCTAAAAACAGAACTAATAGTTGAAACCAAATTTATCGGGCTGCTTTGTTCTCGTACTTAGTCGGCTTGTTTTCGTGTTCAGATCATGACTACTTATGTTATGAAACCTGCAATCTTAATCTGACTCAATCTTTTAAAAGGTATTTCACAATTAACAATTCAAGTAGAAAAATACATAGTTGCGTTACAAAATCAACTAATTGTATTATAAAAAGATTCTGTTTGAGAGCATGAATGGTTTTTTTAAGAGAGATAAATAAAGTAATATTAAACAAGTTTTACACACTATATGGTTTTAAAACTACGAGTTGTTACGGTAGGTTGGAATTTCACGATTGCTTTTAAAACTATGATTCACTCCAAGTTCAAAAACACTTTTATATGTAAAATAATTGAGTTGAAAATTGTCAAGACATTCACATCTTCAACTCCAGCTTCAGCTTTTAGCTGCTTATATCAAACATACATAAATACATAATAATGTAAGTTTATGGGGTTTTAACTCAAAACCAATTAGTTATGAGAGTAGTAGCACGAGACCCTTAAAAGCTCATTACAAAGTCACTCTTCGTCCAATGTGGAACATTACTCAACACGATCCCTCACGTGTGGCGTTATTTTTTTTCCCTTGTGTCTAACACATGGATACTTATGGGTTACGAGAAGTTCGTGTGGCCTTTGACCAACCACGAGGAACCTTGTTCTGATACCATGTAAGACCATCAGCATCCATCCTTCATCTATTTTTTTGTCTGCCACATCAACGTCACATCATTCCCCACCATTTCCTCATCACATCACACAAACCCCTGTATCTATCACATCTACTCACATACTTTTAAAAAAACCCTCACTCTGCTCACCTTTGTGACCATCCTCGCGCCCGTTGATCGTGAAGGATTGCTCACATACATCAGCGATGGTTTTCACATATGTGAGCACCTCTGCTCTCACACACCCCATCCCGTGATGGATGCGGGTAGTTTAAGTTTGTGGTATTCCAACTCAAATCCAACTGGTTATGAGAGAAGTAGCTCATGACCCTTATAAGCTCATTATAAAGTCACTCTTTATCCAATATAAGACATTACTCAACAAATAAATTAACGCTATTTATGTGTATTAAATATTTACAGTAATATTTTGGTAACAAACAACTTCCCAAAATAGTCGGATTTAATGCTTAAGCCCTTCGTTAGAAAAAGATATATTAACATAATTAATAATAACACGCTGAAATCAAATAAAAACATACAGATTTTTAAATTGAAGACATATATCGTTATATAACAATTACCTCCTTTTGTTTTTACTTCCAACCAATAAAGCAAAATAAAACAAGATTCTAAATACAAAACCCAGTGCAATTGTGACCCAAAAGCACCCCCATTTGTCAATATCAGTCACACCTTCCTTCTTCAATATATCTGCTGCATTTGTCAAGCAAGTCGAGCTCGTAAGATTCACACCAAGTGTCTGGCTCATGCTTTTCAAAAGCTTCACTTTCATGGCGTCCGGAATCGCTCCTAATGGTGAATTATCGAATATTTGAGTCCCCCTCACGAAGCATTTTGTAGGATCATCAAATTCGTTCTGCAAAACACCTTGATAAGGATACTTAACCAGTGAAAGATAATGAAACCATAACCAATACGCAGGGATTCGATCACGGGTGATGAAGAAACCGCTGAACAAAAGGAAATAGGCCAAAACCGCCACCACTACAGTGTAACCAAGCATCACGTGAGCCACCACGCCTGACAGGAAGGTGACGAACGAGCTTCCGACCCAAAACGACGCGAATATGAAGAACAAAAAGGTGAAAAACCCCATGGTCCCACCCGCTAACCCGACCGACCAAAAGGTGATGCCAGCGAATACAAAGGAAAGGAAGATTAGTGATGGGATTGACATTATCGAGTGAGATACAACGTAAGACGAACGTCTGTAAGCATTGTACGCTGTTTCTCTCATGAAAACGTATCGTTCTTGGAGGAACACAGGGATTGCTTCTGCACAAGTGTAGAACATTGTGGACATAGCGAACGCGAAAAACCCTAATCGTTCTTGGATTCCGCGTGGCGAGTTGTCGAGGTTCCTAAACATGGTTGCGAGTATGGTGCCTGTGACGATGATCGCGCCAAGCCGGATGGCGTATAGTTCAGGTGATCGCCATGAATTGAGCATCGAACGTTTGGCTATGACGATAACCTCGACCCAGAAAGGGTTAGCAAATGTTGGCACAGAAGACGATAGATTCGAATCCATGCTTGTTGCGCCTGAGACTAATTTTCCCCTTGAAATGCTGGCACTTATCGCATCTTTTAGCGACAACTTCGAGCCTTGAATCGAATTTTCGCCACTCGTTTTCTTTTTTGACCATGATTTGTTGAAATCGACTAAATCTTTGGTTCCCGCACCAGATATCTCAAGCTCTCGGATGAAATCGAGTGCGAATTCGGTCCGATCTTCGTTTTCTGGTATCGGGCTTCCGAATTGCGCAAAGAAATCCGGTAGTTCTGAAGGTTTGTCACTAAACACCATTTGCCCTCTTGAAAGGAAGATCAATTTGTCGAGCAAGCTCATGATTCTGTAACTAGGTTGGTGTATCGACATGATCACTATGCTTCCACTTTGAGCTATCCTCTGCAACACTTTTACCACCATGAAAGCGCTAGTGGAATCGAGCCCGGATGTTGGTTCATCAAGAAACAGAACAATTGGGTCATGGATTATGTCTATTCCGATGGAAACACGACGGCGTTCCCCACCGGAAACCCCTCTATGACCTTCATCTCCGATGACAGTCTTAGCACAGCTTCTGAGACCTAGTTGATCAATCAATGCTTCAACTCTTGCTTTCTTTTTTGATTTACAGAGTGTCCTTGGTAGCCGGAACTCTGCCGAGAACATTAAGGTTTCTTCGACGGTTAACATAGGAAACAACAAGTCATCTTGCATAACGTACGCCGAGATAACTTTGAGCAATTTCGATTCAAGAATCTCACCGTTTAACTTCACATTACCATTCAAACTCCCTTTGGCCATTCGGTTTGCAAGAGCGTCGATCAACGTCGACTTACCGGATCCGCTAGCGCCAAGCACGGCCATGATCTCGCCTTCCCTCGCCTCGCCGGAGATATCATCCAACAAAACCTTTGTGTTAGATGAATTTGCCTTTTTCATAAGTGAAATGTTGCTGGATTCTTTCACACTATACGTAAGGTTATTAAACGACAAGACAAAAGGTGAGGAATTTATAAGTGGTTGAGAAACGCCAAGGCCGGCGTTGGGAGCAGTGTTGGTGTATCCGATGAGTTCCAGAAGCTCGCCGAGCGTCGGGGAGAGATGGTGTTTTGGTCGTCGGGATAGTTGTCGGAGGTCCATGGTTGAAGGAGCAAATCGTGGGCCTAAAAATGGCAGGTCACTGGACGTAGAGATGGTGTCAAAAGACATGGGAAAATAAATAAACAGAGTTGAAATTAAATAAAAGGGGTATGTTTTTTATAGAAATTTGAGGTATAAAAAGGAAGGAAGTGGATGGATATTTGGGTCAGTCACTGAGTATGGAAGGTGATCTATGTAAGATATTATTAAATTATGATTATGATGTGGTTAGTAGGTTTCTTGAGGAGCTGAAATAAAATTGGTGGATGAAGAAAGCGATCGAAAAGCCAAGGGTTTGGTGATAGTTGGCGAGAAGATTACTTACAGGATTTCTACCTTCGATCTACATGCATATATCATATATGTCAACTGGAGATATTAATATGGAATTATATAAATCACGGAGAATAAGTAAATGTTTGCTACGAAGGATTAAGTTAAGGAATGGAATAACTCATTTCTGCGTATTATGAAAAACATGTTTGTTTATCATGTACAAATAAAATGACTCATTGCATAAGTAATGTGATTCCTTCCATATTATTCGATAGGGGAGAGGTGTTTTTGACATTTTTTCCTCATTCCATCATGGAATTGAATGGACATTATTATTTAATCTAATTTTAAAATTTATTTTACTAACATTAATAAAAATATTGTTTAGATATTTATAAAATTTATTAAAAAAAATATTTTCTATAGTGATTTTAACTAAGTTTTTTCGAATTTTTTATGCTTAATCTTTTTGTAATAAGTTATTGATCTACATACTTTTATTAAATTATTAACTAATTAAAAGTATAGATATAAAATTTTGATAAAGAATGTGTTGTTTTCAATAAAAATATATAAATAAAAAAATATTTTCTCTTTTTTTTAAATGTCGTATGTAAGGATTATTTTAATATTAAAATTTATTATATATAGAGAAAACTTAATTGAATGACTTGTTTTATTCCGTGTGCAAAACAATCATGATAATGAAATGCAATAGATCATTTAATTACATCAGTTATTCAATCACATTATCCATTCCATTCATTCGTTTTTCATTCCGTCTAACCAAACATATCCTAAGGTTTAAAATTATGGATACGAATTAAAAAAAGGTAATTTTAGTTTTAAAAAATGAAAATCATATTTAACGTATATTTTATAATTAAATTTTTATAAAGTTCATACTAATCTTTTAGTCAGGTTTTAATTTTCCAAATATGAAACAAGATTATTATTTTTAAAATAAAATTAACCTTTCTTTTATTTATAGCTACAACAAAAAAAGTTGTGGTTATCATTTTTCTTATATTATATATATAGTATTCAAAAACAAAATTTTAAAATAAGAACTGTAAAAATGATTAGCAATTATTTTCAAATTAAGCAATCAACAAATTTGATAACAATACTATGGATTGTGTACGATAAAGTCCATATAAAAACCATGATCATAAATTTTAATATTCAATCACACGTGATTGTAAAAGCATCACATGTGAATTACGAAAATGTCACTTCATCCAAAAAAAAATTAAATTCAATATGAACTATTGATGAGGCTGATCCAAATGCTAAAATTAGTCTCTTAGGATAATGCATTAAGTAAGGTCTATATTGAACATTTCTCACAATACTTTCGTAGCAATAATAGGCTAAGTTGTGTTTTAAAGTCCATAAAGAAATTAGAATAAGAGTGACATAGTGGTTACATTTTATCACATCTATCACTTTAACATTGTATGTTTGTTTATGTAACAAATCTAACTTGTTCAGGTGTTGTGTTGGGAACTATTGAATTGAGAACTTATATATTATAATTGTATTTACGTTTACGAGTTGATAAATAAAGATACATATTTGATTATGAATTGTGTGGTAGAGATGAACCCTAACTTCCAACTCAATTCACCTACAAGTGCATAATGAATTACCTTACCAACAATCATAAACCCTCATAATCAAGACACAACCCGAAATCATCATAAGGCATTGCGTTATGGTACACCCGATGGAATTGGGTACCATCGGCTTCAGGTAGGAACACTAACGGGACCTTCGGGTAGCCCAAGCGAGTAGGTGGAATGGGTAAGCAGTCTCAATCGAGAAGCCATCATCCCCACCCCTACCCCCTCTCAGCGTATAGTATCACACACAGACACTTTCCTTTTTAATATAAAAGTCAAAAAAAGGTGGGGAAGTTTAGGAATAAAAAGAAGAGGTATAACACTTAATTTATGTAGGAAGAAGAAAAAAGGAAGAGGGAATAATGTGACGTTGATGTGGCATTGGACAAGAGAAAAGAAAAGGAAAAGTATAACTCATGGTATAAATGAGAAACAACCATACTCCACATATCCAAAACACAGCTACAACATAGGCCACTAGGGAAATAAGTAAACAACCATGTCAAGCTGGACGCCTCGAGAAGTTGGCCTAAACATGGGTCGACACCTCATAGGATAATTGACAGCACGCAAAAAGGGCATCATTTTTTTAAATGAGTTACGGACCATGTACTTCACTCTGGAGATAGGTTGCGAGGAATACCAGAATCATAATCTAAACTCAGAAGGAAATACATGAATAAAAAGGTGATGATGTTCGACAAGATCTTAACAATTTAAGAGTTAGTGACTTAGAGAAGCGACAAAAGTGATGACGATATTAAAAAGGAAGCACATATCAAATATATATTGAGATATTATGAACACAACCTTTACATTTGAACATGTGTGTAATGCTGTGTTAAGACTTATCCGAAGTGGTTGAAGGTTCCTATCCCGAAATACATTCAAAGTGAAGCAAGACACCAAAGAATATGTACTCGACTTCGTAGGACACTTGATTCGTCCCGTTTGACCTTAACCTAATTATTGCGTAATTAGGCATGCATCAATATGCATATATGTCCTTGATTAATAATGTCTAGCTAACTCATCTAATAACCTTATTAAAAAAAAGGATGCATGACATCATCCTTGTTTGTATACATTTTTTTACAAATCATAACCTCCTATTTTATAAATTAAAAAAAAACCTTAATGATTACCAATGATAACCTCCTACTTTCAATATATTTACTATCCTCGTATCAAGTGTGATTATTCAAAGTCGAAACTAAATTTAGATAATAAAGTTTTCTTGAATTTCAAACTTTCCAAATTTCTAAGTGATTAGTATTGGTAAATATATAACAATAAAAATAATATATGTTTATCATCCTACAATATATACCTTAATAGTGAAACTAAGTTCAAAAATTTTTACAATTATTTTCTGTTGTTTTCGATGGTGATTTTTTTAAAGCTGACAATACTATAGTGAAAAACGAGATAGATTCACGTTTATAAAAAACATAAAAGGTGAATTCGATCACTGTATCATCGAAGTAAATATAATTCTCATGTGAAAGATTTTTTTAAATACAATCAAATAAATTCATCTAGCCAGTAGCCTTGAGATGATCTTCATTGATGATAATTTTTAATATTCGATATAAATTATATAGATATATTATTTGCCCATATTTGATAATTTCTATCATTATTTTTTTTATTTAAATATTTATTCTCAACAGGGTCTACATGATAACCATCATCATTAGAAAAACTTTACTAACATCGTTCGAGTGTCAATAGAAGAAGATGGTTTTTATATATTTTCAAATTTCAGGGTTGCATCCTACTCTTCTAAACCTAAATTGATTGATCATGTGGCGAAGATTTAACTTCTTCCAAAACACTATTATTGAAGCTATGGATGATTTTTCATTTCCAGATAATGATTCAATATTGTCGATTAAATACATTCTAGATTTTATATATGTTTTATAGTTTTATTTTCTATACATGTTAGTACTCTAAAAAAACTAAAAAAGTTAATCATCTCCGTGTTTATATATATATAGCATGGTACCCGTGAATTGCGGCGGCGATGACAGTAGTTTGTGTTCGATAAATATTCAATTTCAAGAATATAGGTAATGATATGTGTGAAGTACGAATATATCTATTTTCTTTCTTTTTTCTATTTTCTTTATTTCTTTTTTTTTTCAATCAGCCCTTTTAATAATTATTATAATAGTTTATGAAAAACAATAAATTAAGAAAAATTATATTATTAATAAATAACTATAGAAAAAGATAATCTAGCCTAAAAAATGGAATAATTTTAAGTGATTTATTAATCAAACTTAGATTAATTAGATAGTTTTTGTCATGTTTACTAATTTAATAAAGTAACAGTTGTCATAAATTAGTTGAGGTAATAAAGAATGATTGATTAGACTATTGCTTTAAGTATTTGTATCTTATGCATAAAAGTATAAACTACTTAAAATTAAGTAGTCTTAAAAATTTTAAGAGAGAGAAAGTTAATTGCTTTATAATGTAGTATAGATATAGAGAGAGATAAAAGTTTATTCAAAAATCGTTGTTAGCGCGAGAACCGCGAAAACATAATTAATATGTTATATGCTATTGAAACAAATTAACGTCCGTACGTATTAGTTGTAGATAATTAGTAATCAACTGAAACGTACGTATATAAGTTCAACGTACGTACAATAGCTAGCTTTTGTACGTGTTATGCTGAAGTGTTAATTTGTGAAAATATCTGCACGGACGGTAAGGATATTTAGCTAGCTAGCTTGTGATATAAGTTAGTTTAAATTAGGATATTATTAATTAATATTAGTGTTTACTTGTGAAATGTATGTAAAATTAAGTGATCGATTTCCTATTTCTTCTTTAACACGCTTACATTTGTTCACGAAACCATTCTACTCAAACCACCGGCGACGACGACCACGTTGTCCACTTAATTTTCCCTATTTAGTTACTAATTAACGCTAAAATATACATTCTAAAATATACATTAATAAGCTTTACGTTTAATAAATATACTTTTAATATTTATATGTATATGTATGGGTGAATAAGGTTGAAATCATAAACTAAGGAAATGTAAAGTCATAAGTCACTACAAGAAAAATAATTTTTAAAGGCGATTTATGTCGCTCTAAATAAGAAAATATCGTCCCTAAAAGATTTTATGCTTAAATACTAAAGTTATTGTTAAATATACTAACAGTTAACATACTAGTCATAACCATACAACAGTTAACATAGTACTAAAGTTATTGTTAAATAAAACTCAAGGATTCAATGTTTAAGAATTTAATCGTATTTTTTGACTTATAAAATATAAAATAAAATTATTTTGTTAATTATATATATATATATATATATATATATATATATATATATATATATATATATATATATATATATAGGGGAGAGTTCAAACGAGAACTGTTATTTCGTACGAGAACTGCGAGAACCAATCTCAGTCGTTCCTTGGATATGGGAAGTTCATGGATGGAGAGCGTGGATGGAATCAAGTGAGGTAGGGTGCATGTGAGGAATTCATGGGTGGACAATAACATTAAAAGAGGGGGAATTGAACGGCTCAGATTGGTTCTCGCAGTTCTCGTTTGAACTTTTTCCTATATATATATATATATATATATATATATACACACACACATATAGGGGAGGGTTCCATTGAGAACCGAATTTATTGCGAGAACCGCGAGAACCAATCTTAGCCGTTGATTTGATAAGTGGAATTCATGGATGGGGAGCGTGGGGGAATCAAGTGTGGCAGGGTGTATGTGAGGAATTCATGGGTGGACAATGACATTGAAAGAGGGGGAATTGGACGGCTCAGATTGGTTCTCGCGGTTCTCGCAATAAAAATGGTTCTCAATGGAACTTCTTCATATATATATATATATATATATATATATATATATATATATATATATATATAGGGGAAGGTTCATGCGAGAACCGTTGTTAGTGCGAGAACCGCAAGAACCAATCTCAGACGTTCCTTGGATATGGGAAGTATCATGGATGGAGAGCGTGGAGGGATAGGGTGTGGCAGGGTGCATGTGAGGAATTCATGGGTGGGCAATGACATTAAAGGAGGGGGAATTGGACGGCTTAGATCGGTTCTCGCGGTTCTCGCGCTAACAACGGTTCTCGCATGAACTTTTGTCTATATATATATATATATATATATATATATATATATATATATATATATATATAGGTATGGAATCAAAAAATATGTGAATTAAAGTGAGATTTGAAAGATGCAACAAGGAATTGCTACGTGTCCATATTAAATCAAGGGTACTTTAGGTATTTTATTTATTTTTTTAAATTTGGTCCCTTAAATCACGCTTATCTCAGTTACCCATTTTCACTTTCTCTCTCCTTCTTTCTCTCTCTTTATACACAGATCTACCTTTCTCTCTCTACACACTCCACAACCCAATCCACCTTCACTACCGCCGGAATAGGAGAAGCGAAGTCGGCACCACCGCCAGAATAGGGGAAGCGAAGTCGTCTGCCGTCGATCCACCACCGACGCCCACAAGCATCAGTGATTGGTAACCTTGAGACCGAACCTACCCCTCTATAACCCTAACACCGCCGTCGCCCGCTCTTTAAACCTAAACCACCGCCGCAGTCGCTATGTAACCCTAACATCTCGAGTATCCACCACCATCGCAGAGGGTATCCGCCGTCAAACCCATAAAACCACCGCCGTCAGAGGGCGTTATCTTCTCGCTGATGATGTACTTCGCTGATGACGTAACCCTAACCTATAAAGTCGTCGACCATGGCCATCATCGTCATCGCCATCGCCATCGCCGTCAGAGGGCGCCATCGCACATTCGTCAAATGGGTTTTTCATCACTCACCGGCGAATGGGGCTTCATCTTCTTTTTCAACTGGGTATTTCATCAACTGGGTTTTTCATCAACTGGGTTTTGAATCGGTTTCATCAAATTAGCTTCATCAGGGTTTTCATCGACTGGGTTTTCAACTCGTATTCTCTTCATCAAATATTTTATGTTCTTGGTATGAATGTTGTTGTTCTGATGCACATGATTGTATTCATCTGTTATATTCAGTTGAATATTATTAAGATTCATCATTTTCAGTTGAATATTATTACGATTTCTCAGTTCGTTTTTGTATCAGTTTTTTCATCAATTTTGTTTTTGAAATTCATCATTTTCACGTTGATGGAGGTTGAATTTTAGTGATGCAAAATGTTGCCGCCGGAGGTTGAATATTTTTTGATGCAAGATGTTAACGGAAAAGGGGGGGGGGACGAGAAATCAGGGATTTTAAAAGTGTTAAAAGTCATTTGTGCCCTTAAATGTATTGCTTATTAATGAAATCTGAAAAAAGGAAATCATTTATTAATTGATCAGATCTGATGAAATGGATGGTTCAGATTACATCTTTCTCATCTTACAATAAAACACATCTCACAATAACCCTAATATATATATATATATATATATATATATATATATATATATATATATATATATATATATATATATATATATATATATATATATATATATATATATATATATATAGGGGAGAGTTCAAACGAGAACTGTTTTTCGTACGAGAACTGCGAGAACCAATCTCAGCCGTTCATTGGATATGGGAAGTTCAAAGATGGAGAGCGTGGAGGAGATCAAGTGTGGCAGGGTGCATGTGAGGAATTCATGGGTGGACAATGACATTAAAGGAGGGGGAATTGGACGGCTTAGATTGGTTCTCGCAGTTCTCGTACGAAGATTAGTTCTCGTTTGAACTTTTGCATATATATATATATATATAGGGGATGGTTATATTGAGAATACAAAAAAATTTGAGAATGGGAGACCACATCTAGTCCATTGATCAAGTAAATCTACGGTTGAAAATAATAGCTGCATTGCCGTCGTCAGCACACATTAAATAATAAACAATGTTCTTAAAAAAACTAGGTGAGTTCACCGTTCATAAACATATTGAAACCCAAAAACCATAAAACAGTTGAATCTTCATATATACATTCAAACCAGCAATACATAAAACATTGGGGTTGGAACATTCAATGTAGAAAAAACAAATCGCGACAAGAATAAAATTAAAGACCCACAGTTTCATTTATGATAATGTTATTTCAGACCTGAAACGATATATCATTTCAGATCTGAAATAAAAATATACTTTAAAAAGCAAAAGATATATAAAAAATGTAACAACCAAGAATTGTTGCAACTAAGAAGTGCAAATTAGAACCAATACATATTGAAACCCAAAAACCATTAAAAAGTTGAATCTTCATATATACATTCAAACCAGCAATACATAAAACATTGGGGTTGGAACATTCAATGTAGAAAAAACAAATCGCGACAAGAATAAAATTAAAGACCCACATTTTCATTTATGAAACGATATATCATTTCAGATCTGAAATAAAAATATACTTTAAAAAGCAAAAGATATAAAAAAATGTAACAACCAAGAATTGTTGCAACTAAGAAGTGCAAATTAGAACCAATACAACAACCAAATGCAACAACCGTTTGTTCTTGTTTCTTAAAAAAAGTCAGATGCTAAACGCAACCACCGCCTCCATGAAAATTCAGACATTAAAAATTCTTCTTGCAATTCAGATCTGAAAATTTTAGGTGGCCGTATTAGGTGGAGTCACCGCCGTCCACGAGGAGAAACCAAATCTAGGCGGTGGTTGAGTAACGGCAATACCCGAGAAAGAAGCAGATCTAGGCAGTGGCGATGGTGGTCTGGATCCGAGCCGGTGACGGTACAGATTCGAGAAAGCCGTGACCATTTATCGACTTTCTTTAAGCGGAGGACTTGGTGGAGGTGACGAGCAGATCTCGACGGTGCTGGTGTTGCTGTAGGAGAGCGATGGCTGTGGAGAATAGAAGATCGTCGGCGACACGGAGAGAAAGAAGACAACGATTAATTTAGACAGAGATGGTTATGGAGGAAGCTGATGGTGGTGCTGGTTGTTACGGTGGTGGATGAAAACGTTGATGGTGGCGGTGGAATAAACTATGGGGGCATGGGGCAGAACATGGTTATCAAAATCGCGATATCCTACGATCCCACCAACCGAAAACGTGTCAGATCGTACTTAGGATCGTATATAGGTAGGATCGTATCGTAAGATCGTACGTGAGATCGTAAGATCATATACGATCCTACTATCCCACGATCCCACCTTTTTTTAAGTTTTTTATACATTTCTTAATACTACTATTATTTTACATTTTTATTTTTTATATTTTATAAAATTTTAGGTGGTCAACTTTGTGATACAAAGAATTGTTCGAAGTTTTCTACTTTACACACGTCATATTTTTTATTTTTCATTTATTATAAGAGATAGAGATTCACGAGAACAATATTTTTAATAAAAAAAGAAATTAATGTTGTGCACAGTGTCACAATATGCTCTAGATTTGTTTATTGTGTATAAGAGTCACATACAAAATTTTATCATGATATATAAATGAATGAATTGTGGTGAATTTTTGTTTATGCTCATAACATTTAAAATTTGGACGGTTTAATGTATGTTATTTAAAAATTTAATGATTTTTTCTCTCATAAAAATGCTATATAATTAGTTTTTGATAAAAATTATAGCATATAAAAAAACTGGAATAATTTTAGTGACTTGTTGTAGGATCTTAAGATCCCGATTTCGATCTTAATATCCGATTTTGCAAAGACAAAAACGATCCTACGTAGGATCCCGATCTTAATAACCTTGGGGCAGAATTTATGTAAATTGGTTTTACATAATTTTTAAAGAGGATTACGATCTTGCCCTTACAAATGAACGGTGGAGATTTGGTCTCCCATTCTCAAAATTATTTATGTTCTTAATTGAACCTCCCTCTATATATATATATATATATATATATATATATATATATATATATATATATATATATATATATATATATATATATATATATATATATATATATCCTCATACAAAAATCAAGTGAATACATAAAAACTCACGCTTGTATAGTGACTGATATCGTACTTGCTAGTTACTAGATACGTGAGAACGGCAGTAAACTTTGGATACAAGTACAACAATATCTAGAAGTTATAAAGGTGATTGAAGTGGATGGTGTACGTAGTGTGTGTTCATTGTTATGGATGACCACGCAGTGCTCGTAAAAGTTAAATACTCTATTTGGATATGGGTGACTTCACTATTTGGAGGGTGTCATTGCAAGATCGAAGTGGGGTGTCTTGTATGTGGGAAAGCAATGAGGAGCACGAAGGGGCGAGGGCCGGGGAACAGAAATGATGGGCCTAAGCCAATCTTTCTCTCATTTTATTTTTTTTTATTTTTAATTTAATAATTAGGATATTAAGTGAATTTCAGGATATAATGTAATGAAGATGGACATGGATTGAGGGGTAGAAGAAAAAAACTAATATAATAATATGAAAAATGTGAGAGTTGCTACCACTCTAAAGAAGTTACAAATAATTCTAGTTAAAAATTAACAATACTAGGATTTATTTATATATTTTAACATTCAATATCTAATAGCTTCATTTAATACTTTAAATTAAAGTTTAATATTTACATTCTCTTTGAACAGCAGAACATACATATATACTAATCTACTCCTAAATTTACACCATTTGTCCACCGCAAGACTTGAACCCATGACCATAGGTCATGAGGAACACCTTCCAACACCTTGATACCGCTAGACTACAAGCCCTTTGGTTTATATTTACATTTAACATTGACACATAAACTTAAGGCTTAATATACTACATAGTGATTATATATATAACTTATTATACGAACCATCCGTTGTACAAGAGATTGGTTTATAAGTACACATTAACTAAACATGAAACAACGCGTTTTAGGGTCATAAATATGACAGATATCAAGGAATCTCTGCAGTTTAGCGTGTTTAAGCGGGATAAATCCAGGGATGAGTGACTTGGGAAGTTCTCGCTTGATCGATAAATACAAAGTCATGAGTCAGTAGGGCAAAACGAATCAAATTGTGTTATGCTAAAGTGGGGTGTTATACATGGTATCAGAGCCACTACTGTGCCGTTCAGGATTATGTGGGTATCCTTATCGAGGACGATGAGTCCCTAGGTGTTCATAACACCTTATATAAAACTCACACCAGTCATGGATAAAAGAGAAGTGTAGCACCGGGTTTCACGAGCTTAAAGTTAGAGTAAATTAAAACTTTATTTACACAAAAGGTTTGCAGCGGAACAAACCACTGATTACATATTAAGTATCGTTTATCGACTTGGCGATCAAGAACAACGAATCAAGCCAAGTCCCAAAAAATAAGCCAGTGTTACCACTATGCACCGACCATCGTCACAAGTATCAAAGTTAACTACAGGTGTTCCAAAAGATATGTACATAATAACACTACCCACAGCAACCCGCCTCGCCAGGTCATCTGATCACTAACCCGCGAAAAGGGAAATATCACGAAACATTAGCTACACTAGCTAGTGAGTACATATATCACATAAGCACCAATAAGCATGCTATCACGTCACAATATGGCACAAAGAGCTAAGCTATCACATAGCGGTGTGCCGACATGTCAGCGGGATCATATCTTGCGAGGTAGCTAGCCTGGCTCAACGATTCGAGCTGGGGAATCAGTCACAACCAACCGCATCGGTGGGGGAGCGAATAGCAGCCCACCATCACGTTTGAGCCACTAGGACTCCGTTTGGATCTGATCATAGACCAAGATCCTCAGTGTATGTTGAGGAACGGCGGCCTGCAGAACCCTCTGGGATCCGGAATTGACCATCGAATCCCATAGACCCGGAATGTACCGTCGAGTACCGTTGATCCCGAAAAACACTCAAGGATCCAGCCGCGTTAGCAAACTGACCTCAACCAATGCGTCTGTCCGGACAGGAATCATAAACACGTTTTGTAACACCCTAACTTAGGGCCTAGTAGTAGATAGTTGTACATTGTGTTGGTTTAGTTGTACGTTGATTTTAACCAAGTTGTTTAAGTTGTTTTGTTGATTAATTGTTGTTAATTTTTGGTATACGTGGTTATATGGTTAAAGTTGGAAATGTGTTGTTAATAGATAGAGTTGGTAAAATAGTTGAACGGTTTCGGATAATGATTCTGAAAATGTCTCCGTTAGTTAAAACGGATAAACTTAAGTTGCTTTAAAAGTTGAATAGGAGAACAAAATACCCGCGAGGGGTATTTGACCAACTAAGGTCGGTCATCAGGGTTCTTATCCCCTGCCTTGACCAAAAACACGCACAATACACACTCATACATACGTGACTACACACACACACCCAAGTTTTTTGTTATTTTGGAGATTTGAAAGAGAAATCAAATAAGCAATCTGATTTCGAGTTCAAGCAATCAATCTCAAGTGTTGTAGTTATTCTATCCCTTCATCTTTGTAAGTATTTGTATATGAATTTAGTTTTTGTGGGTATTTGCAAGAAAAGGTAAATTGATGGTCTAAGGTGTGGGTTGGTTGATGATTTAAAGTAAGAAACATGTAGGGTAATGTTGTATGAGTGTTAAAAGACAAGTAGGAACACTTAGAACATGATTTCAGTCGATAAAAAATGGGTAAAAACCCGAGTTGCAGGTCTGGGCTTCGAACAGGACGAAGTCTGCTGTAACAGAGGTTCCTACGGGCGCAGGAAATAGTCCCTGCGGCCGTAGGGGGTTGTCATAGTCTCTGCGGCCTTAGGCAGGGTTCTCTGCGGCCGTAGTAATGCATTTTGTGTGGTTTACCACCTACGGGTGAAGGAAAGAAGCCTATGGGCGCGGGTACATAACCTACGACCGTTGGTACCCAATGAATCACTTCTACGGGCGTAGGGTATGGTCCTTACGGCCGTAGGGTATGGTTTCTTGGAAAGGAACTCTTGCGGGCGTAGGATGTATTCCTACGGCCGTAGGAGGTGTTTGGAAGGTGTCCTGCGGCCGTAGGACACATCTACTGCGGCCGTAGGAGATGTTCAAGATTGCTTGTTGCTTGTTGTTCGTTGTACGTTTATGTAGAAGCATTGATAATACTTTTAGACGTTGACTGAACCTACACATGATATGTTAGGTGATTCGGACGATTCCGTGTGCTCCTGGGATTCCCGAATTCATATCTGCCTCCTATAATCTCGAGGTGAGTACCGGTTTCCCATGAGTCCCGGTAAGTAGCGTTGTCTGTTGTTTATTGAAATATGTTGTCGAAGTCGCACACGTGCGTATATGAGGTATGTTATGCCATATTATTATGTATTGTTGCCATGCTAAGTTGCTTTACTCGTTGGTTATGAATCGCATGCGTATCGTTGGACCCACTACGGATTGTTGTTGTGTGTTGTATTGGTCCGGACTGTTGATGGCATGGTTAAGGTCAGCTTTCTTCCCGAAGGCTGGATCCCTTTGATGGAATAACGGGGATCAACGGTACTCGGTGTGCAGCACACCGGGGTGGTCTTGCAAACCGCCGCTCCTTAACGTGAGTCGGGATCTTAGCTTCCGTTGAGATCCGAGTTGATGAGCTTCGAGCTTTGTAACGCGTTTGGTGGACTGCTCTTCGCTCCCCCACCATTGCGGATAGTTGTTGCTAATGGTCCCCAGTTTGAGTCGTTGAGCGGGGCTTCCCACCCTGCGAGATATGATTCCTACTGACTCGTTGACGCGACGTTATGTGTTAGGATAGCCTTATATGCTGTCGCGTAGTTGGGATAACCTTCTTATTGATGCTTATGTGTAAATATGTACTCAATAGCTAGTTGTAGCTAACGGTGCCTGATTTCCCTTTTTGCAGATGCGAGGTAGTTGGCCTATGTGAGGCGGGACTTATTGGTAGCGGTTGTAAATATCTTTTGCGGAATACTGCTCGTTGTATATATGTGATCCGATGGTCGGTAGTTTGTCGGTTAGTTGGTAACACCTGGATGTTGAACTTGGCGTTATTTTTGTTGTATTATAACTGCCGAGTCAGGTAACACTTAATATTTTGTTAATGGCGTTTACTTCCGCTTTGCGTAAAATTTAAAAAGCTTAAATTTTCTCTAAATTTAAGGCGTGAAAACAGGTGTTACAAGTTTGACCCATAGGGTCCACGGTACGCATGCGTATCACATATCACAATTTATATCACATGATATCACTTATAACACTATGTCACTGTATCACTATATCACGTCATACCTCGCACGTTCACATATATACACATGACACACATCACAGGCACACAATAGCCCTACTTACCGAGTCTCATGGGAAACCGGTACTCACCTCGATATCACAAGAGGCGGATATGTATTCGGGAATCCCAAGAGCACACGGAGTCGTCCGAATCACTTAACACATTAGATTCAGGCTTGGTTATCACATACACATAGCACACATAGGTTAGAACACAAGTCACAAAAGCTGTCAGCACCGGACAGGCTACTACGGCTGTAGAGGACATGTCCTACGGCCGCAAGACACATGCCAAACCCTTCCTACGGCCGTAGGAACAACTACCTACGCCCGCCGAGGTTCTTTCCAATGAATCATGCACTACGGCCGCAGGAACCTCTTCCTACACCCGTAGTAGCTATTCTTTGGTGACCTATGACCGTAAGTTATGCACCTACGCCTGTAGACCTTGTCCCATCGTCCGTAGACGGTAAACCACACAAAACACATCCTACGGCCGCAGAAACCCTGCCTACGGCCGCAAAGGACACAAAAGGCCTCCTACGGCCGCAAGGTATATTCCTTACGCCCGTAGGAAGTACCTGCACAGCAGGTCTTCGTCCCTGTTCGCGAATCAGACCTGTAACTCGAGTTTTAAACACACAAATCGACCAAAACCTGATTCAATTCATTCCTTCACTTTATATATTATTGTTTGGAGTTTCTAAACACTTTAGACACCAAAACCCACCACAAAAACACGATTTAAACCATTAAATTGGTGTAACTCTTTCAAGAACCATAAACTAGATTTGAGCTTGAAGAAAACTTACAACAAGACGAAACACAACAGATAGAACTCGAATTCAGCTATAGAAATCCCTTAACATCAGTTTAATTCTTCAAAACTCCAACCAAGATTGAGCTTGTGTGTGTGTTCAATATCACGTATGATGTATGTGTGCCTTGTGTGTTTTTGTCAAACCCAGGGGATAAGGCTTCACATAGCCGACCTTGGGGTGTTTAATTAAAACACGGGGTATTTTGTTCCCCTTTCTAACTTACAACTTAACACACGCCATCCCGTTTTAACCAACGGGGAATATCTACGGAATCATTACGCGAAACCGTATAACACAGTATCACTTTTAGATACGTTTGACATTTTTCACATAATCACATTAATTAACACAATACACGTTAGTCACACAAAACACTTAATTAAATTCACTTAAAGTCACTGTAGAAGTACCAAAGCACATGGTACAACACTACACAGCTAGGCCCATTTATAAGGTGTTACAAGAAGTTTGCTTCACAAGTAAACATTAGCTTTACATGACATAACACGTTTTGGTGCCACAAGTTTGATAAATCCTATGAGAACTTTATAGTTAAACATGCTTGTGTGAGAGCAATTCAACCCTAGGAACTTTTTTCCTGGTTGCCAAAAATAGAACTTTGAGCAGGTCAGGACAAAACATACAATATTGTGTTATGATAATGTGAGATATTACGACATGCAACATAGTAATACTGTAAAGTGGTATTTTCAATTTAAGTTATTTCAAGTTCTTCTAAATTTTATATCCAAAAAATTAAATTAATGAATAAACTCACTTTAGATTCTTTTTTATAAACTATATTTTTTTCATTTTGAAATCATTACACCATGAGAAATTGGTTTAAAAAGAATAGAAGTTGAAAAAATCATACCATATACAGAATATACTCAATATAGATGAGACTATATGAGTGTTTTGTTCATTTAATGTTATAAATAATTTGTAGCACATATTTGGACTCTAAATTTGGTTTTTTATTTTAAAATTACCAAGGAAGAGTCCTCCATCTAACAATGGTTGATGTGATGCTATAATATAGTATAATTTTTATCTTCACCTTTGTTTATATTTATGCTTTGTTTGTTTATGAATTTGCTACTTCAAGTTAACAATGTTTATATTTTAAACTTAGAGTTTTAGATATTTTACTTGTTATATTTTTTTCCAAGTCATTAAAGGCAAAAAAATCAGTTTCTTAAGTTTTTGAATTCAAAAAATGTAAAGGAAATATACGAGTCAAAAGTTATGTTTATAAAGCAATGAAAACATAGCAGGCATATAAGAATTACTTTTAAATACTATCAACTAGCTATAAAAATTTTATATACACATCCATGTTATAATTAGCTTATCTGAATTTTGTTCATAATTATGTAAATGATTAAGATGTTTTGTAATTACTTTTAATGGCAGGTGAATATTAGAGGAGTCACTGTACAGTTTGTAGTGAAAACCGGAGATCTTGCTCCCAGCCTCATCAGAATACTACAATGTCGGCTACTTCAGCGTCTCCGCCGGATGAAAAGCTTACCGCACCATACGGTTCCTGGTCGTCCCCTATTACCACCGACGTTGTATCCGGCGCTAGCAACACTCTAGGAGGCACCGCCGTTGACTCTCTCGGCCGCCTATTGTGGCTCGAATCACGCCCCACCGAATCAGGGTAACTTCAAGTCTATAACATTAACTTGATAACCCTTTCCTTATCCATTTTCGTTGTTTTTCTTTCAGACGATCGGTTATTGTTAGAGGAGGTGATGGTGAAGATGAAGCTACAGATATTACGCCATTGGAGTTCTCAGTGCGCACAACCGCTCAAGATTACGGTGGTGGTGATTTCTCAATTTCAGGAGATACTGTTATTTTCTCGAATTATAAAGACCAGAAACTCTACAAGCAGTCCATCGATGCAAAAGGTCTAAAGTCTGAACTAGTATCTTATTTTCATTTTAGTATCTAGGGTAAGGGAAGTTTGGATATGAATATTTAAAGTGATCACTGTGAGCTAAAATATTATGATAAAGATCACAAGTTAAGTAATGTTTGAATGCCAGATAGGATTGATTTAGTTTCATCAAGGTCCAAAGTATGAATATTCTTTTTTCTTTTTCTTTTTGCTGCAGAATCTCCACCTGTGGCACTTACCCCTGATTATGGTGAACCTCTAGTATCCTATGCTGATGGGGTCTTTGATAAAAGGCGTAATCGTTATATCACAGTTAGGGAAGGTACACTTGTTTGTATACTTTTATCAGTAATGTATCTTTGTTGCTAATTAACTTGTAAAGTGGCTTCTTGACAGATCGAAGGGAAAGTAGCTCAAACTCTGTCACAACTATTGTATCACTTGAACTCAATGATAATGTTATTCAAGGTATAGTTAATGTATGTGTTCTCAATTTCTCATCATTCCTGATTCATATAGTTATCACACACAATGTGACAATGCCGTGTTAAAGGTTTGTTTTTCTCGACGAATGATAATTAACAGTTGGTTCCTTCTTTCAGATCCAAAAGTATTAGTTGGTGGAAATGATTTCTATGCATTCCCCAGATTAGATCATGAAGGAAAAAAGATGGCATGGATTGAATGGAGCCACCCTAACATGCCATGGGATAGGTCTCAACTTTGGGTTGGCTATATCTCTGACAACGGGTAAAAACAATAAATACCCATAATTGGAAAATGTTTTTTTTTAAAAAAAATTTAGGATCTAAATGGTACTCTTAAGTGATGTGCAACCGCTACATGACACGAGTTCCAACTTACCAGATATTTCTGTATATAACACGAGGGGAAGGTTCAAATGAGAATGAGAAATTAAGTGAGAATGGAAGAATCAATCTCAGCCGTTCATTTTGTAAGTGGAATTCATGGATGGAAAGTGTGGGGGAATCGAGTGTGGCAGGGTGCATGTGAGGAATTCATGGGTGGGCAATGACATTGAAGAAGGGGGAATTGGACGGCTGGGATTGAGTCTCCCATTCTCAATTAATCTAAGGTTCTCATTTGAACCTTCCACTATAACACAATACTGTTCTTCTGAATCTGTTATTACTGTCTATGTTGCATTCGATACAAACACTCCACAAAGATCTATTCTGTCCTACATCTTTTTTGTATTGATTTATTTTGATCAAAGGCATTATGCAGAGACGTAGTCAAACGTGTATGTGTGGCGGGGGCCGATCCGACTATAGTAGAGTCTCCAACTGAACCAAAGTGGTCATCTGAAGGTGATTATGTTCTTGGCAGAAATTAACTGTTGCTACTTTCGAATCTGGAATTATATTATTGCTGTTTATTAGAGATTATATAGATTAGTGTTTAGTGTAGGATAACTTGCCTGGTTGTATAGATGGGTTGCGTAATTTTTTATAGTACTCCCTTTGTCTTGAAGTAAATGTTAATTTTGTTTCTAGGACATTGCAAAATAAAGACAAACATAGTTATGGTTTTGCTAAGTTTTACATTTAAATGCCTTTTTTCTCACAATTTGTCATTAAAGAATATGGATAACATTGATCTTGGTCTCAAAATTTGGCCTTCACATTATTGGATTGTTATATATTGCATCTTTTTTACTGCAGGAGAATTGTTCTTTGTCACTGATAGGAATCTTGGATTTTGGAATCTTCACAAATGGGTATTTTCCAGAGGATTTTCGTCTTTTGTGCATTGTTGATTATTTTTAATGCGGCTTCATTATCTAACTCTCTTGTGAACATCTTTTGATTTATTTATTTATGCAGTTCAAAGTTTTAGATGATTAAATTAGTTTGAACTTTGTAAATGTTAGAATTTCAATGAGATAATCTGATTGGATTTTTCTTTTCACTAACAGGCTGAATCTGATAACAAAGTATTACCACTATATTCATTAGAGGCTGAGTTTACAAGACCATTATGGGTTTTTGGCATAAGATCTTATGAGATAATTAAAGATAACTTAATTGCTTGCAGTTATAGGTAACTCTGAATGTGAATTACCTTTAAGTCCTTCATATGACTGGTATTAATTTTATCTCATTTATTGAAATTCGATGATACACAGGCAGAAAGGAAGGTCATATCTTGGAATTTTGGACAAAAATAAGAGCACATTATCCGTTCTTCAGACACCTTTCACAGATCTTAGGAATATTGTAATCTCAACACATCCTGTCCTAAACGAGATATTATTTGTCCTTTCTGATTGGCAGTGTTTCAGTTCTAAATTGTATTAGATTTTTTTACTCTTTTATTAATTTTTGACAATCTTTCATTTAGACTTCTGGTGTAAACTGCCTCTATGTTGAGGGAGCATCTGACGTTCATCCATTGTCGATTGCAAAGGTATCAAAACTATATATTTTTGTCTTGATACAAAACTAATACGATGAGATATCATATTCACATTTGACTCCAATTAAAATTATACCAACTTTTACACATGTAACTGTGCTGGGCAGGTGACTTTAGATGATCAAGCATCAAAAGTAGTGGATTTCAAGATTATTTGGTCTTCATCACCTACTAGTTCAAACTACAATTCCTATTTTAGCTCTCCAGAGTTCATTGAATTTCCTACACAAGTCCCTGGTGAGAATGCATATGCATACTATTATCCACCTACTAATCCCATGTATCAAGCCAGTCAAGAAGAAAAACCACCATTATTGTTGGAGAGTCACGGTATTATATTTCCCTACTTATTGTACATTTACCAGTGCATATGTAAATTATTTTGCATTTAGGATGAAATGGTTACTTGTATATGAAAACAATATAGTTATTTGATATGTGTTTTCTGAAGGTTCTAATATTTCACACTTGTCAACAGGAGGACCTACAGATGAAGCTCGTGGAATCTTGAATCTCAGTATCCAGTTTTGGACTAGTCGTGGTTGGGCTTTTGTGGATGTGAATTATGGTGGAAGCACTGGTATGTCCAAATTCAAATAATAATCTTTTTTTTGCCCACAATATCATTTGTAATGATCAAATTATCACTTGGTTAGTCATCTAGGTTTATAGTTTTGTAATATTCAGCCACTTTACTCATGCCATAAGCAACATAATCGATCATGTTCGTAGATTCGTACTTAAGTTCTTTAATATTTCAAGTCGGTTTTCCGGATGGGTTTGGAGGTGTTAGTTGACAGGAATCCCTGTGGGTAAATTTAATTTACCCACCTAAGATGATAAATGGGGATACCCGATCCTTGCAGGAGACCTGCGAACCTGATGTTTAATGAGTGATCGGGTACCCAATGAGGATGGAACTGAGTTCGGGGTACGAATTTGTAATCGCACATCCCATACCCGTCTCATCGCGATCCCTAAGAAAAAGCTCCTTTTTTGCATGATTAAATCCCTTGACTTGCTGAATGAGATCTTTTCATTTAGTTCAATAATTTAGACATTTAACCATTTTAAAACAAGATTGGATGGACCAAGTCATGTGAAAAATGAAAATTCTCGTGAATTTTTCTCTTTAATAAATCAACAACAAACTCATCTTGATAGTATCTTGACCTCGTGTATATGTTGCTAAGGTTATGGTCGAGAATTTCGTGAAAGACTTTTGAAGCGGTGGGGTATAGTTTGTCAACGATTGCTGCAGTTGTGCTCAGTTCTTGGTATTTTACAACTTCACACATAAATTATTTTGCTTTTTGAAAGTCATACTGGCACCTTTTTTAATACATTTACTAGTCATACTAACATTTTTCCTTATATTACGTTTTGTTTTTGGTTTTTTGTACAGGTAGACAGTGGAAAGGTAGATAGTGAACGACTATGCATCACTGGGGGTTCTGCTGGTGGTTATACAACGTTGGCAGCACTTGCTTTTAAGAGAACATTCAAGGCTGGAGCTTCTTTGTATGGCGTAAGTACTCTGTCAGCCGAAATGAAATAACTTATTTTAATAAAAACTTGTCTTTGCCTGGAAATATGTCTCACATGACTCGTTTCATTGTTTGAAGTTATGTTATATTGATGTAATATAACTTCATTATTATTTTTTCAATTTATAATAGTACAATAATAAATAATGAAAAATCTTTACAACCAAGTTTCACTTTTTATTTTGAAGATTCAGATTAGATGGTTTTTTAGTTTCTTAAATACTTTTCAAGTTCAAAATTGATGTAAAGGTCTTGTTTTCTTAACTCAGGCAATGTTTGATGAAGTTAAAGTTTATTGTAGATTTATATAATCATTAATTTGTTATCTTCAAATCTGTACTTAGATTTATGCTTGGATGCCCAGAAAAGTTGGACTGTAAGAATTCTGGCTGATATATGATGTAAATAATTGGACAATATTTTTATCTTTATATATCTAAAAAATAACTTAACTCAAAATGTTTAATGAAGTTATGTTAATAGATCAGTATATTTGTCAGTTTCTTATCTACAGTAAAACAGATTTTGTCTATATATAATGGAATAATATTTTGATTGTTGTCTATGATAAAATACTTAATATTTTAACACTTTTGCTGTTATCACTTAGTTTTTGTTGCTTTTATGTCATATTCACATGTTCATATCTAAAAAAGAAAGAAAAAGGAAAAGAAAAAGAAAAAGAGGGTGTTGGTATACATCAAGTCAATGCCACCTGTTGGATGTGTCCTTTCAAGCTAATAGTCAAGAAGTTTCACTAATAGTGAATCCCGCCATCCGCCCTTCATTATATAACTTTCGAACCCGTTTGACCAACCATTTTTTGTCTCCTATGAAACTTTACCATAATATTAATAGATTCTTATGGCCATGGTCATTAACAGGTAGCTGATTTGAAGATGCTGAAAGAAGAAAGTCCCAAGTTGGAGGCCTATTACATGGATAATCTTGTTGGTAAATATCAGGGTGCTGGCTAAAAAAAGCCTGTCACAGTTGTTAAAAATAAAATTTCGTACGTATGTATAGTAATAGTTATAACAACTTGTGACAGGGAATGAAAAAGAGTTACATGAGAGGTCACCTATTAATTCTGTTGATCGGTTTTCTTGCCCCATCATCCTTTTTCAAGGTTTGGAAGACAAGGTATTGAAAACAATTTACGAGTTTTCTTTTTCCATTTTGAGGTAGTGAAGTATATAGAGTTATAGACATGAAATTCGGTGATCTTTTTAACTATTAATTGATCATTTGTTCATGTAGGTGGTAGCACCTGAACAAGCAAGAAAAATATACAAAGCCTTGAACTCGAAAGGATTGCCTGTTGCCCTTGTGGAATACGAAGGAGAGCAGCATGGTTTTCGCATGGTAGAGATAAATATACAGTATGATTGTTATAAAGTGTTGTGTTCCAAATGAAGTTGCTTACTTTTTTATTTGTGAAATGCAGGCTGAAAATATTAAATTTACACTTGAACAACAAATGGTGTTTTTTGCTCGTTTAGTGGGGAACTTCAAGGTGGCGGACGAATTCACTCCCATCAAAATTGATAACTTTGACTAGAGGTTTGTTTCTGTGTTTTCATCTTGGGGCTTAAGATGTTTGACCTCATTTGTTGTATTATTTTCGGTTTTCTTTAATGAGCGTAATGTATCACAAAATCAATAATCATATACATTTTAATTGCAATCCAGCAGGAAGATACATTCACTCATCTAGTGATCAGAAAACTGGCAACAAAAAATTTAAATCATGAAAAATAAAGAAAACAGAATTTTGGGGGTATAGTTGAAAGGGAATGACCTACATCTAGGACCATACTAGCGATGTCAATATTGTTAATTTCGAATTATGGTCTACAATTACTGTAAAGTATATTTATAAATGACCTACATCTATTTCATCTTAGATATCATTCAACCTTTGAAAACCTCGTACCTGCGTATGGTCTAATGTTGATGAGTTTACATCACACCCGCTATCTATCAGCGAACCCACTATTCTTGTTGTACCAATACTTGATGACTCTCCAGTTTCATGATCGTAATCTGGGAATCAAAGTTTGGTGGATTTTCACCAAATTGTGTAGGAGTATTACCTTGATTCCCGATCGTAGGCATCTGTTGGGTCTTCAGTTTCTTCCATGGGTTCATTGGAAAGTCTATTAACCCACAAATTACTTGTCTTGGGCTCTTGGACATGGGGATTGATCCAACTCCATTTCCTCTTCTCATCAAATACGACATCACAAGCTACTACCACCTTTTTTGTCTTCTGGGTTGATCATCCTATGAGCCTTGGATCCAGCTTCAACGCCTAACATTGAGCGGCTTCGATTACTCAGCTTAGTAATTTAATTAGGTAACTTTTTCACGTACCCAACACAACTGATCACGTTAAGGCGTTCAAGTGTCGGTTTGATTCCCTTCAGCCCTTCGTAAGGTGTCATGCCCTTTACCCCTTTTGTCGGACCTCGGTTGAGTATATAAACAGCATGCCTGACGGCTTCTCCCCAAAAATGATCCGGTACTCTGGTCGTCTTTAAAGGCTAGCAACCTCCATAATACTTCTATCCGACGCTCAGCCACACCATTTTGTTAAGGCGAGTATGGTGCCGTAAGCTGCCTTTTTATTCCTTCCTGCTCACAGAAACAACAAATTCTTTGGAGGGAAACCCCCCACATGTACACCCACATGTAGCGAATCAACTATAAGCAAGAAATATCGATTACCTGCTACCGTGAATGGGGAGATAGGATCGCAAAGGTCTACATGTACCAACTGGAGAGGCCTATATGCACGTCGTTGAGTCTCTTTCGGAAGGGTTGTCGGGTCTGTTTTGCAACCATACACCCTTCACAAACTTGAGTTGGGTGTTTAATCTTTAGAACACCTCTAACCATCTCCTACTGAACCATCGATTATATGTCCCCGAAGTTAACATGAGCCAATCTAGCGTGCCACTTCCATGCAATATCGTCAAGACTAGCCATCAAACAAACCGGTTGAGTAGTTTGAAGGACGATCTTGTATAACCAGTTCCTCGATCGCTCCACCTTCATGAACAAACGTCCCTCGTCATCATGAATTTTTAGAAACTCATGAAGCATCTCGACCTTTTATCCAATCTCCGTTAATTGCCCGAGATTGGAATGTAGTATACTCCCGAAATTAACCGTTCTCCATTTTTGCATTGTAGTATAATTGAACCCTTTCCTTCAATCTTTACTTTTGACCCGTCACGGAAACGAACCTGTGACATTGCCATCGAGTTCAGCAAAGAACCTTCTCGTGCCGGTCATGTGGTTGCTTGCCCCATTGTCGAGGTACCATACATCATCCTGACTTCATTCTTGGACTCGACTTTCTCCGGGGACACCTTCTCTTCGTTCAATGATACCAAGGTTTCAGTTTGCTCACCACAAGCAGCTGCCTCCTCCTCTTGAGGCCGAGTCAAGTTTGCTTCTTCATCCTTCTTTTTGGGTGCTCTACATTCCGACGCATAGTGACCATATTGGTCACAATTGAAGCATTTAATATGCTTTTTGTCTCTTGTTTTTTTTATTATTATTCCCAGCCTCCCATTGTCCATTGAGCCACCACGACCACCTCTACCACGTCCCCTTCCTCGTCCACCCCGGCCTCCACGATCACCCGATCCACACCCTCTTCCTCCCGAAGTAGAACTAGCACCGGAGGGTTTTTGGTTTGCACCATCAGATTTTGTAAGTAGCAAACCGCCCTCAATAGTTGTGTTGCTACTCCGAAGACGTAGCCTGTCTTCGTATGCCTTTAATTGCCTCCTCGAAAGGCATAGTATCAACATTTGAGTATTGCTTCGTGGAGGCCACCAGTGGCAAGTACTTGTCTAGGACCGAATCAAGCAACTTCCTAATCATAGTCTTGCTATGGACCGATGCTCCAAGGCTGTTGAATTTTGAAAGCATCCCGTTAAGTTTCCCAGATAAATCGTCAATGCTTTCCCCCTCCTTCGTTCCGAGGGCCTCTAACTCGCTGTTCAAGGTGTGTATTCTCGCCTTTTGTACCCTGTCTACCCCAAGGTACCGACCTTCAATGAGTCCCATACTTCTTTGGCTGTTTTCTTCTGAGCTACTTGCAGTAGAATGTCCTCCGGCATCCCCTGAAAAACTGATAGCTCTCGCTGACTTATTCTTTTTCTCGTCCATAGTCGGGACGGCTGACGGTTCGATGGACTCCCATAACCCATGGGCGACCAACATCGCTTCCATCCTTATTGCCCACGTTGTGTAGTTCGAAGAGGTGAGCATTGGACTCTGAATTGGCACACGGCCGTTCTCCTTCCCTTGTGTAATCAATGCCATATCTTCTGAGCGTATAATCTTAAGCATACACCAGGCTCTGATACCAAGTGTTGGTTATCAGAGGTGAGGATCAATTCTAACTCAAGTATAATATAAACAAAAGAACACACAGTGGAGCAAAAATTCTCTGTTATTTCTCAATTTGTGAATTGAAAAATTACATTAATTGAAAACAAACGATGCTTATTTAAACTAAAAAGAAATAACAAACTAATCTTAAAATATAGCCTCTTCCATGCAGCCATAACACACGTGTTGTCCATAATACTCGGTCAAACCTTGACCATGAGAATTACAATTAACAATTTTAACTACATAGTTTTGGTTAATAATTAGAATAATCATTTTGTTTGTTTGAATTTGACGGTTGTTGTGATGTTATTAGAGAATTTTAGCTAAGAAAACTGCCACGTTCATATCTAGACCAAGTAAAAAGTTCTATAAGTGTAAGTGTTGAGAAAGGACAACAAAATTTAAAAAACAAGTACAAGTAAAAAGAGGCAAAATAAAGAAAAATCATTACAAAGGAACTTCTAGCCCACGACATCCTCCTTTTAAACTTGCATCTCGAACTTAACTATAAAAAAAGTGAACTTTGAATTGCTCCAACAAGATCCTTTAAGATATGACTTGTACAGATGAAAGCCTCTGAGTTTCTAAATAACCAAAATTAAAATTCCAACAAAGGGAAAAGGGGTTATTTCAACTTTCAAATGCTAACCATTGATTGCCTTTTAGAAAGATGACTTCTATAGCATTTATAAAACTCCGCCAACAGCTCTTGAAAAATCCGATAGTTAACAAAAAGATGATTTCCTGACTCGAATTTTTCATTGCACAAATAACATAAGTCTGAGATCAAGATAATACCTCCTTTTGACTAGATTTGACATATACGAATAAAAAGCACATGTAGTTAACACAAAAATTGTTGGGTTTATGGGGCTCATCGTTCCCTCGAGCCGGTCAAATCTAGGACTCTTAAACCTACCGCTCATGTGGCAATGCAAAAGCATCCCACATTGGTGAGGCAAAGGGGATTCTTCCTCCTTATAAGGATGGAGAATCTTACTCCTACCATATGACGTGTTTTAAATCCATGAGGGGCAACTCAAAGTGGACAATATCGTTGGTCGGTTCCTTAGTTGCGATCCTAACAAGAAACCTTGTTTAATAAAACATGATTGAAAAAAGCTATACATAAAAGTTTTTTAAAACTATCCGGGCACCACATTGGTATTATGCTAGTTATCCTTTGTTATCGTTTATATTATGCTAGTTATTCTTTGTTATCATTTATCCGCGCACTGAGCGTTAGCCACACTTTCTTTCCTTGCGGCAGGTACTCAAGGGGACAACTGGACAAGGGACGTGCGAACGAGGGCTCGAGTTGGAGCTTTTTTAGAGAGTAATAGTTGATTAAATAGTTTTTTTTATTTCTTTGACTTGTTAGGATTTACGAATTATTGAATTGTTTAGAACTTGAGATTTTGGAAATTTCCTGTAATATGATTATTATAAATAGTATTTTACTATGGGATAAATCATAAGGGTAACCTTTAGGTTCCGTTTTAAAATCGTGGTGTTACAGTTAGCGCTGAAGTATCATAACAAAACAACAAAGTTGGTCTTACTTGTACCTGACCCAGGTCACTGCCTAATCTTCTAAGCCATACCATTTGACATGGTGATATCATGGGTGTAACATTTTTGATTTTCATAGAGATAGAGCTACAGTTGATTGTTTCTTAAAAAACTATGAAAAAAAATACTCGATCCAATTAGAGAGTTTCTAGTAGTACTCTTCATGTCTTGAGATCTTGCCTGAGTCATCTGGGTATGAGGGTATCCCTTCAAATTGAATCCTCCTTGCCCTTGATATCATTTACCAAAATCTATTGTACCTGCTACATATTTCAAAACTTTTTTTTTGCCAAACCTGAATGTTGCTTGCTAGGAAGATGCTCATATCACCGACTGCCGGAGCCACCGCTCACACGTTTCATTGTATGTGTGTGTGCCGTATACATGTATACATTTGTATGTATATGTTTTTGTTGTGTGTAATAATGAAGTTCTTACATAATAATGAATAAAGGGTATTTTGACCATTTGACGCAATTCTATTTCAAAATTTTCAAAACATTTACAAACCAAACAAAAAACTAGATTGAAGTGGAATTTCATTCTAATCAATTTTTTGACAACTAGATGTGATACGAAATCTTATTCCTTCGGAATTTAATTCTTTAAAAAGTTGAATTCTATTTCTTCGAATTCTGCAAATCAAACTAGAACCAAGTATGTATTTGGTTGCAAGTGAGATAAATTAACCGGTCCACCAGACTTGAACATTTTTTTAAATCTGTTACTTCAATTCCATCTTCTAGTTTGTAAAGCTTCTCACCCACATTGAATTGCTTAATGATATTAAAAGCATGTATATGTTAAAATATGGACATTCCTTTCTTGGTTTGCTTTATCTTTTGTCCAAGAACATAATTTAGTTTCCCCAAGTCGATCCTTCCACATATTTGGATGTAACGAGTTATTACAACCCGCACGTTGTGGCGGGAAACATTACAACTTTGTTAAATCAATTAAAAAATAAGTTTATTTATTATTTATGTTTTCTTTTATAAGTCTTAATATTTAATGCTTGGTGTAAATCTAAATGTATATTTGTAACCCATTTATTTTAGCTACATTTCGATATAAGTTTTAGTGTAATTTCATGTTTATTGAATGAACTGTATTTTATTAATATTACGATGTTAGAAATATGATAATTTTTTTATCCAAACATGGATAAAAATTAGACTATAAAAATTATTTTTTAGTATTTTTTTTTGAAAGACATAATTTAGTATTACCATATTAAGAAAAAGTTTATTTAAATATCGTATCACGATAAATTTACATCGAAATGAAGATAAAAAAGAGATGATCATTAATATATATTTATTTTTACAATAAACATTATATATTAAAAGTTATAAGAGAAAAACAAATAACATATGAAATCAATTGTTTATATATAATAATAATAATAATAATAATAATAATAATAATATAAAAAAATGTACGTAGCACTCCGGCAGATTAGATGCAAAATAACTATTGCAAGGAATCGAACCAATGTCCAATGCTATAACACAGGCACTAGCAACCACTATGCTGGAAAGGAAATTGATTATAACTTCTGCCTACTTTGTTTATAAGTATGGTTTTCACTAAAAGACAAAATAGCTACTATTCATAATTCCTAGCAATTGTTAGATATATATAATGTGTTGTTAGTATGTATGTTTTGATCCGCATTTTATATCCATGTGTGTTCTATTAAGTGTTTATATGGTGGTTTTCCAATAATGGTGGATGGTGGTGGTTTAGTATGTTTGAGAGTTGATATATCTTCCTACTTTTTCCTCCTGCTCATAAGATCAACACAAATGTTAAAATAAACGGAGGAGGTGACGAAAGAGAATTTGTGAACTCCACATGTCATCATTTGGTGAGTGAAAGGATAAATTAGAAGGAAAAAGTATCATTTTTTAATCACATAATGGAAGCAACTATGCAAGCAGCCGCTCCTAGAAGACCCATACTTCCTCGTACACTAAACAACGCGAGGTATTATTTTTTTTATTACATTATATGTTCAACCATCACACTCACCTATCGACTTCTTTAATAACATTACCACCTCACAAAGGAAGGGTCACGTCGGCTATTACGCCAAGTCGCCAACCCCCTCTTGGCATCAAGACGTAATGCTAAGGGAACACGTTGGATCACAGCTTCCACTAACCCCCCCCCCCCCCCCCCCCCCCTTCCCAAAGAAAAATAAAGAAAAAAAGATAACCAAATCGAAAACATATTACGAGGAGTCGGGGAGGCTGACTTTTGAGTGCCAGAACAAAAAAAAGAGAATTTTTTTGACATGTAACAGTACAATAATACAAGTACATTGCTATTTTTATGCTTTAACCCATAACATAACAAGTATCGTCAAGCCAAAAGTATGTTCTGCTTATAACAACCCGGGAACCAGTGGCGTTATCTACTTGATGAGATGCATGAAACCACCACCAATATGTACCAATATTCTAATCTACATTACAAGATAGAGCAAGCAAGCCTGAAGACAATGGATGCGTAAACAGCAATTTCCCACTTCTTGATTCAATCAAATGCCTCGTTATGATATTATCTTTATGCGATTTATGGTCTGTCACATGAACATCCACAAATTCCCATCTCTAGAAACATAAATACAACATGAAACCAGAAGACCAACATAACTGCCGTTTGCATACTACTGATGCTATCATGTTTTAGGCAATTTACAGTTATACCCCTGCTACAGAAACATCGACAAATCCCCATCTCTAGAAACAGAATAGACAAGGACAAATAACGACAGGCTGCCAGAAGATCAAATAGCTGTACCAAACTGGGACAATGCAAGAGCTCAAAAGAAATACGGAGGTAATCACATGAAACTCTTGGGAAATGCTAGCAGTAGCTTCATTTATTTACATTCAAGTCTAAAGCCAAGAGCATATCCAAGACATATGGCTTGGGACCCAATGGAGAAAAAGTGATCCAGTAGCAGATGCAGTCCAAGTATGCTGCAAATGCAAGTGTGCTAACAATTCTGATTCAGTCATACAGGTACGTTTGGCAAGAACAAGCTGCTCGGTGCAGTATTTAAGGTTTAATACAGACAAAATTACAAATAAACCATCTCTGAAGCTCAATAATAAATAAATTCAAGAGGCCAAGTCTCCAGTTGGCTTAAGAGGTGTTTGAATTGCGTATTATAGCTGTTTATCCACTGATTATCTTTTAATACATAGTAATAAGCTGTTTTGAGGGCAAAGGCTCACCATGCTTTGCTATGAAGCAGCTAATCCAACAACCTTGAAATCACCATTTTTTCTAATATTTGCCTTCTCCCTCCATGGAAACGAAAGGGACATCTGAGAATTATATCCTAGCTCGCGAAGCGGCATACCGAAAAAAAGGAACTTTCTAAACTAAAAGGAGGTCATGAATAATTATGATGGGGTCGAGCTTCTTAATCGACCAAAGCTGGCCCCCAACCGCTTAATTGTCAAAAAAATAAAACCCAGTAATCAATGTCCAAGCTTCTGAACCTACTAAAGTTATGCATATATATAACATTTATTCACACATGCTAATGGAAACTAGCCTCACAATTTGAAGTTCTGCTAGGATTCTAACACTAATTTTTCACAATTCTATTTATTAGGCCAAAGAACTCTGAATCTATTGCCTCGATATATGAATCCTAATCAACGTTACCCAATTGAAGATAGTAGACATCACATCACGGGCATCCAAGTACAAGATGAATGACAAATATATATAATGGATAGAAACCAGAACCATTATAACATTTCCAATCACCATGGTATTACTTATCTTCTTCAACAAGGTCGCCATTATCTTATACGACTCCAACAGTTCTAATCATGTGAAGAGAGAAAAAGAAAGCATGTAATAACAAAATGCTGTCAACAGATCAAGAACAGAGTGAGATTACTTTAAGAAACAGCGATCAATGTGACCAAAAAATCACTCCAACAGACTAGTGAAGACATTCGAATGAAAAAAAAACATAATGACAAATGAGCTGACATGTAAGTACAAAATTTTGAACACACGCTATCATTAATTCCATAGTTACGACATAAAACAAAAGTAAAGTAACATAAAATTGTCAACTCACAGTGTATCACCTAGACATTAGTATGAATGACAAACCAAGATAGGATCCTCGATATGGAACTTCAAAGTTCAAACTCTTCATCCCTCAAAGCCAGCTCAGCTGCCTCTTCATCTTCATCATCAAGAACAAAGTACTCGTTTTTCTCAACCGGCCTGAACATGTAAAACATTACCAAATAAAACAGAAGACTAGCTATTTCCTCTGCTGCATTAGCCACCCACTGGTACTTATACGCTGCAATGGTCTTCAGTGCAAAAACAACGATCCTAGTGAAGTACAAGTACCCTATAACCACTATATAGAACTGCCTAAATAAAGTCAACTTAGCCAAATTCCTAGCAGCCTTCCCATCAGTCTTAGAAGTCTCCCTCAACGACCTAATGGACCACACAATGGGGAATATAATCGCACAGCAACAGATGATATCTACCAACAAAAACACTTGATTCCAAGTCACCCAGTCTTTAATAAAAGGGCCGGTTTCCCCAATTACTATAGAAGCTACATTAGCCAAAACCTGAAGTGGGATCACAATCATCAAAACCTTCTTTTCCTTTTCTTGCAAAAAGGGTTTCAAAAACGACCATCCAGTACCGATCAACACGATCACAGTGAACAAAAGCACAACCCTGATAAACTGAAATATGTAAAACAAAACATCCCATCCATGAGCAGTACCTGTAACCTTCACATAATGTTTATCCTCCGCGGCACAGATCAAGTTAAGCGCCTTCATAATAAGTAACCCACCCATTAATAAATGGATCCGGTGAACAGATCGCTGGTTTTTAAAGCAAATAGAGATCCAAAACCCTAGAAAGCACAGATAAATGAGGGAGAAGATGAAGTAAAGAGACGGTAGCTGTGTTAAACCGGCTGATAGATAATCCTTGGTGTTTCCGTCATCGTTATTGTATAGCTCTGTGCGGACGTCCATCGTGACAAGCGTTTGGGGGTTGCAATTGGCAAAGAAGAGCGAGTACTCATTGGGGGAGGTCACAGGGTACGATTTGTTGAAGGAAGACTGAGGCGGAGGAGAGAGTTCACGGAAAGTGAAGAGGAGTGAGATGAATTGAGAATTCACGACGCAGAAATTAGGGTTTTGTTGTAGTTCAAGAAGGACTTGGATCAGCGATTCTTCCGAGAGAAGGAAGAAACCAAGGCGTGCGGGATCAGAATCAGTCTGCGGTGCGATGGGGGTGACCGACACGGAGGAGATCGCAATGGATACGAAACCGGTATGTGTGAATCCGAACTTCTCGAAGAGGATCATCGGTCGGTTGTCCGATCGGATCTTAAGAGATTTGATCTCCGCAGTAGATGGAGCGGTGAAGACGAAGAGGAGTAGAATAAATGCAGAGACAATTTTTCCTAAAATCCTCATTTTTGGATTCACCGGTAGTGGCAGACGGCGGCGTTAGGCGGTGGTCCAAAAAAAGAGGGAGGAGTTTCAAGAAAAATAGTGTGGTGTGACGAGCGATTGCTAGGCAGAAATACAGAGGGGAATAAGAGGGCAGTCGGAAGATGTGAGCCGTTTATTGCAATGTACTCAAGCTGATGTTAGATCTGAGCCGTTGGATCAAATGTTTTGACAGCGCAGACGATAATATGTTCATCAATGTGCTTTAGACCGGATCTTGACTGGTTGGTAGTTAGTTGCGGGTTTCATACCATTTTCTTATGTTTGGTTGGGGAATGAAAACTAAGTTAACATGTTTATACATTTTGTTTTGCAACCAAGGTTTTTTTTTTTTTATAAACAACATAAATTCATTAAAACACTAGTAAAATACTAAGATGAAAACACAAAAGATGAAAACACAAAAGAGTCACAAGAAGATTAAAACACAAATCAGCTTAAGTTATTTTTCTCTTTAACTTACATCTGGTATTCAGCCATATTAGTGATGAGCTTTGAACTAGACCCATCAATGAAGAATAAGAAAAAGAGGAAGTAGAAAACACTTTCCCATTTTTAATCTTCCGGATCGTCAAAGTGAGAGTGTAAAGAACTCCCATGAAAGCTTCAAAAAACGTCCCTTGTAGCCCAATTAAATTGCCCCAATTAAGTAGTTATCCACACGTTCAAAAGTTGGTGTATCAATCGATCACCACCTCCTAAATTCTTCAAAAGTTGCAGCAATTAGGACACGAACAGTACAAATAATTTTCAGTTTCAAGAGCAGCTTTGCAAAAGTGAAAGATCCGAATAAATATGTTTAGTTTACTAGGAACACACCGCAACCAAATTAATTTAGCCCCTCCAATTCGAAAACTGATCATGGCATCAATTGCAAACCTCAAAGAGGATACTGTAAAATCTTAAATTTTTGAAGTGCCCATTTCCAATTTATATTTCTAGAATTATGTTCCTCAAAAGAGCAATGAACGAGAGCATTTATATCAAGTAACTAAGGCTTCTAGCTTAGTAGTATTTGGGTAGTTTAGGTTTATTGTTGCTCATGCGGTCATGGGTTCGAGTCTTGTTATGAACAAATTTTAAATAGATTTAAGAGCTCTTAAAAAATATACTATTGGTTGTACATAACAAAAGGTTGTTTGAATCACTATACACTTGAATTATATTTGTGGACAAAAAGAATTAATAGTGGATTGGTAATAACATAAAAGTCATAAATGTTATGTATTACTCGTTGTGGTTTGCGTTGAGATCACATCGACGACAAGTGGAGTGTGCGACCTAGATTTTTGGACATGAAGACATCTATATATGTGTGGGCTAATCAAGCGTACGTATAGAGCTATATAAAAGAGTACGTACGTAAAACCACTAATCAAGCTTATATAAAACATGATATATCCCAATGAAAACAGTATGCTTATATGGCAACTCTTAATTTACATATCACCTGCATATATATATACATATGAACTGCATGCATGGTCGCTGCTTAATTATTTAATAATACAAGTACCCAAAATGATCTGTTGCTAAAAATAGATACCCGAAAGAGCTAGTGATCGGTTTTTAACCCATCTTACCTGATCTTTTCTTCTAAATCCGTGGGAAAATACAAAAAATACCCTCTACTTTTGCAAGAATTAATATTTTTGAAAAAAAAGTGTGAACATTTATATATTTTAGTCCAAAATTTAACAGTTAAATTACTCTTGCAAAAGCTAGCTGGTATGTTATTTGCATTTAAACTACAAAAATAGTTTGTTTCTGCATGCAGGTCGATATCAGATAGCGTAGAGTTTCTTGAAGTCATCGTTCTCTGAATCTGAGTGTACAGAAACGGATCCTGAGAGCGACTTGCTACTCCTTTTGGACCGTCGAATACTTCTTAAATTATTCGCCTCGATTCGATGCATAATCACCCAATAACACATTGTTCCTAGTGTCGATGCCAACGTCACCGACCCTATAACTGTCACCCCAACCGCCAACCACTTCTCGTTTCCCACAACAACAAACGAAAGTGCAAGAAACGCTACAGAGACGAAAACAGAAGCTAACCACATTAGCTTGTTAATAACCGCCATTACCTGTTTCTTAGCCCGCCGCTCCACCACCACGATTGATGTCTGAACCACCACCACCGCTAGTGATATAAACAGCGCGAGGGAATCAAAGATTAAGAAAACAATGAACTCGGGATTTGCAGCTATGTTTGCTTCACCTAAATTTTTACCAGCCGGGATATCTTTTGGGTCGTCAACGTATTGCCCTGGCAGCTGATATATGGCGGCAAAGGTGACGGTGGCTATCAAAACCGCCACAACGGTGGTGGAGTTGATTGCATTGTTGAGGCTTTCATGGTGCATTTTGTTTATACGTTTTCCGATCCCTTTCACCCTTTTATGAGTTCTAAGTGTGTGCTCGAGTTGGTCATGAACTTCATGTTTGATGTCGCTTACAGTTTGTTTGAGTTCTCGAGCTGTGGAAGTCAATGGTGGGGTTTTCTTTATTGACTTCGCATTCACGACTCCATTTTCACGTAAGATTGTTGCGATTTCGAGTCGCCCAAACTTCTCAGCGGTATCGAGGGCGGTTTCTCCAGATTTGTTAATGGCTTCTTTCTTGATTATTTCCTTATGGCTTAGCAGTGCCAGAACTATCTGCAAATCAAGAACCATGAAATCAAGCAACATTCATGAGTTGCAAGAATATCCGAACAAACATCAAATTTAAAAACTTTTGACCTCAAATGTCAAAGTCAACTTTCTTGAAGGTAACTGTTGGCTTAATTCAGAAATTAAGTCATTATTTAATTTGTTTCTGCACGTTTTTTGTTTGACAAAATCAAGGCCATGTTGGCCATTTAATTCCTAGTATTTTGCTTAGTTGAAATCGTGGGAGTTTGCTCCTATTTTGTTGGCATTTTATTTGTTTAAGTTAGCATTTATTTTGTAATCTTCAGTATGCAGAAATAGAGTGAGAAAACCTTGCCCCATATCTTCTTTGCCTACTGTTATCGTGAGTTTTATTTTCCTTTGATCTGATCCAAGTTTCAATTTACACTTGGTATCAGAGCCATGGCAGATAAAAACGATAAGAATGACAAAGAGAACCCGATCACCCTTCACTACCCTCTGTTGACGCGAAGCAACTACGCTGCCTGGGCTATTCAAATGAAAGTATTTATGCAAGCTCAGGGAGTATGGGAAGCCGTTGAGCCCAGGACCCCAAATACGGTAGTCGATGTAAAGAAAGATAAATTGGCACTTGCAGCCATTTATCAAGGGATTTCAGAGGACCTGTTACTGTCGATAGCCGAGAAGCAAACTGCGAAAGATGCGTGGGGTACCTTGAAGACAATGTTTATGGGGGCAGATCGAGTCAAGACCGCGAAGGTTCAGACTCTGAAAGCTGAGTTCGAAACCCTTAGCATGAAGGAGACGGAGGTGATCGATGATTTTGCTATGAAGGTGAACAACATAGTGAGCAATATTCGAGCCTTAGGTGAGAAGATGGAGGAGACGTATGTTGTGAAGAAGATGTTACGAGCCGTTCCGAGTAAATTTCTGCAAATTGCTTCAACTATAGAGCAATTCGCAGACCTTGAAAAGATGACCGTTGAAGAAGTCATAGGTCGTTTAAAGGCACACGAAGAGAGAGTACGCGGGCAAGGTGAAAGCAGTGACGGGAAGTTGCTGTTGACACATTCTGAATGGGTCGAGAAGACCAAGAAAAAGAGTGAAGATGAACGTAAGAATTCCCAGAATGCTTCACGATCAAGTGGCTTGAACTCACGTGGTCGTGGAAGGGGACGTGGAAGAGGCGGTAGCAATTCAAGTCGTGGTGGACGTCATGGCGGTGGTTCACAACAAAACCGAGACGGTGATCGTGGGTCGTCTAGCAATCGTGACAAAAGTAAGATTCAATGTTACAATTGCCAAAGTTTTGGTCATTTTGCATTTGAATGCAAAAACCCGCGGAAGGAAAGAAATCAGGAGGCCTATTTGACAAAAGGAGATGATGAACCAGCACTCCTTTTTGCTGCGTCCAATACAGTTGAAGAAGCAATTGAGGAGGTTTATTTGAATGAGAAACATGTGATCCCAAAGTTGAGGTGTCCAAAGGAAGAAGCTAATAAATCAAAGATTTGGTTCTTAGACAACGGGGCTAGCAATCATATGACGGGAGACAAAGAGAAGTTTTCAAGTTTAAACCAATCTGTTCGAGGGTATGTCCGTTTCGGTGATGATTCGAAGGTGCGAATAGAAGGAAAAGGAGACATCGCCTTCATGTGCAAAGACGGCGAGAAGCGGGTGTTACGAGACGTGTATTATATCCCAAGCCTATGTAATAATATCATAAGCTTGGGACAACTTGCTCTAAACGGTGACAAAATTCTCATGCTTGGCTGTTATTTGTGGATCTATAACAAGGAGGGAAGTTTACTGATGAAGGTAAAACAATCCTCAAATTGCTTATATAAAATTGTTTTAAGTCATGAAGAACCACATTGTTTTTTGAGTGGAAAGGAAGAGTCAACATGGTTGTGGCACTCACGCCTAGGCCATGTTAACTTTCAAATGTTAAAACAAATGTGTGATAAAGGCATGGTGCATGGACTGGAAAATATCAAACAACCTACTACACTTTGTAGAAGTTGTTTAGAAGGAAAACAAACAAGAAATTCATTTCCATCACATGCATCATATAGAGCAAGTGAAAGGTTAGAGCTTATCCATGCTGACTTGTGTGGCCCAATTTCACCACCTACAGCTGCGGGTAATCGATATTTTCTTTTGTTAGTTGATGATTACAGCCGTGTGATGTGGATATATCTCCTAAAAACAAAAGATGAAGCACTAAGTTTTTTCCAAAAGTTTCGTGTGTTGGTTGAGAATGAAACAGGTAGCAAGATAAAAACGCTGCGATCAGATCGTGGGGGTGAATTCTTATCGAAGTCTTTCACGGCGTATTGTGAAGAAACGGGTCTCAAACGTCATCTTGCAGCACCGTACTCTCCACAGCAAAACAGTGTTGTAGAGAGGCGAAATCGTATGGTAATGGAGATGGCGAGAAGCATGATGAAGAACATGAAGGTACCTGATGTGTTATGGGGAGAGGCGGTTCGACATGCTGTTTATATACTTAACCGGGTCTCAACAAAAGCTCTTGAAGGCATGACACCTTACGAAGCTTGGTCAGGGAAAAGACCCAACATTGAGCATCTCCGGGTGTTCGGTTGTGTAGCACACTCGAAAGTAATGAGAGGGCATCAATCCAAGCTTGATAGCCACAGTGAAATGCTTGTTCATCTTGGTACAGAAACAGGAAGTAAAGCATATCGACTCCTCGATCCACTTACGGGCAGGATACGAGTTAGTCGAGATGTCAAATTTGAGGAGGGCAAGGCATGGCAATGGGAAGACACAATCAAATTTAAAGGGAATCCAGGTGCTACTTTTACTCTTGAAGGTTACGATTACGAGCAACCCAATTTTGAAGAAGAAAGAATTGATGTTTCTGACACACATCAAAGTAGTGATGATTTAAATGATGAAGAGGCACCACAAACACCCCAAAATCAGCCATTGGATGACTTGTTTCCAGGTGAACCTACATCGTTTGTCACAGCTGTAAAAGATAAAGAATGGGTAAAAGCCATGAGAGTGGAAATGGATGCAATTGAGAAAAACCACACGTGGAGTCTTGTTGATTTGCCTCCAGGAAGAAAACCTATTGGACTTAAATGGGTTTTCAAATTAAAACGAGATCCAAGCGGAAAAATCTTGAAGCATAAGGCGAGGTTAGTCGCTAAAGGTTACGTCCAAAAGCCCGGGGTTGACTTTGATGAGGTGTTTGCACCAGTGGCTCGCCTCGAAACCATTCGGATCATCTTAGCTCTCTCAAGCTCGCATGGATGGATAGTACATCATTTAGACGTGAAGTCAGCGTTTCTTAACGGGACATTGGATGAGGAAGTCTTTGTCATGCAACCGGAAGTTTTTGTTAACGATAAATGTCCCGGGAAGGTGTATAAGCTATCGAAGGCACTCTACGGGCTTCGACAAGCCCCACGAGCTTGGAATTCAAGACTAGATAAATGTTTAAAAGGGCTTAAATTCATTAGATGTGGGCTGGAACATGCAGTGTACACAAGAAAACAGCATGGTAATGTTCTAATTGTGGGTGTTTATGTTGACGATTTAATTGTCACAGGAAATTGCGATGGTGATATTCAGTATTTCAAGCAACAAATGAGCAAAGAATTTGATATGAGTGACCTTGGTTTGCTCTCATATTACTTGGGAATTGAGGTGACACAACATGAAGATGGCATAACACTCAAACAAGCTGCGTATGCAAGAAATCTTCTTGAAAAGGCTGGAATGGCAGATTGCAATCATTCACAATTTCCTATGGAACACAAAGAGGAGCTCACAAAGGATGAAGGAGGAGTTCCAGTTGACTCAACGCGGTTTCGAAGCATTATCGGAGGTTTAAGGTACCTCACACACACCCGACCCGACATTGCATATGCCGTCGGGATAGTGAGTCGTTTTATGGAGAGGCCAACCATCAAACACATGCAAGCCGTGAAGAGAATTTTACGATATGTAAGAGGAACAGAGGACTTCGGTTTGATCTATGTAAGAGACCGAAGAGATGATGCAATTGAAGGATACTCTGACAGCAACCATGCAAGGGATGTTGATGATAGGAAAAGTACGGGTGGAATGGCATTCTACCTAAACGGGAACTTGGTCACATGGGGTTCTCAGAAACAGCAGAGTGTTGCACTCTCCTCTTGCGAAGCTGAATACATGGCTGCAACCACAGCTACGTGTCAAGGCATTTGGGTTAGTCATTTGGTTCAAGAAATAATGGGAAAGAAGGTCGGTCCGATCACACTCTATCTCAACAACAAGTCGGCCATAGACTTGGTGAGAAACCCGGTCTCACATGGAAGAAGTAAGCATATCGACCTAAGGTACCACTTCATAAGGGAGTGCGTTGAACGTGGAGACGTGATAGTAAAGCATGTATGTAGCAAGGAGCAAAGAGCTGACATTCTCACGAAACCGTTGGCTCGACTTCAGTTTATTGAAATGAGGAAGATGCTCGGTGTAAAGAGCATATCGGATTCTGAATTAGGAGGGAAACTGTTGGCTTAATTCAGAAATTAAGTCATTATTTAATTTGTTTCTGCACGTTTTTTGTTTGACAAAATCAAGGCCATGTTGGCCATTTAATTCCTAGTATTTTGCTTAGTTGAAATCGTGGGAGTTTGCTCCTATTTTGTTGGCATTTTATTTGTTTAAGTTAGCATTTATTTTGTAATCTTCAGTATGCAGAAATAGAGTGAGAAAACCTTGCCCCATATCTTCTTTGCCTACTGTTATCGTGAGTTTTATTTTCCTTTGATCTGATCCAAGTTTCAATTTACAGTAACTATGGTAATCTTTAGGTACCTTTGCAAATCAAGAATAATTATGATTCAAGTATTATTCATGCGTTCTTTTTTAAGAAAAGGTTAAAGCACCACCTCTTATAATCCGAATTTGAATAAAGTCAATTCAAATTTAAGAACTAGCATTTGACCTCAAAAGTCAATTCAAAGTCAGCTTTCCGAAAAGAGAACCATGATAATCTTTAAATACCATGCTGAAAATCAAGAACCATGATATCAAGCAGTATTCATGAGTTCTTTGGAACAAAGCACAACCTTTTATAAATTATAATAAACCATCATATAAATTCTCACCTTTTGAATATCAAGACAAAAGTCAAAACTAGAAACTCATATTTGACCTCAAGAGTAAAAGTCAACTTTCTTAGTTAGAATTTAGTAATAGAGAGACAGAATCATAATCTTGCAGTACCTCTTTGCGGTCCTTTCGTGTAGCTATATGCAATGCGGTATTCTCCTTTTTGTCAACCATGTTTAACAATCCATTATCAGCTGCAATAAGCTCGTTAACGATGTCAACATTTTGTCCCTTAGCAGCCATATGAAGAGCGGTTTGTCCCTTTTTATCAGCCCTAATGGCGATTTCGGGTACCTTTTCCAGAAGTGCTTTCATCACCTCCAAATGGCCCTTTCTTGCACATGAATGTAAAGCTGTTTTGAGATTGCTTTTTGCTATAGTGGCCATGCTACTATTTTTATCCAATAGAAACTTGACCACCTCAATATGGCCTTGTTCACACGCCGTGTGTAATGCTGTGGTGTTTGTTTGATCAAATGTCATTGAAAGCTCGGATTGAGCTTCCATAAGAACCTTCAACACCTCTGAAAAAGAAATAATGAGTCAAGATTCTTGAAGATCATAGATTTTTAGACTTTTCAACATTTCAAAGGCGGGTTTTTTAAGCTTGTCATGATGGGACGCTCTTGAATCCTGACTCAAACCGTGTATCACCACTATCAAGTTTATAGAACCAAAATCTCTGTGGAAAAAATAATGTATGTGATTCAAGATGTGGAGACTGTTTAGATTTTCTTTCATGAATTATCAGTACTATATGTTTGGCAAAAAGCGATTAAGAATATGAGTTTCTGATTATCTAAGGTCAGAATAATCAGATTTGGCGAAGCAGGTAAGAAGCTGCTTAATGACTATTAAAATATGTAAACTACACAACTATCCATAAATTTAAGTACCTGATAATTTGATTTGGGTTTTTGGTTATTCGAATCATGATAATCACTTCAAAAGCGCACATCTAAGAGAGTGTTTGGAATAGCGTATTTTCTTGGATTATGAGTTTATTAGCTTATTTTTTAGGCTTATGAAGAAACAACCGTTTGTTTTAGTTTATGAGCTTAATTAACTTATAAGCTTATTATAAGAAAATAAAATTATTTTCATAAGCCACTTGGAAGTAGCTCTTTTGTAAAGCTACCCCAAACACCCTGTAAGCATCCCCTAAGAAGTAACAAAGATTAATAAATGCTAGATAGCATTTCAAGCAAATGGTACAATTTGACTTTTAAGGTCAAACTTTAGATCTAATGAAGGGTATATCATGCATTCATGCTAGGTACAAAGCTAAGGTTATCAAGAACTTGTGATATAGTAACATGATAAGGAATGGGTACAATGATTCATGAAAAATGTACAAATTGACTTTTTCAGGTCAAACTTATTTCTTTCGGAATTCAAGATCTTATGTTAAATTTTGTTACAAATCCAAAAAATTATCTTTATAAAGCATCTGTTATACTATTTGATGATCAAATTATGGGAGTTTCTAGAAAAGTTTCACAAGAACTTGTATCAAATTTCAGCTCAAATTTAGTCAAGTTGACCTTAATAGTCAACCATAAACCATCGAAATACCACATTAAAAAAAACATGATCTTGAATTCGAATTCATACCGAGATCTCCTTGTTTGGCAGCAATATGAAAGGCATCAAACCCGTTTTTCGCCTTGATACCAGCCGCCTCTGAATCATAATATTTCATCATCTCTCTCACTAAATCAACACAGCCGTATTCAGCAGCAACATAAAGAGGGGTTTCGCCGGATTGATTCTTTTTTGACAATAATTCCTTAAATTTTTCTTCTTCTGTGTTACTTAGAATCTCCAAAGCGGAATCTATATCACCTGCCCTGACTGCAATATGCAACGACGTATCATCTCTTTTCTCCATTGTTCTGTTTCTACTTAAGCTCTGACGGTTGTTTCCGGCCACCGGAGAATCCATCTGATCGAATTATAATCGAATTCCTGTCGTACCGATTCAAAATTCCAATTAATACCCATATCATTCGAAAAGTTAACATCAAAAGTATCTTCTTATCAATTATTAATTTTAAAATTAGAATACAAAAATTTGTCAAACATCTTGCACAGAGACTAAATTACACTTAAGCTTTAGATGGGTTTTACTGTGTTTAGATCAAAGAACAGTTACAGTATATTAATTTCATTTTTCTCGTGAAGAATTTGTTGATCATAATCAGATGGAAAAAGGTCAAAATCAACCTAACTTTAAAGAAAAAAACAGAGTACTTGACAACGGAGGTGCAAATACTGATTAAAAAATCAATAAAACATAAATCCTTACCTGGGTTTTGAAGAACAGATGTTGCTAATGACTGGATCACTCAATCCATCTTGGGAATTGCACAAACTGACAAAAAAAAGTTAGGGATTTCAAAGGACAGATGGGCGGACCCAATAACACATTTGGGAGATACAGAGAAATTGAAGAACAGAAGAACGAATGGATTATCAGATTGAAATTGATGGTGAGGAAAGTAAGTACATCAAGTGTAGTAATTTCAAAGGATTGGAAGAAAAAGTGGTTTAAAAGAAAATAGACATGAAGCAATCATATGCGATCTTTTTGTGGTAGTGGTGGTCTTTCGTTTGCATCATAAATTCATAATATTCGTTTTCCCTTCTTTCATATTAATTTGACCGCTGGTGAAACACTTTTGAATGTTCTTTGACAGTGAAGTTGTAATTTGGTTGCCATGTGACATGTTTCTATCCATCTTGTCTTATTTTTACACATTTGAATCATCTCTCACATATTTCGCCTAATCTTTTACCTGTTACGTCAGCACTACATTATTTCGTCACTATTCCCTCATCGCATCATACAAACCACTGCATCTATCACATGCTTCACATCACAAGAAAAAAAAGAAATTCGGCGCTTTCGTGACCATGATCCCACCGTGACCGTTAGCCACCCCCACATGATGGGCGATGGTTTTCGCGACGGTGAAGAGGCCTCACGAAGGCAAAATCGTGATGGATGCGCCTAGTCTTAGATGATTCCATACTCATCAACACTAAAATATGTAAATAGTGAAATAATTATCATACCCTTATTTTAAATGTTTGTAAGTATGAAAACAACTAATATGTAAGCTACTAAAAATATATATAATTATATAAGTTGTGTTCAATAAAGTTTATATAAAAAACATAGTCCTGAAATTTTAATATTCAAGCATACGTAATTCAGTATACAATCACATGTGATTGTAAAATCATCACATGTTATGAAATCTGGTTAATCCAAAGGCTAAAATTAATCTAGTAGGACTATGCATTAAGTATGAACTATATTGAACATTTATCATAATTATATATATCCTATCTCAAAAAAATGGTTTTTGACATTGCATTCCTAGATTATAAACGGTAAGGTAACTGTTAGTAAACCATCAACAAAAAACGTGAGTCTCATAAGTTCAATTAGGGATGACAGAAGGATCTTCTAAAAACGGTCACAAATTAACCAGTAGACTGTGTATATCTAAACCAAATACTTGACGTCACTAGATAACTTAAACAAGATGCACCCCCTATAAGATAATAATTGGCAATTGAGCAAGAGTGTCCATCGTAGTATGCTTTGTTAGATTTTTAAAATTTTAAATTATCTCACAACAACTTATAATAATTTTTATATATCTATATAATGAACAAAATAAACAAGATTTGATGTGATAATATCAAATTGAGCAATCTACTTTTAGATTACAACATGTTCAACTGATATTAATTTAAGAATCCGTTATGTCTCTATGAATATTTTCATTTACTTTGTTAGTCTTTATGCTTAACTGATTAACAATACATTAGGTGAGAAGGATAGATGAAAATATTAACAAATTGTATAAAGGTATAGTGGCTGAATTAGAGAGCGTTGGCTACAGTTTATTACGGTAAGATAGTTTCATGAAAGCTTGAGAGAGATTATTACATTTTGGTGATTAGGTGGGCAATATTTGTTTAGACAGAGTGTTAACTGACGAAGAAGATGGAAATGGCAGGGAATGGAGATGCTAAGGTAAGCTTATGGTAAAAGAATGAAGATTATGTTGTCAAGAAGCAAAAATTGACTACACTAATCAGGAGAGTGAAGGTTGTTACAGGTGAAGATGCCCAATCTGGTTGTTCGCCTATTTGCTTTGGAGAGACCGAAACAAACATATTTTTTATCAAATAAACATAATTTTGGATGTGGCTATCGTTGAATTTCAACAGCAAATTTACGGGTGGATACGCTTCAGATCAAAGAATAAAATTGATTCGAGACCAGACTAGCTACGGTTTCCATTAGTAAATGGATATCACGTGAAGTAGTGAGTATATAATCATAGAAAACAACCATGAGTGAACATTTTTTCTTAGTTTAGTTTCTATCGGTTGACATAAGTTTAGTATCAGAAAAGACTTGTATTGTTTCGTGAGGCCTTTCTTTTTATTTTGCGTCTAGTAAAATGAAAAGATTTTACTGCATTTACTTTGTATTGTTCAGTTTGATAACGGTATTGTTTGCCTTTCAAAATAATAACAATAAATAACTACATAACAAAATTATTAATACTAATTATTATATCTCAAAAACAATTTAAGTTTAATACTTAATTTGATGTATCATATATTTGTAGCTTCCACTGTATAATACAATTTAATTTCTTTTTTCTATTAGTGATCCGCTTTTGTTTTTTCCCAATATAAGTCGTAAATGTTAAGGGACACAACATTTTAATATTTATTTAAGAGTACACTATCTATATCTATATATAAAAGGCTTACCAATTTTCCTAAAATAACTATAAATTGAACTTCAATTAACCAATCACAACCTCCAATTTTAAAATCATTCCATTCTTAAAAACAATTTTGGAAATATATTTGAATTTGATTTTAAATCATTTTAGGAGGGGTCTAGATGGAAATTGTGAGAGACTTTTAAGAAAATATGACAGAGTTTTATAAAAATTATATATTAATGTAATTAATTATAAGGTGTTTATAAATTATGTTTAGTAACTTGTGATATATTCTGTTTAGAGAAAAAATAATTATATATTTATGACCGTCTCATTTTTATCTACGTTTTGGTATAAATTTTATTGTAATATGACACTTTTTTGGAATTAGTATATTCTTAATTTTTTGTTATCCACTTTTTTGGTTTAGCTGAGTGGTTTTTTTGGGATTATGGTGATGAGTTGAGTGGTCAACTTGAATATGATATTCAAAGTGTTAAGTTATTGATTTTAAAGCATTTTCAATCTTATTAGAAAGATGTATGAAACCTTTTATAAAATATGGTTTTAAATAAGATGTATCATTAAAAGATGATATATTATATATTTAGAAATCTAAATTCAGAGATGTAAAGATAGCTGTTCTGGATGGTCCTGAAACTATATTATTAGTGTAGGTTGTTAGCCAAAGAAGAAAATTTCCTCTCATGAGTATTTTGCTATGACGATTAACAAAAGTCAATGACAGTCAATTTCAGAAGTTAGTTAAATTTTCCTCTCATGAATGTTTCATAGGTTAAAAGTAAAAAAAGATTAAAAGTTTTGATTTGTGACAACAGTGGTAATATTACAAACAAAACAACAAATGTAAGTTTTCGGTGATATTTTATTTATTGCATTATTTTTATTTAAAAATTTTAATATTTCAAATACGCTTTCGAAATACCCGTGCGTGCACGGGGCAATAAACTAGTTTATATCTTATCTAAAATCAGATTATTTATATCTTATCTTTTTATACTATTTTTAAAACGAAATTATGCAATTATGTATTAAGTTATACATCAAAAATTGTGCTAGTAAATGAAATATTATGATAAGACATCGTGATTTAAATATATCTACACATATGACAACATTATTATATTAATGGCTAAAATCATTTATTATTACTCAAATTAAATATGCAAGTGGTAATACAATTACAAATTTGAACGTACTCTTGTAGAAAAGTGTTTAATTTTGATAACAGATCATAGAAATTATCGTATTTAAAAATTAAGTCATGAAATATAATAGTCAAATATTATGATAAGAAAATAGAATTAGTTAAATAGGAATAACTTAATCCAAAATTTGTCAAAATAATAATATAATAATACAAATATCTTACTATAAATATGATTTCTTTCATACTGCAATATGCTTTCAAAAATTTGTCTACTATGATGTGCTTCTTCTTCTGGATTGCACCAAACAAGACAAAAATAAATAACCATTGTCTTCGTTTCAGGTATATATAATAAAGTTAACAAATTTATGACTCATAACGGAGGAGGTTACATACGTAAACGGAGTTTTATGGGTTATTTGATAATTAAATGATTTTATAATGGTATGAATAATTAAGAGGTTATGTATGAAATTGATTTTAAGTAAATGATAAAAAAAAGAATGATAACCACAGCTTTTAAAGTCGTGGTTAAAAATAAAAAAAGTAATTTCACTTTCTAAAGATTGAAATCATAACTCATATATTTATAATTAACTTTTCATATTTTTCATAGTTACCTTTTAATTAATTTTTACTTTCTATGTATGAAACAAGATTACCATTTTTAAAAACTAAAAATTAATTCATTATGTTCTTAGCCTTTAGGGTCGTGGTTATCAAAATCCTAAAAATTACCATTTTAATCTTCATAAAGCTTTATATACAAAATGTTATATGATTGTTTATATATGGGAACATGTAGAAAATGAGTACTAGTGTAAAATATTGGGTTCTTACTTATTATATATACGTTTTAAGACTAAAAGATTCAACAACATTTTCTAGTTTCATATAGGACGGTTTTCATTTAAAATTTAGATTAAACATGTTGAATGTTAAACGATATAAAGTTCTAAATAGTTTCATTCAGTTGCAAAAAAACAGTCCCTTAGTAAAAATATAATTACTTTGGACAAGCTAAAACTCATAATGAGACAATCCTTATCGTTCACATTATGTTGTTTTTCTTCTAATAACATGTCAACAATCCTCTAGTAATAACCGGGTATCTCTAAAAACAAGTTGAGGATCCAGCTCACTCAACTAAACGGCGTCCTTTCAACCCGAGCATCGTTCTCAGATCGGCTTCCTCCACCTAATGCAACCCCATACCCACCTCACCTTTTAGACTTACGCTCCATGATTTAGTCACTAAAAATAATATTTTATCTTCTTCCCTCGTTTATAAAAATACTTATTTTATTTTATGTTATGATTTCATCACATGCATTATCATCATGATCTACTCCAATCAACGGGTACATCGAGCATAGGAACACGACTTTTATATCAATAGCAAGAGAAACACCATCTCTAATTTTTGATGAGGAAGAAATTTTGATTTGAACAACGAGAAGACCGCTTTTGAATATAAATCATCCAGTTGCGCACGAGTGCCTTGTGTACAACGACTTTGGCAATAACCTTGTTTATAAAGAGGAAATTTAGACATCGGTTCCCATAAGCATACCAAGATAATTGATTCTTTAGAGGGAGAATTTAATTTGTAAGTGGGCATCAGATGCAAGAGGCCGGAAGTGTTTTTTCTTTCTTTTGGACAGTGTACTCCTTGTATTCAACAATTGACGCACGTGCATGATGAGTGCCGGTTGACTCGATGAGTATTTGAAAATGTGGGAGAAAACATTATGGGATTAGATGCACAAATTATGTAAAGATATTATTCACATCCATGATAAACAATATTTGCAAATGTCTACTTTTGATAATATTTTGTTGTTGTACACTACGCATGAATCAAGACACGACTTTCTTAGCATGCTCGGAAGCGTAAACTGTAGTCATTGAGTGTGAGCAATCAAGTTTCAGTTTTGTCATTCGAGTAACTTGATTAACTTATTATTAATGGATGACAGATGCAATAATTTTACTCGACTAGGATGACCCATTAACCTAAATAAGGTTTTTGTTTGTTACTCTGTTGCATCTTAACTTCATTTAAGTGGTATTATATTCTAAATGAATTAGTTACTTGTTTTTGGAATCTATATTTTAGAAAGTTTTATGAATAACAATGTTTTTGGAATCAATGTTATTGAGGTGTTCAAATTGAACACGTATTAATTACTGAAAAAGTTGTTCCAAATAACCTCCAAGATATCTTAGTTCATGGCTTTAATTATTTTATTAACAAAAAATTAAGTCAATAAATCATAATTAATTAAGTGAACACATGATGTATGTTCTAATTAACAAATAACTCAAGGCCGTGTAAACGGTTGGTGACATGGACCCACCACTTGTGTAATAAGCCAATCCACCAAAATTAGATACAGTTGACTTGAGTAGCCGCCATGCACGCCACCCTTCTTAATATTAATTTGTTTGTTATTTTGTGCTCGTTCATGCGTGTGGATATATTAATTATAGCTTGTCGGGTTTTTATAATAATAACATCGTTAATAAAGTTAAAACATTAGTCGTTATCAACGAGACCTAGAAGCTAATGTTAGGTGATACATTTAATGATCACCACAAAAAATTTGATCGGTTCGCAATTTTGGGCAAAATATATGTTACGTAAGCGATATAAGTTGTAAACGTTACCATGTTATTATTTTTAATGTAATATATGTGAGTTATATCTATACAACATTATAATGCATTTACATATTTTACTTAAACTCTTAAATTTTAAGTGTTTTTAAATAACTAATCTAACCCTGATATGTTTTGAAGCCGATTCAAATCACTTCTCTTCACCAAGCAAACCGTGATTCTTCAAAATAACTAACTTTAGGTGTATTTATTATAGAATAACAAAAAACAAAGTTTTAAGACTCGACAAACCAGAACGTATAGTAGTGCTAAATTATCCCAAATCATATTCGTGCCATTCATAATAAGATCAAACATCGACTGCGAAAAGTAATTTTAACACGATCAAGTTGTATTTCAGGTAGTAAATTCTCACCCTACGAAAAGAACTACCCAATATATTACTAGACTCACACTCATCACGTGACAAGAAATAGTTTAAATGAAAAAATGATTGTTTATATTAAGCTAATAACAAGTACTGTAGTATATACCATAAATTGGTCCTAATTTAAGTTTTTCAATCTCGTGCAAGAAAACTAATTCGCTACCTGAAGATACTTATCACATATAAATATAAACAATGAGCACTCATCCTCTTCTATTCCCTCTCATTATAACTAAAAAAAATTATTTCTTTTTGTTGAATTTGATAAATTTTCCTGTGTATAAGAGGACATGATTATTATATAGCATAAATCGGGTTGACGTCGGCATCAGAGAAATCACAATTCCGGCACGAGCCGCCACCGCTGATTTTTGACTTCCTCCTCACTCTCCGCAGTTTCTTTGATTTCACGACGTAGTAAGTCATCCCAGTGAGAACTCCCGCCATCGTGACCGCCCCAAAAACCGTCACGAGAACCGCCGCCCATCTGTGGTGTCTTCCCACCACTATATATGAAGACGAGATAAACGCCACCGTCGTACAAACAGAGGCCAACCACATCAACTTATTAATCACCTCAACAACCCGTCTCTCCGATTTGATCTCTCCCCTCACCACCGTTATCTGCACCACCACCACCGCTAGCGCTGTAAACAACGCAATTGCATTAAATATAAAAAACACCTTGAAAGACGGGCTGTGAACCATTACCGCCGTCCCGTTATCCTCGTCACCACCAGGTACAGTGAAAATGGCAGCAAACGCCACCGTGGCAAAGAGAACCGCCACCACCGTGACAGAGTTGGTGGCGTTGTTGATCCCTTCACGGTGGAGTTTACGGAGTTCCTTGGCGATCCCGCTCATGTTTCGGTTTGTTTTCCGGGCTTGTTCAAGTTGATTGTGGACATTGTTTCTGATCTCTGTGACGGTTTGTCGTAGCTCGTCACGTGGGTGGTTTAAATCGTTTGCTTTAACGGCTCCATAACGGCCCAATATTTCTTTAATTTCTGTAGTTTCTTCCGAGAAGGGGAGTCCGCTCACGATGTCAAGGGCCGTTTTGTGATCTCGCGTTAAGGCGTTCACGTTTGTGTCACGGAGAAGTAACAACTCGTTCACTATCTGTTGATGAAAAAAATCACAAAATGATCAATCAATCAACAGCCGTTGACTCTTAACTTTCTTGCAAAACTAGCCATCATTTTAAAAAAAATGCAGATGATTAACTATACCTCTAAAGATTTACCGAATTATCGTATTTCTATCAAGGGTTAAGATCCTCTTATGTTATTATCAAACATGATCCATATGTTTTCTCAGAATAGACACTACAAACTAAATGGCATTTGCTGACGCATGCTTTATGTGACGTAAAATCAAAATCGTCACTAAACCTTATTTCCTATCTTTTGCTTACGAAAAATTACATGTAGGAAAAAGAAAGTTGGAATTAGCCCCCAAAAGTCAAAACGTATATCTCGCTCACGCACTCACGACTCATCTCTAAACCCTAGCACCTCCATTCTCTACCGGCGCTCATTGCCACCGCCGATACACGTCGCCACCACCATCGCTGCCCGCGCCATCGCCGCCACCATCGTTGCATGCGCCCTCGCCGCCACCATCGTTGCTTGTGCCATCGCCACCACCATCGCTGCTTGTGCCATCGCTGCCGGCACACGCCACCACCATTGCTACCGGCTCACTCGCCACCGCCATCGCTGCTGGTGCCTGGTGCGGCCCTCTCGCCCCTCCTCCTCTCTGCTCAAGTCACAGCAGGTACTAAATTGTGTGTTAGCAGCTTCGATTTTTATTTCGTCTCTGCTCAATACCTTTGATTTCGACCTCTTTCTTGCTCAATTTCACACCAGATTCGGATTTCTCAGCTCGATCAACTTATTTTCCATGTGATATCAAGTTTGCTTCCACTGATTTTCTCTTACCTTATTTAGAGGTTTCAACTAATTTGATTTTCTTGCTCAATAGCTTTGATTTTGATTTTCTCTCAACTAATTTGGAGGTTTTAATAGCAGCACACATTTGTTCCCGACTTCATCATATAATTGTCATTGAGTACTACATTAATAAAGGTCTTACATTTAGTTTTGCACTACCTCTAGCCTGTTTAGGATCACAAAACATTGCTTCAACAACAGAACAGCCCTGTTCCAGGGTTTACAATACATTTGACTTAATATGTATCCTAAAAAGGTGTATGATGAGGCTTTTGTTTCCACTTTGGATAACACCAATTTTTGCTTTCATTTGTCTTGACTTTGTATGTTCTTCAGCTCTTGGTTGAGCAACAAGATGCTTAAAGATTTTATTTATAAGGCATATATGTTACCATTTGTATCCTAAATTTGTGTATGATATGATGCTTTTGCTGAAATAATGTAGACAGCTCTATGTCTTCAAATCAAAAGTTTAAAACTTAAAAGTATGTTTTAGTTCTTGACTAGTGCTCTACACTCACCGGAGTTATTAGCAGATGCTCAACCTAAAATATTTTGATAAACTTTCTATGAAATTACTTGAGAACTTCAATCCGTCATATTTACTTCTTTCTTTCTTTCTGTGCAGTCAATGAAAGCTATTGGTTCTTTTGTCAGAAATTGCTTAATGAAACAACTCTTATATGAACATAATCATTTAGAAGACTTTTGGACTTATGATTTGTATCCTGGAATTTGCTTTGCTGTGGTAAGTTTTCTTAACTTTTTTATATGTTAATTGATATTTCCTCTTCTTTTGGATTATTTTGGGTGTATGCCTACATGTTTCCTTTCTTGTGATGCTATTGAACTTGATTAATAAAAGTGATTCTGAAAATCCCTACCACTGATTCTCAATAAAAAGATCAAAGTGAACTGATAGCTGCATATCATTTTTACCAAATTCATCATGTTCTTACTGTTGGACCTTTAATGTTTTAATCAAGTATGTGTTAGTGTTATGTTTTATTATTTGAGACTTATATTACTATTATTATTTTGTGTAATAAGTGTGTGTGACACATAATAGGTGGCGGCAGTTTATAGCCACCGTAGGGACACCACCGCCAACTGCCAAGGGCAGTTTTGGCTCTAAGAACCGCCACCATAGGACCTTATATATAGGTGTTTATGTACAGACATGTGAGTGTGAGTCCAAGTATTATTTCAGTGTTTTTATCACATTTCTATTCCCTGTATTTATATTTCTGCACATACGTATATACGTACTTGGTTCGGTTGATTAAAGTGTTACTTGAATGATGGTGCCATTCAATCGTGAACATTGTGAAGGCAGGGCTGGACATGATCGAAAGATAACACTCACCCCTATAAAAATGCATGTAGCAGTGAGTATGATTTGAAACTTGCATGTAGCAGTTGGTTGTATTGTTTTTCTCATATGGATCCTCAAGCTGTTTTACTCCTAGATATTTGGATGAAAGTAGGATATGCCAGGATTAAGATTTTGATTAGAATATGGAGACTCCTTGTTTTGTTGTGATCGCTTAAAGTTTGATTTATTCTGCCCAACTGCTTCTTAGGGTGTGTTTGTAACCTATTAATATCTGATTTAATGGATTATTATTTTGCAGAGATTTTTAAAATCAATTGTCAGGATATTTTTCTTAATGTGTGATTCCAACATGGTCAATTCTCAATATGCAATTGTATGTTTACTTATCTACTTCAACTTCCCAAATTCGGTGACTTGTAACTTCAAATATGATATATTTGACTTTTAAGTACCGTGTAGTGGCTTGTTAATTTTCTTGCGCTATAGAGTAAATATGACCAGTATACTTGGTTATAACAAGGGCATGAGCATAAGGTTGGCTTTGTTGCTGTTGGATATTCACCAAATTTTGTTGAGGACCTGAAGTCTTGTTGGTTCATGCAAAGAGATCATCTAGGACTAATCTTCAATAGCTTGTTATGTTCAATAGCTGCACCATTCTATGCATAATTCTATTTTCTTCATCTCAGTTTTAGTTTAAGAGTAACGGGTTTCATCTATAACTTTGCAAATATGTTCTTGACCTGAAATATATATTCTGTTGCCCAAATTCTAAGTGTGTTTTTTTTAAACATTATCCTTTAGCTGTAATTGCTAAACTTATTTGTTGTTGTAGATGAAGTGAAAAGGAAACATGTAACTCGAGTAATACATAATATCAACTTAAACTTCTTCCTTTTCTTGCAGGTTCACCGGCTATAATACCCAGAGTATTGAAGCCACAATCACCTCAAGCCTTTCTACTATGAAATTGATGTAGTATCTCTAGAAATTATGATCTAAATACTAACTACATGTTTATTCGATATTAGCTGTTTGTAATCATTTAAATATAAATTTAGTAATAATGAGAAATTTGGTTAACCTTATGTATGGTCTTAGAAATGTGTTTTTTTATATATAATTTCAGTTATGAATATTATTCTTTGTAATAAGGAAGCAAATGAATCAAAATTGATTCTTAAGAGATTTAGTGACTGAAATAAAATACCTTCTCCGACAAAAAAAACGTAGGTAAAAGTCAAAGCATGACTGAGAAAGAATACCCTATGCTGACGGAAAAGTTCAGTCATTAAAACTTCATCACTTTTAGCTACCAAAGTTTTGTGTCAGTGAAGACCTTTAGCTATTGCTTCGCTAATGACGTTTTTTTGTTCCGTGAGAGGGAGCCAGTTCGTCTATAGTGACGGAAATTTGACTTTTACTGACGCTTTTTAAACGGTCAGTAAATGGCACAAATTTTGTAATTGGGTCACTTATTTTTAGTCAATAATGGGTCTCTTTGTAGGTCACACTCTCATTTTGTGAGATAACATGAGAGATAATGTTTGATCAAATATGAGAGAATCTTAACCCTCTGATAAAAAGTCATGTATGATTATCTTAAAAAGATAGTTCAAAATTGATTGGGAGTTTGATTTATACCTCGACCCGCTTCTTTCTTGTGGCAACGTGCAAAGCCGTGTTACTAAACTTGTCAGGGAGCATGACAATGGCTGGATCAGCCTGAAGAAGCAATTTCACAACTTCACAACACACACCTTTCACAGCCATATGCAAAGCAGTCTGACCTTTTTTATCGGTTCTTCTTGCAAGTTGTGGATCTTTCTTGAGCAATGCACTCACTATGTCTACATGCCCTTGTCGGGAAGCCAAGTGTAATGCGTTTTTTCCATTTGATCTCGTGACGTCAACCAAGCTTGAATCTCTTGATAACAACTCGTTGACTACAGATGAGTGCCCTCTTGCAGCTGCAGTTGTAAGAGGAGTTGAATTCGATTGACCAACTGTTTTGCTCAGCTCAGGGTCATGGTCCAGAAAGATCTTGACAATCTCTGCATATTGTAACTTATAGAAAGTTCAAATGCTATGAAACAAAATACATTTCACAGTAAGCTTATTGAGTGGGATGTTTGGATATGGGTTATACAAATCTGATTGTTAGAATTACTAAAAGGAACATTATTGCAAAAAGAGAGACTTTCAGTTAATGTGAGGCTAATAATTAGACTATAAGGAGAATCAGCTTATCCAAACTATAAGATTGATTACTGCAGTTTCAAGTAATAATGAAATTATCTATTCTAAAAAACGCAAATCCAAACACCGCTCAAATCACAAACAAAACAGATTACATCAAGCTGCTAACTGTAAAGAATATATTACCTTGGTGGCCTTCTCTAGCAGCAATGTGTAGAGGATCAAAACCAGACCTGTTCTTCAAAACAAGTCCTTCTTTAGTTGTGTATGGCAACAGTTCCTTCACAACCTCGATATATCCTCTTTCTGCAGCTGTAAACAAAGCCGTTTCTCCCAGTTCATTTACCTCATTCACCACGGAAGCCCTAGTCTCAGCCACCTCTGTATCAAACTCTTCCCCTATCATAGTCCTCAGCATTTGCTCATTAATCTCATCAAGAATCCCCTTGACTGCCATTACATCCCCACGTTGTGCAGCCAAGTGGAGTTCTGTATCATTGTGTCTCCCTGTCACCTGTTTTACATACTTCTTCCTGCCATGACCCATCAATGACTTCCCTGACCATGATACTGATAATGACTTCCCTGAGTTGGAACTAGTATACGATAGTGCCTTGAATGAAACGGGTGTGTTCAACAGATTACTGGAACTTGAAGCACCCAACATTTTACCAGCATTTGATGACCATGATAACTTGCCAGAATTGGACACCACCAATGCAGGTGCCCTAGGGGAAGGAGAAGGGTAAGAATCTGCTGCCCAATAGGAAGGAGAGGGAGAACTTTGGTGAACAGTATTTGGGGCTGAATCTGAGCCCAATTCAAGATCCCTCTCATCTTCTTCATTAAAACAATTAAGCATCAACAACAATACATTTCAGTAATAGCAATTAAATTTCCTTCTCCTACACTGAGCGCAATCTAAATGTCAAAATATTGATCCCAATTTTTGTGAAAAACTAGAAATATCCAACTTATAATCAATTGAAACATAAATATATGTGATCAAACGTAGAAGTGTAACTAATTCACGTCTCACAATACGTTTAAATGAGTGTGTGTCTGCGTGAGAGTAAGTGTGTGTAAGCGCGCTGGGGTTTGTATGCACGAAATTGAAGAAATTAGGGTTACCTTCGACAACGGTGTTCATTGTGGAGTAACTTTATTGGGGGAGAAGAAAATATGAAATCATTGTATGTGTGGAAGATAGTAGGTTAAATTAGGGTTTATAGAAATCTAAGAGCTGCCGGAGAGACGAAGAATGTTGTGGTTGCCTTTCGAAATTCCGGAGATCGGTGCTGCCGTGTTTTCATAAACATAGTCTCCTCGTTTAGTTTTTTATTTTCGGTTCGCTATTTAAAGGTTTCGCCACGAGGTTGGTAGATAAGTCATCATCAACCCTTATATTATTAGATGACATACACATTAGACAACTTTTTTTAATAAATAATAGTATACATATAGAAACATTATATATTCTTCCGCTTAACCTTTCTACTTTATTCTTTTATTCATTAATAAGATTACATATTAAGTCCATCAATTCTCTTTCTTCATCTCCTTTGTTAATCTTGACACTTGTTATAATCATACTTTGTTAATAAACCTCAGGGACTACAGGTGTGACAAACTATGAACCACAGGGACGTTCAGTGTAATTAATGAAGCACAGGGACAATTGGTGAAATTAGTGACAAACCACAGGGACGATTGGCGTAATTTACTCTAATAAACATGAGTACAAAACAAAAAAATATATCAACTCTCATTCATATAACATTTGACACTAAATGCATATATCACATTTATTTAAGACAATCCGTTGCAAGCAACCGTAACCCGTCACCTTTGTCATGAGCCCATTATTTACCACGCGGTCAATCACACTTACCTCTGCCTAAATACTAAAATCAATTTAGTTTATTAAAATGTATTTAATCTTACATATTCTACTAATTTATATATTAAATTTTAAAATCTATCATTTAATTTGTTAGACTTTTAAAAGATACCATTTTGTGTATCCAATAACCTTTTGAATATGTAGTTGATCATCCTCATCATCTACAACTGTCGGTAGCAAGGGTGGGACTCAGCTGCAGTATGTGTTATGTTTGTGGTATGTGCTATCCGTTATAAGTGTAAGTGTGGTGTTAACTCACTAGGCTTTGTGCTTACCCGTTGTTGCTTATGTCTTTCAGGATATTCGGGTAAAGACAAGGACAAGGCTCCGACGTGACAGTAGAGACGGTGGCGTCTAGTGAACTTAAACAATCATATTTAGCTTCCGTGGTTTGCAAACAATTTTAAATGCTCTGAACTTTGGAGTTATTAAAATTATGAATTTTGACAGTTGACTTATGATTTATATATTAACGGTGACTTATTATTATATTCAATAAGATGTTCTTGAGAATGTAGAGGTCATTTTTGGTCCACATTTTCTAATTTTGGTGCCGTAGCCTCTAAGCTAGGAGAAATCTTGCTGGATGTGGTATACTATTAGTCCATCAGTCCATGTACGCCCATAAATCCATACCTTATTTGTTGCCTATGATTAAGTTTCTTTTATGCAAAATGTTTATCTTATACTCATGATATAAATTTACTTGGGGTTCAAATTGGAAATATGTAGCTGATTTTAGGTTTATTGGAATATTTTAGGGCTTGGTTTCATCCATTTTGTCATAAATTTATGATTTACTTGTACCGTTCTGTGTATTATGTTTGTATGTATTGTATAGGAAGTAAATATATTAGTGCCAATACTTAGATGTATCACTGTATAAGTTAGGTATTCCTGTGTAATTTTCCTGTAAAAGCGGTTTTGTTCATGACTACTACTCTACTAGTATTGAATTAATTCTAACTGGATGATGTTGATGGTGTTTTATGTGTAATGTTTGAATATTGTTTCCACTTATTAGAGGTAGAGTTATATAAATCTTACTATTTTGTTTTTATATACTTCAATATTTTAGAGGACTCTTTTTTATTTCGCACCGGGCTAGATTCACTAACTTCACTATACTTCAAAACATGTGATTCTAGCATTTGTGGAACACGTTGTGCAAACATTATTTTGAGTTTTATATATTTTTCTTCTAAAATTGCATTCTCTCTATTTACGCTTGAGTTTAATGAGTTTAGGTTTTATACTTTTTTGGTAATACATATTACAATATCCACTTTTGCTTGGTAGTTATACCTTCTAGTTGCAATATATTAATGTAACTTGGAAAAAGAATGTACTATTGAGTTCATAGGTCTTTATACTCTTTTTAATATAACTTGGGATATACTGAATACGTATATACATCACCCATACTCCTCAATCATCGCTATCATCTTCATTATACTCTTTTTAACTATTTAATTAGATCTATAGAAGGCGTTACACAATCTATTTCACTAACAACTACATCCTCTTATAATGGATCCATGCTTAGGGGTTTAATCGAACCAAGCTTATGAAGAAACGAAGTCGGTGTTTTATGATGCTTCTGTTAACACGATAAATATAATTGTCGTCAGATGTAACTTATTATAACAAGTTGTATCTATATAAATTTAAATGTTTAAACATAAATACAATAACAAAACATTTAGAAGTATTTATATGTAACATCCTCAGAAAGGGCCTAGTCGTATATATTCTTGTTGCTTTAGAATCTCGGATTTAATAATAGATATTAGAATTTATTTAATTAAGTTAATATTAAATTATTATGAAAATGAATAAGAAACGGTGATATTAAAATAATAACGAAAATGAATAAAATTAGTATATTAGTAAACGGTTTTGAATAAGGATTCCGGAAATATCCCGTTAGTTGAAACGGGTAAACGGGTGTTAAGTTGTAAGTTGAATAGGGGAACGAAATACCCGCTTTTTATTAATTAACCAACAAAGTCGTTCCTCTCTCTTGCTTCATCAGACTCAAAAACACTCACATACACACACCATACGTATAACACACACTTACACTTCTTTGTGTGTGTTCTTGCCATCCTTTGAAGAAGAAACCTTCAAGAAGCTTTGTCTTCCAGCCCCAATTCTTGGATTAATTGTGTGTATTGCTACTGATTTGAGGTTAGTATATGATTCTTGACTTGATTCTTGAAGCTCTTCATGTGTTCTTGCTTCTTAAAATTACCCACTTGATTTCTAGGGTTCTTGTAGAAGTGGGTATATGATAAATTGATAGTGTTCTCATGATTTGGTATGTTTAGTTGTAAGAATATTAGTGATTAGTATCAATTTCATGGTTAATTTCTAGGTTTATGATGGATTGAGCTTAAACCTCCATTAATGGAGGTAGGAGATGAACTTGGTAAACTTGAAGTTTGGTTTTTGCTAGAAATTGATGTTTAAATGTTCCTAAGTGTTTGGACATGTTTAGTTATGAATATTCATTGATTCAATAGCAACTTGAGGGTTAAATTCTATGTTTTTGGTTAATTGGAGCTTTGAACACCATTAATGGTATATATGGAAGAAGATGATGAACTTGGAATTGGGAATTCATGTTTTAATGATTGTAAATGGTTTAAAACTTTAATTATCAACAAATAAGTGATTTTGATGTTATAAATCTGTTCCTACAACATGTATTCATAGTCATGAATCTAATTCATGGATTGAAAATATTGATTTTGCTCAAATTCAAGTAGTGGTTCAAATGGGTCAAAAAAAATGGTCAAAAATTTAATTAGCTATCAAGAATTGATTTTTATTGTTCCAATCAGCTCATATAGTTTCTATAAATCATATTAAGTAAGAATAATGGGTTACAAGTGTTAGTTTTGACGAGTTTCAATAAATGGCTTAAATTGGACATCTTCTTAGTTAATTTAAGTTGGATTTTTGTTTGAATTAATTGGATGAGTGAAATGTATGTAAGATAGCTTCTACAAGTGATAAATGATGTTATTAAACACTAAAAAATGAGTAGAAGTGATTTGGGATTGAATTGCTAAAAATAACCGAAATCTCGCTAAAGTTGACTTTTGTTGACTTTGGTCGTCTTTCCGAGTTAGGACCTCAAAATTGCAGATCAACTCTTCATCATAAGGAGAATAAGCTGTCTTTAGAAAGTTTTTTCAAAAAATGTCGTTTTGGTGCCGATCCGTTAGAGCCAAAGTTGTGGTTATTTGACCAGTTTGGTCAAAAAATGAGCTTTGTACATAGTTTTATGTTTTGAGCAGAATTTTTGGGAGACAACTTACATTATTAAAGATTGAACTATGATTATATGATATAGAAGAGATGGCTATGATGTTTGATGCTATATGTGTAGATATTTGTGTTAATTACACACTTTAAAGCATCAAGTTGACTTTAAGAAACCATAGGCATGTCAAGTTGGCTTCCACATGTTATGAATCAGGTAAGTAGGTTATATGCTAGTTGAACATGTATTTTTAAGATAGTCTACATAGGTTGGACATATCGGGTGTATTTTGACCCATTTGTGAAATAGCTTGGTTATTGTACTTTATTACTTAGGTACTAAATATAAATACTGGAATGTTAGGTACATCCGTGGATCAAGAGGACCCCGAGCACTATAATTGTTTGTTGTAGCCGTTCAGGTGAGTGTCGGATAACATAAGAATTAATATAACTATATTACATATTATCCGAATGTACAAGTAATTCAAAGAAAGGTAAATTATATTGTTTAATGCATGAAATATTTACAGAATGATCTGTTATGCAATTGATTTATGTACAATTTGAATCATGCTTATGATATGTATATGTATACATGTTATGATACCATGAATATGATAATTGGCCAGCATGAGGTCTGGTATAGCAAATGATGTTATTAAGTACATGAAACATGTACAAGGTTGATCATGATTATGATATGAATATGTATGCGCGCTATGAGGCCCGGAATGGGTCAGCTATGTGTTTGTGATCGGATCCGAGATATGGGGGCTGGTTATAGTCCTTGAACGGGGCCAGCATTTGAGCTGGGGCGTTTTGAGACCTGCGGGTCGATGATACCGTCAACTACCTGGGGTTGCAAACCCAGCGTTCCTCGAGCAGTATGGGGATCGACTTATTGTTGTACCCCATGAAGGCTTTGGCCTGATAACGCAACGGTGGACCGCTACCCGCTCACCCACCTGCGCGGTTGATGTGTCTGGTTTCCCCAGTTAGGAGCGTTGAGCCGGGCTAGCAGCTAGCTACCCTACAAGATCATGCTTCCTTCTGGCTGTGCCAGCTCATCGCGAGATGCTAGGATAGCACTATCTAATGATTGATATGTGATATGTGATATGTGATATGCTTATGTTAATGATTATGCTATCTTATGCCCACTAGCTTTAAATAGCTAACAGATAATCTCCCCATGATGCAGGTGATACTTAGGCATGTGAGCTTGGGTGTCTGCTGGATGTATTTATGTTTTAGAGGAACACTTTGCATGATACTTATGTTTGTATATATTGGTTTGTGATGGTCGGTGAGCAATTTCAGTAACACCAATTGTAGTTTTGTATATCGTGGCTAATTTTGCTTTTAGTTATAGCCACTTTAAATATTTCCGCTGCTTATATAAGTTTTGAAAAACATGTTTGGTTTAAGTTGTGTTTACAAACGGATCCACGCAGTTTGGATTCTTGAATTTATTGTTTTAAAAAAAATCTGGTTTTCACAAACGCGGTGTTACATTATATTTTATGAAATTTGTAATTTATTTTTGTAACAAGTCAATCGCATGAAATAGTTACAAATGAATAAATGTTCATTACATTAAATTATAAAAGATATTTTACTACATATATGATAACAAAAATATGAAAATTCGTATATTTGACTATAATAAACTGTTAGTAAAAAGTTAAAACATGTCACTATCTTTTTAAATTTTATACACACTAAACTTTGACAAACCTTTACATATTTCTCTTGTTACGAAATTGAAGTCTGCGTGGTGTGTAAAGTGTAATTTAGGTGGACTCATAGCTTCTCTCTCGTTTTATTTTAAAAAATCAAGTAGTAAGTAGTAAATATAATTATTACTAAACTAGTGAAATGTTCAATATAGTCTAAAGTTTTTGTGTAGTCTTGAGAGACAAATCTCAGTCACAGAATAAAAAAAAAGGCAAATGCCCACCAGCACCTCGGGACACCACCACTGCCGCGGTGCCGCCGACCACCACCTCCGGCCACCCCAATCACATGTGATTGAAGCACAATCACATGTGATTACCGCCAACCACCACCACCGACCACCACCTCCGTCCACCACCACAGCCGCCGACCACCACCTCCGGCCGCCGCAATCACATGTGATTGCACACCGCCAACAACCAACACCGACCATCACCTCCGGCGACCCAATCACATGTGATTGAAGCCACAATCACATGTGATTGCACACCGCCAACCACCACCATCGACCATCACCGCCGCACACCGCCACAGCCGCCGACCACCACCTCCGGCCGCCGCAATCACATGTGATTGAAGCCACAATCACATGTGATTGCACACCGCCAACCAACACCACCGACCATCACCTTCGGCTACACAATCACATGTGATTGAAGCCACAATCACATGTGATTGCACACCGCCAACCACCACCACCGACCATCACCTCCGGCCACCTCCTTTGGTGACGCAATCACATGTGATTGCACACTATCGGCCACCACCACCACCACCGCCGACCAGATCTTTTTTTGAAGCATCAAACGACGAATCTGAGACCAGATCTGAACTCATCTCATCAAACCGAGTTAAACCACCACCATCCCCACCCTAAACAACTCCGGCAGCCGACGAATTTGGCCTCGTCGGCGCCGATCTGAGACGTTAACTCCAGATCTTTTTTTTAAGCATCGAACGACGAATCCGAGACCAGATATGGACTCCTCTCATCAAATCGAGTTGAACCATGTGCGCCACCACCATTAACTTCGGCCGTGGTGGTCGGATTTTGCAGCGGCGGCCATGGTGGCCGGAGTTTGCTCGATTTCTCGTTAATGGAGGATCGTGAGGACGATCAGGCTCCATAGTCTTGTAGGGGAGTCAAAACCGATCACCCTCACCAAAAATCACGATGATCCGACGGTGGGATCGCCGAAAAACGGTTTGTTGATCGTGTGGCTGAGATTCGTCTCTCAGGACTATACAAAAAAGATGGACTATATTGAATACAACTCTACTAAACTAACTGTAAAATAAAAATAAAATTGACGTGATAATGTAACGAATGTAAAAAAATAATGATCAATCTCACATCCTCCATATACTAATAGAAGGTTATTAACTTCCTTATTTAATGTAAACTAGTTGAAGACCGTGCTCCGCACGGTTGCGATGTGCGGGAGCGTTTTAAGAGGTTTTTATGTCGTACGCACGTTGCAACGGTTTTCTCTTTGAATGTTAGTGGAACATTAGTTAAGAGTTGACCATAATGACTTGAAAAATCATCAGCAAAACCAAGTTTATCCAAAAATTTATTTGGGTAACAACAACATAGGCTCAGCAAAATATCATCATAGCCCCACATTATATTTATAGTATGAAAAGTGAAATCCCGACCCAAACTGAGGATCCACACCCGACCCATATCTGAGGATTCAGAACCAAGTTGGCACAATTCCATAGGCACCCACGCTTTTTTATTAGGATGGATAATTTGGAAGTTTTAGATGTACACAGTAAGAAAACTGAAGTTTTAGGTGTACACGGTATGAAAACTGTTCATATCACGTGTTAGCTACCAACACAAATCCAACCAACCTTGAACCAATAAATCATCAGCCAAGATAATCATCTTTTTCCTGTTTCTCTAGTTAAACTTCATTTAAAAATCAAGAACATCAAAGCACCATAACTAAAAATATTTTGCGAACAGAAGCTTAGGCTCAGAAAAATTTCATCATAGCCTAATAGAAACCATCAAGAAGCTTTGAACCAACGAATCAGCAGCTAAGTTTAATCAAGAAATAAATTCGAAAATAGCAACATAGACTCAGAGAAATTTCATCATAGTCTTGGGTCAGATCATTATCTTCATAGTCTTATATACAAATCCAAGTAAAAAGAAGTTTTTATCAGAAAAAATCAACTTAATCTGATGCATGTAACAATCAACAAAGAAAACCCTTAATAATCAGAGCCTGCCGCCTCTTTTCTTTCATGTATGAACATAAAATTAAATCCGGCAAATCCAAGGCATCAAAACCCAGATCCACTCAGGAATGATGGAGTCGAAATGCAAAGAGAAGTTCTGACGAAAGCAGAACCATATGACGGCGGCACACCGACGGCACCACGTCGTTAAGAGTAACGGCAGCGACCACAGGCCGGCGAACAGCATCGAAACCCTAGCCGGAACCCTACCGGCGCCGTTGGGTAAAAAATCGTTTAATGGCCGTATGACGGCGGCACACCGGCGGCACCACGACGTTTAGATTAACGGCGGCGACCACAGACCGGCGGCCACCATCGAAACCCTCGCCAGAACCCTACCGGCGCAACTGAGAAGATGAATCGTGTAGAGAGAGAGAGCTGGTGCATGAACCGTCTAGAGAGAGAGTAAATCGTGAAGAGGGAGGTTCAATATGTAGAGAGAGAGGTTAAAAAGGAAAAGGTAACACGCGTTATGAACAAACACGACCCATATCCGAGGATCCACACCCTTTAAGATTAACGGCGGCGACCACAGACCGGCGGCCACCATCGAAACCCTCGCCCAGTTGAGAAGATGAATCGTATAGAGAGAGAGAGAGAGCCGGTCTGAATTTGTAGAGAGGTTAAAAAGGAAAAGGTAACACCCCTTATGAACATACCCGACCCGATCCAGAACCGACCCATATCTGAGGATCCAGACCCGCTTGGCACAATTCCATAAGCATCCACGCCTTTTTATTAAGATAGATAATGTATGAAATTATCTATATAATTAATTCCTCAACTAAAAGTACTATTTATTTCAATTTTCAAATTTAACTCTTAAATTTATTTTTTTTCATCATACACCATTAACCAATTTTCAATTTTAACTTTCAAATTTTTTTTATTATACACACTTAACCCAAATAAATCACTATTCCCATTAATTTTTAATTTTAACCCTCAAAATTTTTTATTATACACCTTTAAGTTTATATATATTATATTTGATCTAATACAACTATTTACTATTATTTACAAATTAAATAGCTAGTCTTTAGCTTTTCTCTTTCACGTTAAGTTTAAGGGTTCAATTATAGTTATACATCATTTCGATTTTTCAATTCAACCCTTAATAAATTTTCACCTTTTACCCTTTAGTTTGTATATGTTACTTTTGATCTCATAACATTATGTGATGTAGCCCCATGTACGTAATGTAATCAGCAAATACAGTAGATGAATGTTAACCTAATTTTTTTTACGCATTCTAACTTTGAACAACCATTTTATGTTTTATATTATATTATTATATATAAGTTAAATTACTAAAAATATGATTGTTTGAATATCACCCAACGCAACGTGTGGACTTGATATACCTTGTTGATATCATTTCTTGAAAGTTAAAAGTATAAAAAAGGTGTTATTATTCAAACCCCCCCCCCCCCCCCCCTCCCTTCCCCCCCTCCCTTTATGTATGGTATATATCAGATCATTTAAATAAATACTAGCTAAACGACCCGTGTATCAACACGGGGATGATATTAAAATTTTAACTTATACAGATTTATAAAGTACTAACATGTTAAAAGAAAATTAGAAAACATATAAGAATATAAAAGCTCGTAAGATATGATAAACATTACAGAAGTTTGAAATTCATACATAATATTATCATTAAATTTTCTGTACTAACTTATGCACTTGTTAAAAACTATATGAAAGAGTTCTCAGTTATCTGTATGAAAACAGTAGTCAGTAGTCACTTACATGTTTGAGGCGCGGTGTTTACTCTTTTAGATGTTGTTGCTATGTTCAGGGAGCCTTATGGATATTGACAACATAATATTAGTATTTGCATGTATTTTAAAATTTGATGGGGAATACTACTGCATCATTTTGCTAACTTCACTATCCTCTTCTATGAGGATGTAGCATGTGTGCAATGTGTCTTATTTTCTCTATTTAATAAGTATTAATAGTATCTGATTTCATACAATGATATTTTAATTAGCTAAGCGACCCGTGTATCAACACATATAGTAAAAATAAGTATTAATAGTATCTGATTTTATATAGTTTTAAAGAGTCATAACACGTATAGTAAAAAAAATTACAAAGCATAGATAGGAAAATAAAATGTCGTAAGAAAATAAGAAATGAATAACAATTACAAAATTTCGAAATCCATACATAAGATTATCATTAAATTTTCTGTAAAACCTCTTTATAAACAAAATGCATGGTTTTATTAGTAAGGTTTCCTTCACCATCGCAAATTAAAACTTTTAACCACACCTTACTCTTCACTCGAAAAATCGTCACATATAACTGTCCATGAGTGAAAACGTGTATTTCTAATACTTTTTATAAATACTCTTTTTAAGAAATATAAAATTACATGACACGTCTAAAAGTTTTTAGTATAATAGTAATGTGTTTCTCGTGATGGAGCTTTATCCCGACATTGTAAAGACATAACTATAATATTATTGTCAATGTTATAATATTAAGTACTTTAAAGACATTTTTATTAGCCAATTATATATTTGAATATTTATAATTGTAAACTAAATTTATTAAAAGTTAAATAATGATGACATCCATCTAAGTATATGCGAATTAGATAAGATAAAAATAAGATTCTAACATAGAATAGATAATGTCTATACATACGTAAATCACTTAAGTTTAATTTATTATTCAATTAAATATAATTAAGAATAGATCTCATTGAAATTCAAATATCCATGTTATAATAATTTTTATTTAATTTATCAAGTTCTTAGTTAAAAAATAAGAAAACTTAGACAATTAAAATTTTTATATAAAATTCCAAGTTGTATGTGTTACAAAACCCACTATTATGACAGCTGTTTCACTACTCAGTAATTATGTAGAGTTATAGCTTCTTTAGGGTTATTTACTCACAAATAATAATTAATTTTAAAAAGCTCTAAGTGGTAGTGATAGTTTGGTAAACAACTTTATGACATTAACCATTAGTTATAGTATATTTTTAATTCTTTTTATCGAAATACAATGAATCAGTGGTTATATCGACTATATTATATAGAGGGAATAATTATAAAAGACGAATAATATGTCCAATATTTACTTAGATGTTGATAAAACAATTAAATTATACTAATTTTTTTAAAAACCTCATATTCCGATAAAATTTATGCCAAAATGTAGATAAAAATGACACGATTACAAATATATAATTATTTTTTCTCAAAACAAAATATATTTGAAGTTATTAAACATAATTTTAAAACAACTTATAATTAATTACATTAATATACAATTTTCTTAAAACCCCCTCACATATTTCATACTACCCCCTTAACAATTTACATTCAACCCCTTCAATTATATTTAATTATCTAAAAGGAAATCGAATAAACCTTAAGGAAATCTTACAATTATGACATCATCACCCTAATTTTTTAAATTTTTTTATGAAAATCAAAAGCTATGATTGGTGGAGAATTTTTAGGAAGGGAAAAAAACCCTTTTCTTTTAATATATATTAGAGATTAGAGATTAGAGATAGGTGATATCCTCGTAAAAGTTATGAAGAGTAATTTAAATTATTAGAAAATTCTAAATGGAATCACCCTGCCTCGAATCTGGTAAAAAATCGATTGTCACGTGCACTTTAATAAAAAATAATCAAAGTTGATTCATCCGCTACAACTCATGCTTCACTAATAAAGGTGATTCATCTGCTACAACTCATGTTTCACTAACGTGTAATATAGCTTCATGAGTATTGTACTTTTAGGAGATAAATCAAATTTACAAGTAGAAGAATAAATCCAAAAATAAAAACATATTTCGTTGGGGGAGTGCCGACCCTTTAACCTGACGATATAAAAAAGGAAATAAATAACGGTCTGCTGAGTTTAACTGAAGGTGTCGGTGAGCCAGAAATTGACAAAAACGCCTTTCAATCAAAACTTGCCGTGATTAATGGGGAACCATAACTCCGCCAGGCGACACCACCTACTAAAACCAACATATCATGAAACGCTAGTCCAAGGTCACTCACCGCAACTCCCACCGACCAACAAAATGGCAGCGGTATCAGTTCCTTACTCCCATGTCGATTGTAGCTTGCGAGCTCTCGCCGGTCAAGCAGAGGGCTTCGGTCGCTTTGCCATTGGTGGACTTAACGGAGAGATCTTTCATGTTACCACGCTTTCAGGTCAGTCCCGTTAATTAATATTCGGATAATTAGGGTTTCGTGATATATGATTCAAGATCATTATTTATTTTAATCGACTAATTTGTTAGCTCTCGAGTTAATTGATTGATGTTTTTGTTGGAGGGGAAATTCACTTTTACACATTCACAAGTTTACCACCAAATTGTTAATTTTGAGTTTTGCTTGTAGTGAATCTGGTGTAGAAATTAATTTGATAGTTCAAATGCTGTGATAACTGAAAGCAGTTTTTGAACGCTTGTTAATATGATCTTTGCGAGAGCTGTTGTAGATGACGGTCCTGGATCGCTTCGAGCTGGATGTAGAAAGAAAGAACCTTTGTGGATTGTATTTGAAGTTTCGGGTACCATTCAACTTTCATCTTATTTAAATGTATCATCTTACAAGACCATTGATGGGCGGGGAAAAAGGATTAAGCTAACAGGCAAGGGACTTAGGCTGAAAGAATGTGAACATGTGATCATATGCAACTTGGAGTTCGAAGGTGGAAGAGGACATGATGTAGATGGCATTCAAATCAAGCCCAATTCAAAGCATATATGGATTGATCGTTGCAGTCTCAAGGATTATGACGATGGATTGATTGATATTACCCGCCAAAGCACAAATATTACCATTTCCCGGTAATTACTACCTCTACAATGTTTGACATTGTGTTTTTAAACTGATTATGTGATATGAAATTATCAGAATCATGTGAAATTGTGTGATAGCTTTTGTTTGATTTTGATTTGGTATAAGGATGTAACTGACTAAGGGTATGTTCGGTGAAACTGGCTGAGGCTGGGCTAGGGCTGATTAATTGATAATCCCAAGCCCAAGCCATAAGCTACTTGAAAAGCCTTATATTTTGGGGGCTTATGGGGATTATGTTTTTAATAATCCCCTCACCCAAACGAGGCTAGAGGGCTGAGGATTATAAAAACTATAATCCCTAGCCCCTATAATCCCCTATAAGCCCGTTGCCAAACACACCCTAACTGGTAAATAATCAGATATCAGAATCATATTTCTTGGTGACTGATAATCAAAAAACTGATTATTGGACCCCCTCGATAACGCAATTTAGTTTTAGTATGTTTAAACACTAGGAACCGACTATATGCAACTTACTAAACTTCTTATATTGTGAGTTTAGTTGTCACTTTTCAAACCACGACAAGACAATGCTGATTGGAGCAGATGCTTCCCACCATGGTGATAGATGTATGTGTATCACCATTCATCATTGTTTCTTTGATGGGACCCGACAACGGCATCCTCGTGTTAGGTTTGCCAAAGTACATCTGTATAACAATTACACCAGAAACTGGGGCATATATGCTGTCTGTGCCAGTGTTGAATCACAGGTTGAAGTGTTACAGAAACATCGTTGTTTTTATTATTTCTTTGATCTTTAAGCATATATATAATTATTATACAACTTATTGATTGTTTTGTTCAGATATACTCACAATGCAATATATACGAAGCGGGACAGAAGAAGGTGGCTTTTAAATATCTCACTGAGAAGGTAAATTTCTATTCCTCTAACATCCTTCTCGATGCGTGCTACTTGGGCTATGATTGCTCAAGATCGGGGTCTAAATGTCTAATCCTCATGTGAAATTTATGAAATCTTCTATTTGGTTCAGTTGTGCTTAAAATTGAGAATGAATACCATAGACTATATTGTATTTCAGAATATTCATCATTCTACAGCACATAAGTCAGGCACTCATACACTGATAATTTAATACTGAATGTGTCTTCAAAAAATAAAAAAACATGTCGTTATAACTTATAAGGGCGATTCTATATTTCTTAGGTCGACCAAAAATTCGAAGTCGGCCGTTGGTATTAGTAAACAACTAAACGCTTGCCTAACTAAACATATGAAAATCAGAAGCTGCTAAGTTTATCTGATTTTCGTAATTAATGTTAAATTAAACATGCCTTTAAAAAAAAATTGTTAAATTAAACAAATATGAAATTCCTAGATATACTGAAAAGGTTGATTTTGGAGCTGTTAATAATGGAATATCAGCCCTATGGGTTGTCCAAACCGTGTTAGGCGACTTATCATAACATCTGGATTGTAGAATACGTGGTGTGTCTCATAACTCCTTACAGTTTAGGAGGCACGTAATTTTGAGGTTGGGCTGCCCTTTTGCCATGCTTGCACTATTTTATGAAAAATGTGTTGTTTGTTTTCGAAGACATAAATGTCTTATGTCTGTTTCATCTTTTCGGGAGAAGATGTGGTTTAGAAGGTCTTTAAAGTCTGAGAAGGTTTGCGAAAAGAGATCTAGTTTTTAGCTTCTCAAAATAAGACAAAATAAGGTCTTATGTCTGCAAAAAAAACAAACAAACTTATTAGAAACATCTACACATCCGCATATGTTTCTTTAAAATAATACCTTATTTTAAAAAACAAACAAAGCCGAAGTCTGCTAGCTCATTATTCTGCTCCATATCATAAACACTCCCATGTCATAAATTTGAGCTGGCTTTTGCCTTCTGAGCATCCCATGTCTTGCTATAAATTTCAAAACCAATAATAAATTATTTTTTCCTGTATAAAAGAAGGATAGCCACTTAAACTAAAGAAAATTTAGACGAGTTCTTTAGCCCGAAAAATAATAACTGAAATAAAGTTAACAGTGCATATCTAATCTTTATGCGGAGTGGGTTAAAAATTGCCCACTAATTTGGTCCACTCAAACAAAATTGAGAGTACAACATTAATAAGTTGTGCAGGCACCTGACAAAGAGGAGGCAAGCACGGGCTGCATTATATCTGAGGGTGATCTATTTACGACGGGTACTCAACCGGGCTTATTGGAAGCAATGGCTTCAAGTAGTTCTTTTCACCCGAGCCAACACTACCAAACATGGACAGTCGTAGCTGCAACAAAGGAGCTCAAAAATATTCTCCAGCATTGTACAGGATGGCAAGACATTCCACGCCCAACTGGTCCGTAACCAAATGCATAATATTCTATATGTGTACAGATATGCCCGTCATATATGAAGTACCTATGGTTACTTATTCGTATGGCTGATAAAGAGTGGAAACATATCTAATGTTAATGCTATTTCAGATTGTTTGAAATAATATCATGTGATCCAATGACTTGGAATGATGACGATGATGGATCTTTTAGTATTTCTACTTAATGTTAATAAGATTTTATAATTTGAGAATTTCTATGTAAGGGGTTGCTTGTTTGTTGCTTAATGGAACTATTTAGCGCTGAATGTTGAATCGTTCAGCATTCAGCGTGTTTGATTGCTGCCTTTGAATGAAAAGCGTGCTGAATTAAAAAGAACACCGCCGAATCATTCTACCTTAAAGTACATTTTGAGTCATTAAGCACCAAGTATCTTACCCTATCACACGTTGTCTTGTTAAACAATCATTATCTTATAATATAATATATCGTTAAAATGATCATTTGCATCATTCAAATTGTTCATTCAGAACCTTTATCAAACATCATGTCACATTCAGACGTAGTTTCATAAAGAACCTTTGAAATATTCAAATGACAAAATCATTTAATACTTAATCATTTTGTTTTAACAAACAACCATTAAGACAAGGTGTGTATCATGGGATGCCTTATGTTTAAATTATACAAAAATAATAGCATCAGGTGCCCCAAACCGGCCAACCCTATGGGATCGGTACGGAGAAGGCAACAGTCCACTAATGGGCGGGAAGGAGGTTTGTCAAGACTGTTGCTGCCGACTGTTCGGATCTGCGAAAATAATAGCATCGGGTAGTCAGGTAACCCAGGCCCCAACCTTATGGGATTGGCCACAGGGAGCTAGGGAGGGCAGCAATATCCTGGTGGGCTGAAAGGAGGCCTATTGAGACTGTTGTTGGCCACTGTTCGATGACTGTTGCTTTCAAGAGGGTCCTTGGCAGCGGCGACTGTTATTGTTATTGTTAGTGTGACACTGTGACCACGATCATTACGATATTTGTTGCGAGGGCTGCCATTGTTAGTGGTTAATATCATCTGGAGCATACATAACCATAGATGAACTCATGAACACGATTGGATCAAGAGGACTAGAGTGTGATCTGTTTCGTGCCATGTGCTACTCCTCCGAAAGGAGCATCGATCTCGCCTGGAACTTGGAGGAACACGGCCAAGGGGTGACGGTGACGGGCTATAGTGGCCACATTTTCAAATTGTCCGAGAGTGTGTTAACCTTTTTTTGAAACATTTACAGTCGTTTTGGTAGACGGAGCAATAAACAAAAAAGGAAAAAGTTACATAGATTTTGAAATTTTGTGTAATTTAATTAGTTAAGTAATTATCTACGTTAGATACGTATACGTAGCTTGCAATATGCCCCATCGGATGGAAATAAGGTAATTACGCGATTCTTGACAACGACTCCCGGAGAGTGTTTTGTAATATTCGTTTAACCGCTTCTTTTTTGAAAGATGATGGAATGTCGCGTTACCTTCGTCATGTAATATCATATAAATAATAAAAAATAAAATATATAACTTATATATGTAAATAAAAATAATGAAAAATAAAATATAAGTTAAATTATAAATAAAGCTCGTAGTAAATAAAAATAGTGATACTATATTTGGGATCCGTCATGGGCATACTAATTTTATGTTTTAAGGCTAAAGACGTAGTATGTTATTTTAAATACACAAGGGTTGAAAATTGAAATAATGCCATGTTTAAGGGTTGGCGTGTTAGCATGTTGATGGTTTCACTAGATAATAAACGGGTTAATCACGTAAACAGATTGGAAACAATATAAACGAGTTGCAAAGGGGTTAGCAATTATATACGAGTTAACATGTTGTAATCAAATCATCCAATTGAATATGAGAATATACATGTATCTACTATCTAGTTCCGATATTTAACAAGTTACATGTTGGACATATTTATGCAGAGCCCATCCGAACACGACTTGATTATTAAAATGTTTCAGTAAACCATTAGCAACCTAAGATAACCATTGATAGCCAAAATCTGAGTGTTAGCGAACTTTTTTTTTCAAACACCAAAGGAATTCTTTCATTCATCAAGCCATTAGTTTAGATACACACCAAAATCAACATATAACAACCACACGTTAATTACAAAATGAACAGCCAATAGAAATGCTAACAATAACGGCCATATCGATAACAGTATCAGCAGCCATAATCATGTTAGAGTATGTCCACTGACACATGTATATTAGTAATACTATCGATAATACACGAGCCTATTGGGTCACACGCCAAGGATTGATCCCGACGACTCGCAATTGGAAGAGAGAAATAAAGATTCTGGAAACGGTGTTTCAGCGCCGCGTAACCTTTTGGTTTACGCGACGCGGAAACAGCCTGACAGAAGCTTGACTTTTTGGTTGTTGCTTGGCTCAAGTTATTGACTTATGGGACATCTAGAATGATTATGCACGACTTTGTGACCTTGTCTATCTGCTGAAATAAGTGATAAAAGTCATGTATGTCTTTTAGATATGATAAGGAAGATATTTTTGAACAAGTATTGATAAGGAATTCTCTCTCTCACTCAAGAATACATGCATACACTTTCATAAGTGTTCTTGGTTGTTCTTGATCTTTTCCAGAAATCATAAGTGTTCTTAGTGATATCTTGGAGATTGTGGGTTGTTCCAAAGTGTGATTTCAAGGCTTTGAAGATCACAAGAAGGCTTACTAGCATTTGGGGATCAAGCAAACTTGGTGTGGACTAGCAATAGAGAGTTGCTCTTTTGGTGACTTAGAGTTTCTCCCAACTTGAAGATCTCAGAAGCTGGAACATGGTATAATTTCTTATCCCATCTCTTTTATTTGGTTGTTTTATCTTTATGTAGAGTTCCACCATTAGTGGGTCCTGATGGCATCTTGTTTTTATACCCGGAAATCTGTTTTTCACGCTTCTGCCGCGCGGGTAAGATGGCCAACGAAACCCAACAGTAGTATCAGAGTCATCTCTACATAGGTATTACACCTTGGTGGCCTGAAAAACCCGAAATCGAAAAACTGGATTTGCTGTCAGGTGGGTTACGCGGCGCGGAACCGCTTGGGTTAAGCGGCGCGTAAATAGGTCTGACAGATTTTTAAAAAAATTATAAAACAGTTTTTGCAGTCGGGTTTTTGGCATCCAAAAATGGTTTCTGTGATTTTTGTTCCAGAAATTATTTTTTGGTATATTAAGATGCCTTGTATCTTGGTTGGTGTATTTATATGTATATTATTATTTTTGGCATAAAAATAGTAATTGCATATACTTACATTATGTATATATGAATATGTTTCATCAAAAATGGTTTGTTATTACTAATACATATATACATGGGATTATTTAGTGCCTTGAGTTTTTAGAAATAATCTTAATCAAGATACATAAGTTTACATGGTTTTGTGTGGCACACCATGTTGTTCATGTTGTTCATGTGATTTTGGTAACCAATCAATGCCCTAGACCTTGTGGATGTTTGGTTGTATTAAATTAGTTATTCATTCATTTGGTGATTATATGTCGCATGGTATGTAATAATTAATTTATTTAATTTATTTGGTATGTAAATTATTTTGTGGCTTGCATGCCATTTAAATTCCATGTTATGTATTTTGTACTAGAAAATAGGATTTGTGGCTTGTATGTCATTTATTTCATTTTCTATGTAAAATTAATATGGAGGCAACCATCGGGATTCAAGGAGTGACGTCTTGGCAAACACGAAAACGAGAGGCCCAATGGAGGTAGCGGGTTTAGTGAGAGCATATCCAAGTCAAGGAAATGTCCTTAGATGACTTCGTTTTTCCGTAGTGGCTCACGGGAAAACGCATAGGTTTTAGGGGCATGGTTACCAATCTTATTATATATGCGTGTGGTTGTTTTATTATTTATTGTTTATGCATGGATTATAGGATTGCATGCTAGACAATTTTTGACAATAATAAAACTCAAGAGTTTTTAACATTGGTAACATTCAAAGTGAAAAATGCGTTTTGTCACTTATTTGTTAATCTAACCGCTCAAATGGTTTTTTTAAACCGGAAAACTAAATCCCGTTTTCTAAATGTAAATTGCACGCCACCCATAAGATGACACCGCCCGAATAGTTATACAAGGGTTGATTGTCGAGCTCTAGCCGAGTTAATCTTTGTATAGACTGTGTGGAAGGCGCGTGTGGCAACTCGCAAGGTTGATTGTCGAGCTCTAGCCGAGTCAATCGTTGGGCAAGAGTACCACCGTGTATCTTGATGGTTGATTTACGATTTCAAAATAATATTTTGAATAATTGTCGAGCTCTAGCCGAGTTATTTAAAATCTTAGTTTGATGTTGGTGTGGAGGGATCAAACATGCCAAATTTGAAACTATGGTTGTCAAATTGGATCCCGCATGGAACTAAGAGTTGTAACAATGGATTACAATTGGTGAATTTGTACCGGCCTAAATAGCTTTGCCACGTGATCCGCGGAAAACCGTCACGGTGCAAGGTGAAATATGGTTCTTAGCCCTTGTTAAAATTTTGATTTTATAAATCAAATGGGTAAAATATTTTAACGAGAATCATTTCAATATTAACTATAATTGAGTACTCTTAAGATTACTTACACGTTAACAACAACACATCAATATTAATACTCCATCGGTTCCTAATAAAGGATAAACTCATACATGTAAACTTAATTGTCTAACATTATTGGTTGAGACAAAGTTGTACATTATTGAGAAAACCTTTTAAAGCCACTTGCTACCAATGCGTGTCGTAGACACAATAGAGGATTATGTGTCTAGACCTAAGTCGGTTGTCGGATGCAAGAAGGTAGGAATAAATGTGTCTATGTCCTTATTATTAAGGCGTACATGGACCAAATGAAGAACTCTTTGATAGAGCTTCATGGTATGATTAGAGACTGCAAAGTCTAAACATGACCAATGGAGATTACTTCATATATTCCCAAATAAGGCTACTAAGGAACAAATAATCAATGAAATAGAAACTGACCTTTAATGGAATTTTTGATTTTTAATCAAGCCTTCCATTATATTGGAGTTAAAGGGCAATGTGATTGCGCCTATGGTGATTAGACTCCATGAGGGGTAGTTTGCTACTTCATGATAAGATTAGAAATTAGCGCCACCATTTTGTCTAAATGGGTTAAAGACTCTTTTAGATTTTTTACTTAAGGTACATTCATGATTAAACTCCATTGTTTTTAATGCTACTTCTAAAAGCTAGGTTTTTGAACGCTAGCTGTAATATTTAAATTTGTTGCAAATTTATTTGCTGCAAAGTATAAGTATTAAAAGGGAAGTAGGCATATAAGGCATAGAGAGCTGGACTTCAAATAGAAAAACAAGATAGTTGTTTCTATTGAAAGGATTGGAAGTATGACACTTGGTTATCCCTCTAGCTAATATATTACTTCAATAGATATTTGTTTTGCATTTTTCGTGGCAAGAAACATTATATCTATTATGCCATTTGTTGGACGATGTATATTATTTTGAACCATGTAATTGTTTCAAAGTTTACACATGTAAAGGCATTTATATTAAGCTTATGCTTAAGAAGTAATATCATGATCATGAATAATTTGGATAAGTTATCCTTATGACATAGTTGACTTAACCATATAAACAAGATTTGTATCACCAAACTCCGTGTGGTAAGGAATTTGGAATCGTTTGATCATAGGTCAAATGTTGACTAACAAATCTTATTTATTAGGTTAATTTAATTATACATCCTTCACTTTTGTATGTGAGAGGATTGATAGCTTGTTGGATTACGTACACACTCTAGAGTGTAGACCGTTCAAGCAAATCATAAGGTATAAAATCCAAATACTTCGTTATCTTTACCAATGATGGTAGAAGAAATGGATATGTCTACTCGTTGATAGACTAAGTGTTTGAAACCTTTGAGATGTTCAAGACACACCATAACGAAGTGCCTGATTTAAAATAGATAAAGAAATATGATACTCGATTCAAGTTACATAAAGGTTGATTGTCGAGCTTTAGCCGAGTTAATCCTTGTGTAGACTGTGTAGATTGAGTTAATATGTTCTAAATTCTATTAACATCAATTGAATTATGTTTTGTTACGTAATTCACTCCTTCTATGACACATTGCATAATGAGTCATATCATGGAGGAACCGGACATTCTTGTTTTGGTCTGGTAATTGATATGTTACACTTTAGTACTCAATTATGGAGTAATCTAAAGTAATGGCGGGCTATGTTCTTAATCTTAAACCAACAAAGATGGTTAAGACTACACCTTAGAGGATGAGACTAGAAAGAGTGTCTTTGCTTGTCCATCTCAAAGTCTGGATTGTCTAAACCTGCATTTTGTACGTGAGGTGAAGGAACCCGGAATGTAGAGGTGTTAATCCATTAAGTATTCTTCTAAGACCATGGGATATTTGTTTTTCAAAACTTTATAAAAACAAAGTGTTTTCTCGGAAAAAGTTTCTTTTCTTCAAAACTATTATCCATGGATGCATGTAGAAGTAAAAGTAGACCTTGAATGGAATAACCTGATGTTGGCACTAGCACATAATCAGAAATGATTAAAATTCAGCATGAGAATGCTGGAGAACCTGACATATAGGCATTTCCTCTTAGACTGGTATATGTCGTCATAAGACCAGAAAGATATAGTTTATTGTATCTAAAGAAGACGACTTGATAATAACTCATCAACTACCGGAAGCGTAGTGGGCCTAGTGTCTGCTAGTGGAAAAGAGATAATGAATATGAGATGTAATCCATTGAGGATATTCAAGTTTGAAACTTGTTTTTTATCCTATACCGGGGTTGAAACCCGAAGAGTGTATATGGTTCTTTATTGAAAGAAACCATCATGGATTTGTTTACAACTTCGAATATCGACTAGTAGAAAGATTTTCAGAATGATTAACCATGTGGGAGGTATCATCTGGAAATTTTCTCTTAGTGGTAATGTCGAAGAGTAAATTTGTAGACCACTTTGAATACCGACTGATTGGAAATGTTTTCTTGATGATTGACCAAGTGGAAAGTATCATCTAGAAACTTTCTTTCAGTGGCTATGTCAAAAGTAGTTTTGTAGACAACTTCAAATATCGCATAGTTGAGAAGTGTTCTCGATTATTGACCATAAGGTTGGTATCATCTTGAAACTTTATTCCAATGATTATGTTGAAGTTTACTCAGATACTTATAAGATATCACTGCCCTTTTATGGCTATGATAAATTGATATAAGGACTCTATTCCTTAACAGGAATTTTTATGAGGAAGTGCTTAAAACACTATCCGGAGGTCGCTTACATCAAGAGTATCCTTGTATTGTCTACAAGCACAAGCATCCTTGTGAAGTCTAAGAGCACAAGTATTCTTGTAGAGTCTGCAAATTATGGAAGTCTATTGATAGACTTAAATAAGCATCTCAGGGTTGGAACCTTTTCTTTGATATGAAAATCATATATGTGATTTTTTTCAAAAGCAAGGATTAAACCTGTATGAATGTCAGGGCTAGTGGGAGCATTGTTATAATCATATATTTGTATATACTTTATATTGGAGAAAATGTCCCAACTATGCTTGGTTCAAAAGCTTAGTTCAGGAGTTATTCGTCCATAATGATTATTATATATATAATATTGATTATGGAGTACAAGAAATATTGAGATATGTTCTTGGTAAATTTATGGAAAGATAAAGCTTAGAGTAAATTATTACTCCATTGCTAATTTCTATATAGGATATCTTTAGATCGGAGTACATGATCCTATTTTATGTATAGTTGTTATTAAGAATGGTTCTGAAAGCATTGATGACCCTATTTTCTGAGATAATGAGGGTATAATGGCTTTTGCACAAGAACCATAGTCCTTAGTGTCATTTACCTTATTGTGTTCTTCTGAAGCAATGAAGGTATTAAGACTTGGACAATAGACCATAGTCTCGTCAACAAACACTTTATGAGTGGTTTGGTTGTGACTAGAGGTATGGTCATTATGAGAGTACAAACGGATAGCATTTTGGCAGATCCGTTTATAAAGCTTAAGTCGTAGGCTGATGATGGTTGTCATATCAGCACCTACATGCAAATCCTTTTTCAAAAGGACGTGACTTAAGTTTATTTTAGTTATATATTGATATACTAAATTTTTGGGAACATTAAACAGTATTGTATATCATACTATGTCGATTATTAAATGTGATTTAATAATTCGCCATGGGCAGGTATTTTCATGAATCTATATTGTGTTCCATCTTAGCATGTTTAATTACTTTCCAGAATGCTTTTCAATTCTAAAGGTCCAAAGTCGGTCATTCTTCAAGGGGTGGAAGTTTGAATTAAGACTGAGGGAAGTGGTTGGTCGCTATCCAACAATGGATTGGGTAAAGAGACGTAACACTTCGCCTGTGCTTGCAATGGTCAAGTGATTGGACGACCCACACCTGAGCTTACTTCATGGTTTCTGTTATGAGTAACTCAGAAAGATAATATCATTTCGTCCTTAGATTGGAGATACATGTGTTCCAAAGCATGAACCTGCTTTGCTTTGATTGCTTTCTAACGCAGTTCGTGACTGGCTGTTATAAAGGGAGCTTTTAGGTAAAGTATGGGGTATGTGGCGGAGCAATGCAGTCAAAGGGATTTGTTCCTCTAGTTTTAGAGAGATATCCATGGGCCGCTCGATGATTGAGAGCTGACGTAAAATGCACGGCCGTGCTCATGTTGCAATGATGTTTGATCTATTGCAACTAGTTTTTGGGTCACCATCAATCGAGATCGAGAAACATAATCGTGAACGATCTGGAGATTGACATTTAACCATGTCTCGTGTTCACAAGGATATCGCGAACAAAAGGATGATTGATCGCTTATCTATAGGGCCATATCAAACCTATAGGGTTGTGATTTGGTACTTGTCTTGGGATGACATAACTCGCGTTGACTTGGGTGACATAGATGCCTTGCTAGAGGCCGCTCTCTGTCTGTGTTACTTATCGATATGCTGTGTCATGTGCAAGTGGGAGTCTGTTAGAGTATGCCCACTGACACACGTATATTAGTAATACTACCGATAATACACGAGCCTATTGGGTCACACGCCAAGGATTGATCCCGACAACTCGCAACTGGAAGAGAGAAATAAAGATTCCGGAAACGGTGTTTCCGCGCCGCGTAACCTTTTGGTTTACGCGACGCGGAAACAGCTTGACAGAAGCTTGACTTTTTGGTTGTTGTTTGGCTCAAGTTATTGACTTATGGGACATCTAGAATGATTATGCACGACTTTGTGACCTTGTCTATCTGCTGAAATAAGTGATAAAAGTCATGTATGTCTTTTAGATGTGATAAGGAAGATATTTTTGAACAAGTATTGATAAGGAATTCTCTTTCTCACTCAAGAATACATGCATACACTTTCATAAGTGTTCTTGGTTGTTCTTGATCTTTTCCAGAAATCATAAGTGTTCTTAGTGATATCTTGGAGATTGTGGGTTGTTCCAAAGTGTGATTTCAAGGCTTTGAAGATCACAAGAAGGCATACTAGCATTTGGGGATCAAGCAAACTTGGCGCGGACTAGCAATAGAGAGTTGCTCTTTTGGTGACTTAGAGTTTCTCCCAACTTGAAGATCTCAGAAGCTGGAGCATGGTATAATTTCTTATCCCATCTCTTTTATTTGGTTGTTTTATCTTTATGTAGAGTTCCACCATTAGTGGTCTTGATGGCATCTTGTTTTTATACCCGGAAATCTGTTTTTCACGCTTCTGCCGCGCGGGTAAGATGGCCAACGAAACCCAACAAATCAAACAGCAGCAGTATCGCATCATGATCACATTCGATCCATTTGCACAGCTAACACTATCAGCCATATTCGAGCAGCAACAGGATCACATACCTTCACACATGCCTTCCTCAGCCTTAATCAAACAGCAACAAAACGCAACAAGAACACATCAGAACCATTTGCAAAGCTAACAATATCAGCGGCAACTAACATCAGCCAAGTATCAGACCATTAAAAACGCACCCACATCCATGCGACAACGGCCAAACAGCAGCGTGAATAGAAGCAGCAGCACAATAAAGTCAATTATCGAACCCCTCAACGATATCAGTGAAACATGGAAGAGGTTCTTTATTCTTTTATTATATCTTTATTATACTTATTTTTTTGTTTATTAAATAAAGACAAGTATTAAGATTGAAAAAAAAGGATAATTTAATTTAGTGAATTTCATAAGCTTATTCGTGTGATTAGTTGATAGTAGAAGTTTTCACAAATTTGATATCGTAAAAAGAATAGGATTTAGTTTATTAAAAATGTATTTAAGTTATCACGTGTTGCTATTGTATGTATCAAACTTTAAAAGTTTAGACTGTGTGTATCAAACTTTTAATTTGTTGCTATTGTATGTATTTTGGCTACATAAAAAAGTAAAAACTTACAAGTTTAATCCATATAATAGAAAATTTAATACACACAATAGCGACAAATTATAAGTTTGATACACATAATAATTTTTTTTAAGTCCAATACATATAATAGCAATACACGACAACTTTAATACATTTTAATGAACTAAACTTGAAAAAATAATTATAAAATATACGTTTTAAACGCTTCGTGACATAAGAAATTCACGATTGTTAAAATTGTTATGAGCCGTTATTGTAACCTCTCCCCTGTCTGTCTTAATTGTTCTTCCTAAACACGATTAGCAGGCTAAGATCCCTTCCTCAACCTCCCTCCATGCATCTAGCTTCAACAAACTTTCCTTACTGCAATTCCTTCAAACTTAACCAAACTTCCCACCAAATCCCTCCTGCCCAACTTTCCATCTCTCTCATGTCCCAAACTTAATCCCTGATCTCTCCAAAAACAGAGCAAAACTATCATCAATATGAAGCAATTACACAAACAATCAACCGCAAATCAAAGGAGAGATGAAGAAAGTATGCCCACCCATCAATTCCCGCCTTATTCACCCAAATCCCTCAAACACACATCAGCCGCCAGATCTCTTTCGAGATCCGTCAATTACATCCTCAAAGAACAGCGTCTCCTCTTCATCCTCGTCGGAATCCTCATCGGCTCTGTTTTCTTCATCTATCAACCGTCATTATCCACCATTTCCACAATTGATACAAGTAGTAGGAAGGAAATACCCTCAATGAGAGCAATTTCATTCTCCCAACGAGATACCAACATCCACCACCGCCGGCCAGCTATGACTCGACGGGTTCCGGTGGGTATCGGCCGGAAGAGGATGCGGGTTGTGGTGACTGGTGGGTCGGGGTTTGTGGGAAGTCATTTGGTTGATAAATTGATGGCAAGAGGGGATGAAGTAATTGTGATTGATAATTTTTTTACTGGTAGAAAAGAGAATGTGATTCATCATTTAGATAACCATAGGTTCGAATTAATTAGACATGATGTTGTTGAGCCCATTTTGTTGGAGGTTGATCAGATCTATCATCTTGCTTGTCCTGCTTCCCCTGTTCATTACAAGTATAATCCCGTCAAGACCATCATATCCTTACAATTCAACCACAAATGTAGCTTTTTGCACTCATGCAATTGATTATTTTCTGATAATGTGATATTGTAGTTTCTGAAAAGGTATTGCTTAAGATCCTTTATATGTTATATGCTTATTTTGGTAGATAGAAACCATATGTTTTGACTTTTATGGTCCAATTTGTAGCTTAGGATATGAATATGATGTGATTATGTGAACTTCTTTACTAAAATTTATGTTTTCTTAATGTAGATAAGCTGATCTTGATATAGCTAGATAAAATTATGTATATTTAGTTAATGTTAAAAGAATTGGTTATGAATTCAGAAGTTATAATTTAGCCATTTTGACCTCATACAGTCATTTCTCTATTATATATGAAATTTCAAACTGTACCATTTTCATGGATAAGCTATACAAATGCATCGACTATTTAGCAGCATGGTTTCATAACTTTCATGATTTATTAAGAATTTTGAATTCCTTGACCTTTGTGATCACAAGACTAATGTGATGGGTACCCTAAACATGTTGGGACTTGCTAAGAGAATCGGAGCAAGGTTTTTGCTAACAAGTACTAGTGAGGTTTATGGAGATCCTCTTGAGCATCCTCAAAAAGAGACATACTGGGGACATGTGAATCCAATAGGTAATTGACTTGTTCTCATTTCCTTTATTGTATAGTTTATTATTTGTGTTCTTTAAAAATTGATTGGTTTGCTGGTGTTTATAAAGCTGAAGTTCCTGACTCATGTAGGGGTTAGGAGCTGCTATGATGAAGGGAAAAGAACAGCTGAAACTCTGACAATGGATTATCATCGAGGCGCAGGTGTTGAGGTATGTTTTGACACTGTATTTTTTTTACCTCAGAATAAGCAAGGTTTCAATAATCTTGAGAGTGCGGGTAATGTGACGTATGTGTCTCAATTCCTTTTCTTTAAACTTAATTCCTCTTGGGTATTTGCATCTAAGTATATGTGTGATACCTTCTGCCTTTAATAATGAGGTTATACACACAAAGAATTTATAAAGAGTTGCATGCATTTATAGAATGTTTATAAGAGTTCATAGGAGACAATAGATATTGTTACTTTGATAGTTGAAATTAAACGACTAACTATCGTTTGGTAATTGAATCTTGTTTTCCAGGTCCGAATTGCACGTATTTTTAACACATATGGGCCTCGGATGTGTCTAGATGATGGCCGTGTTGTTAGCAACTTTGTTTCACAGGTAAAGTTGCTTGATCTTCTTCTTTTCTTTGTTTCTTGTGACTTACAAAACGTTAAATTAAGGCTTATGATCGTGTTATTGAGTTTTCAATATGATTTTGAAGGCAATTCGCAAACAACCAATGACGGTTTATGGTGATGGAACACAAACAAGAAGCTTTCAGTATGTATCCGACTTGGTATGCTATTTGCATCTTTATACAGATCCATTCCGTTTTCATTGTATGCCAAACTTTAGTGTCCAAATAAAATGAAACTGTTGTCTTGTTTCTATTTTGAATGATTTGCATAATCTATGTATCATTTATCTCCTCAAATTAGAATTCCCGATCAATTCAAAGATTTGTGTTGACTTCAGGTTGATGGTCTGATGGCACTGATGGAAGGTGAGCATATCGGACCTTTCAATTTAGGCAATCCCGGAGAGTTTACCATGTTAGAGCTTGCTCAGGTTTGTCTTGCAGATGAATGGAACCTAAATTAGAGCTGAAATTTTCATTTCATGTTATGAATGGATCAATTTGGGTTATAAATAATCTCAGACAGGTCATATAAAAAAACTTAGCTAAAAAAGGAACATGCCAAACTGGTTGAAAATGGCTTCAAAGTTAGTTCAAATGCATAAGCTCCTAAACTGTTTCATTTCAAAGAGTAACAAAGAATTTAACAATGAACAAAAAAGTGTTTTTGGGTCAGTGTTGGCATGTTGCCCAACCCACCCTCCACCTTCAATGTTTAATATTGTAGACTAGAAAGAAGAATCTTTTCCATTATAAGTTTTCAAAGGGATTACAATCTGATCACATATTACTTTTTTGGGGGACACATCCTTAGGTGGTGAAAGAAACTATTGATTCGAGTGCCACTATAGAATTCAGAGAGAACACTGCTGATGATCCTCAGAAAAGGAAACCAGATATCAGCAAAGCAAAAGAACTGCTTAACTGGGAGCCAAAGGTGCCACTCCAAGAGGGTCTGCCTAAAATGGCATCTGATTTCCGTAATCGAATTCTAAATGAAGATGAAGGCAAAGGCAACAAATAAGAAATTGAAGACTTAAAGCATCTACACGTATAGATACAACATTCTATATCTATATATTTGTTGATTCCTATGATGGTTGGAATTTTGATCTCTATACGAAAATATTGTGATATATACGGTGGCGATTCCCACATCTATACACTTATACAGTGTCATTAATCCTTCTATGCATTCAGAGCTACCGAAGAGGTTTAGTTGTTCTTTTTTTTTACACGAGCCCATTTGGGGCCACTTTCCTTACATTAAACAGATTTTGGTGTATCATTGAGTATAATATTTTCAAGAATTTGTTCATTTGCAACTTTAGACGTATTGAGGACTTGATTTTGGTTTATGGAGGTGGGCATGCCATAATGTACTTTAATGAAAGGTGATGGAGGGTTTCCAGATTTCACTTTTGATTTAGGATTTCGGTGTATGGACTATGGATTGCAAGTTCGGTGCGTATGCATGTGATGTGTGTTCCAATCTTGGTGTTCTTCATGAATGTTTCGATCCGCACATGCTAGGTTTGATTTTTGATTCTTGGTACCGAGTGTTGATATCTTATTTTGGCTTTGATCTATAAATGGACACATCGTTGGTGTTTATCTCAATTTTTTGTTGATTTATGGTGATTCCCGATCCTTTCTGGTGGTGGTAGACGGCGGTGGATGGGGTGGTATCTTTTAAGTGTTTGATAATAATAAACCAAAATACAAGTATACAATTAACTTTATCTAAGTTAGTAAGTTACCATTGTATACAACAAACTTTTTTATACAACCAAGTTACAAAATTATATCATTGTATGCAAGTCACCCTTCTTATATTAACCGGTAAACCTTTATTTTATTTATTATTTTTTTGTTTTGTTTTTTGTTTTTTCATTTTTAATAATAAATTAAATTAAATTAAGATGAGGATTGAAGAGTATGTTTAAAGCTGCAACCATTGGATGAAATATGTTACAAACACCTGCTACAAGCCTACAACCCTAAACCACGTCTGTGCCGCTGTCTTTAACCACCACTATGTTGTCTTCTTCAAACCACCCTAAACCACTACGCCACCTTCTTCGAACTAGCCTAAACCACCTGTTGCGCCGCCACCTTGAACCACCACTGCGTCGCCTTCTTCGAACCACCCTAAACCACTGTGTCACCTTCTTCGAACCAACCTTGAACCACCATTGTGTCGCCTTATTCAAACCACCCTAAACCACTGCTTCGCCTTCTTCGAACCACCCTAAACCACTGTGTCGCCTTCTTCGAACCACCCTAAACCACTACGTCGCTTTCTTCGAACCAGCCTAAACCACCTTCTGCGCCACTGCCTTGAACCACCACTGTGTCGTCTTCTTCGAACACCCTAAACCACTGCTTCGCCTTCTTCGAACCGCCCTAAACCACTGCGTTGCCTTCTTCGAACCACCCTAAACCACCTTCTGCACTGTTTCCTTGAACCACCACTGCCTCGCCTTCTTCGAATCACCCTAAACCACTGCCTCGCCTTCTTCAAACTACCCTAAACCACCATTTGCGCCGCTGCCTTGAACCACAACTGTGTCGCCTTCTTCAAATCACTGCGCTGCCTTCTTCAAACCACCCTAAACCACCGCCGCTTGAACCACTGTTGTTGCTTTCTTCAAACAACCCTAAATCATCGTCGCTTGAACCACCGCTACCGTCACCTTCTTCAAACAACCCTAAACCACCGCTACCACAGTCGCCCTTTTCAAACAATCCTAAACCACCGTTGTAGCTTCAAGATCCACCCATGGCTGTCGAATTTTGCTTCAAGCCGCCGTAGTCAATTTAAAGTTTGAACACTAGTGTTTTCAATTGTGTAATTTCATCACTAGGGTTTTTTGTAACACCCTCCTTACCGGTCTAGTTGAATTAAGGTAATTAAGTAGGATTACCTTTAATTGATTTGTTGTTTAATTAATTATGTGATTTAATTTATATAATTATATGTTTTAATTGAATATGTGTTAATTAAATTAATTAATATATTAAATGTTAGTTAGTGGGCGGTGGGTGTTGGCCGAGGAGAGTGGTTAGTCACCACCCTATTCTTAGCCCCTCCACTTGTCTCATTGTTAGGGTATGCATGTATGTGTGTGTATGTGTATGTGTTAACCGATTGAGAGAGAGTTAGTCACCACTCTCATTTGCATGCAATACTTCATAGTGTGTGTGTGTGTGTTTTATGCTCTCGGTTGAAGAAGAACAAGAAGAACCGATTAGATCTTCAAGATCTTGTTGGAAAATTAGAGTTCAAATACTCAAGCTCCATAAGGTTAGATTATATGATTCTTGTTTGATTATTATTATTTGAACTCGGTTCTTGAATCGTATGATAATTCTTGATCGAAATTGATGAACACATGATGCATGTAGGAGAATCCATGTTAGAATGAATATGTTTATATACCATTTCTGTGTTTTAAATGATGTTAGAACATGCATGCTAAAAAATGGTAGAAATCTGGATTGAAATGAATGATTGGATAATAAGTATGAATGAATCAGAATTCGAGAATGGAGCAATCGGAATTTGAGGAAATCCGGATTCTTTGGTTTGAATCGCATGGACTGTGTTGGATTTGAATTGCACTGAATGATTGTACTTAGAAATGCCTTTGCTGTATTTGATTCGCATTCGATTAAATATGAATCGCATATGTTTGAATAGCATGGGATTGAATTGAATAATCTATAAATTTCCCTAACTCTTGGAATCGCACCAAGATGAATCGCATTGGATAGTGATTGAATCGCACTTGATAACAATGGATGGAATTGGATTAAATTTCCCTAACTCCTTGAATCGCATTGGATTGGGTTGCATTGGATTTGACTAAGTTATGAATCGCATGGAAATACTTAGTATTGATCGCATGCGATTCGCATGGATCAATCGCATGCGATTCACAAAGGAAGAATACGTTTGATTCGCATGCGATTCACGGTGGGAATCATTCGATTTATATGAGATTTGCATGGAAGATCAAATGCATTGATGATATGAAGATAAACATGAACTTGTAGCCTTTGCTTATGAAAGGATGTATGAAATGCCTAAGCTAAGGAACTGGATGAATTCACAGGATTACAGTAAGTAAAGGGTAATCGTGAATTATGGTGTATTGTAGCATATACATGAATTGATATGTACTTGTGGATTTATATGTACATATATGTTTGATTTCAGTATTATGCTTATTATTTGTTAATTAAGCAAATACTGATTGTTGAATATTTGTTCAGGTGGTAGCAAGACTCAGTAGTTAGAAAAAACTGAGTTCCATGAGCATTTGAAGATATCGGTGAGTGGATATATATCTTGGATGTATAAGATATATCACCTGATTGTTGCTCTTTTCTGTATATATACATGTTGTTGTGAGATCAGCTTGGCGGTTGTTATTCAGCTGGGCCTATGTTTAGGGATATACAGTAATAACATTCGTCTTGATAGCATTTGTTGTAATCAAGAGTTGCTATTATTGTTGTCTGTTGTAACTAGGCTATCGGTAGACCTATGCTTTGGCCGGCATTTGGTTGAAGGTCCCGCAAGACCGCCGGTTCTCTTGTTTGTTTGAGCATTGTTGGTTTGGGCTTGATGCCTTGTATGTTTGTGGTATATATTCTCTCACTTAGCTTTGTGCTAATTCCCCACTGTTGATTTCTTTTCAGGAGAATCCAGGTAGATGGATTAAAGAGCTAAACTGGAATTTTGGGACTGATCTAACTCTGATATCTGATGTTTTTGTAAAGAGCCTGTTTTTTAGTAACACTGTAAATGATTTGTAAAGTAAACCTGTTTAGTTGTGTTTGATCAAATATATATTATATTATATTTTGTTAATTAAGCTTCCGCGCGTGTTCATAATAGTGTTAGTGAGAACAGTGTTACAAATTTGGTATCAGAGCCCTGGATTGAGGATTTGCACTGTAGTTGTGCAATACTTGAACTGAGGCTCTGATCAGTCCAATATTCCAGGGTGGGTAATTAGTAGAGTAGCTATAGAGAATTTGATGTTGGTACTAACAGATTATAATCTGACAACTGGTGAGATGTTGTGTAGAACAGTGGTGGTTGTCGAGGCCAACAAACAAATAACCCAATATTCAAACACAAATAATAGTGTAAAGTGGTAAAGGGATCGAATCCACGGAGACTGGCTCAACTTTAATTTCTATTCAATCCAAAAGTTAAGATGATTTTAGTAACAAAAATAAAATAAAAATAAGGGGGGTTTGAGATTTAATTATTTAAACTAAATATGACAAGTAAATAAAAGTTGCAATTAAGCAAGATGGTTTAAATCAATGAGATGTGAATTGGTCAACATTGGTTTCATCACATGAACAACTAGCTAGGTTTATCATCAAGGAATATGGTGCAATACTTGAACTTTAATTTAATTTGGCTATAGCAATCTAAAAGCTTAAATCACCTAGACTCTTCTTAATTAGTATGGAGGTTGAAGAAGCTCCTAACACACCTTCTTAGTCAAAGTCATGAACCAAACAAAGCATCTAATTCACAAAAATCAACTAGCATTATAATCTAAGAGTCACCAAATCCAAGAGGAGTCAAAACCTTACACTACCATGTTGGAGAATACATTTCCATGGTTTGAGAGATGCATAAACATTCATGAAACCACTTGTTACTTGTTGTTTTGAAGATCTATTACGTAATCAAGAAAACAACTAACAATAAATCACTCAAATACTTGCATTCATGACATACAAACATAAGAATGAAACAATAATTAAACTAGGAATCATATTCATAAACTTCAAGAACAAGTTCATAAATCCCTTCAAAACCCTAACTAAATGTTCAAGGAATCACCAATGTCAACCAAGATGGAGCTTATCTACACATAACTAAAGCAAAATGGAAGTAAATAATTGTACCAAACATTAATGTGGAAGAACAAGAGAGAAGAGATCTCCAAAAATGCTCCAAAAACCCTAAAAATCGCCCCCTTGCAGCTGCTGGATCGTGCAGATCAGAATGTGGCTCTTTTCCCCTTTTTCCCCTTAATATAGCTGTCAAAATGTAAAAGGACGATTTTGACCCTGCGCGCCCACGCGGGCCGCGTGAGCCTTACTCTGGCCGCGTGGGGCAGTCTGGAATTTTATACTTTGGCCCAAAATGAAATCCAACTCTCACACTCTTCTTCCATCTATCAAGCCCGAATTTTAAAGCCCGAAAATCATATTATCTAAGCCCAAGCATGTACACATAATCCTCCATTGCTTCTTGCTCCAAATGTTTAGCCCAAGTGACACCCGATCAACACCCGCTCAGCAAAGAGTCTTCTAAAAATCTGAAATTAAACACGAAGACTCGAGAGTACCCGAAATAGGCCAAAATGAATAAAAGAAAGACAAATGCAATATGATACAAATGCAAAACAACTAAAAAAATTGCCAAAATAAACTATAAAAAGAAGTAAATAAAATAACCTATCAAATCACCCCAAGCTTAAACATTTCCTTGTCCTCAAGGAAAACAAGAAAGATAATAAGTCGGGAATGATCAAAACACAAGAGAGAAAAAGAATGAGCACCCTAAGTAGTAAACTAAGATATTCCAACATAATTAAAAGTAAGTAACTTGAACTCTATGCATATCACATCATGTCCATTTTCAAAACTAAATATCACAATTAGGAACAACCACATGTTAGGCAATATCACGAAAGCGGTAGAAATAAAGCATAAGCATGACCTATACATTTTACAGCTAAGCACGACAAACATGGCACAATCCAAAGGGCGGGCTCACAATTACACAAACGCTCGTGTATGCACTCTTATCACAAAAGGTGTGTGATTTCCTCACATTAGGCTTGCTCTCGTTTTATGGTGAGGTACGCTCAGGCATCGGTATAAGAATGGCTAAGGCTAATTTGACTTTGCAACAAAACTCTCAAAGACAAAACCTTGCATAAGGGTACTTAACACAAAGAAGACACGAAAAAGACACAAAAATACCACTCGAGCAATACTAAATATGGACTAACAAAGCTATTTATTGACATCCAACGCGTGACAGGAGAAGAGACAAAAGTGTCCACGTATATGAAAGGGTCACACGACTAAGCAAAAACAAGGACTTATGCACATTTACTCGTGCAAGTCTACAAAAAGATAATATAACCAAACGATTGCTTATTTCTATTTTTGTGTTGTTCTATAACAACTTTTCTATAAAACAACTCATAATAACTAAGGTAATATTCTGTTCTTTTCCTTTTTTTTTTTTTTTTTTTTAACAGAATATTCCCCGTACAATTTCTGGAATTTCACCATAATAATAAAGACTCAAGTGGAGAAAAGAATATCACTAAATGGTGTAAAATCAAACGGGTCAAAATAAGATGAGAGTGTGACCTTAAGACATAACATATACTAACACATGACAAACACAAGTCACAAAATATCTCGCAAATGGCGCGAGTAAAATCATGAAGAAGGAACTAAGAAGACGAAGACTACAAGAATCTAAGATGACACACTCGCAAAAGAGGCGAGATAAACAAAAAAGGGACCCTTATGAGAGTTGTTGTCTATGTTTGAGTTCTAAAGCAAAGTCTATAGCACAAATACATCCTAACCGATTACACACAATTATAGAGTACTCACGGGTAATAGTCATTGCGCCCTTTGTTTGACATAATTTGTCGCGACTAGTTTCATTTGTATAGATCATTTTCTGGCGCACATATGTTATTACGGTCCCATGTAAAAGTTCCTATTGGTGATCCAAAGTTTCAAAAATGATCATGGTGTCATAAACATAGAAGTCAAGGAATCCTAAATCAATTATGAGGTAATATTATGGTTCACAGTTAAGGGTGATCTAGATGAGAAGAAAGAGAGAACAAAAGCATGCCACTAAATGCAAACAATCTACTCTAAATGCAACTAATATGCAAAAAAAATGAAAAAGAAGTAAGCAAAATAACTAAACTAGCAAATATATACAATCTAAAATGCATGCAACTAACAACTAACTAGACAAAAGTACCCCACCCCAAGCTTATAAATAAGCATTGTCCTCAATGCTTAGGGAAAGGGTAGATTGGCAACTATCATGGGGACTCGGGAGGCGGAAAGTGACCACTCCGGTGGTGAAAATATAAATAAAGTATAATTCGGTAAAATATAAGCAATAAATAGGAAGGATTGTACCAAAATTTAGAGACCTGACTTCTGAAACCTAGAAATCACTTCCTGAAAATATGATATTTGTGAAAAATGCGCGTATCTCCCACCCCAAGCTTGAATCAGGCAATGTAGATGCAGTGGGTAGTTTTCCGGCAAAATAAAATTGCCTTTTGTTTCTTTTTTTTTCGGGGAGAAACATGGCGACGGAAGGCGGTGGTTTTAGATTAGGGTTTCGGTGGTGGTTCTAAGGTTTCGTAGGCGGCGGTTTGCGTAGAAGGTGAAGGCTGCGAGGGTTTCAGCAGGAGGGGTGGAGGTGATGTTCGGTTTAGGGTATGGTGAGAGAGGTGTATGGCGGAGAGATGGTGGAGGTCGGTTTAGGGTTTTCGCAGTTGTTACGATTTCGGGAAGATGAGGGTGATTTCAGGAAGAGAAGGGTGGCGACGGGTTGTAGATGGAGAAGGGAGGTGGTTTTCGTCGGTGGGATTAAGGTTTGAAGGTTGCAGCGGCGAGGGTTTATGGTTAGATGGTGATCGACGAGTAGATGAGGGAGAATGGTGGTGTGATTTCGAAGGTGAGGGGCTGACTGTGGTGATGTTTCGTGGTGAGCAGTCGACCGGCGGGAAGGTGGCTGGAGGGATGGTGGTGGTCTACGGTTAGGGTGAGTGGGGAAGGAGGTCACGATTTTTGGGGGCTAGGGTTTTCAAAAATGAAAGGAGAAGGGAGATGGGATGGTCAAAAGGTCAACTCATTAAATGAGTTCAACCACACCCACGCGGTCCATGCTTGAACAAATGCAGGTCGCGTTTTACATTCTAGAAAGTAACCCATAGCATACTAAAGCATCAAACGCGGGCAGAGCAAACAGCGACGCGGGCCACGTGAACCAACTCGGGCAGAGCCAAAAGTTACGCGGGCCGCGTTTTGCCTACTGGAATTTATTCATTTTACTGGAACATCCACGCGGGCAGAGTAAAAACTGACGCGGGCCGCGTTTTCGTTCTGGAAATTCTTCATGCTACTGGAACCTCCACGCGGGCAGAGTAAAACCAACGCGGGCCATGCATCACCTGAACGAATTTTTCTTATTTTTGGGCAGTTTCTTCCACGCGGCCAGACCCATTTTCCACGCGGTCCATGCAGACCTGAACCTGCACTCAAAAATTGAATTCTTCCAAAAATATTATTCGTATTTAAATTCAAACTCGACAAACCCGTATCCAAAATAGGCATCATAAAACGAACATTTCTCACGGGTATTCAACGTGATTTTAAAAGACATTCGTTACGAAAATGTAAACTTTTATTTTGAAAATGTTTATTTGTCTTTTGAAATCACGAAAGCATAATGCTTTACAAAAGATGCATTTATTTAACGTCTTTGCCAAGACTTAACGCCAAGTCAACCTCAATAATCCGGGACATCCAAACGGATGTCATCTAGAGCGTCCGCATTGAAACCTTCGTAAAAGGGTTTCAAGCGGTGTCCATTGACTTTGAAAACTTGTCCGGTTTCGATACTCCGGATCTCAACGGCTCCATGTTCAAAACTTTCACAACAACAAAAGGTCCATTCCATCGGGATCTTAACTTCCCGGGAAAAAGTTTTAAACGTGAGTGATAAAGAAGAACCTTTTGACCCGGAATGAAGTGTTTCCGGGTTATGGACTTGTCATGAAAAGATTTCACCTTCTCCTTGTAGATTTTTGTTTTTTCATAGGAATCATTCCTCGATTCCTCAAGTTCTTGCAATCGAAACTTCTTATGTTGCCCTGTATCTAACGTGCCACCATGAGACAACTCAAACAACTCTTGGGTTAGTGGTTCAATAGTATCAACAAAATACAAAGAAGACACATCACTAGGATATCTTATGGCATCATAAATATTGAAATTTATTATTTCACCATCAAACTCCATAGTGAGATTACCCGCATGTACATCAATTTTGGTCCTAGCGGTTTTTAAAAATGGTCTTCCTAGCAAGATTAGAGCCGACTTGGAGGAAACTTGTTCCTCTAAATCAATCACATAAAAATCCGCCGGGAAGACAAGTTGATTTACTTGAACTAAAACATCCTCTAGGACACCTCTAGGAAAAACACTAGATTTATCCGCGAGTTGAATTATCACACCGGTTTCATTTAAAGGACCAACATTCAAAGATTTATACACCGAGTAAGGCATCACATTTATGGAGGCACCGAGGTCAAGCAAGGCACTATTAATAGTGACATTCCCTACTTTGCAAGGAATTGTAAACATACCCGGATCGTTGCACTTAGGAGGCAATTTTCTTTGTAAAACCGCGAAAACATTTTCACTCATTGAAATCTTTTCATTTCCTTTTAATTTCCTCTTATTAGTGCAAAGTTCCTTGAGAAATTTAGCATACCTTGGGATTTGCTTGATGGCATCCAACAACGGGATGTTCACTTCAACTTTCCGGAAGGTGTCTAGAATCTCTTTTTCTTCCTCCTTCTTCTTGGAGGTGGCAAAGCGTGAAGGGAAGGGTGGTGGGATGACCAAAGGTGAAGTGATCTTCTTCGGTGCTTCAACTTTTTCACTTTCTTCTTCAACCGGTTCCTTGATAGGAACAACTTCAACCTCTTTCTCTACTTCTCTAGTAACTTTCTTGGTAGCATTTTCTCCAAGTTCTTTCCCACTCCTTAATGTAATCGCATTCACATTAGGATTCTTTTCGGTTTGGGAAGAAAGTTTTCCACGTGATTCCAACTTGTGAATTGAGGTGATTATGTCTCCCATTTGTGCTTCAAGGTTGGAGATACTAGTTCTTGTTTCCTTTTGGAATTGGTGGGTGCTTGTGGCAAGGGACTTCACAATGTCTTCAAGGGACATTTCGGAGCTACTAGCTTGAGGTTCTACAAATTGTTGGTGTTGGTGCTGGTAGTGTTGTTGGTGAGATTGTCTTGGTGGGTATTGTGGTTGGTGTTGGTAATGGGGTTGGTGTTGGGTTTGTTGTGGTTGGTAAGGATTACCCGTTAATACATTTGAGGGTAGTGGTTTCAAGTAATAGCTCATGTGGGGATTTGGTTTCCAACTAGAATTATAGGCGGTTTGGTAATCCCATTGCTTGTATGGACCGTGATATCCTCCCATAGGATTCACTTTCTCGAAATCTCCAACTATGATGGGACATAAATCCGTGTGATGACCCACACTGTTGCAAAGGCCACATAACATAACTTGTTGACCATTTACCAAAGCTAATTGTTGAACAACATTGGTCAAGTTTGTAATCTTGGACTCAAGGCTTGAGGTGTCAACCTCATTCACCTTGTGATGAGTATTTCTTTTCATGTCTTGTCTTGGACCAAAGTGTTGGGAATTTGATGCTATTGTGTTGAAAAGTTCTCTAGTTTGTTGTGGTGTTTTGTTAAAGACATCACCACCACTTGAAGCATCCACCAATCTCCTTTCCATGGGTAACAAACCTTCATAAAAGTGTTGGATAAGGAGTTGTTCGGGAATTTGATGTTGTGGACAACTCACACATAAGCTATTAAATCTTTCCCAATAATTATGAAAACTTTCTTCTTGACCTTGGCGGATCCCACAAATTTCATTTCTTAAGTTTGAGACTCTTGAAGCGGGGTAGAATTTGTCTAAGAAAGCTCTTGTCATTTCGGTCCATGTACTTATCGACCCCGTTGGTAGATAAAACAACCATTCCTTTGCTCTATCGGCTAAGGAAAAAGGAAATGCACTCAACTTTAATTGGTCATCGGTGACTTCTTGTGGTTTCATACTTACACATACAATATGAAACAATTTCAAGTGCTTATGAGGATCTTCATTTTCCAACCCATGATAGGTAGGAAGGTGATGGAGAAAACTTGACTTCAATTCTATACCTCTTTCACGGATGGGGTAATTGATGCCAATGGGTGTTTGTGTGACATCGGTTTCCATCATTTGTCTCAAGGTTCTCTCGGGAGGTGGGTTATCACCTGCCATGTCGGTTTCAATAACTGGAGGTGTTTCGGGTACAACTACTTCAAGGTCGGGATTTGAGTCGGTTTCGTTATTGTTATCACTTGAAGATTCAAATAAAAGTTCTGGCGCCACGTTAACTTCGGAAGCTTGACCACGTCGTAGTCTTGCTTCTTTGGCTAAGCGTTTTGCTTCTTTCTCAATCTCAGGGTTGTAAATCAAGTTACCTGTACGATTAGATCTGGGCATAGAAAAACAAACTGATTAAAAGAAACCAGTCCCCGGCAACGGCGCCAAAATTTGGTGGTTGTCGAGGCCAACAAACAAATAACCCAATATTCAAACACAAATAATAGTGTAAAGTGGTAAAGGGATCGAATCCACGGAGACTGGCTCAACTTTAATTTCTATTCAATCCAAAAGTTAAGATGATTTTAGTAACAACAATAAAATAAAAATAAGGGGGGTTTGAGATTTAATTATTTAAACTAAATATGACAAGTAAATAAAAGTTGCAATTAAGCAAGATGGTTTAAATCAATGAGATGTGAATTGGTCAACATTGGTTTCATCACATGAACAACTAGCTAGGTTTATCATCAAGGAATATGGTGCAATACTTGAACTTTAATTTAATTTGGCTATAGCAATCTAAAAGCTTAAATCACCTAGACTCTTCTTAATTAGTATGGAGGTTGAAGAAGCTCCTAACACACCTTCTTAGTCAAAGTCATGAACCAAACAAAGCATCTAATTCACAAAAATCAACTAGCATTATAATCTAAGAGTCACCAAATCCAAGAGGAGTCAAAACCTTACACTACCATGTTGGAGAATACATTTCCATGGTTTGAGAGATGCATAAACATTCATGAAACCACTTGTTACTTGTTGTTTTGAAGATCTATTACGTAATCAAGAAAACAACTAACAATAAATCACTCAAATACTTGCATTCATGACATACAAACATAAGAATGAAACAATAATTAAACTAGGAATCATATTCATAAACTTCAAGAACAAGTTCATAAATCCCTTCAAAACCCTAACTAAATGTTCAAGGAATCACCAATGTCAACCAAGATGGAGCTTATCTACACATAACTAAAGCAAAATGGAAGTAAATAATTGTACCAAACATTAATGTGGAAGAACAAGAGAGAAGAGATCTCCAAAAATGCTCCAAAAACCCTAAAAATCGCCCCCTTGCAGCTGCTGGATCGTGCAGATCAGAATGTGGCTCTTTTCCCCTTTTTCCCCTTAATATAGCTGTCAAAATGTAAAAGGACGATTTTGACCCTGCGCGCCCACGCGGGCCGCGTGAGCCTTACTCTGGCCGCGTGGGGCAGTCTGGAATTTTATACTTTGGCCCAAAATGAAATCCAACTCTCACACTCTTCTTCCATCTATCAAGCCCGAATTTTAAAGCCCGAAAATCATATTATCTAAGCCCAAGCATGTACACATAATCCTCCATTGCTTCTTGCTCCAAATGTTTAGCCCAAGTGACACCCGATCAACACCCGCTCAGCAAAGAGTCTTCTAAAAATCTGAAATTAAACACGAAGACTCGAGAGTACCCGAAATAGGCCAAAATGAATAAAAGAAAGACAAATGCAATATGATACAAATGCAAAACAACTAAAAAATTGCCAAAATAAACTATAAAAAGAAGTAAATAAAATAACCTATCAAACAGATTATGGCTGATAACAACGAGATCCCGGTATTTACCCCACAGTCCCCAAGGAGACAGCATAACAATGTTTCATCTACTGCTGTGAATGAACAGCACGGAGCAGGTACATCTCATCATGGGGAGTCAGACAACCCAGATTATGTGTTACAGTTGGAAGATACTTTACAGACTCAGAGGGATCGGATTCTTGAACTGGAGCAACAGTTAAACCATCACAATATTAATAGTTGACGCAAATAAAATAAAAATTGAAAAAACGAACATGTTGTTGAATAACAAAACAATTAACCATCACAATATTACGCATATACGATACTAGTATTACAAAATGTGGATGGTATAGATATTCACAGTAGTAAAAAGAACTTTAAGAACCCTATTGCAATTAATGGTAAACCAAATGAACAAAACGTCTAACTTACATATAATTGTCTATATCGATACCTATATGATTTATTAGTTTGGAGTAGTATTGTTACAATTAGGGGTGATACAGTTAAATGTTTATTGGTTATAATTAAAAAAGAATTTTAAATGAATATACAATATTTTAGAATGATAAAACTAAGAATTTTGTTAAATATGATATTTTGAAATAGTATACAAGGTTCATATGATATTCATAAATGAATACGGGGATATATGATATTTTAGGATTTAAGAAGGACATATATGAAATCATCTCTAATAATTTTGATTTATATTAAAATCAAAGGGTTAGTTCATCAAAATGTATCCAACTTGTCAGATATAGCTATTGTGTGTATTAAATTTAAAAGTTTATGCTGTATGTATCAAATATTTAATATGTCTATATTGTGTGTATTAAACTTTCTATTATATGTACCAAACTTGTATATTTTTTCTTTTTTATGTATCCAAAATACATAGGATAATAACAAATAAAAAGTTTGATACACACAATAGAAAATATTAAAGTTCGAAACACACAATAACAAAATGTGAAAAGTTGAATACATTTTTGTAAACTAAACCTTAAAATCAAAATTGAATCCAATTTTGACAAAGAAAAGTCAAAATTGAGTTTTAATTTTTATTAAATTGGATAGTTAAATTTTCATAATTAAAATTTTTAATTTAAATATAATGCTTAAAATTATGTAATAGATTTTATTAAAATTAGTCATGAAGCTCTTTTGTAACAAACTAGTTTATTGACCCGTACACGTACGGATATTTCAAAAGTGTATTTGAGATATTAGAATTTTCAAATAAAAATAATGCAGTAAATGAAATATCACATTTGTGATATTTAATATACTAATTTTAAAAAAGTGTCATATTACAATAAAATTTATATCAAAACGTAGAAAAAAATGAGACGGTCGTAAATATATAATTATTTTTTCTCTAAACAAAATATATCACAAGTTACTAAACATAATTTATAAACAACTTATAATTAATTACATTAGTATACAATTTTTATAAAACTTCCTCATATTTTCTTAAAACCCACTCATATCTTTTATAAAACAACCTCACAATTTTCATTAAACCCCCTCTCAATAGATTTAAAATTAAATTCAAATTTCTGTTATCCACAATTTTTAATCTTTCCAAAATTGTTTTAAGAATGGTATAATTTTGAAATTAAAGGTTGTGATTGGTTAATTAAGATTCAATTTATGATTATTTTTGAAAAAATTACATGCCTTTTATATATAGATATAGATATAGATAGATAGATAGATAAGAAGGTAAAAGGTGAAATATACTGATCCTAAAAGTCTGCCAATCTACACATATAAATCATCCATCCGACGGCCCAGATCTCACCTTCTTCCTCCGAAGACATCATTGTTTACACACGGATCGCCAACCTGTTACTTTGCCACCCAGCAATCCAAAATCATTTCAAAATTTCCAACTTTTACCGCCAATCTCCCCCAAATTCCTCCCTTTATAAAACCCCTGCAATCTTAAATTACAAAACTCACCTGCTAACAAATCAATCTTAAGCTTCCCTCCCTCTGAAAAAAAGAAGAAGAAGAAGAAATGGCTCGTACTAAGCAGACAGCAAGGAAATCCACCGGAGGAAAGGCTCCACGGAAGCAACTGGCAACCAAGGCCGCAAGGAAATCTGCTCCGGCCACCGGCGGGGTTAAGAAGCCACACAGATTCAGGCCTGGAACTGTGGCCTTGAGAGAGATCAGGAAGTACCAGAAGAGTACCGAGCTTTTGATCAGGAAACTTCCCTTCCAGAGGCTCGTTAGAGAGATCGCTCAAGATTTCAAGACTGATCTGCGATTCCAGAGCTCCGCCGTCGCTGCTCTTCAGGAGGCTGCTGAAGCTTACCTCGTTGGACTCTTTGAAGACACAAACCTGTGTGCGATTCATGCTAAAAGAGTCACTATCATGCCTAAGGATATGCAGCTCGCTCGTAGGATTCGTGGTGAGAGGGCTTAGATTTCTAGTTGTAATCTTAAGTTGTAGATTATGTTTACTGATTTGGATCTGATTTCTGTGTTTTGGTACTATCTGATTACAATGAAAGATTCAGTTAACTGAAAATCTATCATCTTGCTAAACCACATCCATGAGACCATGATCAATCTCAAATGTCAATTTACAGTTCTCCATATGGTTTCTTTTTATGATTCATCAGGAAATGTTTGGACATGGGTTTAAAGTGTTGATGGGTTTGTTACTTTGTTGTCATTGAATTAGTATTATTGGTATGAATGTGATAAAAAGATGGAATGGAAGTGGGTATGATTTTGAAGTTTGATGTTGTTTATAGCATTGATTTTTGGTTCGATGCAAGGTATCAAGTCACCTTCTCTTTTATATTTGTATATATTGAAGTTATAGCACCAAACTGAAGAAATTGCCAACAAATGTTGAAATAACATTACATTGTAGAATGAGTTATAATGCTCTAATGTTACATTATGTTCTTTTACAAACATCAAAATAATTTTTTTATTTTAAGGTACAAATTGGACTTATTTTTATTACTATCATCTTCACTCCCTTCAAAATAAATCACATCTCACTATCTCACAAGCTTGTAAATTCTTTTTAATGAAAAGCAGCAGCAATTCTATAAACCATGAAACAGAAGTTTTTTACAACGATTTCTACAACATATAGAGATGCAGCAACCTAGAGATATATAATTAACTGAGAGATAGGGAAACCAAGAAAACTCTTGAAAACCTGCTTCATTAGCTTGTCTCGAACATAGAATATTTTATTATAACAATAATCTTAATATTTGATTACATACATAAAAATTACATTTTGCATGTCTTCAACTTGGTCGGGTTGGATCCCCTTTCAGTTCTAATGATTGGTTTTACTTGTTGAAGTAAGCATAACCCAAATCAACCTATTTGTTAGCAAAAAAGTAGAAACCACTATTTCCACAACTTATAGGAATTATAAATTAACTGAATCATAGTAGTTTGCTTAAACTTGAACCACACTCTGCTACATGATCATAGAAAAACCTCAGAACTGCCTGAATTTCATCGTGCTGACTAGATCTTCGATCCCCATTAACAAACACATGAATCTCACATCCAACTTCAATCCAACTGCAACCTGGAACCCGTGTCATCCTCTTCTCCTTTATCTCCCGCCTTACATTCAAAACACTCTGCCATCTTCCTGCAGCCGAATGAGCATTTGACACCATCACATAAGATGACACATCCCTTGGGTCCAAAGCTAGAATCTTTGTAGCTGCAAGCTCACCCAACTCCCTATTCAAGTGAATTTGACAACCTCCAAGCAAAGCCTTCCAGAACCCAACACCAGGGTCAAATGGCAAATCTTGAATAAACCTCTCAGCTTCCAAGAATCGTCCTGATCGAGCCAGCAAATCGACCATACAAGCATAATGTGCTGGCTCCAGTAAATTAGGGTTCTTAAGTCTAGCCTCATTGAAGTATGCATAACCATCATCTACAAGACCCACATGGTTACAAGCAAATAATAAGCCAAGAAGGGTTACTGAGTTAGGTTTGATACCTTCTTCTTGCATATCGTGATAAAAGTTTATTGCTTCTTTACCTCTTCCGTTTTGAGCATACCCATTTATTAAAGCGTTCCAAGAAACGACATTTCTTTCAGGAAGCTTATGAAAAGCCAATAAACTGTCTTCCATGCTGCCACATTTTGAGTAAAAGGTGATCAATGAATTGCCAACAAATATACCGATGTTGACCAAAGTTTTGATAGCTGATGCGTGAAAACTCTTACCCATTTTAAGTGCTGCTATGTTACCAGCTGCAGAAAAGACACAGGGGAAGGTGTTTTGTGTAGGTACGAGGTTTTCTCTCAACATTTCAATGAAAAGATTCACAGCCTCCTCGTTATGCCCCTTTTGACTGTAACCACCAATCATGGCGTTCCATGTTATAACGTTTTTTTCAGGCATTGTTCTGAAGATCCTGAGAGCATCATCAAACCTATCTTTCTTTATATACCCACATATTAAAGCTGTGTAAGAAACCACATTTGGATTATGGGTATCTTCAAACACCATTTGGGCCTCCTCAATTTTGTTTATTTTGGCATAAAGATCTAAAACAGCACTACCCACAAACACGTTTGACTCGAAGCTTGTCTTGATTGCAAAAGCATGAAGTTGCTTACCTGAACTAAGGTTCTTTAGAGCTGTGGATGCGTGAACAAGAGCTGCTAATGTGTATTCATTGGGTCTAATTTCCAACTCAAGCATCCTGTTAAAGGTATAGAATGATTCCTCATGTCTATTTTGTCGGGTAAACTGGCTGATCAAAGTTGTGACCGATACCACATCCCTTTGAGGCAATTCATCGAACAGTTTACAAGCGTCCGAAAAAATACTCTCTTTAAACGCATATACCTTTGATTTGGTTGCACTTTGATCAGATTTCTGGGTGTTAATTGAATCTGTATTAACAAGACTCCGCAAAAATCTAATTAACTTGAAATTTGGCAGGGAGACAAACTGTTTACAAGCTACTACAGTTCTCATGAATAGCTGAAAAGAACGGGGTAGTTTTTAAGGCAATTTGGTAAATAGTATGATAAATTATAATAGGTCGATCTTACTTTACTGTCCTCGAACTATTCTGGGTGTCCAAATGTAACCCTTTGGATGTAAAATGTGAAACTTCACGGCGTTAGCGGTTAGTGTGTAACAGAACAACGGAAAAAAAGAAGTCAAATTAGTAGTCAAGGACTCAAGGTCAACTTGTATATATTTATTAAAAGGGAAAAGAGGAATGGTCAAAGGATCAATTAACCTTGACCAAATATTCTTCCATTTATGAAAACAAAGAACAAAAAGGCAAAATAAAACTCCCAAAGATTTCAAACAAGATGGCATAATTCTTGTCAAAAGAAAATCTGTAGAACTATTTTATTTCTTTAAATATTGGAATTATCTATGGTTTATAAGAATATAAAATTATATCTGAATGACTTTGAAAGCTAAAGTTTACCCATGCAAACATGCCTCCTTTTTTAAATCCCAGTTTTTGGCTTCCTTTATAGTCACACCATATATAACCCCAACATTCATTTTTATTTTCTTCAATCCAATTTATCCTTTTGAAACTGAAACAAAACAGCAAACAGAAGGCATGTTTGAAAGCAAAGAAAGCCTCGTTTCAATTGACAGCATTCCGAACGAGATCTTGTATCAAATCGTCTCGTTGATCCCTTTGAAAGAAGCTGCAAGAACCATTATCCTTTCATCTTCATGGAAACACTTGTGGACACCAGTTAAAGTATCCTTAAACTTCAGTTCTGATCAAATAACAAGTCAACGATCCAGTCAACAGATGAACCAAAGCATATCTTCTTTCTTAAACACTTACAAAAACAGTTACCAGATCCTCCATATCTCTTTCCTTGAACCAAGTTCACTTACTGAAGAAACCCTTTTCTTGAAAGCCACTAAAGGAGTAAACAATGAGCTTTGCATAAGTTTCCATGGAGAAAACCTCGAAACTTTCGGTTTGTCCATAGATTTGACTTTGCATGAGAATAACCACTTCAATTCTCTCAAAACTCTCCTCCTTAGATCCATCACGGGAGTGGCCGGAAGCTTTCTCACGGAACTGTTCTCCAGCTGTCGGAATCTTGAAACCTTAAGTCTTGAAAAATGCAATGGGTTACAAGATGTTAACCTCAAAGCACATGACTTGTTGCAAAGCTTTATGATTTTGGATTGTGAAAACATGGGAAGTGTCACTATTTCATCTGCTTCAAACCTTAAATCTTTCTTGTACCATGGAACCCTAGCGAAAATCGAGCTTAAAGAGGTACCAAAGTTGTGTGATGTTACCTTAAACTTCAAGGGTATTAATACTGCCCTGTGTGATTACAATGAGTTTGATTTTAAAGATATTGTCCATCTTCTTGCTTCCCTCAAGGATATCAAGGTTCTCACCCTATCTGGTGGGCTTCTTGAGGTATCTTCAAGTCTTTTCCTTTTCTTATGTTGGTATGAAAGACTTTTTAAGGTTGTTTTGGATACTAACTTGCTTCATTTTATTGTTCTTGGTTGATCAAAAAGTGGTTATGTACAAGAGGGGTAACTTTTGATGAGCTTGAATTCAAGTTTGACAAGTTAAAGGAGCTCTCATGGATTGATTGTTGCATGAATTCACAAAAGAGGGATTCACTTGCTTGCTTCTTAAGCATCACACCATCCTTAGAGAAATTGTTTATCAAGGTCTGTTCATATTTTAAGTTTTCACACTTTCATATATTCTAGATTCCTCAATTATAACAGTTTGAAATCTCAATTAAGGTTTTAAATGCTGATACTTTTAAATCTGCAGATTGACGAAAAACTAAGTACAATACCGAATCCGCAGTTTCACCAATCTTGGCCACAACTTTGGACTGATACCTCGTTCGTAAAGATGAATGATTTTCAGCTCAAACACTTGAGAATGGTGAAGTTTTTCGGGTTCAAGATCGAAGAAAGTGATCAAATGTTGGTTTCATTGATTGATTTGTTGCTAAAGAAAGCCATAGCCATCAAGAAAATGAGTGTTACAGAACCTGAAAACAAGCTTTCATGGCGTGTGGCTAAAGTCCCTCAAAGCCACTTAAAGAGGGTAGCAGCAGCATCATCATCATCAAGAAGTGGCTGCTCTTCTAATTCTTGTTTGCTCTTTTCCTTGAACAAGGAATGCTGTTTTCGCTTGACACCAGATAATGACAATTAGATCTTTTATTATAAATTGAGATGAGATGAGATTTTCTATCCACATTTTCACATGTGAAGTGTAACAATTGTTTTAAGTTCTCGTGGGAATCATGATCAAATTTCTACTTCTGTCACTTGAAGCTTCTATAGAGAGGATATATAAAGGAAAGAAAACGGAAAACTGTCACTAAAAGCACCCTTCATCATGATATGACAACTTATGTGCATCTTCAACATGCTCTTTTGGATAGAATGTAATTCGCAGATATGTCTGTTATCCGAATCGGATTAAAATCGACATACACTTATTAAACGTACGAGAATGTTTGGAGGCCAAAATGTGTCGTCAGCTTAACACGGTCATATGATTATGGTCTCCATCTCATGCTTTGATGGTGACGACCTGACTATGATTACAATTTTCTTCTAATTCTTTATCCGGTATTTGTTTTTCTGGTGCTATTTGCTCTCCAACAGGAAGAGACTGAACCTTCTCATCTTTGCTTTTACCCCAGACAAGAAGATAGAGCCCTGCAACTATAACCATTGCTCCAATAACCCTGTAAATTCAAGATATTATTGTTAGCTTATCATTACCTTATGTTTAAGGGTAACAAACCAAATTAATATATTTAAGTTTTTTTACCTTCCGAGGTACATTTGCTCAGCTAAAATAATCGATCCCATCACAGCTACAATTATCATGCACACCGGATTAAACGCAGTCACAAAAACAGGACCTCTTTCTTTCATTAGCAGTCCTTGGATGTAATATGTTAGACCAGAACATACTATTCCCTGATGAGGAGAAACACAAAGTGTTGGTTATAGTGATTGGGGTTTGGATGAAATTTTAAGCTTTTCTTATTGTAATTCTGGTAGATTTTACACTTAACAGACAGACAGAAAGATGGGCAGTTTGGAATGATGTTTTAGTCTGGTCGAAATGGCTCCACAGAGTTGAGTTGAACCGCAAACACTTCTTTTGTTGTTAATTTACTAGAAGTAACTAAAGTGATAAGAGATAATTATAACAAAGACTATATTATTACAATAATATCTAAATTTGGAATGAAACAATTTAATTAGGAGGCTGTATGCATTGAAGTTAGACTGTTGGCGACTTTCTATAAATATTATTTGGCCCGTTTGAGATAAAACACAATCCAAATTAGCTCATTCAAAAGTAAATGGGTAAAATGCCACTACTTACACTATAGAGATATGCTACTAGTGATATATCCCAATTTATAGCCCATACTGCTGTTTTCCCCCTCTCCATAATCAATGCAACTATTGCTCCCTCGGCTGCTCCCAACAAGCATATCCAAGCGGTTAGAGAAAGCGCAGCAGGATAAGACTTTAGCGTGATTGCCTATAAGTAGGTACATGTAACATGACAAAGGTTGGAGATTCAATAAGTATAAAATAAATAAATAAAATCTATGATCTAGTTATAAATCCTATAAATTTGTAGGGACTTACTACTAGAATCATATAAGCAGACCAGCTGAAGCATCCAACTGAGATCATCAAAGCACCCTTTAGAGAATGATGAAAATCTACACCTTTGTTTGCAACTTCATGATAACTTCTTCCTTTTGTCCAAAATAACTTTAAAATTGGGCCTTTCATCAGTGTCATCATCATTGCTCCCCCAACACTTATCACTGTACCAATTACCTTTGCTTGGCTGTAGATGCTCTTTAGGTTTAGCTTCTCAATCCTGAAAGAAGCAGGATTTAGAAGCTAGTTATCAATTTATGTACAGATATCATGTCATTTCTTGCATCAACACTAGAGGTGGCAAGGAGGGCGGGTTAGGTAACAGGTTTGTATTGAAAGCAGTTATGTTTTACTATGGATTAAACGATCTGGGTCGGATTAGGTTACTTCACAAACACTTTCTTTTGTGACGATTTGTGCACTAACAACTTTTTACCATACACAACAATTAGGTTTTTTATGCTCCTACTAACCCACTATCTATTATCTTTATCCATAAATTCAATGGTACAATGGTCCAAACAACCACTTTTTGTTGTTTATGGCAAAAAAACTGTTATGCACAAATCATCACCCTTTTTTTTGTTCATTATTTTATTTTTTCGAAGATAAATTAGTGTGCAGATTATGATTATTGATAGTAATACTATTACAATAGTAATCTCAATATTTGTATGCATTAGAAAGAAACTTTGCATAAGTTTCAACCGTAACCAAATTCAAGATCTTCATGCATGCATCCTTATGAATGATTATTAATGGTTTCTAACCTTAGAATACAGGCCATGACAAAAGTTATAGCAGGAAGAACATTGCACATTGCAGATGTAAATGTCGCTGTAGTGGCTTTCATCCCCAAAAAAAGAAGGTTCTGATCAATAGCCGGTCTGAGAAGAGATATAAAAACTCTTTTTATCCAAACATTGATTTAGATTTCTAATACATAGTTTTCATTTATGATTGCAAAACTTACTCCAGTAGACCAAGAATCATAAACTTGATGAAAACGGAGCATGTCAACTTTGGCCTAATATTCCTGGTATGAAAACAGGTAAATCTGTTAGAATCATTTGTACAGTTACAAATAACAAATGCTTATAGATTGTAGACAAAAGGATAGAGATTAGTGGAGACTTGTCAAAATAAACAGCAAAAGGAGTCATGACAATGGTGGCAACAGCATGTCGATAAACAACAAGCACATAGTTGCTCATTCCTTGATTCAAAGCTGCTTTACAAAGGATTTGCAATCCTGCATACCCAAACTGTAAGATAATAACAGCAAAAAATGGCTTCCCTTTGTTCAAGAATTTGCCCATAGCCTCATATCTACTCATCTCACTCACTGTATTACTGTTTGAAAGATCAAAAGCCTTGTATTTAAAGACACTTGTTCAAGTTTTCTGTGAAGCTCTTGCCTCTTGTGTTCATACACAAAACTTGTTTAGCAACAGAACAAACATTGCAAGAAATAGTATATGCTGCCAACGGGCACCTAACTTAGGTGTCAATCTATTTACAAATAAAATTTTGATTTTTTCTAAAACGTACTAATTTTGAACAAATTCGTGTTTGACTTTGCATTGCCAAAAGGTAAATGTTGTTGAGTAGACACTTGTAAATCGATTCACGAGAGCTGTACACGTTGCCTTCCGGTTTTCGAATAGTTGGAAGCATTTAAAGGTGATAGGCCTGCACTAGACTTTGACGTTGCTGCGCCTCGATACATATCCATAATCATACCGTCAAAAAAGAAAAGCACAAATCTCGAAACCCTAAATCTGTGTGTGGTGGTGAATGTTTGGTTTGGTGGAGGCAAGAAGAACAGACAAACAGAGCATAATATCATCATCAAAAAACACAAATTAAAAATAAACAATATGAGGGATGCATGGAGCTATTGTTTACCGTTTTCCTTATTTAAAGTTTCAAGCATTGTTAGCTCCACATCCTGGAAACTAATCGAGCATGACCCGAAACATTGAGATCGAACATAAAGATCAATGGCGCTGCTAGCTAGCTGCATGTTTACACGGATTCAACAACTACATTAATCCTCCACATTGGGTGGGGAAAGGAGGGGATGGGCGGCGGCGAAAAGGCAGTGGTCTGTGCTCCCCGTATCCTATAAGAGGGGAGGGAGTATGAGTCATAAGTAGCTCGTCATGGCCAACAGCGAAGCCGTCATGCTCGGGTGCGTTCGTTAATGGTGGTGTGTTATGTTGGTTCGTCGTTGGGGTGTTGCGCATGACGAGCACAAGTCCTTTTTCTTTTATAATTATTTTTATTTTTATTTTTACGAGATGTTAGTGTAGGTTTAATCATGCTAAAGCAATATATATATATATATATATATATATATATATATATATATATATATATATATATATATATATATCTTTCTATATTTTCCTACGGCTTATCATCCTACTTGTAAAACTAATAAATGTCAATATCGATGAAAAAGATGATGAAATCTTGTAGTGACTAGAAGGTTTGAATCAGAGTTCTTCGGACTGGAAATTCGTGGCTTCTATTTTCATTATTCAATGAAGAAGGATACGCACATATATATAGGAATACAACACCTTTGGAACCCTAACTAACAAACCTATAGATAAGGACAAGATATACATTAAAAACAAAATTAGGAGATAGATAAAATCTATCCCGAGAAGTCAGCTCTCGCCAACACTCCCCCTCAAGGTGGAGAATGTATGTCGATCATTCCCAACTTGCTAAGAGAGCTCTGAAATACTTCTCTGCACACTGCCTTTGTAAGCATATTTGCTAGTTGATCCTTCGATGTAACGAACGGTAGCTCGATTGCTCCATTATCCAGATGATCCTTGATGAAATGGCGATCGACTTCAACGTGTTTTGTTCGATCATGTTGTACCGGGTTATTTGCAATCTTCGTTGCCGCTTGGTTATCACAATATAGCTTCATAGGTTCCGTTTGATTAAAACCAAGATCTTGTAAAATACGTTTTATCCATAATAACTCACATACACCATGAACCATTCCCCGAAACTCAGCTTCAGCACTTAACCTGGCCACCACTTTTTGCTTCTTGCTTCTCCAGGTAACCATATTACCTCCTACAAACGTGAAGTAGCCTGAGGTGGACTTCCCATCTGTAACACCCTCCTTACCGGCCTAGTAGGATTAAGGTAATTAAGTTGGATTATTTTAATTAATTGGTTGATTATTTGATTATGTGTTTAATTAATTTATTTTAATTAACAATTTGTGAGAAAATAATTAAATTAATTGTGTGTATTGTAAGTGGGTTGTGAGGTGTCGGTTTTGACACCTACACACCACCAACTTGACACCTTAACCCACTTAGTCACCTTCTAAGTATCATTTACATGCAAAGATTAGAAAGGTGTTGTGTATGTTTTTGGTGTCTACGGCCGAGAGCAATAGAAGAAGAAGTAGAATCAAAATTGTTGATCTTAACCTGTTTAATTGAAGTAGATTTGCATCAAAGAGGTTAGCTTACTGAATCAACATGTTAATTGATGTTATTTTCGGTTTTGAAAGTTTATATGTGAAATCCGATTGAATGCTTATGTATAATGAATTTGATGATTTTAGGTTGCATGTATGTTAGATTATGATGTTTGAATGATCAATATATGTTAGAATTAAATTCTGGAAACATATATGTTGTTGCATGTTTAAAATCAGAATCAAATTGTAGTTAAGGGTGATTTTTGATTTTATCGGATTTGATAAGTATGAATCATCGGATTTGGTGTTTGAATGGATCGGATTAGGAGAAATCCGATTAAATTTAATCGGATTGTTGAGAATCCGATAAACTGAAACAAATGCCTTAGTTTTTTATCGGATTAGCTTTTATCGGATTGTTAGATTTTATCGGATTCCATGTTACTCGGATTTGATGTTTCATCGGATTGTAAGACTTGATCGGATTTGCCTTTACTCGGATTCCGATACTATGGGATTTGGAATTTTAATCGGAATTCAAGTCTATCGGATTCCATGTTTGTTCGGAATTGTCCTTTATCAGATTTGAGATGACCGGATTTCATGTTTTATCGGATTTGAACCTATCGGATTTGATCTAATCGGATTTTGGACACAATCGGAATTCTAACAATACCTATGCTAGGAATTTGTGAAGGCTGTGTTATGAAAGATCAACTCTTGGATGATTTGAAGATAATCATGAACTGATTGCCTTGGCTTATAAAAGGATGAATGTAATGTCTAAGCTAAGGAGTTGGATGAATTCACAAGATTATAGTAAGCAAAGAGTAATAGTGAATTGTGGTATATTGGTTTGAATATACATGAGTTGATATGTACTTGTGATTATATGTGCATATGTGTTTGATTATAGTATTGTGCTTATTGTGTATTGATTAAGCAAATACTGATTGTTAGTTGTTTGTTCAGGTGGAGACAAGACTCAGTAGTAAGAAAAGACTGAGTTGCCTGAACTGTTGAAGATATTGGTGAGTGGATATATATCTTGGATGTATAAGATATATCACCTGATTGTTTGCTCTTTTCTGTATATATACATGACGTTGTTGTGAGATCAGCTTGGCGGTTGTTATTCAGCTGGGCCTATGTTTAGAGATATACAGTATTAGTAGTTGTCTTGATTTGCATTTGTTGTAATCAAGAAGTGCTATTATTGTTGTCTGTTATAACTAGGCTATCGGTAAACCTATGCTTTGACCGGCATTTGGTTGAAGGTCCCGCAAGACCGCCGGTTCTCTTGTTTGTTTGAGCATTGTTGTTTTGGGCTTATGCCTTGTATGTTTGTGATATCTATTCTCTCACTTAGCTTTGTGCTAATCCCCCACTGTTGTATTTTTTTTACAGGATACTCCTGGTACGTGGATGATAGGAGTTGAACTGGAATTTTGGGACTGATCATAACTCTGATATCTAGTTGTTTTGTAAAGAGCCTGTTTTTAAGTAACACTGTATATGTTGTTTTGTAAATCAAACCGAGATTAAAGTTGTATTTTCTTTAGTATATTATATTATAAATGTGTTTTAGCTTCCGAGCGTATTACAAAGTAGTTGTAAAAGTACGGTGTTACACCATCAGATTTATCTCCTGCCAAGTCTGCGTCCGTGTATCTACTAACTTCTTGATTTCGGGTTCGTGCAAAGAATAATCCCTTTCCTGGATATGACTTTAAATATCGCATAATTCTATACACTGCTTTCATGTGATCTTCGTTTGGAGCATGCATGAACCGACTTACCACACTTACGGCATATGCAATGTCTGGTCGTGTATGTGACAAGTAGATTAACTTCCCTACTAGCATCTGGTACCTTTCTTTATCTGTGGGCACTTCGTCAGTTTTCGTTGTTAACCCGTGATTTAATTCGATAGGTGTATCAACGGGTTGACAATCCAACATGCCTGTTTCAGCTAATAAGTCTAATACGTACTTTCGTCGACACATTGTGATGCCCTGCTGAGACCTTGCAACTTCAATACCCAAGATGTCCAAGGTCTTTTAATTCAAACTCCGTTGCAAGAACAGTTTGTAACTTCATCATTTCTTCTTGATCATTTTCGGTTACTACCATATCGTCCACATACACAATGAGGGCTGTTATCTTGTCCCCTTTTGTCTTGACAAAGAGTATATGGTCAACATCACTTTGTTTGTACCCCTGCGCCTTCATAAAATTCGAAAACCTTCCAAACCAAGCTCGAGGTGATTGTTTTAGACCATATAACGCCTTTTTCAGTTTGCATACCTTATCACCACACCTTACGCCCGGTGGTGGATCCATGTACACCTCCTCTTCTAAATACTCATTCAAAAAAGCATTTTTCACATCAAATTGTCTTAACGGCCAATCTTTGTTTGCCGCTATAGATACCAGCACTCGAATAGTATTAATCTGTTGGATTATGTGCAGAGATAATTAACGGGCATATTGTATCCAATGTTATAAGAGACTAAAGGGTCACACTGCTACACACCCAATTCAGAACAGTTGGATTTCACCATAAATCTGTGTGGAAATAATTAATCAGTTAGATTAATTATTAAAGCGAAAGAGTAAATAATTAATCAGTTAGATTAATTATTAAAGAGATAAACGAATAATTAATCAGTAGTATTAATTATTGATAGATATAAATAATTATCCCGTTTAGATTAATTATTAGAAAGGAAATAAATAATAAATAGTTATTTATTATTTAAGGAGAATTAAATATTAAGTCTTTAATATTTAACGGACTAAGTTAATTAATAGTTAATTAATTAACTAGTAAAGTCCAGGGGGTCAAAGTGAAGAGATTGAAAGTTTAATTAAAACCAGCGGACTTTTAATTAAACGGGCTTAGGTCCAAGATAATCCTTATATAATATCTTTAAGCCTTAAGGATTAAGACAAGTGACACAAGGGATTAACCCTAGCCACCATCTCTCTCTCTCACGTCGACTACCTCTCTCCCTCACCCTCTCGAACTCGCAACTCTCTCTCTCTCGGTTTCTCTCTTTTGCGTCGAGATCGAAGAAGGCAAAACATCAAGGTGTTTTGCGTGTTTGGTAATCGAGGCAAGGCAAGTACACACACAAAGCTTTCGAGTTTTGTTGAAGGCTTGGTGATCCAGGAGCGGTCTAGCAGCCAGTTCAATCGGAGGTGCAGTAGTGGTGGACTATCTTTAGCAATCCTAAAGGTTTTGTTCAGGTATAATCTTGTAACCCTTTGATATGGACTGTTTTTGTAAGAAACTATGTTGATCAATTTAAAGTTTTAAAGATCCTAACCCTTTTGGGGTTTAGAGGGTTGTGTTCAATCCAGTTCCGCTTTTAGGATTGAACCAGTGGAATCAAACCCAGGTTTGACCAGTTTGTGTCATATGGTGGTTTGGTCAGGTTCAAAAAACCCTTCAGTGGTATCAGAGCCTCGGCTCTATGATCCATAGTTTCTAGTTTTATCTGTTTTTAGATTAAGGTTTCATTCTTGATTCTCTTTTTGTTCTTGGAAATTTCGAAAATCAAGAAGATAACAAAACAATTTGTTTTTGTTATCAGGTTTATCCTATTAATCAGGAAATTCAAACAGTTAGTTTGAATGGTTAAAAGGATCATGATTTTTGGATAAGAATGTTTTTTTGAGTTAAGATTAAATTAAACAGTTTGTTTAATCAATTAAACATAGTTAATCTAATTAGTTGATTTGTTTGATAGTCAAATGATCTTCTTCATCTTATTCTTCTCCTTTTAAGTTTTTTTTTCGAAAACGATAGGGATAAAAACAAGTTTTTCTGTTTTTATCCAGTTCATAAAAGGTTTGATTTTAACCAGTTAGGTTTAAACCAGGTTTGTGTTTAAACGGTTAAAAAGGATAAACTTTTTATCTAAAACTTTATCTTAACCAGTATTTTTGAACTTTCGTTTAAAAATGTTGAAATCAAGTTTTAGGATAATTAATTATTAATAAAACAAGTTTTTGTTAATATTAATAATTAATAGTTTTTGGTTATTGAATTAAATCCAGTGTTTAATCAGTATATTAAAACAATTAGTTTTAATAGATTAAAAAGGATTTAAATTTTTGTTAAATCGGAAAACGCAAACTGAAACCGTGACCAAAACTGTTAGCAGCGTGCCAATTACAACCCCTTTCTTAATTGTAATATTGTATTGGTTAGGGGAGGCATGCGTGCCATTTACAACCCCATTCAATATTGTATTTGTAATAGACTAGTGATAGTTTAATCCCTCTACCAAAATGGACTCGAAGAAGGCAATCAAGAAAATGGTGTTTTATACGCGAAGCGCGGACATTTCGAGGAGGTGTCAAGGCCGGTGGGAGCAACACATCAAGAAAGGCGAATCCAAGTCATTTTATCCTTAGGATTGACCTTAGGATTAGTTGGCAAAACTATAGGGTTTTATCTGCTTATTATTATTATCTGCGTGGTTGTGATTTATTTACTGCTTTTCATATATATGTATGGTATGTATATACATGCGTGTGATGGTAAATAAAATGGGTTTAATAACAGGTTGTTATTAAACAGTGAAAAACCAGGCTTTATGACAAACTAGAATATGACTTCAGTCTGGTAGTCGTATTAATTAAATTTTTTATAAATTTATAGTTTTGTCAAGGTTATAAGTTTGGAACTTATAAAAACCGTTTTGTGCACCTAAGTTCAGGTACACATATAAATCGTATTTTTGAAACAGTTAGTTTTAAAATGGTTTTTCAAAAACTGGAAAATTAAGTTTTTATTGAACTTAATTAAAACCAAAGAAAAATCTTAGATCAGTGTGCTACCCATCTAATGGTACACCTTGACCGTTAAACGGTACTCGGGTGTCGGAAGTGCCCAAACCTTGGGCATCCGGGTTCAAACCATTGCGGGAAAGGGCATGAAAGATTCTGCGATAATCGGGAGTCCCGGCCAGAATTCATGCTGTCTTAGGTGGTGCGATCTATTTTGGTGATAATCGGGAGTCCCGGCCCAAAAAGCACTAGAGTAGAGTTAAACATACTAGACTGGGTCTAAGTGCTCTACGAGGTTCTAGGAGTCGTATCAGTTAGGTACGATTGGTACAGGGTGTTACCTACCAGAAATAACATGACTTGGCGGGAAGTACTCAAACCTTGCGTCAAGTATGTGAAATATGGGTCCTAGGTCTAATATATATTGTTTATGGGTTTAATGATATATGTTGGAAAGTTTATTTGCAATTACTAATTAAACCGGGTTTTAATTTGTAGATGGCTACCAACGTTACCAATACTAATAACCTCTCACTCCGCTCTATCCTTGAGAATGATAAGCTCACCGGGTCCAACTTTCTCACTTGGGAGAGAAATCTCCGGATCGTGCTGAGGCACGAGAGAAAGTGGTATGTCCTAGAACAACCTCTAGGAAATCCCCCTGCCAGCAATGCCAGGGTAGAGGTCAGGGAGGCTTTTCAGAAGCGCTCGAATGACGCCCTGGATGTTAGCTGCCTCATGCTTGCAACTATGAGTCCAGAGTTGCAATCAAGCATGATGGAAACTCCTGCCTATGACATGATCCGCCAGCTGAGGGACATGTTCCAGGAGCAAGCCCGCACAGAGCGTTATGATGCCACTAGGGCATTTAACTCGTGCAAGATGGCAAAGGGGACCTCGGTCAGTGACCATGTCATGAAAATGAAAGGTTACATGGACCACCTAGAGAGACTTGGGCACCCAGTACCGTTGCAGCTAGCAACGGATACGATACTCAACTCGTTGTCAGATGACTATAAGCCTTTTATAGTCAACTACAACATGAACAACATGGAGAAATCCGTGGCTGAGTTGCATTCCATGCTCAAGACTGCTGAGCAGAGTATCGGGACCAAGTCTAAGGACATTCTTATGGTGGGACATGGTGGACGTAAGAAGAGGAAGGGGCGCAACGGAAAGGGAAAGGGCAAGGCCCAGCCCATCCAGAGTGCACCCAGGGCTAGTAACGACAACAAGGGCAAGAAGCCGAAGCCAAACAAGGCAAGGACCGATAATCGGTGCTTCAGGTGCGGCGAGGCCGGACATTGGAAACGAGATTGTCCGAAAGGTCAAGAGGCAGAAGGCAAGTCTGGCTCCTCAGATATTGCGTGATTAGCTTCATTGTCACTTTCCACTTGTAAAAGTTTTTACGAGTATTCTAATATCTTGCAATCGTTTATTGCAGGAGGAGATGGAAAGTGATGCGGCCCAGCATGAGAAAATCCCACGTGCAGCTCACAGATATTATAAATTTTTTTATTTCCTAGTTTTTAAACTTTTTAAGTTTATTTGAACAAATTTCATATTATTTATGGATACTTTTAAGTTTATGGAAATTTAATTTTTGGTTCATATCCGTGCACGTGTTCTTATTGTATGAATCATGATTAGTTCAGTTGTGACTAAAAGAGTGCCAATAAGTCAAAGTCTTGACTTGATTGGTGATTCATAATAATCTTATGCTATGATTTGTTGAAGTTATATAAATGATGGCTCCACTTTTTCAGATGCTTAAATAAACAAGTATTGTTTATAAAATTAGATAGTTTTTTCTAATTTAACAAGTGTTTAAGTTATTTATGAAAAGTGAATGTTCAAAGTCTTGAACTAAATAGAAATGATAGTTATTATTTCTAAGAAAAATAGTTTTTGATAAAACGTTTAAAAAGGTATAAAAGTGATTATAATAGTTATTATAATCAAGCAATTTTATACTAAATGTTTTAAGGAAAGAAATTTAAGATGCCATTATGAGTGTTTCATACTTGTGATCATGGTAAGTTTAATGAAACCATTTTCCGTAATTGGAAAGATGGATATATGGAAGATCCAAGTTCTTGATTTCATAAAACAAATTTCTTGCAAAAACTAAGTTTTCTTTAAAACATGTGTTTGGAACACAAGTTTTAGGCATGGTAGTCAAGGATTGACTAAGGCCTAAAAGGATGTTTTTTAAAGAATGCACTTTTTCATAAAAAATAGTGGAAGCACCTGACTAATGTATTTATCAGAGTTAATAAAAGTTTTTTTTAACCAGTGTGATAAATACAAGTTTTGAGCTTTTAGAGTATATAATTATTGGATGTTTTTAGAAGCTATCTAAAACAGTAAGTTCTTCAGAAAGAACTAATCCGAGGGATGCATGATTTATTGAGAGGTACTCGATAAAGATATCATTGCAAGTTTTTGAGTCAAGTTATGACTTAAACAAAATTATACTCATTAAGCTCAGTAGGTCAGCTTAATTAAATGTTGTTGGTTGGTTAACGTTAGAAATGATAAAATAGGATGTTCTTTAACATTCTTAGTAATGATATTAGATTAGTGTTGGCATACACAGGGAATCTAATTTCAAGGTCCTTACAAGTAGGTGTAAGAAAGTTTTATTGTTTCAAATGGATAAATCTAGTAAGATTTAATTTATCTACAAATGTAATTAAAGTTTTTAATTACAGGGAGGTTATTTTGTAAAATCAAAAACTTTGGAGTTATTTCTAGTTCTCTCCAAGTTTAAGGAATTTTATAAAATAAGTAAGTCTAGAAGTATTCTTAGGTTGCAAGAATGATTTCTAGCAAAACCAAGAAGGAGTACTCCAAAGTACTAGTCTTGTGTTTTAGGGTTTATAACCATATTATTTTCTTTGTAATCCGTGATAAGTTACAATGAAAAATAATAAGTAATTCAGATAAACACCATGAATCGAGTCAGTGAAATGGTAGAAATTATACATCTTTATTCCACAGAGGAATATGGAAGGGTGTAGAAACTAGTTTCATTGTTCTTCACAATTTTGTATGTTTTGGTTTATCCAGGAATAAACTAGGTTTATTCAAAACATCATCCGTGACTACTTATCGTGGTGGGAACTATGATAGGGCTATAAAGTCATCGTAATTTTGGGGTAGATTCGATAGTTTATCGAATATAGCTGCGAACGTTTTTTGCGGACCAAAATTTACGGATATTCGTTAGGGTTACGAATATTGGATTGACCCACCGTGAAAAATACTTCGTGGATTCGTGTCAAAAGTATTTATCACATAGGTTATCCTCAAGCCTGAGGTATTTGATTTGGGATGCGGTAACTGTTGTCTTCTTAGCGCGTTCTAACGCCACGCCGTAACAGGGTGGTCATAAGGGGCGTGTGTAGATTCAGTGGGAGCCGTGTTGCCAAATGCAAATATGCAAGATGGTAATTGCACCTCTTTTTTAGGAGAGATATTTCCGAGCCCCTTGACTGATTAGAGAAACTGGTAAGTGCATGGCCGTGCCCAAACGAAGTGATCTGTTCTTTGTCGTTTATCACGCAGTTTCAAGATCAAGTATGTCATGAACAAATTCTTGAGTCTCTGAGTTGACTTTTTCCATGCTCATGCTCAAAATTGAAATATCGCGCTGCAAGGGACAAACCTATATATATGCAATCTTGTATATATAAAAACGTACCCATTCATAAACAGGGAGTTTATGATAGTTTAGTTTATAAACAGTTAGTTTATAACAGGTCACTTCTAAGCAGGTTGCTTATGAAGTTTTATCACAAGTTACTTTGGGGTATAAGAGTTCTTATAACCTGGTTATCCTAAGTGTCTGGCTAAGGACCTCCTTAGGCTAACAATGTGCAGTAACTGTTACTTATCTTGCACAAGTGGGAGTCTGTTGGATTATGTGCAGAGATATTTAACGGGCATATTGTATCCAATGTTATAAGAGACTAAAGGGTCACACTACTACACACCCAATTCAGAACAGTTGGATTTCACCATAAATCTGTGTGGAAATAATTAATCAGTTAGATTAATTATTAAAGAGAAAGAGTAAATAATTAATCAGTTAGATTAATTATTAAAGAGATAAACGAATAATTAATCAGTAGTATTAATTATTGAGAGATATAAATAATTATCCAGTTTGGATTAATTATTAGAAAGGAAATAAATAATAAATAGTTATTTATTATTTAAGGAGAATTAAATATTAAGTCTTTAATATTTAACGGACTAAGTTAATTAATAGTTAATTAATTAACTAGTAAAGTCCAGGGGGTCAAAGTGAAGAGATTGAAAGTTTAATTAAAATCATCGGACTTTTAATTAAACGGGCTTAGGTCCAAGATAATCCTTATATAATATCCTTAAGCCTTAAGGATTAAGACAAGTGACACAAGGGATTAACCCTAGCCACCATCTCTCTCTCTCACGTCGACTACCTCTCTCCCTCACCCTCTCGAACTCGCAACTCTCTCTCTCTCAGTTTCTCTCTTTTGCGTCGAGATCGAAGAAGGCAAAACACCAAGGTGTTTTGCGTGTTTGGTAATCGACGCAAGGCAAGTACACACACAAAGCTTTCGAGTTTTGTTGAAGGCTTGGTGATCCAGGAGCGGTCTAGCAGCCAGTTCAATCGGAGGTGCAGTAGTGGTGGACTATCTTTAGCAATCCTAAAGGTTTTGTTCAGGTATAATCTTGTAACCCTTTGATATGGACTGTTTTTGTAAGAAACTATGTTGATCAATTTAAAGTTTTAAAGATCCTAACCCTTTTGGGGTTTAGAGGGTTGTGTTCAATCCAGTTCCGCTTTTAGGATTGAACCAGTGGAATAAAACCCAGGTTTGACCATTTTGTGTCATATGGTGGTTTGGTCAGGTTCAAAAAACCCTTCATAATCTTTGTGACTGGAGCAAACGTGTCCCCATAATTGATTCCATATTTCTGGGTGTACCCTTTTGCGACCAACCTTGCCTTGTATCTTTCAACCTTCCCTTCGGCATTCAGCTTAACTGTATATATCCACCCGCATCCCACAGTTTTCTTTCCGGGGAGAAGAGATACAAGTTCCCAAGTGTGGTTTCGTTGTAATGTCTCCATCTCTTCGTTCATGGCCTTCTTTCATTTTGGATCTTTCTGAGCCTCTTGCACCGTATTTGGGATAGCTACGGATGATAGCTCATTTACGAGCAAAGCCTGAGATTTTGCCAATCTATGTGTTGAAACATAATTATTTATTGGATATTTCGACTTTGACTTCAGATCAGGTTGGTACTACTTTCGTGGAATCCCTCTATTTTGTCTTATGGGATACCTGGGCTCGATGTTGGTATCCTGAGTCATCTGTATTTCCTGTGAAACAACATTGTTAGGAGAAACAGATGTAGGTGGTTCAGGTGGTGTACCTTGTGGGGTGTTCGGATCTGGCTCACTAGTAGTTGAGGGTTGTTGTGTACTATATTGATTTTCAGATAAATCTCCATCACCTTCAACTCCCCCTGTATCAATATCATCTACTCCAATGTTGTTGTCATGGTCTTGTACAACCTGTTCTCTTGTTGAATCGTTCGGTTGGTGCATGTTTTCCTCATCCTGGTTTGATCTCTCCCCCTGAGGGAAACATTCATGACCGAAATAAGAGACATTTTCATGAAAGCTTACATCTCGAGTGATCATAACACCTGTAACCCTTCTTAAATTCAGCATACCCCAAAAATACGCACCGGGTAGCTCGAGGTTCGAGCTTTCCGATGTTTTATTGTACGTATGAAGTGCACCCGAAAATTCTCGGCTCAGGATTTGGTCTTGTTGGGACTTTGGTCAGATCATGCATCCTTTGAATTGGTGTGCTAAAGTCAATAACTCTCGAAGGAGTTCTATTCATTATGTATGCCGCCGTACGAACTGCTTCACCCCAATATTGGCGTAGAACCTTCATGTCAAATAATGAGGCCCGCACAATTTCTAGTAAATGTCTGTTCCTCCTCTCAGCAAGGCCATTTTGTTAAGGTGTGCCAGCACATGATGTTTAATGTCGGATAGAGTTTTAGTTACAAATATTTACCATCTCTTGGTTGACATATTCACCCCCGTTATCGGATTGAAGAATCCTAATTGTACATTGATATTGTGATTTTACCAATTTGTACAATTCTTGAAATACCCCACATACCTCTCCTTTATTTTTTAGAAGAGAAACCCATATCATCCGAGTGCATTCATCAATAAATGTAACAAAGTAACGAGCACCATTAGGTGTGGGGATTCTAGTAGGACCCCACACATCAAAATGAATCACCATAAAGGGAGTTAGGGTTTTATTTTCACTAGGATTGTATGAAATTCTATGGCTTTTAGCCATTTCACAAATATCACAATCAAATTCATCATCCTTCTCATTAAAAAATAAACTGGGTTTCAATTTTTTAAGGTAACTAAACGACACATGTCCTAGTCTACGATGCCATAACCACGATAAAGATTTATTTTCTTGATTCATTCCGGTGTTGTGAGCTTCAGACTTTCTCTCATCTTCAAGATAGTACAACTTCCCTTTTCTAATACCAGAGCCAAGAATCAGATGAGTTGCAATGTCCTGGAACACACATTTTCCAGGGCAAAAAGTTACATAACAATTTAATTGATTCGTAATTTGAGTAATAGATAACAGATTAGATCATAGGGATGGGACAACGAGGACGGTATCCAAGTTTATCGAACCAGACACTTGCGCTGGCCCTTCACCTGGAACATGTGCTACTCCCTCATTCGCTGTTGGGATAACGGACTGTTTTGGGAGGTACGTAGATACAAGCTTCGAAGGATCATTTGTCATGTGGTCTGTTAGTGCATACATGGTCACACATTAATAAATGCACTCCTTATTTTGATGATGATAAAAATATGAACAAGTAATATTATTGCTTATCAAATTTATTCATATGTTCATATGCTACATTCTTTAAAGATCAACAAACCTAAAATTAAGGATCAAGTGAAGAACAAATAATTGAAGACTTCAATTCAACAAGAAAAGAAGAAATCAAGATAAATCAACATTCACGGTCGATACCACGGTCGACCGTGAATCAACCGTCGCTGCTCAGCTCACAACTCTTAAATGTTGTTCTTCTTCAAGTCAACCGAACTCGTACTCAACAAGTGAAGATGACATCTTCAAAGCCGATGACGAAGATATCTACAAACAAGAGTTCGAATTATATGAGCTTACAAATAAAATAATTAAATAAGTTTAAGTTTTTATAAAAACTTTTATAAAAATGGATAATTTTTTTATAAACTTATTGGTGTTGGTTGATTAAATCTAAGAGCTTTCCATTTTAGCAAATACCAAACACAATCCTAATTTGAAACAATACACAACCATATTTGGAAAAGGAATCTCCCAAAGAGGTAAAATTCAACATGCTTTGTGTATTGGTTTCCAAACTTCCATATATGTGTTTAAATTCAAACTTTAAGAGTATGGGATCAACCAACCTTTTGAACATATACTTTTCAGTTGATTTTTATGGTAAAAATGAGTTGAGTGTGGTTTTAAATAAAGTCCAACGTCTATATTGCAAAGAACAAGAAAGTTCAGGTGTCTCACGGTTTTAGCCACGGTCGACCGTGGATAGACCGTGAGGGTTCTGGACAGCTTTTGGACTTTCACCTTTTTCCTTATTTAAACCAACTCAAACCTCATTTTTTAGCATCTCTTGCTCAAACAAAAAAACACATAACATATATTCTTATCTTGTGAGCTCATATTCTTTGATAATTCATCTATCATTCAAGATCAAGATTCAAGCAAGAGCAAAGCTTTCAAAGCTTAAACACTACATCATCTTTCTATATATTTTGTAATAGTGTAAGGATCAACTCTAGCCTTTCAAATTAGAGTGAAGTAAGGATCATCTCTAGCCTTTAGAATTAGAGAGAAGTGAGGATCAACTCTAGCCTATAGAATTAGAGTGAAGCAAGGTTATCTTTACCTTACTTGCAAGTTTGAAGTGTTAATTCTTGCAAGTGAAAAAGAGACGTGTAAAAGGTTTATCTCTACCTTCAAAGAGAGAAGCTAGTGGAGCAAACTCTTGGTGGGTGAGGCCAAGGAGTGGATGTAGTGCAAGTTTGTTAACACTTGCATGAACCACTATAAATCTCTTGTCTACTCTTGGTGATATCTCTCTACTCTTACTCTTTTCATTTCAAGTATATATATATTAGTTGTGTTATAAACTTCAAGAAAAATCTTTTTAACACAACTTATAATTTTTATAAGTGTAAAAATTGATAAACTAAGTTAAAGAACCTATTCACCCCCACTCTAGGTTCTAACATGGTCGGTTGCCCCGGTGTCAATAATCCATGTATTGTTTATAGAGTGAGTAAGATTTGACATACTAGAATCTTCGAATTTCTCCGTGTGAGCGGCAACCGACGATGATTGATCTCCATTCTTTGTTGTTGTTAACCCGGTTTGACCCACCTTCCTTCGAGGTTTCTTCAAAAAATCCCACCATTCGGGATACCCGATAATTTCGTAGCATCGCTGTTTAGAATGCCCTTCTTCCCCACAGTGAGCACATACCAAATTATTGTTACCTTTGCTATTCCAGTTCTTTCCCTTCGTTGGTCTGTTTCGAGTTGCCAGATTAACAACATTATCAGGTTCACTTTTTGGTTCATCCATAGTAGTCCGCTGATTTTGATCTTTACGTACAAATGCATAGCATGATTCTAGATCCAAAGGTGAATCTTTTCTCAAGATTTCACCTCTAGCCTGATTGAATTCATGGTCGAGACCTGCTAAGAAAATGTGAACTCGAAGACGTGCTATAGTTTTATGAACAAACACTACTTGGTTAACATTATCTTCTTGAGTCATAAGGCGGGTATCGATTTCTTGAAAAATACTAATGAGTTCGTTGTAGTACGTAGGAAGGGGTCTTCCATTCTGCTGTGTATTAAACGATCTTCGGTTTAATTCGAACAATTGCGTCTCGTCTGACCCATCATAGAAGGTCTTCGCAACAGCTTCCCATATTTCTTTCACGGTTTGAAGTCGAATAAATCTCGGGATCAAGGTAGGGCTCATTGAATCAATAAGCCAACTCTTGACCCAATTGTTCTCCACAAGCCAAGACTCCAATTTCTTGTCTCCTGCAGCAGGTTTTATCGAAGCACCGGTTAGGAAACCTGACTTGTATCTTGCTCCTATTCGCATCTCCATCAACTGTGACCACAGTTGATAATTCGTGTCATCCAAGATGATCCCTGTTGGAAACGGAGCATCATGGACGTTCTGCACTATGACTCGCGGTTTGTCTGCGGTACTTTCCTTGTCTGCCATGACGTCTATTGATTTTATGGTATGGGATTATTTTGGAGTTTAGATTCGGTATCGCTCTGATACCATGTGAATCAGAGTTCTTCTGACTGGAAATTCGTGGCTTCTATTTTCAATATTCAATGAAGAAGGATACGTACATATATATAGGAATACAACACCTTTGGAACCCTAGCTAACAAACCTATAGATAAGGACAAGATATACATTAAAACAAAATTAGGAGATAGATAAAATCTATCCCGAGAAGTCGGCTCTCGCCAACAGAAGGATAAAGTAGAGAAAAGAATAGGAAAATATATCATTTTTCAATGACTATGAGTTGTGTTTAGTATAATCCATATAAAAAACATAGTCCTAAATTTTAATATTTAATCAAATGTGATTCAATATAAAATCACATATGATTCATTATACAATCACATGTGATGGTAAAATCATTACATGTTAATTATGAAAATGTCACTCCGCCAAATTTTTAAAATTCAATCTGGACCATTGGTGGGGCTGATCCAAGGGGCTAATATTAGTCCTTCAAGACTATACAATAAGTATGGACTATATTGAACATTTCTCCAATGACTATATGGTAAAAGGAGTTGTGATCTTTTCACCCTCATAGTGATAACCTTTTTATCTAATCACCATACAAACATTTAAAAAAAAAGAGAGAATGAGAGAGTAAGAGATAAAGTTTCAAATTTTATTGAGATACGTATCTTGAAGACATCATTTAGTCATTTTCGCCAGCCCTAATAGGTATCAAGGTAATGTGTCCAATGACACTTGCATACCAATCTCCCACCCGGCTTTGTAGGCAACCCTTTCCCACCCCTTAAGGGTGTGTAGAGTGCATGTTCTCTCTAGCTTAAGGCATTGGTCCCACCACCCTCACACACTTTGGTACTGTCCTTTAAACCCTTTTTACCATAGATGTTTAGAACAACACGATGAGAAAGAAAGCCAAAGAGAGATTGATGAAGGATAATACTGAGATAAAGTGAGATAGGTATTTTTAAAATTAGTGGGATGGATTCGGATGTTACAAGAGTATTATGTCATGCTCATGTGACAAGTGGGAGGGAGGTTGAGAAGAGAGGAGTATGGGTATATATGAGTCGAGCTTTTCTCGAATAACTAGAGCTCGACTCGTTCAAGTTGAGCTTTATCGAGTTTGAGTTTGAGTTCGGGTTCGAGCTCAAAAAAACAAGCTTGAATTATTTCAAAAGTCGAGCTCGAGCTTCTAAGAACTCGGCTCGAATCCTTATCGAGTTTTTCGAGCCTTGTATAATATATGTATATTTATTTATATATGTAATATATGTGTATGATGGGTTAATACTAAAAGGGAGTACTTATTGAAATAAATCAACATTATATATGTTCTATTTATAATAAGTAATTACTAAAAAATTATTAATTTCAGAATTTATCTATTTTTTCAAATAACTTGGTTTTTGAATTTAATTTTTTTATATTATTTCGAGCTTTTCAACCTGAGCTCGAGCTAATAATGTATCCTGTCGAGCCGAGCTCAAGCTTCAACTATAAAAGCTCGTCAAGCTATCGAGCGGATTGCCTAGGAGACCGGAAAAGCGAAGATAACGAAGACAGGAGCCTAGCTAGAGTTTAACATAAAGTTTCGAGCCGAGCACGAGCTTGATTTGACTCTTTTACACCCCTAGGAAGGAGACTCCTCACAACCTAAGAGCAACCATGATGGTCATCCTGTAACCAAGTAGGGGAGGAGAAATGAGAAAATCACTGAGTGGGAGAGAAGAAGAGAAAATAGGAGAAAGAAGCGTAGGGAACAGATGAACATTGTCGGAATTTGAAAGATGAAAGAGGGGAATGACATATGCTAGTGTGATAGAAAGATGGAGTAAAAGGAGAGACCACTCTTCTTGTTCTAACATAGGCATAAGGCATGCCCTTGGATCTCTTATAAGTATATTTAATATCACATGACACCATTATATTATACTGACTAGATCAGATGTCCGTATGATATACTAATTGGTTTAAAAAGTGATAAAGGCGTCAAAACCCAAACCATAGTTGGAATCTTCGACATCGGGTTGATGACATATGTGATGGCAGAAACGTGGTATCGTGATACGAAGATATACAATTATATTTTTATACATGACATCATCACTATTGTTATAATAGGGCAACTAATTATATTCTTTATTGATTATTATTAAAACGAAGTTATTTTATAATGAAAAATTTTAAAATGATAAAAAAAACAATTTGGTTATATATAGTATTTTAAAATGTTATAAATGATAAATATGATATTTGTAAATAAGACTGGACAAATTTGATAGTATTAAAGTTTAAAACGCGACATATGAAATTGCTTTTATAATTTTGATTTAATTTTGAAGACGAAAAGTTACAATTGAAATCCCGATTCTAATTAAATAAACTGTTAAAGTTAAATAATTAAATTTATTTTATTAACTAAAGAGTTAGAATCATTTTATAAATTTAATACATCTTTATTTTATTTTAAAATTTTGATTTTATACCTAAAATATTAAAGAACATGTCCTCGAAAAATATATTGAAGATTTTTTATACACACTATTATACTATAACGTAATAAATAACATATATTTAATAAACAGGTTATTGAGTTATTCTATGCAAAAATAAAGTTTTACACATCACCTAGTTTTTATGTTTTTAAATATCCTATAAGGGAAAAATGAACATATATTTACGTGAAATAATGACATCATCCCCATAAGTCTTCAAATTGCAATAACAAACCTAAAAAATTATAATAGCTTTATATTTTATTATAGGGTAAATCTATTGAGCCTCGTTAGTAGTAGTATAAATAGTCTTTTTGATGTGATATACGTGAGTGTGTGACATGTATTAAAAGTTGTAATTAATTAATTTGACATGTGTTTTATGTGAGACGAGGGGACCCAAATAGTAGCACCCTTTATCGTATTAGTTATTAAAAATTTATTAAAGTTGTTACTTTTTGTTATTGCATACTTAACTTTGAAACTACAATCTAGTGTACTAAACTAAAGTATCAAAAATCTACCATTTAATTTATTGAGAAACATAGTGACATGCTAGTAACATACTATTAAAGGTCATGATACATTAAATGGTTTATTTCAAAACTTCAGTACATTAAATGATAGTTTTCAAAGTTGAACACATACAATAATAACTCTCCCCTATATGATGTTACCAGAACTACCTGTGTATTGCACAGATTTGTACTATTAGTATGTTTGGTATGGAGCTTTTTGAAGCTTATTGGAGCTGGCAGCCTTTTTTATTGAAATAAAAAGCTACAAGTGTTGTTCGGATGAAAAAGCTAGAAGCTTTTTTTTTAAACAAAAAAACTCTAAAACAAAAGGCTTCTTGAAGTAGCTTTTAGTTGGAAGTTTTTTTATATACCAAATTACCTAAATACCCTCTTTAGTTATTTTATAATTAATCCTATTTTTATAATTCGTCTTTTTTTGTCATTTTATATTATTAAGTTCCAGTTACCAGCTAATTTGCCAAACGCATACATAAATAAAATAAACAACTTTCAACTCAAGCTACCAGCTAATAACTACTGCCACCGACTACTTCCGCCAAACATAACTTATGTGTCAAAATTAAATTCATCAATATTGTATATTAACTATTAAGGAGAGAAACGTGTCAAAAGAGCTCATTCAACCATGGTATGGCAATATTAAATTCATCAACATGGCTCTTTCAGATAGCTTGTCATTCATTAGCTTAACAATTCATATAATATGATTATGGTCTTCATCTGATGCTTTGATGGTGATGACTTTAATATTGTTACAATTTTCTTCAAATTCTTTATCTGGGTTTTGTTTTTCTGATGTTATTTTCTCCCCAACATGAAGAGATTCAGCCTTCTCATCCTTGCTTTTACCCCAGATAACAAGATAAAGCCCTGCAACTATCACAATTGCTCCAATAACCCTGTCAATTCAAGATATTAATTTCCTAGCTACCTTAATATTACTTTATGTTTAATCTAAGAATATTCAACCAAATTAACAAGCTAAGAAATTTTAAAAACACCTTCCTGTTGGGCTTATTATTATTAGTATTTGGGTTTCCAAATATGAGGAATAAAAAAAAAGCCCATTTGTCAAGGCCCAAGCCCATTTCATTTAACCTATTTCTTATTGTTATTACAGCAGATGAGAGAGGAATTCACAAGAGAGAGTGAGCTGCAGAAAAAGAGAGAAAAGAAAGAGGCATTTTCGGAGGTTACTGTTCATCCGACCCAGCCGCACTGTTTTGACGATCACCGGAGATTGCACCGTCGGATCATTTTCATTTTTGGACAGAAGCTTCCTGACATATAAAGGAAGATTTTGACCGTTGGGAATTTGATTTTGAGGCCTGGAAGTTTAGTTTTTATACCCGGGCAGATTGCAGTTTTTGGTGATGTTCTTCATTTCTTCTCTTTGATTGTTTCCATATATCTTGATGTTTGATTCCAAGGTTATGATGATTGTTGTATGCCTCTAGTTTTTATCTAGAGAAGACTTTGTATACCTCTCTTATTGATAGTGGATTTTAAGCGGCACTAGGTGTCCCGTGGTTTTTACCCGGTTTGGGGTTTTCCACGCTAAAATTCGTGTGTTCATTGTGTGGTTGATTACGTATATATTTCCTGCATTTTGGGGCTGTTTTGGAACTGATTTAGGGCTGCCATAAGTTGGTTTATAATTTAGGAGATATACCTTAGTTGTTTGTATCCTCACGGGTTCATACGGGTCGGGAAAAAGTTTACCAAACGAAGGTTGCTTCCGCGTTAATTTTATACCGTTGTGGTGTTGATATATATAGTTTTTCCCATTAAAGTGGTATCAGAGCCACATCGGCTCTTGATTGGGATAAACCTGTTTGAACGATGGAAACTAATACAACTAGGATGGTTAACTTGAATGGTTCAAATTATCATGTTTGGAAAGGAAAAATGGAAGATCTCCTTTATGTTAAAGACTACTACTTGCCTGTATTTTCTGAAGAAAAACCTGAGAACAAAACAGATGCAGAATGGTCTATTTTGCATAGACAGGTTTGCGGGTATATTAGGCAGTGGGTAGATGATAATGTTTTGAACCATATTAGTGGGGAGACACATGCCCGTACTCTTTGGAACAAACTTGAACAGTTGTATGCTCGAAAAACTGGGAATAACAAGTTGTTCTTGATTAAGCAAATGATGAGATTAAAGTACACTGATGGGTCTCCTGTTACTGATCACTTGAATGTTTTTCAGGGTATTATAAATCAGCTTGCAGGTATGGGTATCAAGTTTGAAGATGAGATTCAAGGCTTATGGCTTCTTGGTACATTACCAGATTCTTGGGAGACTTTTAGGACATCTTTGTCCAACTCAGCACCAGATGGTATTATCACCATGGAATTGGCTAAAGGCAGTATCCTGAATGAAGAAATGAGAAGAAAGTCACAGGGTTCTTCTTCACAGTCAGATGTATTGGTCACAGAAAGGCGGGGGAGAAGTCAAAGTAAAGGCCCAAGCAACAGAGGTAATCACCGCAGTAGTTCCAGCAAAGGAAAATTTGCTGATGTTGAGTGTTATCACTGTGGTAGAAAAGGACACACTGTACGGTTTTGCAGACAGTTGAAAAAAGAGAACAAGAAGAAAAACTACAACAATCAGAAGAACAATAACAAGAAAGATGATGACGGTGGTGACAAGCCTGAGGTAAATACTACTACCGATGAGTTCTTTGTTTGTTGTGATTATGATATGGTTAACCTTGCGTGTGATGATTCGAGTTGGATTCTTGATAGTGGAGCTTCGTGTCATGTTGCAACACGAAGGGATTATTATTCATCTTACACTCCAGGTGATTATGGTGTTGTTAGGATGGGTAATGCTGGGTTATCAAAGGTTGTTGGTATTGGAGATGTTTGCTTGAAGTTTGATACAGGGATGGAATTGGTTTTGCGTAATGTAAAACATGTCCCAGATATGAGACTCAATATTATCTCCACAGGTCTACTTGATGAAGATGGTTACTACAACGGTTTTGGTAATGGTTTGTGGAAACTTACTCTCGGATCATTGATTGTGGCAAGAGGTAAAAGGGAATCAAATTTATACATGACACATCCGAAGATCTCCAAGAACATTGTCAATGCTGTAGACAATGATGATATGGCCGAGTTATGGCATAAGAGACTTGGTCACATGAGTGAAAAGGGAATGTCTATTCTTTTAAAGAAGAATGTGTTATCCGATGTGCATGATATTAACTTGAAGAAATGTTCTCACTGTTTGGCAGGAAAGCAAACTAGGGTTGCTTTCAAAAGTCATTCTCCCTTCAGAATGGAGAACAAACTTGATCTTATTCATTCCGATGTTTGTGGTCCTATGAAGACTAGAACACTTGGTGGGTGTTCCTATTTTGTTACTTTCATCGATGATCATTCAAGAAAGGTATGGGTCTATACCTTGAAGTCTAAAGATCAAGTGTTAGATGTGTTTAAGCAGTTTCATGTTTTAGTTGAGAGGCAGACAGGGAAGAAACTTAAATGTATTCGAACAGATAATGGTGGTGAATACATTGGCCCCTTTGATGCTTATTGTAGAGAGCAAGGAATTAAACACCAGAAGACTCCTCCAAAGACACCACAGTTAAATGGCCTGGCAGAGAGGATGAACAGAACTTTGGTTGAGAGAGTCAGATGCTTACTTTCACATGCAGGATTACCTGTTTCCTTTTGGGGTGAGGCTTTGAATACGGCGGTACATGTTATTAATCTAACCCCTTGTGTTCCTTTGCGTTTTGATGTTCCTGACAGGGTTTGGAGCGGCAAAGATGTTTCATACCGTCACTTACGAGTCTTTGGATGCAAGGCATTCGTGCATATTCCCAAAGATGAAAGATCAAAGCTAGATGTGAAGACTAAGCCATGTGTATTCCTCGGTTATGGTCAAGATGAATTTGGGTACAGGTTGTATGATCCAGTTCAGAAGAAACTTGTTCGAAGCCGAGATGTAGTGTTTGAGGAAGATCAAACCTTGAAAGATGTTGAGAAGGCCGATAAAGAGACAGTTCCTCAACATAATGATGATCTTATTGATTTGGATCCGGTTCCTCCTAAATATGTTGATTCACATTTAGGAAATGATGCTCAGAATGATGAAGAACAGGGTGCTGATGATGTTAATGGTGATGCTCAAGAGCAACCAGAGTTAGATGAAGACATTCATCCAGAGTTACCAGTACCGGATATGCCACCATTCGTACCGCTTAGGCGGTCTACTAGAGATCATCATCCTTCCACACGATATTCTGCTGATGAGTATGTTTTACTCACTGATGGGGGAGAGCCTGAATGTTATGCAGAAGCTATGGAAGATGAGAACAAGAAAGAATGGTTCGAGGCCATGCAAGATGAGATGACTTCCTTGCATGAGAACAATACCTTTGAGTTGGTGAAGTTGCCTAAGGGCAAGAGAGCTTTGAAAAACAAGTGGGTTTTCAAACTCAAGACTGAAGAGCATACTTCTAGGCCGAGATACAAGGCTAGATTGGTGGTTAAAGGCTTCAGTCAGAAAAGAGGTATTGATTTTGATGAGATTTTCTCTCCAGTCGTGAAGATGGGATCTATTCGAGTTGTTCTTGGTTTAGCGGCTAGCCTTGATCTTGAGGTTGAGCAAATGGATGTCAAGACAGCTTTTCTTCATGGGGATCTGGATAAGGAAATCTACATGGAGCAACCTGAAGGTTTTCAGGTTAAGGGTAAAGAAAACTATGTATGCAGACTTCAGAAAAGTTTGTATGGGTTGAAGCAAGCACCAAGACAGTGGTACAAGAAATTTGAGTCGGTCATAGGGAAGCAAGGCTACCGGAAGACCTCTTCAGATCACTGTGTTTTCTTTCAGAGATTTGGTGATGATGACTTCATCATCTTGTTGCTTTATGTTGATGATATGCTGATTGTTGGGAAGAACATTGGAAGAATTACCCAATTGAAACTTGATTTGAGCAAGTCTTTTGCTATGAAAGACTTGGGCCCAGCAAAACAAATTCTTGGCATACGGATTACTCGAGATAGAGTTGCCAAGAAGTTGCATATATCACAAGAGCAATATATAGAGAAGGTGCTTCACAGGTTCAACATGGATAAAGCTAAAGTGGTTAGTTCTCCTCTTACTAACAACTTTAAGCTAACTGATAAAGATTGTCCTTCTACAGAGAAGGAGATTGAAGAAATGGATGGAGTTCCATATGCCTCAGCGGTTGGTAGCTTGATGTATGCTATGGTGTGTACTAGGCCGGATTTAGCTCATGCAGTTGGTGTTGTCAGTCGGTTTCTATCAAATCCTGGCAAGAAGCATTGGGAAGCGGTTAAATGGATATTCAGATATCTGCGAGGTACTTCCAAATTGGGTATCACTTTTGGAAATGATCAGCCCATGCTTATTGGATACACTGATTCTGATATGGCCGGAAATAAAGACAACATGAAATCCACTTCTGGATATTTGATGACTTTTGCAGGGGGAGCTGTTTCATGGCAATCAAGATTGCAAAAGTGTGTTGCGTTGTCTACAACTGAAGCTGAGTATATGGCAGCAACAGAAGCTGGCAAAGAACTGTTATGGTTGAAAAGGTTTTTACAGGAGCTTGGTTTCATGCAAAAACGATATGTGGTTCTTTGTGATAATCAAAGTGCTATTCATCTTGCTAAAAATTCTATGTTTCATAAAAGAACAAAACATATTGATGTACGGTATCATTGGATTAGAGATGCCATTGAAGATGGTTTGTTTGAACTTGATAAAGTTCACACCGATGATAATGGTTCCGATATGTTGACAAAGGCGTTAGCAAGGGAGAAGCTCAAGATATGTTGCTTGATCGCCGGGATGGCGAATTCTTCCTCATAATTGAAAAGGGGGAGATTTGTTGGGCTTATTATTATTAGTATTTGGGTTTCCAAATATGAGGAATAAAAAAAAAGCCCATTTGTCAAGGCCCAAGCCCATTTCATTTAACCTATTTCTTATTGTTATTACAGCAGATGAGAGAGGAATTCACAAGAGAGAGTGAGCTGCAGAAAAAGAGAGAAAAGAAAGAGGCATTTTCGGAGGTTACTGTTCATCCGACCCAGCCGCACTGTTTTGACGATCACCGGAGATTGCACCGTCGGATCATTTTCATTTTTGGACAGAAGCTTCCTGACATATAAAGGAAGATTTTGACCGTTGGGAATTTGATTTTGAGGCCTGGAAGTTTAGTTTTTATACCCGGGCAGATTGCAGTTTTTGGTGATGTTCTTCATTTCTTCTCTTTGATTGTTTCCATATATCTTGATGTTTGATTCCAAGGTTATGATGATTGTTGTATGCCTCTAGTTTTTATCTAGAGAAGACTTTGTATACCTCTCTTATTGATAGTGGATTTTAAGCGGCACTAGGTGTCCCGTGGTTTTTACCCGGTTTGGGGTTTTCCACGCTAAAATTCGTGTGTTCATTGTGTGGTTGATTACGTATATATTTCCTGCATTTTGGGGCTGTTTTGGAACTGATTTAGGGCTGCCATAAGTTGGTTTATAATTTAGGAGATATACCTTAGTTGTTTGTATCCTCACGGGTTCATACGGGTCGGGAAAAAGTTTACCAAACGAAGGTTGCTTCCGCGTTAATTTTATACCGTTGTGGTGTTGATATATATAGTTTTTCCCATTACTTCCAAGGAACATTTGCTCAGCTAGAATAATTGATCCCATCACAGCTACAATGATCATGCACACTGGACTAAATGCAGTCACAAAAACAGGACCTCTGTCTTTCATTATTACTCCTTGGATGTAATAAGCTAGACCTGAACATATAATGCCCTGCACAGAAAACACAACCATAGTTGACACTAATCAGGGGTTCAGGCTTAGGATGTTTTTTTAGTATAAGGTTGAAGCGGGTCAGGCTGAGTTGGGTTGACCCCTTCAACCAACTTATGAAATAAAAGGATTGAAATTGCCATGACTTACACTGTATAGAGTTGCTACTAGTGATGTATCCCAATTTATAGCCCAGAAGGCGGTTTTTCCTCTTTCCATTATCAAGGCTACTATTGCTCCCTCGGCCGTCCCCAATAAGCATATCCAAGCAGTTAGAGAAAGTTCAGCAGGATAAGACTCTAGTGTGATTGCCTATACATACATACATTGGACAAGTTAGAGATAGAGCAATGAAAAAAGGTAGAAAAACAAAAACAAGAAAGAAAGAAAGAAGGGATTCTCACTTGTAGAACCATAAAAGCAGACCAACTGAAGCATCCAACTGTGATCATAAAAGCACCCTTTAGAGAATGATGGAAATCTACACCTTTGTCTGCAACTTCATGATAACTTCTTCCTTTTGTCCAAAATAACTCTAAAATCGGGCCTTTCATTAGTGTCATCAACATTGCTCCTGCAACAGTTGTTACCGTCCCAATTACTTTCGCTTGGCTGTGGATTCCCTTTAGGTTTAGTTTCTCAAGCCTGAAATAAGCAGAATTTAGAAGCTATTTATCGATTTATATACAGATAGCGTGCCATTCCTTGATCAACACTAGAGGTGGCAAAGTGAGCAATCCATTCATGGCTAAATGGGTCGAAATTGCCACCTATAAAATCAACACCTTTATGTATGCATGCTTGTACATAATAATGAATGGTTTTTCACCTTAGAATACAGGCCATGACAAAAGTTATTGCAGGAAGTACATTGCACATTGCAGCTGCAAATGTTGCTGTTGTAGCTTTCATCCCCATAAAATAAAGGTTCTGATCAATAACCGGCCTGCCAAGAGTATAAAAACTTGTTACTCCACCATTTAACCAACAGTTTCACTTCTGTTTTCATCTATGACTTACTCTAGTAGTGCCAGAATCGTAAGCTTGATGAAAACCGGGCGTGTCATCTTTGGCCTTGTTTTTCTGGTTTAAATACAGAAATGAATAATAATAGTAACTAATAGAACACAAATGCATTCAAATTATAGACAAAAGAATAGAGATTAGTGGAGACTTGTCAAAATAAAGAGCAAAAGGAGTCATGACAATGGCGGCAACAGCATGTCGATAAACAACAAAGACATAGTTGCTCATTCCTTCATTCAAAGCTGCTTTAGAAAGGATGTCCATTCCTGCAAATCCAAACTGTAAGAAAATAACAGCAAAAAATGGCTTCCCTTTGTTAAAGAATACACTAATACCCTCATATTTACTCATCCCAGATCACAAGTCTTATAAAGACACTTGTTTAGGTTTTTTAAAAATCACTTGCATCTTGTGTTTATATACAACACTTGTGTAGCAGTCAAAACTAGCTTTTAAAACAAGTAGTATTGCCACTTTATTATCCAAAACACCTTTTCTTTAAACCTACTTGATGAAATTTATGGCATTCTTTTGCTAAAACCCAACCTGGCCTGTGTTTTTTGAGTTTTAAAAGATGTTCAAATTTTTTTCATTGGATTAATCAGTTGCTCGAAAAGGTCATTTGGTCCCATTAAATTTTACTAGTTGTGCTTTCCTGATAGGCAACGCATCAATTCTAACCATCGATCATGTCCAAAACTACTTTCGTACCTCTATATATCTGATCATGCATTCGTCTTTTCACAATCCACCATCCCTAAAACCGCATGCATACCGTATTAAAAGCGGGTAAATTGTCTTTCGAATACAAAATTACTAACCCCAGATGGTCATTCATAAAACATATTAATCAAAAATTGTCGTAAAGGTCGTATCGACACACTCCCATATTGTATTTGTTGCTAAAGATACATTCGGTCATTAAAGATGATGTTGTATACTATTATACAAACGTTATCACTTTACTTAGATCATGTTACACTCACAAACCAATAATTAAATGAGAAAATATTAAGTGGTTTGTAAATTGTAAGTGCAGCTGATTTAGGTGACACGTATAACATAATGGATCATATCCATGGTTTATATGAAATTATTGTACCTTTTATAGATAGTGCAAAGTGATTAGTTGAGGAGGAAAGCACTAAACTATTTTGAGTCGAAAACCACTCCCTTCAAAGGGCATTAACAACCCAATGTTTCTATGTCCACAAATGAGGTATGTATCTTTTTGGCCATTACTTTTTTAAGGTAGAAAATCATTGTGAAGTTTGTGTGTTATCTTTCCATTAATACATCTTTTGATAATTCGTTCGATATGTCAAATATGGAAGTTGAAGTCATAACCTTTCTTAACGTGTGGTAAAATAACAATTTTGCTTTCTTATTCGATAACAAAGATCGCTTCAATGCCAAAGGCCCTTTGGTAGTCTAGTGGTTGCCTAATTCGAGCACTAACAAATACACATGCATCAATACTACAATCAGCGATCCAATCGGTGATTGACTCTTATGATATACAGATTGACTCGTAGCAGAATGTATAAGATTGACTCGTATGATATAAAGATTGACTCGTAGCGGAATGTATTAGATTGATTATTTTTCCCAGTTGAATTGATTTGTGATTTTAATTTATTTAGTATTTGCTGTGTAAAAGAGCAAAAATCAAAATTCTTTATAAAGCGAAGTATCACTTTGGATATTTAAATTTTTTGTCATATATGGTGTGTGGGATTGTTCTTCAATTAGTGTTTTGGATAGAAAGATGTCCATCTCATCAATTTTGAAATCTTGTAAAGCTTTTGTCAGCAAGCATTAATAAATTAATGTGCTTGTTATATCACATATTCTTTTTCAAGACTGTGATCCCCAGGACAAGGTTTTTATTAGAATGGCATAAGCAAGAATAAAGGGTAATGTTCTTTATAATGTAACTAATTTTACACGTTTTGTTATTGTTTGTATTTATTAAACTTCAAAAATTTTTATTTTTGAGTATCAAACTTTTAATTTGTTGTTATTGTATATATATTTGTTACGTAAAAAAGAAAAAGAAATGCAAGTTTAATCCACACGATAGAAATATTTAATGTTCCATACCCAAAATAGCAAAAGTGTGAAAAGTTGAATATACAAATCGAAAAAATTTACCCAAAGATAGATTGATACTAAAGTGCTTGATTGCAATTTTACCAAGTATGGGTGCTACAAGCCTACAAGGAACCATATGTTATAAACCCTGCACTTGCTATTAGCTTATCATATTAATCTTTGCTCAAGATTGACTAGATTCACAAGTTTTTGTTAAAAATGAATCTTTGCCGTATAAAATATTTAACAGTTTTTTTTTTAAATGAAATATCTAATAAATGATATGCAGTTTCTCAACCTCAAAACAATTACAAAACTAAGCATTAAGCATAAAGCTTACACTTCAGACTTGATGCTTTACATTACTTCAAAATTATTGAAGTCTTTATATCTTATCATCCACAATTATTCATAATAACTTTGACCATCTTTTTCCGATTTTTATTTCTTTCATTGCTTTTTCAAGAGATAGAAGGGTCAAAGTTTGTTTCTTTAAAGGTGTATATATGATGTCAAGACGATTAAACATGCCAAAATGACAATGATGTATAAATTGATTTCTCATAATGGGAACAACTTTAGAAACACAAATTTGTAGAAACCAAATTGAGAATACTGAGAAAAATACAAGAAAACCTTAACGGTGTCAAAACTACCCTGTGGATCATTTTTTTTCTATCCACAGCATGCAGATTTCTGAGCAGCTTCTCCTGCTGCCTGGTCAGGTTGGTTAATCTTAATTGTCTGAGGCTGCAAATGGAAACATCAAATTGGTAAAAACGGAACAATTTAAGAGCTTTTTGAATAAACACGATTCAAATCAACAAATCAGTCTGAAAAAGACTTGATGTTAGGATTACAAATTTCGACTCTTTCAAAAAATCAGAATCCTTAATTCAATCACCCCCCCCCCCCCCCCCCCCCCCAAAAAAAAAAAAAAAAAAAAACATTACAAATCCTTAAATCTGGATTATATACAGTTCAAGTTTATAAATGGATCATCTTTGAGTGATTGATAAAGATGTACAAAATAAAAATAGAAGTTGTGAAGAAAAATGGGTAGATGAAACTTACCTCAGCCTTTGAGTCAGTTTCAGAAAGTCTTTGCTTTATATCCCTACCTATAGAGAAGAAAACCTCCTCCACATTCATATTTGTTTTTGCACTCTGTTTCAACATTTATGTTAACAGCAATTTGAGCATGTACTTGTGATATTTGAATAGCAATATAGTATTTACTTACAGTTTCAAAAAATTTGATTCCATACTCATCAGCAAGTGCCTGACCCTTTGACGTGGGAACCGCCTATACAGTGTAACTTTGCCAAGTCAGCATAGAGATTAATGAGAGAAAACGGGTAAAATGAGAGGTTTTCCCTGTTCAGGTTACCCGCGGAGGGCGAGTCTTTGACTCAGATGTACATGGCCTAACCGGGGTATCCCCGTGACCGTTTCCTGACCCTTCCTTGGCCACCCTAAAGATGTTTACCTAGGGAGGTTCGAACCCGTGACCTCTTTGAGGACAACAGGACGCCCTTACCACTAGGCCACCTTGGTGGTGGTTATAGAGGATAATTAGAGTGTAAGAGCCAATGTATAGATATTTTGTGTAAATAATTTATAGGTTTTTAATAATAATTCAATCTTTTAAGAAAGGATTTAAGAGGTATGCATTACATATACACTTAATGTGTCTTTGAACTATTTGACAGTTCAAACCCATTCCTTTTTCACCATTCAGCCCATTTGAATCATTAGATAATAAAAAATAAAACATACCCATAATCAACTCATTCACAAGTAAATGGGTCAAAATTGCCACCTCTATAAATGTGCATGCATAATTAAAATGTGTGTGTGTATGAGAGAGAGAGAGAGCAGACCCGCTTGCTTTCATCCATGTCAGCCTTGTTCCCAACCAGTATTTTGTTTACATTATCAGATGCATGTTGTTCTATGTTACGAATCCAATTCCTGATATCTAAACATATAATTCACAATAATAAAATCAGTGGGAAAGTCTACAAAAGTACAAATCAGTAAATGACCTGAAAGGAAAGTAAGGTTCCAAAAGGAGAATCCTACAGTGGGGATGATACATCAAGATAAAGACGTAATTTTTTTTCCTTTGGCCAGTGAGGGATTAAAAAGTGACCAACTAAAGATACGAGAGATATAAGCAATTACTGTTGAAGGATGATTCATCAGTTACATCATACACCAGCAGAATCCCCATGGCTCCACGGTAATATGCTGCAGAGCATCAAGAAACACATGATTAAAAGAAGTAGCAAAAATAAGGGCCTGGGCACTTCCATATAAACATGAGCTGAAATTGAGCAAATGGAAATTTGATTCCATGATCCTGTCATTGCCATCACCAATCATCATCCTAGTTACATTAAAACCAGTCCTTGTTTTGTTCATTCTCAATTGTTTTATATATTAGTTCTCGCATTTAGTTTCATGTGGATTAAGGATGGAAGATAAAGAAAAAAATTTAAAATTTTAAACAACGATGATGACAAGAAAGGTATACAAGGCTGTGCCTGGCTTACCCCTTATGCATAACTAAAAAAAAATGTAGTCTTTTGTATTTAAACATAACTAGCATCACATTCCCAAACATAAATAGCTTCTAGTTGGACTTAGCACAAATAAATTCTCAGCTAAAATGATCTGTTACAAGCGTCTTGCAAATTCTCATCACTTATCTTAACCAGAAGGCCCACTTAAATGCTTAAACATGTACTTAAGATGTCCTATGATGTTCAAATTATTTAATTGTGAATATACATGCCTATGAACCAGTAAATGTTTTTGTAGCGAAATGCATGTGGGCCTGGTGGCGGAGGTGTGGTCCTTTAGCCACTATGTTGCGCAGGAAAAGTAAAGCATGGTGGGGAGTACAATGCCGAACTTCGCATGGTGTTCTTTTTTCATTTTAACAAAAAAAGGTAAAATTTATTAACTAGGCAAGTCCCATAATTTGCTGTAGTGGGAGTGATGATTCCATGTGTTGAGTGGTGAGTTGAGTTGTGGTAGTGTGTAATGCTAACGTGGCGTGATGGTGGGGAGTGGTGGGAATGATGACTCCCTATACTTTTACAAGAATCTTGATAAATTAGTGCGTCGATAATACTATACCAAATACTAATCATGCTAAGCGGAAAACTCTTTTCCTAATCACTTACCAGTTGTGATTGTCCTGAATCGCTCCTGACCAGCAGTGTCCCAGATTTGCAGTTTAATTCTCTTTCCATCAAGCTCAATGGTCCTTATCTTAAAATCAATACTATATAAGAGATGACCAAAGTATTATTATCAATATTTATAGAAAAACGTCTTCGCAAGTAGGAAGATAATTAAGGATGTGACCATACGGACCCTATGGTTGTAATGAAACTAGTGGTGAAGGAACCATCTGAGAAGCGTAAAAGGAGACAACTCTTACCAACACCTGCAGTAGTGATTAGAATATAACCATACATGTTTGATGACAAAAGATCATATCTACATATTAGATATAGTGTCTCCAGTTATGACAAGACAGGAAAAGTTGGACGTTGGTATGTAATCTAAAAAAAGATATCAGAAAAGCTGTGATATGGTTAGCAGAAGAATGTAACCTAAAGCATATACAGTAGAGCATGTGATAATGCAACCCGAGCATAAGAAGAACCAAAATCCTTCTTTAACAGAAGCCAAAAGTGGACGAATGAGTTCGACCATGATATAACAAAAGGGAGTTGATCTTGCATTCTGGTTATCGATTTCGAAAACACATACATTGATAAAGAAAACGAGAAAATCAATCACAGAAATTCTCATTGAGTTAACTCCCTAATCATGATTCATGACCGCTCAAGTGAAATACGTCTTTTACATCTTTGTTATCCAACTGCTCACAAGCAATCACACACCACTCCAATCATTTAATCATTGGGATCTGACAAACTTCTAATAGATAAATTCGATAGGCTGGCCATATTTCTTACATTCAACCATTCCACTTCCACTTCTTTTATAATGACCAAAACTGATATAACATATAGTTTGCATGCATGAACTTAGAATGATTACATATCTTCTCTATTTACCATCTAACCCACCCCCAAAATGTCTGCAATATATATAACAAATAAGATAAGCATGGCCCTCACACCCCTGTGAAAACTGAAAGTATTTAACGAATCATGACGGTGCTAATACGTACAAATGCTATAATCATTAGTTCGTAAATCAACCCTAATCACAAAATACAGCATAAAATTACAAATTACAAAACACGGCCATTGACCCTCTTTTCCCTTGTCATCACAAACAGTATCGAGACAGAACTTCAAAAATCTACGAATGGAAAACGCGCAAATCACTCCGACGTAACCAGATAATCACAAATTTAGAAATTTATTACATACCACTGTCTCCGATTAAAAGGAGCTTAATGAGGTAATCGTAATCCGCTCGTGCTCTAGCTGGTGGCGCAGCCATATCGATTGATTTAAATTAACCAAATTGAGCCAGAAATAAACCCTAGAGGAACTGGTAACTGCTAATCTTCTTTCTCTGAGCACACAAAATTGGGGGAAAATCAAAAACAAAATTGAAAAGTTTTTTTGTAATCGGCAGAAATATATAGGTTTGTTTGGAGTAGTATGTATAGAGACAGAGATTCGAGCGTAAAAATTTACCAGATCAGGGAGAGCAGAGAAAGAGATCTCAACGCATGAGGAAGAGAAAGATGGCAAGCGCCTGTGAAACGTCAGCACCGGTCGGCCGTTAGACTCTGAATTTGTTTTTGTTTTTTTAATAATTATTTTCTTTTATGTTACACAGCAGCAAATATTTATTTTTTTATATTATTTAGATTAAATTACACGGATCGTTTTTATGGTTTGTCACTTAATTTATCATTCGTTTCTAAGCTTCATTAATTACATCAGACGTACCTAACATTTATAATTTATCACGCCTATAGTCACTGACACATCTAAAATGACTAAAATGCCTCTAACCCCTTTTTTAAATCATTTTTCTTGATTTTAAATTAATTTTAAACACTTTAAAATTTTAAAAACAATATATTAATTAAAAAACAAAACATACACTCCCTGTCTCTTTCGTCTCTCTCTCTACCCATCCCCTCTCCTCATATTTGTGTCCGTCTCTCTCTATACACCTCACCGGAATCACCACCGCCGGCCACCAACCATTTGAAGAACAACCAGTGCCAGAGAAGACTCACCACCGCTGCCACCTTCCTTCCCCATCGCCACCATCTCGCTCTCTCTCTCTCCCTCTCTCTATAGAAACCCTAATCGCAAAAAAAAATCGAATAGGGTTTTCAGATTGTTTTCAGTGTAGTGGCGGTGGTGGTTTGTTTGTTTTGATTAGCGATTAAGGTTTATTCTTTGTGTGTCTTATAGATCTTATGGGTTTGATCAGGATTTGTTCTTGGTGCTATATATCGGCGATGGTAACCTACGGTGGTGGTGGTGATCTTGATTAATTGTTCTTGTTTGATTTGTTTATGTTTATGTTCGATTTTGATCTCTGTGTGTGTGTGTGTGTGTTTGTTGTTGTTTGATTTGTTAGGATTTGTTCAGATTAGGGTTTGTAGTGGTGACCTACGGTGGTTGCTGGAGGTGTTTGGTTTGTTTTTTGGTGGTGTGAGTGTTTGATTAGGGTTTGTTCAGATGGTGGTGGTGCCATGGGGGTTGTAAGTGGTGACCTGCGGTGATGGTGCCATGGGGGTTGTAAGTGATGACCTGCGGTGATGGTGCCATGGTGGCTGTGACCTACGTTTTTTTTGTTTTTCTTTTGGTTTTTTTGTTCGACGGGGCTGGAGTCAGATGGTGGTGGTGGTGGTGCCATGGTGGCGGTGGTAGCGACCTACGGTGGCTAGCGGTGTCTTCTCCGATGCAAAATAGAGGGATACCTACGGTGGCCGGCGGTGTCTTCTCCGGCGGTGGAAGAGGGATGACGTGGTTGTGGTGGTTAAGAGAGGAGACGAGAGAGAGTATGAAAAATGGGGGGACGTTTTCTTTTTTTATATAATAAAGTAATAATAATTACAATAAATAATAATAATAATAATAATAGTTTATTAATTAAAAAAGAAATAAAATATAAAAGATAAATCTAAATTAAAAAGAAAAGGTTAGTTTAGTCATTTCATTTTAGCCAGGGACCACAAACGTGACAAAACATAAACGTTGGGGACGTCTAGTGTAATTAATGAAGTTCAGGGACGAACGGTGCAGTTTAGGATAAATCACAGGGATGTTCCGTGTAATCTACTCTATTATTTATTTGTACTTCGTACTCTTATACATCAAAATGTAACATGTGTAATTTATGTCTCGTTTATTTTGCATCATTGGAAAAAATGAAATTGAAATGAAATTCCGTGTTATATTGCATTTGATAAACTTTTTATTAAATGAAAACTCATTCTTTTGAATGTTAGATTCCCTCAAGTAATGAAAAGTTTATTCCACAGGTGGACTTGATGAAATTTTAATCAATTATATTCCTTCAAATTAAACCTTTCAAGAAGGAGAAATGTGTTAAAAGACTCAGCAAGAGGATTTAAATTAAGTCAAAACCAAATTTAAATTATCATTTGATGCCTCCACAGCTAAGTGTTACTCTTGTGGAATGATGTGGCACATAGCCACTGACTGTAGATCCAAGAGTACCTCTTGACCAAGACTGTGTCAAAGCAAGGTGACAAGGTTGATTGTGAAGCTAAATATAAAAAGCTCTTTGTTGTTGTCCTTAAAAAGAAGAAGAAAAAACCCCAAATGAAAGTTTCGATGGAGGATGAAAAAGACTGTGCTGAGGAGGATTCGTCTTTTGATGAAAATGAGGAGATCTCTGCCAAACTTCGCTTGATGGCCAGCACTAGTAATAGTTCCTTTGATGAGGACATGAAACATGCTACTAAAGCGTGCACTGCTACTAACTTAGATCCTTCTTCTATGTATCAACTTGCTAAATTTGTAACCTATAATGAAAATAAAAAGAACTCCATGTTTAATTACATGTGTGTTGATTTCCAATATGTTATTTAACGAGAAAAGAAGCTTAAGGATAAATTGACTATTAAAGATGAGGAACTTAAACAAATAAAATATAAAATCATGAATTAGCAAATTAAAAGATATTTAATAAAATCTTGATAAAATAAACTATGAAGCAACTCAAAAGTTCAATGATGTTTAAAAGGTAGTTAAATATTGGTATGTATATGCTGAAAAGACTACTCAGTATGTCAATGAGTAGTTTCCCAAACAATCAAGCTATCATTTATTCATTTAAGAAAATAACTCTAAAACTGCTAGTTGTGTTGATTATATTAAGAATGTAAATATCTTAGAACAGACTGATATTCTACCCTTAAGCCATTATGCGAAACAAAATGTACCTAATTGTTTTTCTTCAACTCCGTCATTGATTATGACTCTTTTATTAATCTTACGAATAAGAGGATAAATAAAAAAAATTATAAGAGGCTATAGAACATATCTATCTCTATAAGTAAATACTAACATATCCAAAGTGTAAATGTTACTTTTTGTCTTGGTTTTAAATTTTTTTATATCACGGTAAATATTTTTTGTTACTTACCGTAAAGTTAATATTACAACCCTACTTATACATCCCCGGGATCTATTTGTTAGTGTAGTGTGTATCAAATAGTAAACATGTGTCACTGTATTTAATATTATAAAACATAATGATCATACTAACATATATCAAATTATACAACTATTATATTTAGGAGGAAAAAATTTTGTTTTTTTTTGTCTATTTTGTCTTTTATCATTTTGTCTTTTGGTCTTTTAATTATTATTATTGACATTATTACTAATAGTATTAACATTATTTTTATTATTATTAAAATTATTATTAATAATATTATTATTATTGTTGTTATTATTATTATTTTTATTATTAGAATTATTATTACTATTATTGTTATTATTATTATTATATTATTATTATTATTACTATTACTACTTAAAACCCTTGTTAAGACTATTATTAGATGACACCTACTATTGCGTAAGGTGAGACAAATACATAATACAAAGTATTTATTATTTACGAATCTAGTAAAACTCTAATTAAATATTTATTAATTTAAACATTTAAAGGTTATAAATCAATAATGGTTTTGGGGTTATTTGTATTCCCTAAACCAACGGATTATTAAGAGGATAATTGATTAATAGTTTTAAGGTTTGAAATATCAAGATAAGATATTTAAAGCAATCAAACATTGACTAAAAAAACAGATAACCTAATGTTAATCTATAAAAAGAATTTGAACACATCTTTCTCCCTCTCCTTATCTTTTGTGTTCGGCCGAGAACAAGAAAACACACATATTGTGTATGTTTTTGGTGATCACAAACACTACACAAGTCTATTTTTGAGTTCAAGATACCATTGTGCAGTCAAACACCACAGTTCAGTTAGATGCAATGGTTATATATATATATCCCTCTAACATTAAAAGGTCAATAAATACTTCAAACATTATAATTTATAATCTATCGTGTTCTTCTTTATTGTTATTCTGTTGAATAGACTGAATCGTTAGTTAGAGCTTTTATATATTAATCTGATTTATTTTCCTACTGTGGACGATTAAGAAATTATTTTAACTATAAAAACCCAACAACCGTAAATTAACTAGAAACAAAGAACAATGAAAACCCCTATTATAATTGTGATGACATAGGAGGCGAAGTAGATCACGAACCAGGACTGGACCATGATGGTGTATAACGAGGGGAAATAAGGTATTAATTGGTTTAGATAACAGGTTAAATTACGTGAAAATAGAGCATGTATGTAACTTTTATTTTCAAAGTTGTTATTTTATCCTTACAAGTGATGATGTTATTTGATGAAATTTTAATAATTACTATAACTATCTTTTATATATATTTAAAGAAAAGGGGTTGTGATATTATTTAATTTAGTGGTTTTTTCTCGCCAAACATTCCTCTCTATTTTCTCAAATTCCTTTCTAATGTGTTGTTGTTTACATCAAATTCCGTAATTCATGAATTCCTAGTTAGGTGCAGATCTTAGGGGTAGAAACGGCTTAGTGGGTTAACCGTAAATCAGTTCTCTCATTCAAAAGTATTTTTCACGATGAACACTTATTCTACCAAGTATCGGCACATGCGAATCTGATTAATCTAATAAATATGTAAGTAATATCAATTTTACTTTCACTTTATGAATGTTACTTGATTTGTTATTGATATATGTTTACTGATTAATCTTTTCATGAATTGAATAGAGGCAACTGATTTAGTGTTAAATTCCAAAGGACAATATACGGATTCAAAAGCAACCACAAAACCCTAATTCCACCAACAAATATCGATACAAATGTGAAGGTATACAAATTTTCTTTCTTTATCTTCTAATTTTCATCTTTTGTTTCTTGATTTGTCATTCTCTTTACATGGATATCATCGATGAAAATGTTTTGTATAGGAAAGGAAATCAAGTTTGAAGTAGTCTGTAAGTATTGTCGATCTTTGCATTAATCCACATTTCATGAATTGAATAGAAGTAAATGATATACTGTTAAATTGAAAAGAACAATTACGCATTTAAATTATTTATTTTTGCATTTATTTGCACAAGGGTAATTGATATATGTTCGATTTTCAATTTAGTAAAAAAAAAGATCGCTTTGTTTTTTCTCCTCTTTTATCATTCTTAAGAGACTAAATAAAAAAAAATGACAAAGGAATGAAATAGAAAAATAAATGGAATGATCAAAGGAATGAAATAATTTATTACTATTACATCCGCATGTTTGATTGCTTTCTCGGAATAGAATGAGTTATTAATGTAGTATGTTTGGTAGAGAGGAATACACATTGGAATGAAATAAAACAAATAAAAGATATAACTTAAATTTAAGTAATTTCATATATAAAACTTATTTCAAAAAGACTTTAGACGTCTTAAAATATTGATAAATATCAAAACTACGAGATTATCATTAATACGACATTTAAAAAATGACAAATTTTTTATTAAAATGATCTTTACATACGACATTTAAAAAAAGAGAATATTTTTTTTTATTTATATATTTTTTTGAAACAGTACTTTCTTTATCAAATTATCATATTTTATATACACGTTTCTAAATGTATTTTACTTTTAATTAGTTAATAAATTAATAAAAGTATGTAAATCAATAACTTATTATATAAAAGATTAAGCATAAAAAAATTAAAAAAACTTAGTTAAGAACATTATAGAAAATTTCTTTTTTAATAAATTTATAAATATGTAGAAAAATATTTATTAATGTTAGTAAAAAGAACTTAAAAAAATTAGATTAATTAGTAAAAGTTCATTCCATTCCATGATAGAATGAAGAAAAAACACATATCCCCTATGTAATGAAATAGAATGAATTACATTACTTGTGTAATGAGTTATTTCATTCCTAAGTGACAAACAAACATTTTTTTTTCATTACGTAAAAATAAATTATTTCATTTCTTCTCTCATTTCTTCATACCAAAAATTACCTAAAGTAACGTACAATACACCATTTTGAAATCACTAATTGATATATTTCAGTGACTGGAACTAATTATTGTCCATAGTTAATAGTTTTCAGTTCTTATGATTGACTACTTATTTGGACCAACTAAAAGTACAGGAGCGATTATATTGCTGTTAGTACACAATCATGTTTTATTTATTGAGCTTTTTTTTTTCAAGATTTTGTATGTATGTCTCTATCCTATGAGAGAAACAAGAACATCAAGAATATACGTATGAAATTGTTTAAAATTTTTTAATGTTTACAAACTTGTATTTATACTCATTTGTATACTTATAATATTCATACTAAACTATGACTAATTTTATATGTAAACTAAACTTCAATAATAAATACACATTGCCTGTATTAACTAGAGTTGTATTCAATATAGTCCATCTTTTTTGTGTAGTTTTGAGTGACAAATCTCAGTCACACGATCAACAAAGCGTTTTCCGGCGAACCCACTGTCGGATCATCGTGATTTTTGGTGAGGGTGATCGGTTTTAACTCCCCTACAAGACTATGGAGCCTAATCGTCCTCACGATCCTCCATTAACGAGAAATCGAGCAAACTCCGACCACCATGGCCGCCGCTGCAAAATCCGACCACCACGGCCGGAGTTAATGGTGGTGGCGCACATGGTTCAACTCGGTTTGATGAGAGGAGTTCAGATCTGGTCTCGGATTCGTCATTGGATGCTTCAAAAAAAGATCCGGAGTTTTATTTCTCACATCCGGCGCCGACGAGGCCAAATTCGCCGGCTGCCGGAGTTGTTCAGGGTGGGGATGGTGGTGGTTCAACTCGGTTTGATGAGAGGAGTTCATATCTGGTCTCAAATTTGTCATTTGATGCTTCAAAAAACGATCTGGTCAGCGGCGGCGGTGTCCGACAGTGTGCAATCACATGTGATTATGGCTTCAATCACATGTGATTGCGTCGCCGGAGGAGGTAGCCGGATGTAACGCCCCAAGGTCTGAAAGATTTTCTGTTAAGTAGTTAACTTAATTTTATATATATATATATATATGTTAAGTGTTTATGTGTTTAGCTAATTGCCTTTATGTAATTATGAGTTGCAAAGTAGAGGGGCTAAAGTTGCCATTTCAGAAAACTTGAGAAGTCTAGGGGTCTTTGTGGCAATATTTGAAAGTTATGCATATAATTGAAATTTGAATTGACTTCAAGGGAGTCAAAGCTGTAAGAAATCACACCTTCACGTACACATACATTTATCAGGAAAGTTTTGAGTCAAGAAAGGGGTTCCTAAGGTAATCCTTGAGTTTTTTATGTTAGTTTTGGTGTTGGTGTTGTTCCATGTCAAGATATGTGATAGGAAGTCATCGGAATGTTTTAAAAACTCAGTCGTTGATTAAATTCGAGTTGTTCAGGATTTGAGTGATTAAACATGATGAGTTTTAGTCGTGCGAAGTGAAGCCCATTTCGTACGTAGTGACTTCATTTCGTACGAAGTGCTCAATGTAAGAGATGAAGTCGATGAGTTTTAGTCGTGCGAAGTGAAGCCCATTTCGTGCGTATTGACTTCATTTCGTACGAAGTGCTCAATGTAAGAGATGAAGTCGGTGAGTTTTGGTCGTACGAAGTGTGAGCCACTTCGTGCGTAGGAGAGTTCACTTCGTGCGAAGTGTGATTCATCTCGTGCGAAGTGTGATTCACCACGTGCGTAGTGTTCAGAAGTTAATTCAGTTATTATTTATTGTTTGTAGGCAATAAGAGTTGACACTTTTCCGATAGGAGCGTAGTTCTTAACTACTGCGAAGGTGAGTGTACTTACCTTTACTCAGATTAGCATACGTGCATATATTATATTGCATGATTGTGAATATTATTGTAGTACCATTGCTTCAGATACAGAAATTGGGTATATTGAGATCCTTATACCCAAGAAAGTGTCCGGGGTTACTATTACTTTATATAGTATCCTCCGGGACCAGTTAACAGTTGGAATAGAATTACAGACTATTTAGTTGGATGTGAGACATCCAAAGGAGAAGATGTTTCCATTACTTTGGTTACTATTTTAATAGTATACTCACTAAGTGTTAGCTTATGTTTAGTGTTTTCTGTTAACAGGCGCGTCAGGCTCAGGCAAGGGGAAGGCCCCAACGGCTTCTTAGGCTGGATAGCTCCTGGCTTTCTTTATGTTAAAAATGTTTTGAAAACACTACTTTAGTAAACCAGTTTAGTACCAATGTATATAGTAACAGTCTTTTGTAAAACTCCGATCCTTTTTGGGTGTTAACCGTTGTATAATATGTGTAATAGATTTTCTGAGAAAAGTGGTGTTACAACTTGGTATCAGAGCCAAGGTTTGAGGGATTTGAACACACACGAGTGTGATGTTTAAACTTAAACCGTGGTTTTGAAGTCAAGAGGAGCTATTCCTGGGGCAGTAACCTTAGTGAGTATATTCAGTAGAAAGTTTGTGATTAGCTAATTGTTTTACAGTTTGAGCATGAGTAGCGATATTTTTGTATGCGTAGTTAGTTTTGCCATACGAGACCTAAGCTTGTGAATCGGGGTGTTCTATGACGACAACAAGAACAATTGTATATAATGTGTTTCTTACAACACCTGGCCAGTATATGTAATAAACATGTGATATACAATCGAGCTTGGAATTGCCATAAGTGATACCTTGTGAATCAAGGGAGGGGTAATATGTGACAGTATAGTACATGTGAATAGTACCAGTACAGAATATTAGATAGGTGTAGTATTAACAATATTACGTACCTATTTGTGAAACAGAGAAAATTGTTATGGTATTGTATGTTAAAGTTTTCTTCCTTTTAGAATGGAGTACGTTCAAGGGGTCATTGCGGATCCAACCCAACAGTCTGGGGTTGGTACACCTCAGGAGGATAGAGGTACCTATGTTTCAGATGCAATTCCCATACAGACAGGGAGATCTACGGGTAACCCTTCCGGGGTAGCCGGTACAGAGGAAGTACAAGATCCAGTGAACAGTGTGATCAAAGAGACGGTGGCAACAGAGTTGGGAAAGGCTTTACAAGCCAATGTCCCTTTCATAATCAATCAAGTGGTTGAACAAGTTTCTGGGAGGATGGAGGTTTTACTACAAGAGCGTGTAGATGCGGCGATACAGGTTGCGACTATAAATCTGCCAGCAAGAGTTGAACCAAGTCAGGGATGCACATACAGAGAGTTCGCTGCTTGTGGAACACCAGTTTTTGAAGGGGTAACAGACCCTATAGTTAGTAACAGATGGTTATCAGATACGGAGGGAGCTTTCCGTACAAGTGGGTGTTTACCAACAAAACAGGTTACCTATGCTTCGAATTTGCTACGCGGGGCAGCGAAAGATTGGTGGACAACCCTGTTACAGAGGAAGGGGGTAGCCCAGATGGAAGCTATGACATGGGCGCAATTCAGAGAGTTGTTTGAGAAGCAGTTTACTCCGAAGGCACGTATAGATAAGATAAACGAGGAATTCTTAACCATGAAGCAGACTACAGAATCCGTAGACGACATGACGAAGAAGTTCCTAGAGATGGCTCGATTTTGTCCAGAGTATGTAGCTACGGAGTCGATGAAGATGCAGCGATATATTTCTATTTTGAGGAATGATATCAGAGAAGTGCTAGCAACCTCTACTTGTACCACGGTTGATGAAATGATGGATTTAGCTTGAAAAAGGGAGCAGGAGTTACTCAGGCAAGGAGTGGTCAGTGGAAAGAGGAAGATTGAACAAGTCAACACACAGAACAAGAAACCAGCAGTAGTACCACAGCGGGGAGGTATAGCTCCTCCACCTAAATGTACTAAGTGTGGGAGGAACCATACTGGAGAATGTAAGTTTGGTATGTCGGGCTGTTACAAGTGTGGGAAACAAGGCCATGTTGCCAAAGACTGCAAGACTCCTTTGTTGGTATGTCACAACTGTTATCAACCGGGGCACTTTAAAGCTCAATGCCCCCAGCTTCCAGTAGTAGAGAGGAGACCAGTGAATCCCCTACCCCCAGCCCGTGGTAATGAGGGTAGACAGGTGAAGCAGGAACAACCCCGACCAAAAGGCAGAGTTTTCCAGCTTACAGCTGAGGAGGCCAAAGTTGAACCTGATGTGGTAGCAGGTACTTTTGTTGTTAATAATATGCCTGCTTTAGTATTGTTTGATTCCGGTGCCAGTAGATCTTTTGCTGCTAAATCGTTTTGTGCTCATTTTAATATGCCACCTGTTAAGTTAGAATTTCCCCTGGAAGTAGAAATAGAAGACGATAGGAAAACGATTGTAACTAGTGTATTTAAGGGTAATGTGATAGAGATATGTGACCATAAATTCCCTATTGACCTTATCCCTATGGCTATGAAAGAATTCCAAGTAGTCGTTGGTATGGATTGGTTGGGTTTTCATCAAGCTCAGATTTTCTGCGATCAGAAAACGGTGCGGGTACAAACCCCAAGTGGGGAAGAGTTGATTATTCAAGGTGACAGTAAGAGAGTCAGTCTTTCAGTTTGTTCCTTTGCAAAAGCAAAGAATTACTTGAAACATGGGTGTTCCGCATTCGTAGCATATGTGGAAGATGTAGATGTGACAAGAAAGCCGCCACAAATCCCAGAGATACCAGTAGTTTGTGAGTACCCAGATGTCTTTCCAGATGAATTACCAGGAGTCCCACCAACTCGACAAGTAGAATTCAGAATTGACATAATTCCCGGAGCAGAGCCGAAAGCGAAAGCTCCGTACAGACTAGCACCACCAGAAATGCAAGAGTTGATGACTCAACTGCAAGAGCTGACAGATAAGGGTTTCATCAGGCCTAGTAGTTCACCATGGGGTGCACCAATTTTGTTTGTTAAGAAAAAGGATGGTACGTTCAGAATGTGTATAGACTACAGAGAACTCAACAAGGTCACAATCAAGAACAAATATCCGCTTCCTAGAATAGATGACCTGTTTGATCAGTTACAGGGTGCTTCCTGGTTCTCCAAGATAGATTTGAGGTCAGGGTACCACCAGTTAAAGATACAAGAAGAGGATGTAGCCAAGACAGCGTTTAGAACACGGTATGGGCACTTCGAATTTGTTGTGATGCCGTTTGGTCTTACGAATGCTCCAGCAGCATTTATGGATTTGATGAATAGAGTTTTCCGACCGATGCTCGACAAGTCAGTGATAGTATTCATCGATGACATTCTTATTTATTCTAAGACTGTAGAGGAGCATAGTGTTCACCTTAGAGAAGTGTTAGAAATCTTACGCAAGGAGAAGCTGTATGCGAAATTCTCTAAGTGTGAGTTTTGGCTTCAAGAAGTGCAGTTCCTGGGTCATCTCATTAATCAAGAGGGAATTAAAGTGGATTCTGCAAAAGTAGAAGCTGTGATGAAATGGGAGTCACCTCAGAATCCTACAGAAATCAGAAGTTTTCTTGGGTTAGCAGGATATTATAGGCGATTTATTCAAGACTTCTCCAAAATAGCAGTACCTTTAACTCAGTTAACCAAGAAGAATGTAGAGTTCCATTGGGGTGAAGAACAACAAAAAGCATTTGATATGTTAAAGCACAGGTGGTGTAATGCTCCGGTTCTTTCGTTACCCGATGGGGTAGAAGATATGGTAGTTTATTGTGACGCTTCATACAGAGGGTTGGGTTGTGTTTTGATGCAGAAAGGGAAAGTCATTGCTTATGCTTCTCGTCAGTTAAAAATACACGAGAACAACTACCCGACTCATGATTTAGAATTAGCAGCAGTTGTTTTTGCCCTAAAGATATGGCGACACTATTTGTATGGTGTCAAGTGTACTATTTATTCAGATCACAAGAGTCTTGAGTATTTTCTAGAACAAAAGAATTTAAATATGCGACAGAGGCGATGGTTAGAATTATTGAAGGATTACGATTGTGAAATTTTGTATCATCCGGGCAAAGCAAATGTGGTGGCAGACGCATTGAGCAGAAAGTCAGGCAGCATACAGATACAAATGCAACAAGTACAGATGTCAGTAATCAATCCGATATTAGATCAGATTAAAGCAGCACAGATTGAAGCGGTTAAGGAAAATAATCAGAAAAAGGAACGTGTGAAAGGACAAGTGTCCAAGTTAGTAAAAGATAGTCGGGATCTCTTGGGTTGCTATGATCGAATTTGGGTACCTAGCTACGGGGGTGTGCGACAAGTTCTCTTGGAAGAAGCACATCGCTCGCAGCTTTCTATTCACCCAGGGGCTACAAAGATGTATAGAGATATGAAGATGAATTACTGGTGGCCAGGAATGAAACGAGATATAGCAAGATATGTAGAGAGATGTTTAACTTGTTTACAAGTCAAAGCAGAACATCAGAAACCACATGGAAAATTGCAACCGCTTGACATTCCTGTATGGAAGTGGGAACACATTACTATGGATCTGATTACCAAACTACCTAGGACTTCTAAGGGGTTTGATGCTATATGGGTAGTAGTTGATAGACTCACGAAGAGTGCGCACTTTATTGCAATAAAAGAGGCTTATTCTTCAGAGAAAATGGCAGATGTGTATATGAAAGAGATAGTGTCCAGACATGGAGTTCCAGTTACGATTGTTTCAGACAGAGATACTCGATTTACCTCTAGATTCTGGAGTAAGTTTCATGAAGACATGGGGACGAAACTACATCTGAGTACAGCATTTCATCCACAAACTGATGGCCAAAGCGAAAGAACTATACAGACATTGGAGGATATGCTCAGAGCTTGTATCATCGACTTTGGTGGTAGTTGGGATACCTACTTACCATTAACAGAGTTCTCGTATAACAACAGTTTTCATTCAAGTATTGGCATGCCGCCGTATGAGATGTTATACGGCCGCAAATGTAGAACTCCTGTTTGCTGGGGTGAAATTGGTCAGAGAGAACTAGGTAGTACAGAGACAGTACAGCAAACCACCGAGTACATACAACAGATACGCGAACGACTGAAAGCAGCCCAGGATAGACAGAAAAGTTATGCGGATAAGCGGCGGTCACCACTAGAGTTCCAGGTTGGAGATTATGTATTGTTAAAGGTATCACCATGGAAAGGGGTGATCAGATTCAGAAAGAGGGGCAAGCTAGGACCTAGATTTATTGGTCCTTTTAAGATAATTGCGAGGGTTGGGAAGGTAGCGTACAGGCTAGAACTTCCAGAAGAAATGTCGCAGATTCACAATACCTTCCATGTGTCCCACCTTCGTAAATGTTTAGCAGACGAGTCTGCTATCGTTCCTCTTCAAGATGTGACGATTGATAAAAAGCTTAGTTATGTAGAGCAACCAGTAGCTATTCTGGAGAGGAAAGTGAAGAATCTGCGTAACAAATAGATAAGTCTTGTGAAAGTCCAATGGAGACACCGAAGGGGTTCAGATTTTACTTGGGAGCCAGAGAGTGACATGAGACAGAATTACCCTCAGTTGTTTGCACAGTAGATTTCGGGGACGACATCGTCCCAAGTGGGGAAGAGTTGTAACGCCCCAAGGTCTGAAAGATTTTCTGTTAAGTAGTTAACTTAATTTTATATATATATATATATATATATATATGTTAAGTGTTTATGTGTTTAGCTAGTTGCCTTTATGTAATTATGAGTTGCAAAGTAGAGGGGCTAAAGTTGCCATTTCAGAAAACTTGAGAAGTCTAGGGGTCTTTGTGGCAATATTTGAAAGTTATGCATATAATTGAAATTTGAATTGACTTCAAGGGAGTCAAAGCTGTAAGAAATCACACCTTCACGTACACATACATTTATCAGGAAAGTTTTGAGTCAAGAAAGGGGTTCCTAAGGTAATTCTTGAGTTTTTTATGTTAGTTTTGGTGTTGGTGTTGTTCCATGTCAAGATATGTGTTAGGAAGTCATCGGAATGTTTTAAAAACTCAGTCGTTGATTAAATTCGAGTTGTTCAGGATTTGAGTGATTAAACATGATGAGTTTTAGTCGTGCGAAGTGAAGCCCATTTCGTACGTAGTGACTTCATTTCGTACTAAGTGCTCATTGTAAGAGATGAAGTCGATGAGTTTTAGTCGTGCGAAGTGAAGCCCATTTCGTGCGTATTGACTTCATTTCGTACGAAGTGCTCAATGTAAGAGATGAAGTCGGTGAGTTTTGGTCGTACGAAGTGTGAGCCACTTCGTGCGTAGGAGAGTTCACTTCGTGCGAAGTGTGATTCATCTCGTGCGAAGTGTGATTCACCTCGTGCGTAGTGTTCAGAAGTTAATTCAGTTATTAATTATTGTTTGTAGGCAATAAGAGTTGACACTTTTCCAATAGGAGCGTAGTTCTTAACTGGTGCGGAGGTGAGTGTACTTACCTTTACTCAGATTAGCATACGTGCATATATTATATTGCATGATTGTGAATATTATTGTAGTACCATTGCTTCAGATACAGAAATTGGGTATATTGAGATCCTTATACCCAAGAAAGTGTCCGGGGTTACTATTACTTTATATAGTATCCTCCGGGACCAATTAACAGTTGGAATAGAATTACAGACTATTTAGTTGGATGTGAGACATCCAAGGGAGAAGATGTTTCCATTACTTTGGTTACTATTTTAATAGTATACTCACTAAGTGTTAGCTTATGTTTAGTGTTTTCTGTTAACAGGCGCGTCAGGCTCAGGCAAGGGGAAGGCCCCAACGGCTTCTTAGGCTGGATAGCTCCTGGCTTTCTTTATGTTAAAAATGTTTTGAAAACACTACTTTAGTAAACCAGTTTAGTACCAATGTATATAGTAACAGTCTTTTGTAAAACTCCGATCCTTTTTGGGTGTTAACCGTTGTATAATATGTGTAATAGATTTTCTGAGAAAAGTGGTGTTACACCGGAGGTGATGGTCGGTGGTGGTGGTTGGCGGTGTGCAATCACATGTGATTGTGGCTTCAATCACATGTGATTGCGGCGGCCGGAGGTGGTGGTCGGCGGCTGTGGTGGTGGCCGGAGGTGATAGTCGGTGGTGGTGGTTGGCGGTGTGCAATCACATGTGATTGTGGCTTCAATCACATGTGATTGTGTCGCCGGAGGTGATGGTCGGTGGTGGTGGTTGGCGGTGTGCAATCACATGTGATTGTGGCGGCCGGAGGTGGTGGTCGGCGGCTGTGGTGGTGGCCGGAGGTGATGATCGGTGGTGGTGGTGGTGGTTGGCGGTAATCACATGTGATTGTGCTTCAATCACTTGTGATTGCGGCGGCCGGAGGTGGTGGTCGGCGGCAGTGGTGGTGGGCCGAGGTGTTGGTGGGCATTTGCCTTTTTTTAATCCTGTGGCTGAAATTTGTCCCTTGGAACTACACAAAAACTTTGAACTATATTAAACATTTCACGTATTAACTAATTAGAGATTGCCTGCATAGTTAAAAAAGGGGGTTGCATCACTATCTTAATATCTTTTATGATTCACGAAGAATTTATTTAGAGGCTATTCCCATTTATATTGTTGACCACGTCGACTATTAAAGCCTAATTTCTTTATAAAATGAAATAAAGGAAAAAATATACATAATAAGCATAAAAAACATTATTGTTCAAATTCTTCATATAATTTATAGCTTTTGAGAGCGAGTTTATTACCTTTTATATAAGATCAACTCCACATTGAGTTTCATTACATATTCACTTTATAACTATTGTTACTATTTTATTATTAAATAACTATTGTTACTATTTTATTATTAAATATGTGTAGTATACGGTGTACCTATACAGTAGCAATAGTTACTGTATAAGTTAGGTAACATAAAAATTTATGTCGCCTAAAAAAGAAACAATTATGATAAACAAAAAAAAGTAACATAATTTAGTGTTGACCAGTCATAACATCCTCTTTCATGTTGATACTAGTTTATTACCCCGTGTAAAAACACGTGGATGTTTAAAAAAAGTATAAAATTTGATGGTATGAAATTATAAAAGGTATAGTAAAATAAGTGTAAAAGTGTTTCAGAAATGTTTTGAGATATTAAAATTTTCAGATAAAAATAATAAAATATCACCAAACATGTACATATGTCAGAATTTTAACAAAAAACAATAACTAATTTTTTTTGAAGTACTACTATTAATGGATAACAAAAAATTAAGAATATACTAATTTTTAAAAAGTGTCATATTACAATAAAATTTATACCAAAACGTAAATAAAAATGAGACGATCATAAATATATAATTATTTTTTCTCTAAACAAAATGTATCACAAGTTACTAAACATAATGTATAAACACCGTATAATTAATTATATTAATATACAATTTTTCTAAAACCCCCTCACATTTTCTTAAAAACCTCTCACATGTTTTATAAAACCCCCACATAAATTTCATTTAGGCCCCTCCCAGTTGATTTAGATTTAGAATTCAATGACCATTAATCTTTCTAAAATTGTTTTTGAAATTAAATAATTTTAAAATTGAAGGTTATGATTGGTTAATTAATACTCAATTTATAGTTATTTTTGGAAAATTTGCATGCTTTATATATAGATATATAGATAATATTCAACTTTGTTTCAAGATTACAAATATCAAACTCTAAATTAAACCTAAATTAGTTTTGTTTCCTATCATATATGCATTTATTCTTTCAGATTCAAATTATTTTCTTATAAGCTAGTAAACTGACATGATGGTCTTATTATAAGTTTTGTTTTCTCTTTATTTGTTAGCATAAGATAATGTTCATACATATTAATTTTATGCATTATCAAGTTATGTTGTATATAATCCGGTTCCCATAAAATAGTATTTTCGTAAATCTGAACCTTTCTTCACTTTCAGATGTTATTGCTTATTTTAAAAGTTTGACCTACCATGGATCATATAAATCCTAATACCACTTTCTATTTTACATCCAGGGGTTTAAATTACAATATATATTTATGTGAGAATTGAATACTTAATTATGGTCTTTGATTTGATTTGATCGTATAGTTTATATTTGACTCTTCTAATATTCATTACCCAACCATGAATTGTAATGATGAATTATGATCATTAAATTTAAATAGATCAACATCTAACTATTCTCAGCTAAATGTATATTCTCACGATAACACTCCAATATATATATATATAGACAAAAGTTCATGCGAGAACCGTTGTTAGCGCGAGAACCAATCTAAGCCGTCCAATTCCTCCTCCTTCAATGTCATTGCCAACCCATGAATTCCTCACATGTACCCTGCCACACCCTATCCTTCCACGCTCTCCATCCATGATACTTCCCATATTCAAGGAACGGCTGAGATTGGTTCTCGCGGTTCTCGCACTAACAACTGTTCTCGCATGAACCTTTCCCTATATATATATATATATATATATATATATATATATATGTGTGTGTGTGTGTGTGTGTGTGTGTGAGAGAGGGTTCAAACAAGAACTATTTTTCGTATGAGAACAACGATAACCAATCTTAGTTGTTAATTTGATAAGTGAAATTCATGGATGTAGAGCGTTGGGGGATCAAGTGTGGAAGAGTGCATGTGATGAATTCACGGGTGGGTGATGACATTAAAGAAGGAAGAAGTTCATTGAGAACCATAATTAGTGTGAGTACCACGAGATTGATCAAATCTAGACCATTAGATTTATCATATCAATGGTCAAGATCTAATAATAGCATTATTCTAATTAAGTAAACAATTTTAAGATCCAATTATAGAAGGAAGGGTATTATAGGAATCATCCACCTCTTAAATCACGTCCCTTCTATTTCACGTAACAGTTTCCGAAAATGATGAAAACAGTAGTTGTTATGTATATGAAATTGATGACGAAAATGATGAAACTCGCTGACTGTTATAGATATGAAAGTGATGACGGAAATGATGAAACTAGTATGTTATAGATATGAAAGTGATAACGAAAATGATGAAATTAGCAGCTATTATGGATATGAAAGTGATGACGATAATGATGAAACTGCTGACTGTTATAGATATGAAAGTGGTGATGAAAATGATGAAACTTGTAGCTGTTATAGATATGAAGCGAAAATGATGAAACTGGCTGACTGTTATAGATATGAAAGTGATGACAAAAATGATGAAACTGACTGACTGTTATACATATGAAAGTGATAACGAAAATGATTAAACTAGTAGTTGTTATGGATATGAAAGTAATGATGAAAATGATGAAACTGACTGACTGATATAGATATGAAAGTGATGACGAAAATAATGAAAATTGTAGTTGTTATAGATATAAAAGTGATGACGAAAATGATAAAACTGGCTAACTGTTATATATATGATAGTGATGACGAAAATGGTACATGTTATAGATATGAAAGTGATGACGAAAATGATGAAACTGGTAGCTGTTACTTTCTTCTAGCAGCCAAAAATGATAACTTTCAAAATAAAATTTTCAGAAATATAGGAATAGTTGTCTCGTTTGAAAGAGGATTAAAATATGAGTAGGCTGGTATAATTTTTTGCTCAAATTCTAAAAATTGAAATAGTTATGGTAATTTAAAGATCTAAAGGGTAAAAAAACAAAAGAAAAAAACTTTGAGATAACTGGAAGAAGGCGCGTGGGTTATAATCAATTTTGTAATTCCTATTTTGCTATTTAAATGAATGGCTGAGAATTAACCTTTGAATGATTTAATTAAGAAGGAGGTTTTGTTGATCCTTATTCCTTACCATATATATATATATATATATATATATATATATATAGGGTAAGGTTCAAATGAGAATAAAAAATTAAACGAGAACCGCGAGAACCAATCTGAGCCGTTCAATTCCCCCTCCTTCAATGTCATTGCCTACCCATGAATTAATCACATGCACCATGTCACACTTGATTCATCCACGCTCCACATCCATGAGTTTCACTTTATCAAATCAACGACTAAGATTGGTTCTCGTACAAAAAATAATTCTCGTTTGAACCATCCCCTATATATATTCGTACATATTCAAAAGACAAGTCTGGCGAGAATACATAAAAAGAATAATGCTTTGTTAGCAAGATGTTAGGCAGGAGGTATGCCTGAAGTGTCTCTTTCTTGCAAGTTAGAGATTAAAGGGTGACAAGTCATGGTCTTCCTTTGTATATATTAAAAAAAGAGGAACAAAAGAATATTCTCCAAATTAGGTCTCTTACTCTTTTCATATTGTTGACAAAATCACAACTATTTAGATTTACATATTAATATATACTATACAATTTACAGGAAAGGAAAAAGAACTCTATTATAAATATTTACAACCGTGATTGTAAAACTAATGTTTTGTAGATGAGATGGTAGGCCGTTGGTATTATACCCCGTTGTCCAGGGTTCGACTCCTCTATTAGTTTAGTTTTTATATTTATTTTTTTGTCCTATGCGTGCGTGGAGCAAGAGCCGGGGGTAGCTTGCATCTTTTTGTAGATAACGCATTTTTTGCTTTTTTTCCATAAATACCATGAATGTATTTTCTATTCTATTTTAAAATTTATTTACTACTATTATATATTATATTAAAGTTATTAACTTTACATATTCTTTATTTTTCATTGATATTTTTAGTATATAATATTTGATATAAATATATATTTATAATAGTCTTATTTATATCTACATTTCAATATAAATTTAATATGTTTTTTTTATTTGTTTTCTCTCCCTATATTACCGAATGTTTATATCACCATATTACAACGAACTTTGAATAAGTTATCATTTTATGTAACAAATTTTTTTTTATCAGTAAATACAATTAAGTTTCATACTTTAATGATAGCTTATACAAAGTTCATTTTATACAATGAAAACTTAAAATGAAACAAAGAAAATGTTTGCATAGAATAAGAAAATGATGAAAGTTGATTGTTTACCAACAAAAAAAAAACAAAGTTGGTTACATACAATGATAATTTATACAAAGTTTGTTGTATTCTGGTGTAATAGAATCTTTATATAAATATTACATTTTTTTTATTCTTTCATGCTTTTGGATGAAAATTATGTATTTTTTTGTGAAAATCTTTACTTGGTTGCGACGTTAATAATGTCAAATGTGTGTGGCGGATGTAATTAACTCTATGATTTTTTTAAAATAAATGTCACACCATATTATGTTTGTTTGTTAGTTTTTATGTTATTTGTCATTTAATCCCGCCGCAACGCGCGGATGCCGATCATCTCGTAATAATATATGTAAAGGTCTTGTCGGTATTATTATGTGTTCAAAATTTGACATTAGAGGCAAACTCCTTAAATACGTGTAAACTATTTATTTATTTGTATTATATAATATAATAATTCGGTGGTAATATATATATAGAGTCGCTAACCGAGGTAACATGGGATAAGGTATGCATCTATCTCTCTTAATTCTTAAATAACAATGAGCATAATAATACTGTATATAGATATGGAGGATTGTAGATATATGAGAATACTAAATAATTATATTCCGAAAACTTAAACATGTAATATCAATAACAAATTAAGAAACTTGTGTTAATTGTTGTTAATGGAATTATGAATTAATATGGAATTTGACAGTTGTAGAAGTGTTGAAGAAATTTGTCCAACAGATCTGTCATGAATAGTTGAATAAGGACATGAGATCAGATTAAGAAGACAAGTAATCCTAATCTATTTAGGATCTACACACAACCCAGAATTCACGGCTTAAGACTTTTAACGTAAAAAACTCTTCATATTCGTTGAAAAATGTTTTTGATTTACATGAGATCAGATTAAGAAGACAAGTAATTCTAATTTATTAAAGATCTACACCCAACTCAAAATTCACGGCTTAAGACTTTTAACGTAAGAAACTCTTCATATGTTGGTAAGTTTAGGAAATAAGTGAGGATAATTTGTGAAAGAAATGCTAACAATAGAATTATGACATCATAACTTTTTAAAAATTTATATTAAAGTTTAAAGATAAATAATTTAATAACAATATGATTAGTGAACATGTAAATAACATCTACAAATAAATTTAAAAGGGTAAAATTGGACAAAGAAAACAAATTCTCAATTCACACAGCCTTTATAATATACCCAGCCAACTCTCATGTAGAAAAAAAATATATTTAAAAAACCATAAGACCTTCAAATGATTAAATTTTCATCCTTTTTATTTTTAGATTAATATTGACAGAAAAAAAAATGTTTGATATGCAAATGTGAAAATGCAAGTGTTATTGCGAATATGATAATGCATCGAAAATGAAAAATACAAATAGATCTAAAGAAGCATAAACAGATAAACATGAATTAAGATGACTTAAAAATACATACATCTGATAAAAAAATTTAAAATGCAACTAACCTCCAAAAATGCACCTTGTTATACTAGATGATATCCATCGTCTGTTAACTATCATATACAAAATCAATAAAAAGTGCACCCCATTTGCATATACTAATATGTATAACTCCAATAATCACATAAAAAATTAATTTTTACATTTCATTGCAAAATAGATATAACCAACCATGTGAAAAAACCAAATTGCATCTGATTTGAACATGAAAATTACATATATCTAATAAATATAGTCTTAAATCAAAGTTTCAAAAACCTAATTTAACATTCATCTTCCCCTATAATTGTTCATCTCCCTTGACATACCATACTCAGATATTTACATAGTAAATCTCCTGCAATAACAAGGGCATATTAATTCATTATTTTCATGGGAGATCATCAACAACACTATCAAACGCTAGGCTTTATCGGTGGTTGAAAACAACATAATCGAAGGATAGGTATCAAGAACAGTTGTATACTCGTCTTTATTGCCGGCTGGAAGAGAGATCAAGTTTGGCTTTTAGCCGTGGGGAGGATTCGGTTAAGATAAAGAACACATATCTTGATCAAAAGCATGTTCTATGAGAGAGAAAAGGAAATCGTTGTAGATGAACTAACCGATCAATCAAGAAAGGAACAAGAGTCGCCGCACAAACATATATAGGAGTTGGGAAAGATGGTGATGGTGCTCTTGAGAAAGACAAGTGGTTCATAGGTGTGTACGATAAGCAGGGGCGGACCCAAGGATAAGTCAGCGGGGGCATGGGACACCAGTCAAATTTATGTGCGTATTGGAATTTTGATTTTTTTGAGGTAGTGTTATCATTTTGTAGTGTAAATTTTGATTTTTTTCGAGTCAGTGTTACTACCCATTTCAAATAGTGTCACCACACATTTGAAATCCTGGGTCCACCGTGAGGATGAGAGACAAACAGTATAAGAGCACAAATAAGATCGGGAAAAATATTAGAAAAGAGAATTTTTAAACTACATAAATTATTATTTTATGGACGTTGGATTAAATTATATCTGTTATCTAATCTAATAACCTTACTAAAAGAAAAAGGATGATGATATAATCATCCTTATTTATAGACATTTTTTACCAATTATAACCTTTTATTTCATAGAATTTTTTAAAAACCCTTGATAAAATGATAATTACCAATCACAACCTTTTATTTTTGATATATTTACTTTCCTTTTATCAAGGATGTTTATTCAAAATCCAAACTAATTTTAGTTACTAAGGATTTTTAAAATTTCAAACTTTCCATATTTTTAGATGATCAGTTTTGGTAAATATATAATATATATAACAATCTTTTAATATTATTAAAAGAAATAGATGATAGCTACATCATCCCCTATAAAAGAGGGCTCTACCAATCACAATCCTCTGTTTAAAAAAATATTTAAATAATATCAAAAATTATTATATAATTAATGTAATTTGGAAGGGTTTAATGTAAATTGTTAGGGTAGTATATGAAATATGTGAGGGGGGTTTAAGAAATTGTATATTAATGTAATTAATAATAAATTGTTTAATAACTTGTAATATATTTTGTTTTAAGAAAACATAATTATATATTTGTAATCGGCTCATTTTTATCTATGTTTTGATATAAATTTTATCGGAATATGAGTTTTTTTTTAAATTAGTATATTTTAATTGTTTTACCCATCGAGAGGAACGTGTAAGTAATTATTGGATATTTTATTCGTCTTTTATATTTATTCTCTCTACATAATATAGTCGATATAATCACTGATTTCTTGGTCTTTCGATTAAAAATTAAAAATATACTATAGCCAACGGTTAGCGACATAAAGTTGTTTACAAAACTAACACTACAACTTATAGCTTTTTAAAATTGATTGTTAGTTGTGAGTAAATAACCCTACAGATACTATAATTCTACATAATTATTGGGTAGTGAAACAGTTGTCATGTTAGTGGGTTTTGTAACTACACATACAACTTGAAATTTTAAATTAAAAATTTTATTTGTCTACGTTTTCTTATTTTTTAACTAATAACTTGGTACATAAAATAAAAGTTATTACATAGATATTTGAATTCAGTGATATATTGTGTTTCAATTATATTTAATTGAATAATAAATTACACTTAAGCGATTTATGTATGTATAGACATAATCTTTTCTATATTAGGATCTTATTTTTATGTGATCTAATTTTTGTTTACTCAGATGAATGTCATCATTATTTAAATTTTAATAAATTTAATTTACAATTTCAAATATTCAAATATATAATTGGCTAATAAAAATATCTTTACTGCACTTGATATTATAACATCACAATAATATTATAGTTATTGATTTACAATATCGGGATAAAGCTCCATCATGAGAAACACATTAGTATTATACTAAAAACTTTTAGACGTGTAATGTAACTTTATATTTCTTAAAAAGAGTATTTATAAGAAGTATTAAAAAGACACGTTTTCACTCATGGACAGTTATATGTGACGGTTTCTCGAGTGAAGAGTAAGGAGGGGTTAAAAGTTTTAATTTAAGACGATTAAGGAAACCCTACTAATAAAACTATGAATGTTGTTTATAAAGAGGTTTTAAAGAAAATCTAGTGATAATATTATGTATGAATTTGAAAATCCCGTAATGATTATTCATTTCTTACAAGATTTTATATTCGTATATATGCTTTGTAATTATATTTACTATACGTCTTAGTACTCTTTAAAACTATATAAATTTAAAATTGACTTATATCATCCCGTGTTGATACACGGGTCGCTTAGCTAGTATATGTTTATTATCCTACAATATCTATTTTAAACATTAAATTTATAAACTTTCCAATGCCATAATCTATTAATTAAAACATGTTTATTTTAAAAATAATTAAAAAGATTAAATCCACCACCGCGTTAATTGAAATACTAGATCCCATTATTTCATTTTTAAATTACTTTTCAAATATAGATGTTTATTAACTGGAGGATCGTAACTATTGTAGGTCTTTAAATCTTAATTCTATAAACATTGTTGCACTTCGACATTACACATATTGCTCTGATTCTTCTTCATTTTAATAGCTATCAATTATGAAAATTAACAACGCTATTCGTCATCTTCAAGGAGACATCTATTGGGACAATCTTCAAGTTTTACGAAGAAATTACGGTTAAAAAGTTCTACAGAACACAATTATGTACAAAATACGTTTTATATTATTATATAAGTTTTACAATTGTATTTTTTATACAAGTTAGTACTTCTAAAAATATAAAAGTTTAAAATTTAATTTAAATTATCATAAAGATGTTAAGCTAGTATAAATAAAACTAGTTTAATCATCGCTTTAATTCTTAGATCCAAAGATTCTAATTAGTTTTGTAAATTCTACACCACGTCGACCACAAGCGCCGGTTATATATATATATATATATATATATATATATATATATATATATATATATATATATATATATATATATATATATATAAGACATGCAAAATTTTCCAAAAATAACCATAAATTGAAACTCAATCAACCAATCACAACCTTCAATTTCAAAATTATTCAATTGGAAAAAACAATTTTGGAAATAATTTCAATTTTAAATTAATTAGGAGGGGGATAACTGAAAATTGTGAGGGTGTTTTATAAAAATTTAAGAAACTTTTAAGAAAATGTGAGGGGTTTTTTAAAAAAATTCTATATTAATGTAATTAATATAGAATGGTGAGAACACTTCTCAATCATTCATTTTATTAGATAAAAAATGATAAAATGGGAATTTTCACCACCTACCCCCTAAACTCACGTTGCCTTTGATATATTTCCTTATATAGAATTTTTTTCCCAAGCATATTAAACTCAATAATTTTTTTAACATATATGATTTTTTAACCACAAAAGTTACATCATCAAATTCACTTTTTAATCCTCTTTAATTTAATCTTAGTCTCGATATGTTTCCATGAAAATTCATGGATGCAATATGCGACTGTTATATGCACTTTATAAGCATCTACCAATAGCAGATGCAGATTTTTAATATTAGAAAAGGGGTAGAATAAGATGCAAAAATATCATATGCAATCAATCATTTAAGCCATATATCATAAGAGATAGGTCTTAAAACATATGCAAACAGACTTAAAACACATGCAGTCCACTAACAGTTGATGCATAACACTTCATTTGTGATGAGAAACAACTGAATTCCAGAATCACAAAACCTTGCAGATATAATTAATGTACAAAGATGCAACCCACAAAAATCACACATACAAGTATACAACCAATCGATTGAACTACAAAAATCTAAGTACATATCCTTGTTTTTCACACCCAATATAAATAATGCTATTGTTTTCAATGCTTAAGCTAATATAAACTCAAAAATCACCCTAAATCCATCTAGAAAGAAAAAAACAAGATGCAAAATGGAAACAAAATTGAAATGTGTCCTTACTTCGTCTTCGTCTGAGCAACTCAATGATATAAGCACAAATAAATATATCCTTGGCTACGTTTTTCGTAGGTCTGTTAAAATGTACAGATGCAAACAACTTGCAACCCACATTGAAATCCAGCCTAGTATACTCACATTCATCCCGACGGTATCGATCTGAGTCAAAACGAAATTGACGACTAGCAGCGGCTGGGGTTTGGTCCATGGCAGTGGCGAGACGTGAAGACTTACGACGGATGTTTAGGTGGTCGGAAATTGACGAACTTGAAGAGAGCGAATGAGATATGGTCGGCGATTGAATAATTGGAAGGGGAGGGATGGAGATATGGTAACTCCCGTAGGTTATGGAAACAAAAGGGAGAGAGTTTTTTTAATACCCAAAATGTCCTTTTTGCCTATTTATGGTTCTTTTGAAACTAAAATATGTTGAGAAAATGTGGACCAATGATTATTATGATCCTACGGTCATAAATTGTTCTTACAGTTCTCCAAATAAGAGGTGTTCTTATTTGATCCTACCTCTCTCTCTCTCTCTCTCTCTCTATATATATATATATATATATATATATATATATATATATATAAGGCATGCAAATTTTCCAAAAATAACCATAAATTGAAACTCAATCAACCAATCACAACCTTCAATTTCAAAATTATTCAATTGGGAAAAACAATTTTGGAAAGATTAAGCATTATCGTAATTTCAATTTTAAATTAATTAGGAGGGGGCTAACTGAAAATTGTGAGGGTGTTTTATAAAAATGTAAGAAACTTTTAAGAAAATGTGAGGGGTTTTTAAAAAAAATTCTATATTAATGTAATTAATTATAAGTTGTTTATAAATACTGTTTAATAACTTGTGATATATTTTCTTTAGATAAAAAAATAATTATATATTTAAGACCGTTTCATTTTTATCTACGTTTTGGTATAAATTTTATTGTAATATGACACTTTTTTTAAATTAGTATATTCTTAAGCTTTTGGTTATCCATTAATAGTAGTGAGTAGGTAATTTGGAATTTTTGTATATGTACGCTACTTATATTTTTCTATTTGATTTTAATGAATTTCAAGTTTACTTCTCTAATAGACTAATACACGTGCGTGTACGGGTCTATAAACTAGCAAAGTCTTTAGCAAATAGATCTGGTAGCATCCTCTCTTATGATGGTGAAAAAATTATATGGGCAATAAATGTGTTTTAGAAGTTTGATTCAGTTTTCACTTCAGAATTATTATATGATTGACTTCAACATTTGAATTTACTAAAAAAAGGCATCAGGTAATACATGTTATTTCAAATTAAATTATTGTTGTTTTGGGTTTAATAAATTATATTTTGATTGTTAAACTTCTATATATCCTTAAATCGATGATCATCTTTATAGTGAAAATAACTTTCTGGATCAAACAATCGTGGTGTCAACAAATAACGATGTTGAGTATATAAATGATTACATTGTTTCCAAAATTTACAATAAGGAAACAACTTATTTAAGTTTTGATTTTGTCTGTGTTGAAGATTCGTCAAGCTCATTTGAGAAGTCTTTATACTCTTGAGATACTCAGCTCATTAAAAGTATTTGGCTTTCCTCATCACAAACTTTCTTTGAAGATTGGTGTTTGTGTTATGTTACTTAGGAATCAAAACGAGTCTAAGGGTTTATGTAATGAAACAAAGCTACAAATTGTTCAGCTTGGTGCATATGTTATGAGGCCAAAATCATTTCTAGAAAGAACATTTGTGAAATTACATATATTCCAATAATGAAAATGACTCCATCAGATATAAAACTTCCAGTTAAGTTTCAAAGGATGAAATTTCCACCGATGTTGTGTTTTGTTATGACGATTAACAACGGCATAGATAATCATTTTCAGAAGTTGGTTTATTCCTCAGGAAAAGTGTGTTTACACATGATTAATTATATGTTGCCGTTTCACGTGTTAGAATTAAAAAAGGATTAAAATTTTGATTTGTGATAACAGTGGTAATGTTACAAACAAAACAATAAATGTAGTTTACAAATAAGTGTTTCAAAAAGTTTAGTTATTTTTTTGTTAAAAATGCTGACATATGTAAGTTTTCAGTGATATTTCATTTATTACATTATTTTAATTTGAAACTTTAAATATCTAAAATACACTTCTGAAAATACCCGTGCGTGCACGAGTCAATAAACTATTACGAGATAAAAAGAATACGAACGAATCACATTCTTAATTTTATTATATTACTTGTTGTCGTCTGTTAGTGGGCCCACCGTCCGGCCCACCACCGAAAGTCCAACATGTCACAGACACGTATCTCATTCTCATCTGAAGTATCTTCTTCTGATTCCATGATTCCAATTGGCATTTTCAAACCTCTTTTTCCAGATCATAAACACCTAATTCCACTTACAACCATCCCTTCACCACTTGTACTTCTCGCATCACATGTTGTACATTTACCTTCAAACCAAACAGTCCTGTTTAAGGAAATGGTCCGCTCTTTGAAATTGAAACGCGTAATACAGAAACCTTCTTTTCCCCTTTAATTGCTTTAAAATGGTGAAAGCTGGAAGATAGCGGGAACAAATAGCAGCGTGAAGCTTCCGCCATTGCTACCCTCCACTACTTTCTCTCTCTTCAAGGTATATCTTTCTCTTTCAACATACATACATACATGTATATGTATCTATATCGTTGGCTTTATTCTTACGGCTCTTCGATTTCCTTCGTGTTTAAATATCTGGATCTGCTCTTCGTTTTCTCTGCATCAGGTTCACAGATCAGTTCAGGTATGATTCCTGCATTCAATTCTGCTAGATTGATGTTGTTTAACTTCTAGTTCTACACACACCACTTCGTATTATACGCATTAAGTTGTTTTTTCTTTCCGGGTTCTCATGGAATTTGTTCGGGTTATGATGTGAAATTGGGTTTCTTTGTGTGCTTATCTGTGAAGATTTACACATTAGCTCCGGATTAGACTATGTACTGCAGAAGATAATGGTCATGACTCATGAGTACCACTTATGTATTAATTTTTTTAAATGAAAGAAATCAGCTCTAAATTGGCAAAAGGCAACATGAATTATGCTTCTATACGTCTGGTTAAGTGGGTTTTTAGGCATATATATTTGTGAGATTACTCAATGCACAGAAGTCTATGATTCATGGGTTGTTATGCTGGATTTTTTTAATTTTTCTAAGTTTGATAGACAATTCGTTTTAACCTAGTATTGTTTTAGGTTCTTTTTTGTCTTATATTTGTTACTAGTTTCATGAGATCTGGATTGGTTTTAAGAATTTTCACCGGTTTCCAGAAGACATTCAAAAGTGTGAATGTGTGATTAAACAGCTAATGAAAATGGTGGGAATTGTGGTTTAAGAACCATGATCCTGTTCCTTCGATTCATGAAAAACACCATTCTAAGGAATTTCATGGATCTTAATTGTAATTTCTTTTTGAAATTTAAGATCACTGTCGAGGAAGGTGTTTTTGTAAATGCTTTTTGGTAATTTGTATATCCGCCTGTGCAACTTGATCTACAAGATCGACTTATTGCATCAAATGAGTATCTCCTTAGCTTGTTATCTTCTCAGTTGAAGGATATCTTGAGCTCTATATGTTTTCTGTTTTTTTTATTCTTGTTATACACTTCGACACCGCAGTGTTGACAACATCTTGTAATATTCTTTCTCTTTTATTAAAAAAATATTCTTGTAATATTCTCTTCTCACTGTTAACCTTTTTATTTTGTTATTCTGAGCTTCAATGTGATTTTGTAACAAATAACAATTAGAAGCTAAAGGAGCTGATTCATGATGATTTTAAAGTGGATTTTTTATTTTTTATTTTGTTCCTTAGTGTATGACTATATGTGCAGATTGCGACAATGACTCCACCAATTGAGACTCAAAACAAACCTGTTGACTCTCATCATCATCATTCACACCCCCCTCTTAATGAAAGAATACTTTCATCCTTGAGGAGAAGGTCAGCTGCTTCCCATCCTTGGCATGATCTTGAGATAGGTATTCATCTTATTATTTCCTACAGCTTTCCTGCGTAGTAATGTATAACATTCAATCATCTGACCTTTCTTACAATCTGATGCAGGACCAGGAGCACCAACAATATTCAACTGTGTAAGCGTGTGAAATTATTATAGATTAAAGTCCGGTTAATGAAAACACTATGGTGGCAAAACACACATAAATTTGGGTATAGGTTGAAACATTTCGGGTTGGTTGTGGTGGACCTGGAACACTTTTCATTCTCTTTTATAGTTTTATTCAACAACAACAGTACCCAATCCCGCTTGAGCGGGGTATAGGGTTCTCCCTTTTATTACTTGTTCTAAATAGTTAGTGTTTCATATAAAAGTTCCATATTTCATAATAATATACGTAGTAATATTTTGAATCAACTTATCGAGGTTTAGAATGTATTATAACATGTGACCCATTTCCTTTTTGCTAATTTTTTTTATGTTACACAATTTGGCCCAATAGAGATCTAACATAACCCGAATTAACCTATTCATAAGTAAACGGGTTGAATTTGCAACATGTAGAAATGACTATCTTTGAAAATTAGATTGTTTTACTGTATCTACAAAGAACTTATCAGAAATTCCATCTCTTCATTTTTAGGTGATTGAAATAAGCAAGGGAAGCAAGGTTAAGTATGAGCTGGACAAAAAAACAGGACTTATCAAGGTAAATGAGGATGAAATAAGGACCTCCACCCTAAGAAAATTATACCCTTGATCTTGAATTATTAATTACCTGTTGAATCCCTTGAATTGCATGAGCTAGGTTCTATTAGTTCGGGTAATGTTCTAACACTTGTCCTGTATTCATCAGGTGGACCGTGTCCTATATTCATCGGTGGTGTACCCTCACAACTATGGCTTCGTACCTCGTACTCTCTGTGAGGACAATGACCCGCTTGATGTCTTGGTTATCATGCAGGTATGCCAATTTTTATCAATTCGATGCATGTTGTCATGTCATCAGAGTGGCCTTACACCAGTGAAATAATATATCAAATGGAAACGTTGCTGACATATTGTGGTGTTATAAACCACTTACAGGAACCAATCCTGCCAGGTTGTTTTCTTCGTGCAAAAGCTATCGGTGTCATGCCCATGATTGATCAGGTATTATATTGTTGTTTATAAAGTACATGTGACAAATCAAACCCATTTATGTATAAACAGGTAAATCTAGGTTAAACTTTCGCTTTTGACGGTTCAAACAGTAACTTAGAATTTCTTTTAGCTATAACCAAAATGAGTCAATGGTCACCAAAGTGAGCATAAAACCTCCAAAAATAATTTATCTCAAAAAATAGTTGATGATTTAGACACTGATTTTTCAGTAATATCTAAAATATTAAATGTTATAAATTCTAGAAAGAAATTTTTAATCTTTTAACAGTCGTACAATTTTCCTAACATTTTGTTGACACCATCAGGGAGAGAAGGATGATAAGATAATTGCAGTCTGTGCTGATGATCCTGAGTACAGACACTACAATGACATCAAGGAGCTCCCGCCACATCGCTTGGCTGAGATCCGCCGCTTCTTTGAAGACTGTAATATTTCAAAACCTTATTATAGAAGTCTAACATTGACTCCTTATAGAAGTGGCAATTTCAACAATTTTACTTGTTAATGGGTTGATTTTGGTCGTGTTATTATTTCATTCGGGTCAATTTATAAAGATTAGCTAGCTTGCAGGCAGGATGGAATGAAAGTTGGACAAAGTCTATATTTAAGCATAATACCTTTTATTGTTTTAAAGATCTAGATTATTGTCAAGTACTTGTAATATAAATGGACAAAAGGTGCCTGTGGGTCAGCCCAACCCATATAAAAATGTCATATGGCAACCTAAACGTTTCGACCTGTTACCTTGTCTACCTGACCTGCCCATATTGCCACTTCTAAGTTTTCTGATATCTATTTTGAAGTTTTGCAGTCATTTTCGTGCTAATAGATTCATTCTTGTTTATCCTGACTACTAATTAGACAAGAAGAATGAGAACAAAGAGGTTGCTGTCAATGATTTCTTGCCAGCTGCTGAGGCAATTGAGGTGGTCAAACATTCCATGTAAGTACATCCATAAAATGTTTCATTTCATTTCATTCATCTGTAAAAAAAATAAAAAAAATAAATGTGTGGATAATCTGCATTATCCACTCCCCAGTTCACATGTTCTATATTTATGTCTTGCAAAAAGCACCCACTATGACATTTTGAATGGTTCTTCTTATTCTATAAAATAAATAATATATGTAAATTGAGAACATAAATAGTGAAAACTTATATCTCATCCATCCCAAGATGAATACAACCACATCTTGTATTGGTGTCCTAAGATAGATGCGAAAACTTTTTTGTTGTAAATTCTAATTAAATCACCTTTTTATCTATTAAGAGTAGACAGTGTGGACATGGGGTGAGATCACCACTTGAGTGGTGCCATTTCAAGGGTTGGGGGTGTGATGTGGTGAAGGTGGAAAGGGGTGGAAACCACATGGGGAGAAGGCATGTGGTGGGAGGGTAATGGGCCCAAAGTGATAACTCTCTCTTTTTTTATAATGTATTTTAATTGTTAATTAAATAATTTTGTATTAGGTGGGTCCTAAAATATAGTGTAGGGGGAACTGACCACTACAGGGTTGAGTGGTGGGGAAAAAATATGATGTGGATGTGTGATAGATGTGAGGGTTGCAACCACTCTAAGGGGGTGTTTTTCTTGCGGATTTTGTGGGATCACATAGGATTTTCATTTTAAATCCCACGAAATCCTGCGTTTGGCTTGCAAATACAGGAAGGATTTGAAATGCAATGATTTCTAAAAAATGCTATGTTGGAGGGATTTTAAAATGCGAGGGGTATTGGGAGGATTTTAAACTCCTTGTTCAAACGTTTCTCTCATTTACACAATCACCCCCCACGTTTCTTTTTTTAAAACCCTGGAATCCTGTAAGTTGCAAATCCTTTGACAGAATTGAAATCCCATGAAAAAGATCCGCGAGCCAAACAACCCCTTAGTAATCACTATGCGGACTTTGGCCTACACGATTTTTTCATTTCTACATTTGCCTCGTAAGGTTAATTCAATTATATGTAAATTCAGATATTGCATCTATTTTAGGACTAGGTGTAAAGGGTTCTTAATATTGCTTATTAGAACCACTCAACCACTTGGTCCACTTATTGATTCTTGAAACAAGTGTTTGTAATACTGCTTATACAAGACAGCTTGTTTGCTTCACAAATAATTGGATAAGCAAGTCCAAATCCGAACACCCTAAAAACAACCAACCGCATTAAGCAGTTTTAATAAGCAATCTCAAATGTCCCCTCATGCTGTATCCATCTATATATGTGTGTGAGTTCTATGAGATTGATGCGAAAAGCAAAGTGTTTGTTAGCTTGATGACCTTGTTTTGGTAATCTGAAGGGATCTGTATGCGGACTACATCGTGGAGAGCTTGAGGAGATAGAGGAGGATGTTTGCTCCATATATAACAGAAGATGTTGCCATATACAAACTTCTGCAAATCCTATATTTTGTTCAAAGCTGCACATGTGCCATTAATACTTTTGGTGTAATCTTGCCATTACTATATGATGATGATGACAACAAAAACAACTTTTGAAAGCTCATGAAATATGAGTTTATAGTACCGAAGAAAAGAAAACTAGATCAGGTGCTATATATATTCTATTTTTTCAATATTTTTTTATTTGATGTATTGGTAATGTGTAAGGAAACAATATTTTTGTAAACTTTGATATTTCCTGAAACTGTTTTTGGTTTGCGTTTAGTTCATTTAATCTTACATATTCATTTGTTTATACCATTCTACCGTATCTTTTCTTCTTGGAAAGGAATGACTCTGTTCTCACTGATAGGAAAGTCGATGCTTTAAAGATCTTGTTTGGATATTGAGGTTAGATCTTTCAATTGGATTTCAAGTAGGTTTTTTCTCTTTTGTTAAAGTGGGTGTTGTGGCTTCGGAATCCGATTCAAGCATCAATCAACTGCGGAAGAAAGTAAGTTGGTTTTCATCTCGAAGACATATGGGGGTGTTGTCCTGTGTATATATTATATGTTGACAAGGTTTTTATAGAGTTTCTTGTAAGTCATTGTTGAGTTGTAACACCCTGGTTTGATGAGAAGCTAGAGGTTAGTTTCTAACATAATTTACAAACAACCTACAATTAATTACATTAATTTATAATTTTTATAAAACTCCCTCACAATTTAGTGATTTACATCAAGTCCTCTTGATTAAATTGAATTTAAACCTTTTCTCTTATTTTCTACCAATCAAAATCTTTTATTTGTCCATGTTATATTACATGTCATCAATTACATCATCATATTTACCATATTATAATTTCTCTCTGCGCCGTAAACTATATGCTTATCAACTCTATATCATATCTACGAATAAATTTTAGTGTACCGCACAATAATAATTGTTATCACGTATCACTAAACTCACACAAATTTATTTACCTTGCATGCAATTGGTTAGAAAAAAGCTCGTTATGAGTGTTACTCGGCAACGATCACAACGATAACAAGCGCTAACGAAAGTTAGAGAGTATCACGTGCTCGAGGAGCTCACAATAGCCATATAACGAGCCAATAACGAAGCTACCCCGTAAGCTCTTATCATATATTTTTTGATCTCACGAACTTAATCTCCGTTAATATAGAATTTATGCACTTATATATGTCATATTTGATTTACTACGAGTGTTTACGTGGCCCGCGCTTCGCGGCGGGATTAAATTACTTTTATCTCAGATATATTTTATTATTTACTTTTATTAAATAACTCTATGCCTAATGATAGCAAGAAGCTGTTAAGATGTCTCATGTGTTTGATATTTAAAAAGAAAATTAATATTTATAAAATTGATTACCTGTATAATTTCAACCGGCAATCTCTTTCATATCATTTAACATGATTACTTTAAATAGATATTAATTAATACTTTTTACATACATATATATAAACATTGGTGCTCTATATATATAAGTGTTATGCATAATTATAAAGTAAATATTAAAATAGAATTAGGTTCAAATTGTTAAAAAAAATTATATAAATCTCTCGAAACCCACTCTTACATATCAATGGCATGCACCAATGTTAACTAAATCTTTTAGAAAAACTTATTAAAATACAATAACTTAATTTATTTATGTTTCATTAGTTTTAAAGATTGTTTCGTTTTTTTCCGTAATTATATCAATTTATGTTGTTGAAAATCTGTAACACCGTATTTCACGAGCTTAAAATTAGCGTCAATTTAAACTTTTTAAACTTATTTATCAAAGGCTTGCAGCGGATATATATTCACAATTTACAAAGTATCAGATTGTTATCTGACTATTTAACATTTCAAATAACAGGTGTTACCACAACTAACAACCGACCATCGGATCACATGCAAATAAATAACAAATAGTGTTCCTCGAAATATACATACTACAATTACCCACGAGTAACCCCAGCTCGCCAGGACATCAGTCACTAACCTGCGAAAAAGGGAAATCTTGCACCATTAGCTACAACTAGCTAGTGAGCACCAATTTACACATAAGCATCAATAAGCATGCTATCACATCACAATAAGGCACACAGAGCTAAGCTATCACATAGCGGTGTGCCGACATGTCAGCGGGATCATATCTTGCGAGGTAGCTAGCCTGGCTCAACGATCCAAGCTGGGGAATCAGTCACAACCATCTGCATCGGTGGGGGAGCGAAGAGCAGCCCACCATCACGTTTACCGGTTACGGTTTGCACCGAGAACCCCATTTCACAACCAGTTTCCGGCTTTCGCCGAGAACCCCCTTACATAACCAGTTCCGGCTTACTCCGAGAATCCCATATTCGTCAAGAAACGGTGGCCTGCAGAGCCGTTACCAAGCGTATACACTCGGATGCCGTTAATCCCCCACTTCCAGACACTATAGGGCCCCTAGGGACCAGCCTACGCGGCTGACCTTAACCAATCCCAGGAACTGTGGTACAGTCCCCCAATTGTCCGGACATTTTGTAACATCCTCCTATTGGGCCTGGTAGTTTATACGAGATGTCAAACTATTTGTGTATTAATTATAATTATTTATATTCAATTGTTTATGGTAATTGATTATTTAATTGCCATAATATGTTTATTTGATAATTTTAATTGGACCACGAGGTAAAAAAAAAGGTGAAATATTAGCTTTAATATTTTAATATGTTAGTTGGACCATATGATTTGTTTTTACACGAGGGTCCCAAATAATACCTCGTTACGTGTTAATTAATTGAATAGGACCACTTTATTTAGGTTCATGTATGTTAGTTATCATATAAGTTGCACTGTGTGTCATTTAATTAAATTCCCAGCCGACCTAGACTTTATATTTGACTTTTAGAAGTCAATTTCTCTTATTTACTTCACTGTGAAGTATGTGTTGTGTGTGTATGTGTTCTTCTCTTCAAAGAAAGCTTGTTTCAGCCTTAATCTCTGAATTCTTGCTTGGATTATTGCTATATTAAGGTATGTAAGTGATTTGAATATGTGTTCTTTTGATTCTTCAAGTATTCTTGCCAAGAACACCATGGATTGATTTCTAGGGTTTATGATCAAGTGGGTTTTATGAGAATTGATGTTGGTTATGTGTTTAGTTGGTATAAATATGAAGTTATAAACTGATTTGGTGTGATTCCATAATGAATTACTGTGTTTTTGAGGATTGAAGCTTAAAACCATTAATGAAGGTATTTGATGAATTTTGAAATTAAGAATTCATGATTTGATGATCTTTAATATGTTTTGATGTTTGCAATATGTTAGTAGTATGTTATATGAAGTTTATATGCTGTTTAGGACTGTTTTTAGTTGAGTTCAAGTGCTGGAAATCAAGATTTTGATTGTTGAATAGTTGCTGGTCGCACAGGAAGAACAACCTGCTGTTGCAGAGCTGACGCGGGCCGCGTGGTCCGTGCTGCTAACATTTCTGTGCTTTGTTTTTGGTCGCGATTTGCTTGATGTTTAGTTCTTTAATTTCATATTTAGTTATAATATGACCCATATGTTATTTTTGAGGTACTTTTGATGATGAACCATGATTAGAATTGTCTTGAGTTAATTATGAATTTATGAATGGATAATTGCTCACTTTAATTCTAAGAAATGAACTCGGATGCAATGTTTACGTGTTTCTTTTATTGCCGCATGTTTGATATGATTAATAATGGTTCCTATAAGCATATTTGTTATAAATGAGGTGTCTTGTATGTCGGTTCCCGTTTATGAAGATAGTAATGATATTTGTGAACTTTATTGCATGAAGTGAAGTTAGAAGTAACTTGCATGCATTTCGTTGATTGTTATATGTCCATACATGGTTATAAGATATGTTTGGGGTGTTTTTATTAGTAAACTCTATTCAGGGAGGTGTTGACCCGTTTATGAGTAAATTGGCGATAATTGCATACTTTAATTCGAGAAATGGAATTATATGGCTTGTGTTCATGTTTCATTGATTATTCCATGCTTCATATGATATGTTAAGAGTTCCTAGATTGTTTGACATGTGTGTCAAGCTGATTTAGTGTTATAAGCTTAACGGATTGGGTTTTGACCCGTTTGCGGATTAATTGGATATAAATGAAGTTAGAAGAGCCTTATGAATGTACCGTTGATTGCTACATGTTTAATATCTTATATAATGATATTTTAAATGATTTTGAGTATATTCCTTGTTGGTTATACATGATCAAGTATATCAGATAAGCTTTGACGTGTTAGTGAATTGATTTGACTTTTGGAGTTAATTATGATTTGGATTACTGATTTGGTTGTATGTTGTGTTGTCAGGGGATCTGAAGACTCAGTAATATAAAACCACTGAACTTTGATTTTTGAGGACGCAGGTGAGTGGACTTTAACTCACTAGTGGTATTGGTTATGATTATGATGATTATCTGGATTCATATTATTTAATCATGCGATAGATTGTTTAATCTGATATGATTATTTGGAAATTGGTATGATGATGGTAAGGAGATTGAGATTGTGATTGTATGGTGATTGGCACTATGATTGTGCGGTGATTGGAAATTGTGATTGTTTGATTTGTTGTTTATTGATTGCAATCGAGTCCAAGATATGTGTGCGGTGAAGATTACTGTGCGCATGCTGTCTTTGAGGGAGGTTAGCCGATTTGTGATGGGACGGACTGGGTTGCTTCTGGTTGTACGGTTGTTCAACCCCTGTTACATTTGTTGCAGCAGAGGGGGTTTAACTGTGCTAGTTAGCAGACGGTCATCGGTAAACCTATGCTTGGCCGACATATGGGTTGCAGGCTCTGCAGAGCCGCCGTGCCTCTGATGATACGTGGTGCCCCGCTCTTGAGTAGTCCTTGTGTGTCTTGTTTCTGTGGAGATTGTTGTGATTATGCAATTGCTGTTTGTGGCTTAAATTCTATACACTTAGCTTTGTGCTAATCCCCCGCCCTAACTCTCTGTTGCAGGTTTTAGTAAGCTTCGGTAGGTGGTTGTTTATACAGGGGAAGTTTGACCGTCGCTCTAATATAATGTTTTAGATAAGATGAGCCATCTTTGTGAACTCTTTTGTAACACTAAACGATATACTGTGTTGTTGAACAGTATTGGTTTTACGTTTGTGGGTGTTGCTATCCTTACTATTTTTCTATTGCAATACTTCCACTGTGATTTAAAAAAAAATTGGCTTGAGTTTTACGGTGTTACACATTTCACAATACACACATAACCGATCCAATGAGCATCCAACTGCATGCACAATATAACACTCTAAAACAGCTGATCCAATCAGGATCCAATTACATGCGCAATACAATAATCTAACATGGTTGATCCAATCAGGATCCAAATACAGGCGCATATACATTATCACATTAGCTTCTGCTCATACTTGATGAGCAGAATACTAAATTACACTTTAAACATAGCATGCAGTTGTCACATAAGTCATAACCCTACATGGGTCTATCTCGTATCACTTCACTTATTAATCGTCACTACTATAAACACATAACTCACGTCATAGCACAACACGACACTCCACCACTTACCTCGTACGTGCATACGTCACTATCACAATAGCACGTTTCAATACACAACAGTTAGCCCTACTTACTGAGTCTCATGGGAAAACCGGTACTCACCTTAAGCTCACAATAAGCTAACACAACGATCAACAACTTCCGGTTCCTCAGGAGTACCTAACACGACGCATATACACGGGGTTATCACTTAACACTTAACATTCTTCGTTTAAAACACGCGTCACAAATATTTCAACACAGGACAGGGTCCTACGGCCGCAGAGGATATGGCCTACGACCGCAGAGTCCCTTTTCTAATGAACAAGGTCCCACGGCCGCAGAGACTTCTCCCTACGCCCGCAGAAGCTATTCTTTGGGTTTCTACGGCCGTAGGTTATGTACCCACGCCCGTAGGCTTCGTTCCTTCCCCCGTAGGTGGTAAACCACATAAAACATCCTCCTACGGCCGTAGGAACCACTTACTACGGCCACAGAAGACTTAATTTCAACTAATCTGAAAAACACCTCCCTACGGCCGCAGAAACATTTTCCTACGGCCGCAGGACAAAATGGCCCCTACGGCCGCAGAAACATATCCCTACGGCTGCAGGAAGGTCCTGCACAGCAGGCCTTCGTCTCTGTACGCGAAACAGGCCTGCAACTCGCGTTTTTGACCTTTAATTCGACCAAAACTCAGTTCTAACCATTTGTATACTTCACTAGACATCAATCGAAGCTTATAAACACTTTGTACCCAAAAACTAACCACAAGAACAACATTTACACCATCAAAATGGTGTATCATCTTCAAGAACACAAAACTAGGGTTCTAGCATAAAAACACTTACAAATCAGTAGCAGAACAGTAGCTAGAACACAAATTCGATGCTGGCATCACTTGTAACTAGTTGCTTTCTTGATTTCTCTTTCAAAACTCCAAGTATTTGAGTATGTGTATGTGTACGTATGGTTAGTGTGTGTTTGTGTGTGTTTTTAACAAAACCAGGGGTTAAGGGAAAGCTTTAGCCGACTCAAGAGAGTCTAATTTAGACACGAGGTATTTTGTTCCCCTTTCCAACTTACAACTTGACACACGCTATCCTGTTTTAACTATCGGGGATATCTACGGAATCATAACGCGAAACCGTTTAACACTTTATCACTTTTAAACGCGTTTGACACTTTTCACATAATCACTCTAATTAACACATAACACTCGTTAGTAACTTAAAACACACTAATTTAAGTCACTTAAAACCATTGTACAACTATCTAAGCACGAGGTACAAGCCTACATAACTAGGCCCAATTTCAGGATGTTAGAAAATCAATTTTAATTCAATGTTTTTTGACTTTGATGGGAAATTTATAAATATATTAAATGATCGAGATTATCATATGATTACTGAGTGAATATAATATATTATTTGTTATATAATATTTAAAATAGAAAAAAAACCGTGAATGCAACATTCTAAAAAGATGAAAATAAAATAAAATTATATTTTTCTATGATTATATATTTAAATAAAAATATTCAAGCAAAGAAGAAAAAAAAGGATAAAGAAGAGAGAGACTTTGGAAATTGAAATCATTTTTATACTATCAGCAATTAATATCTCATGATTTTTTAATAAAATTACAAGTGTGTCCCTAAAAATATCATGAGATATTGTCAAACCACTTTGCTAATTGATATATTAAACCGTATGTGTCTCGATGTCTTAATAAAACCCATGTAATTGACGCCTATTTTTTTTATTGTAAATATTTGCATATTAAAAGGCCAAATCAATGATAACTTTTAATTTATTTTAGTGTCTTCCATACCCTTCAATCCCTCATTTTATAGTTATACTTAGGTGGCTAGAATTGCATTTAGAAGATTACTACAGGGACCATTCATGAAAAGTTCAAAAGTTGTTTCCGAAGAATCAGTGTCAATATGCATAAACCTGATAAACCCTCGTCGCCCAATTCGTTCTTACTTTTCACACCCTTCTTCCTCAAAAACCCTAATTAGTTAACACATACGTCAAAATTATACCCTAAAAATTTGTTGAAGATGAGTTCCTACACAAATTCATCTAATTTTGATAACCTCTTGCTTCAAACCCTCATGGGCAGGCTTCAAATCCGCCCTCCAAATCCTCTTCAACCGCAGTTATCACCGCTTTTTAACCAAACTCTAGAAGACCTCCTTTTGGACACCATCAACAACATCTCGGACACAGAAGATGACCAAGATGATGATGAAAACAGCAGGAACAGCAAAACCCAGCTCGCCAAAGAAGAATCGAAGCTTGAGAAGGAGGTGATCAAAATTATACTTGCCGGAAACGCGGAGGAAACTCTAAAAGCGAATTCGGGTCAGGCGGTGACGATCGGAGAACACCATATTTGTGTAGGGTATCATGAGGAACCTGGGTCGGAGTATCGGGTCTGGGAATGGCATGGGCATATAATGTTGTTTGATGATGAAAATGGGTATAATCCTGAGTATATCTACGGGAATTATTTCGAGCGATTGAGAGTTGTGCTTGGGAAGACGAAACAGGAGGCAGTTGCGAAAGAAGATGATGATGACGATGATAAGGAAGACAAAACTTTGAATTCTGGTTTGAAGGAGTTGATTGGATCAGGTGATGGAGCTGGGTCGGGTAGGATACTTCATCGCAATATGAATGCCGGGTCCTCAAGGTTATCTAATAACCCTAACCTCTTATTCAAGTAATTTCGTTTACCTTTATGTTGCAAAAACAGCTAAAAGATTATACAAACAGGTAATTATTCACTTTGGAATTTGTTCAAAAGATATCAAACAGTGCTATGGTTTCTTTAAGCTTTCACATTTTGTTGATTCTTGTAAATCACGACTATTTCAGGCGCTGATTACTTGATTTGTAATGATATGCAATGTGTTTATGGTTTAGAAAGGCATTCATTGTTTCATATTCACTTGTAATTTAGGCATCCCTATCTAATTAGAAGATGTTTTTAGGATTTCTTCAATTATATGCTCAATATGTGTTTTGTTTTTTTATGAGGTTTTCTTAATCACGATTTTCGTGTTTATATGGGTGATACTTTCCTTAGCTTGGATGGTAAACTTTGCTAGTAGATACTCTGATGTGTGTTAAATTTTCAAATGAAGATTCATTTTATCAATGTTTATAGCATATTCATGAGATTAGCTATAGGTTATTGTAAGTATCATGTTATTAATATGCTAGTAGTTAATGCCATAGCTGATGTTAAAGTCATAAGTAACAAAATATGCCAAGAACACAGTAGAGATGAATGGGTCTTGATTGAGATGCTATCTATAGGGAGTATATAAGCCATACAAATAGAGGCAACTAGCTTAATACCTTTTTCTTTAAAAAGAAAATAAGAAAATGAAGAATGGGTACGTTAAATATTGCCGTGTTTGTTTTTTAGTAATATTTCGTCTCAGTATCTTTTTAGTCATGGATATTTAGTGTCCTCCCTCCATCCCATGGAAATTACAATGTTTGAATGGTTCTATAGGTTCTAGTAAAATGTTTCACTATTGGTCAAATATGTGAAATATCTTTTAATAAAAGCAACATCTACTTGCAAGCTTTCTAAAAAGGAATTATTCTAGCTCTTATGGGACATAGCACAAAACCAATGTTTTAAAACCCAGTTTTTTGGTTGATACGGTCTTCTCACCGGGTCCCGGGTCAACCGGTTCCCGGAATTTTTGAATTTAAGACGTTAGAAAGTGAGTTAGGGATTTAGGGTTAAAAAAGATTTAAAAAAATAATAATACAAAACCGGTTCAAAACGGGTCAACATAAACCGGGGACCGACTCAACCATTAACCTGCCCGGGTCACTCCAGGCCATAAATCACCAAAAACCCGCTCTATGTTGACCCACTCTAGTCGCCGGGTCCCTGGTCAACCGGTTCGACCCGGTTCTTAAAACATTGCACAAAACAAATAGTTGCAACTTCTGTGGAATGGAGGGATGTCTTCTATATTACCGAGAGGCACAAGCTGGCTTAACCCATTCCCTTTAAGAAAAAACGTCTAAAAGAAGTGTATCTCATTCAATCTGGTACATTCATATTTCTATATGTATACAAGTGGTTTAACTGCAAATGCAGTTGAAACATCCAAAATGCATATGCACGATCACCATTTTAAAGTAGCTTAAAATGCTCTTCTTTTCGTGGCTATTTGTACTGTCTTCTCTTTCTTAGAAAAAGTTTATATTCTTTAGCTACAGTTGATAACACAACTATAACTTGCATTCTAACATTTTGTACAATTGGCAGAGTCTAGACAGCCTGTTTTTATCAAAAAATCAACAAGGAGTCCCTTTCTTATATAATTGTTCGTCGATCTTTCTGGAGACCATCTTCTAGCACTGGTTTGGGGTTCAAATAATGCTTCTCCAAAGTAGGTTTTTAATGCAAGATCAAGATTTTGATACTTCCGGAGAAGACAATGGTATGTTGTGTGTTCTTATGTCCATAAACTAGTATTGCAGCATTGAATTTGCTCAAAGGAATGGTCTTTTCACCGTTGTTGTGAATGGAAGTTTTTGTTTAATCCACCATGGAACCTGTTTACCTTTCTTTTCTATTTCTTCATAAACTTGCATATTGACTATTAGACTTCTCATTTTGATTACTGGCCTATATGATACTTGTATACTCATTTGATCAATAGCCTTTATTGTTCTTTTGGTATGTTTTACCAAATTGAGCCGTCTAATGCTGGAAACTCATTGTCAATTTACTGCTAAATTGGATTATAAAATTCAATCATTTGGATCGCTTGTAAATTATTATTCTGCTCTCTACCCGTTTAACCTGCGAAGAATATGGTATCACTTATAACATGATAGCTGCTCGTTTTTAGTTCGTCGTTAATATGACAGATCTTGTTATTATTACTTTTATTTTAAAATATTATTTTAATTGTTAGATAGATCTTGATACTCATTAGGTAAATTCTGTTTTTGACAAAAATAAAAATCATATCTATATTAGAAAATAGATTCTTGTATATAAATATATGTTCCTTAGTTCCAATCGTTTGAGGGAAGTCGGCATTCTTAGCTGAAAGGAAAGGACTTCTACCATGAGTGGACTCTTTGCCTTTGGGAAATAACTTCAGAGAGAGTGTTAGGTTTGAGCCTGAAAGCATGTTGCCAAGATGGCAGATCGTGTTGCAATATTCTCGTCTTTTAGACAAGCCAGTTATCGAGTGACATGCTTGTTCTCAGAAACAGCAAAGTCGATGTCGAGGTCTGTGAAGGTTTTGACAATTTGCCGGTGGTGATGCAACCAAGTCCTTGCCTAACTGGATGACGTGTGCATCATTATTATCCCGAATAGGTGCTTCAATGGTAGTCCAAACGTCTCGAGTAGTCGGCCCCCTTTTAAGAATCATTTGTAGAAAATTTTGAGAGATGGTTCCATATATCTAAACTTCAACAATGGAGTTCGACTTGTGCAATTCTGCATCGTTATTACCATTTGGATGAGAAGACGTGTCAAGGTGACTGATGATACCAAAACACATGCATTGGGTTTGACAGCTCACGGCCAAGCATTAGATACAGGTCAAGGATTAAGGGGTATAAACCTTAATATTGGGTAGACAACATGTTTCTTGGTGTGAGAAGAGCAAGTTATGTCACCGTTAGGGTGTAATCGAGCCGAGTCGAGTTGACACAGTGCTACCCAAGTTGTATAAGGCTCACGAGCTTTACGAGACGAGCCTTTTATTAATAGAGCTCGAGTCTATAACCTACTCTAGTAGCTTGAACTCGACTTTATAGCTTACTAGAGTAGCTTGAGTTCAACTTGATTTGAATCGGTCAATTTCAAGTATTTTCCAAATTGATATTAAGTGGCTTGTGACCGATTGCACCCCACCCACCGATTGCACCCCACCGAGAGTGACTAAAAAATAGAGGGGAAGGTGGCGTGAGGGTGGACAACGGCTGCAATGGAGGAGTCGATTAGGGTTAGGACTTAGGTGAACAAGGAAAGAGGATCAAGAAGAGTTTTAGAGATAATACAAAACATGATGGACCGATGATAATCTATTATCTATGGGCAAATAATTATGAAAATAAAATAATAATAATAATAACAAGTAATTTACACTATTTAGTAAACTTCCACAAAAAGGTTGTTAATTCCGGGCCAACCCTGTGTCTAGGATCCTTTGGATCCGAACCGATCCTTTTCCAAGGAAACTATTAAGTAAACTTGGTTGATGTTCAGATAAATACAAGTAAACTTAGGCTATGCGTTATGGGTTACCTTAAGGTAACCCTTACCTGATGCTACATCAGCGCCACATCATTTTCCCTCCTTTACCTTTCTCCTTACCCAATATCAAGTTTTATCTTACCTTAAAACTATCCCCATTTTTTAATTAATTATTAAAATAATAAAATGGGTGTAAGTGTGTGATTGGTTGAGAGGGGTAGGGGGTGGGGGGTTTCTCGGTTTCTTCATCGAGTCCACAGACTCGCCGTCCATACCCGCTGCCACTACTCGCTAGCCTCGTTTTGGTGTACCTGCTCTACTCGATGAAGCCCGATGGCCATCGGGTAGAGTACAATGTGTGGTCTTAATGGATAATGTCTGTTTTATGATAAGAACCCGACTCTAACTATTCTATCATAGATTTAGAATACTAGTCAAATCTATTATTAATCTTTTTGAAAAAAATTATAACACATGTAACTTTTCATACATGTTTTATATACAAATAACATGTTTTGTGAGTTTGTAACTTTGTGTTATTCTCTTTGATTTTATGGGGTTTCATGACGAGCTAAAACGTAACGAGTTATCGGAGGTGTTAACTCCGGTGCACAGGTCACAAGTTGTCCTTTTGCAAGGAGAATTTGGAATTTGATATCCTGAATTTAGACCAAACTTGAAATTTGAACCCTCGAAAATACTTCTTATAATAAATCGAAATAGCAAAAAAAAAAAAAAAAAAAAAAAACACATTAGTTTAAAAAAAGAATCCAATTTGAAAGAAGAAATTTGGTTGAGTTGTCCCGAGTGGCAAAATATATGATTCAAACTAATTGGGGTCTAAATTAGTTAACAAGAGAAAATAATCCGATCATAAGAATTAGGTTAGCAATACATATAGTGATTTTTAATTATTAGTCATATCATTATATATAAAAATCAAGTATTTTATATACTGCAAAGCTAGTTTTATATAAACATATATGTGCATATAATATTTATTTCGTTTATTTTCTTAATAAGATCCCCAAATTCTTTCAAATAATTAAACTTTGCATCACGTACAAATTTATAACTTAACAAAAAACTTAAATTAGTTATTTAGCATAATTAAAATTTACAAGTGTCTAATGTTTAATTACTTAAAATAGCACAAACATACAAGAATTACTAGGGAAGTCCTTTGGTAATACCGGTTAGCTTGGCTAAGGCCTAAGGGTAGTTCTGGAATGTGACTAGTTTTGAAATGGTCATATGAATACCGGTTAGACTGCTTACATCTGAGTTAAAGACTCGATTCCTCAGAGTAACCTAAACGGGATCCCTATCCAACATTAAGAATTTAAGATAAAAGTAAAACTAAAAACAAATGAATAAGAATAATACCAAACTACAGCCGGACAAAACAAAGACCAAAACTGATTCTATGCACTTTGTTTAAAAATTTCAAAAGGCACTCATTAAAGACAAAATGAAGAGGTGGATATGTAAAGATTCAGAGGTCAAATGCAATGTTTTCAAAAAACCAACCACCTTTTTGCATTTGATATTAAGAACGATACAATTTGAGGCATGTATTACTAAATCAAAACAACCGCAGAAGCGCAGATATGTATCGACTTAATGGTCCAGTTTGAGACGGAAACACGTCCTAAACATAAAGCAGAGTAGTTTAGACCCATTCGGTTTCGTTACTTTTGAATTTCAGTTCACTTTAGTCTCGTTCCAACCCACTATAAGAATGGCTTACAGAGATACTTTCATCTTCCTTTTAACATGTGTGTGGCTTAGCTTATTAATACTCAAAAAACAAGAAAACAAAGAAATAAGCAAGATAAAATAGGTTTATGATAGATAAGCTGAGTTATAAGCCTGTAATAAGACTGGAGTGCAACAACACTATCGTAAAGCTCCAATAGCGTCTATACAAAAAACAGAAAGCAAAACGCATAATCAATTATAGCAGTTGCTTAATGTAACCAACTTATTACAACTTCCACCACAGTATCTTATCTACAACAATAGCAAGTAAAATATTCCCTTTAACAATCAACAGAACACTTGTTTATGTAAGATCTTATAAAATAGATATCGAAACATTACAATTCTGATTGCAGAGAGCTATGTGGCCTGTGTGACAGATGAGAGATGCAAGCTCGAGCCATAAGTATTGACAAAACTACCCCCACATGAATGATCTGGAATTACTAGATGAAAGTCAATACCACTAATTGGCTGGTGGACCTTAGGAACACAAATTACTTCCTCTTTGTGTTCACACAACTTGAAACCCGTGTTTTTATGAACTTGTTTTTTGTCTTTACCTTTACTTCTTCGTGATGAATTACTCGTGTTCTTCTGCTTGTTCTTGGACCTCTTCTTACCATGCTTATGTTGCCTGTTGACTACCGTATGCAATGATGAAGCAGGGACTGGATCATAGACATCTGGGGCCCACTTCACGGTCAGCTTCTTCGGTAGAGTCAATCCTCGTTTCTCACGGCTACCTTTCATGGCAGATATAGGCTTTGAAGACTTCTGTAAGAGAATGTTAATATGTTACTTATGGTTACTAGAAAAAAAAACAATATTATTATAACCAATAATAATAATCTAACCTAAATAGATGAATGAATCAGTTTAGAAGGTTTAAGCATTAATAAAAGATCTTAAATAACTTTCAACCTGTTCGAGTGTTTGACCAGTACCATTAAGCAGTTTTTTTTTTTTTTTTTTAATTTGAATCATTTAAGATGTATCACGGGATATATAGAAGTAAGGCACTATATAGTATATACTAAAAATACTTACAAGTAGAGATGGAGCACGTGAGCAATGAGGATGAACAGATTTAACATTATCATCATGTGTTATGTTTTCACTGGTTACAACATGAGCATCATCATTCTCATGAGCCTCGGTGATTATCTTGCTCTGATGAGCCTCCTCACGCTCAATTTTCTTATGAAATACAAATACACCTTTTTCAGGGGGTGTTGGTATGGAGTCCAAGATCCCTTCTACACCATCTTGGATGTTTAAACACTTGGTCGCTCCATATGCAAGTTCATCCACGGAAAAGTCAGCCATTACTCTATTATCTGATTCTTGGTTATCCATGCAGAGCCCATGAAGGCTCTTAACATCATTAACCGTTAGAGACTGAGACCATACGTCCATTTTGCCTCAAAACGAGGACTGCAAAAGAAAAGTAATAACTTTATATTCATGATGCAAGTATGCCTTTTCAGAACACAAGACTATCATGATATTTGATTAACAAATCAACTATATGAAATTATCTATGATCATATCAGTGCAAAAGCTGTAGAAACAGCATTTGCAAGCATCTATTGCTCGCACATACGCCAATAGTGTCATACCACATTAGTGAAACAATCCGCTTGCCTCAAGAATTCATTGGTATACACATGAATCGACGTGTACCAACTTATCTTTAAAGTATTGATATATTTTTTAGCATAATTTTGTAAGTCTTCAGTCATGTAGCATCAATCCATCAACAGGTGTAAACTAAATCTTCATAATTAAGACTGAGGATCTTTGTTGCTGGTGCTACCTTAACTTAAGGCCTTTTTGACGTCCCAAGTTCATATCTTTTATGTTTCGACAAACTTTTTTATTACGGAAACAGAAAGATGCAATCTAGTACAACAGTAACCCATAACCACCCAACTAATTATTCATCTTCTTCACAGTGATCTAAATTTCTTTTAATCGACTGGTATGAGACTATGCCGCAAAAGAGTAGTGGCGTTGTGGCAATGACATGCTAAGAATTTATCCATCCAATATGGGGAGTGAGTTATATTTCCTACCATAACAACCAAATTAATCCAATAATCTTCATATCATTTAGATTAGAAAACATGATATAGCATCACACTGCTACTTCTGACTTTGTTTTGAGCAAGAGATCACATAAATGTTAAACAATAAAGATTAGTGTGTCGATTAGTAAACATTAAGTAATCTTTATCTGCAAATTCGAAGTTAACAAAAGAGAAAGTAAATAATGTTTCTGACAAGGAAATTTGTGGATCTAGGACACAGTAGTTATATATTACAATAAATTTGATACCTTTCCCGTCAAATATAATCTATTCGATGTCAATCGACTTGAAACCAAACAATGCCGAATGTCAAAAGGGGGTCTCCAATTAAACAGTAGAGCTGATTTACCGAGTGAAAACAGGATCAGGATTATGATGACAACGAAAAGAACGAAAGACGAAGAAGAAACCGAAAGGATTGATATATATGCGCTACGGACGAGGGTGATTATTAAATAGTAAGATTACCGCGACGATCACCTTTTTCGAGACGATGTTTCAAACGATGTGAACACGAACAACCTCCATATAAAGAGGTAAGACAAGGTCGGGTAATAAATTGGAGTGAAGGCACCGAATGCATTGTCCGATGCTCTTCAAACCCTAATCTGCTCAATTCCTAAAAGTAATCGATTCAATAGCCAATCGACTTTCAATTGGAGATGATTAGATTAGACGAATTCAAAAGGACACGAGAGAGATGAGTTGTGGTTACATAAATTTGAGGATGGAGAATAGATGTTGGAAATGGAAGAAGATGGGTATGAAATGGAAAGACAGTGGCAAAAGAGAGACTGAGATGGAGAATCAGCTTTATCTGTAATTGGAAAGATGGGGAAAAGATGAGATATTTGTGCGTCAGAAGTCGGAATAAAGAATGGATAAGGTCCGTTTGAAGGGTGCCTACCTCTGATCGCGATTGATTCTTTTAATCCTAATATGGAGTTTATTAATTTTCTTTTTTATTTTCTTTATTAATTTTTATACTTGTATTGGTCATAGAAAAAGATATTTCACATCTCCCCATAAAAGATTAAAAAACAAGTTTTGTTGTATTTTAAGAATTTTTTTTTAAAGTGAGAAAAAAGTAGATGGAAAAAACATATACAATTGAAACAACATGTTACCATATGTCCATACCAGATCTAAACTACTCGTCAAATACTATATTCTATAAAATAACGTTTAACGGGTAGAAACTATTCAGCGCACAACATTGTGTGAGTATCATGTTATCTTTTAAAGAATAGTTAAAAACTTAATCTTATTTAACCTAATTGTTTTTATCCATAATCTGACCTAATATTACCTACTACCATCTAAACTGATACAGGACACGTTTTGATTCCATCCGAACTTAAAAAAGAATTGACCGCTACTACTTTTACTCTTATTGGTTTATTAATAATATACTAGTAGGGTACCCGCGCAATCCGGCTGCGGCAAATAAAAAGGGATTTTGGTAAGTTCATGATCGTGTGCATTAGATAGGACATGTCAATGACAGTTGCAAATGATATCTAACGGCGAGATCTTGTTAAAATATATTTGATGTAAATTAGATGGAGGAATTTAACATTCATCACATCTCGTTTATATGAAAGTTTGATGTTAATATTGTGGTACTTAAAAGAAATAGATTTAGTGTCAATAACTTAAGTAGACGACAATCTGGATGGTTACATTTCCACAAAATTTTCTATCTATAAGTAGAAAAAATAAACATCGACACTGCCTAATCTATCCGCAAGGTCAATCCGTGACTCGAAATCCTTATCAAATAGCAAGCTTCCTCGGCTGATAAAGTCAAAAGGGGCACAATAATGCAAATATTCAAATTTATGGAACCTCCGATGTATAAACTCTAAAAACTCCGAAATATTCCAACCAATAATGTCGAGATCCGTAAGTGTGTACATCTCGCCGCCTAAGTAACAAGGGAACGGGTAATTTGCAACATTGCCACTGTGATAGCAATTCACGCTAATAATTTGACGAGCCTGAGCAATGAGAGAATGGTTTATTTTTAAATAAATGCATTAGTTTATAACAATCAATAAGGGGAGAAAATTTCGCCACAAACATGTCAAAATGGAACCTCTAATTAAGCTTAAATCAAGATTAGCAATTCCAAAAACAGTGCCACATAGGATGGTTTACATCCTGTATTATATAGGATATAGATATTTCCTAGCTGAAATCTCTGTACTATCAAACAGAAAAGTCAATTCTCATTTTCCAGACTAATTCTCGTTCTCTGCAATTTCATTCTCTACTATCATTTTTTTTTGTGATTTCATTTTATGTACCAAACGCACCCTTAGAACCTTGCTTTACTTAAAAGTTTTCAGCTGAGTTCCTTTAGTAGATGCTCGCTGGTATGTCAGGTATATTGACATGTTGTAAATGCATGTCTATTTATAGACATCTTTGACGGGAGGCATGAAAGATTATTTTGTGAGTGCATGACGGTTGGAAAAGACATAAATATTGTTATATAACAAATGGGCAAGTTGTCTGAAATATTTTTCCCATTGGTAATATAATAATATTTATCTTATTTTTTTATCTTGGGATTGTAACTCTTCCTTTCGAACACTTTTTGTCAACCAAGCTCCTTCAGATTTGTCTCCACGTAAAAGATGTAGTTGCCAGTCGTCCTTTAGTGGTTTTACATATCTTCGAGATCTTATTATTATTGATAGCTTTAACCTTTTCCAGAGGTAAAGCTCTTGATATTGTTTGTATATTTCAGATTATACAAAAGAGTTACTAATACATTTAAAAAGATCGGAGACAAATATGAACAACACATGTTCGGCCTTTACATTGTTTAGATAGAGAAAATCATAATACACGGCTTTCATTGAAACGTCCAAAATACATATTGTCTTAAGTGATGTTATTCAGTGATCAATGTGTCTTTTAAATAGACGTTCAATTGATGTTTGAATTTTACCCATCTTAGAGGCTTGAGAGTCTTTTGCAAATCTAAAATGCTTTAATGTCTTTGATGCATCTTAAATGTTTCAAAGTCTTTTTCCCTTTACCCTCTGCTTAACTTATTTACTAATAAAAGTTCTTATAGATACTTTATCGTTTGATTATTGGCTGAAATAATTATATCCCTATAAAGATTTACTACAAGATTGATTATATGTGTGAGTTAAGATGTAACAATAAAAGGGAATTGTTTCATAAAATAAATTGTGTAAGTCCTTATAATACATACTAAATTACAAATGATTCAAACACAATGTTCTTTTAGGATGCTTCGAAAACAAAAGTGTTTGTAGTTAATAAAAGGACAACATTAACTTTACATGTTTTACTATTATGTGTATTGAACTAAAATTTTTCTATTACATGTATCAAACATTTTATTTAATGCTATTGTAAGTAGGGGTGTTCAAAAATATCCGTATCCGATCCGAAATCCGAACATCCGAAAAATCCGATCTGAAAATATCCGAAAATTCGGATTTCCGGAATTTCGGATACCCGAATTTTCGGATTCGGACACGGGTTTTTTCAAAATTTCGGATATTCGGATATCCGAAATATCCGGATTTTTTTTACATTTATTATTATTATTAATTAATATTACAAATAAAGAAGCAAAAGGAAGCCCTAATTTCACAAAGCCATTTTCACGCAGATCAGATAGCCGCTCCTTATTTCCACCTACCCTCTCTTCGACGCAGTCTACCGGTTCTACCGAGAAACGACCGGCGACGCAGCAGACGACAAGCGACGAGCAAAGAGAAGACGGCGGAGCGATGGCAGACGGCACACAGCAAACGACGAGCAGATGGCGAACGACGAGCAGACAAAGAGCGACGGCAGACGACGAGCGACGGAAGACGATGACCGACGGCAGACGACGAGACACAGACCACAAGCGACGACAGAAGCCGACGGCAACCGAGACGCAGAAACCGACGGCGGCCAACGCCCCTTCTCCATCTCGAGTACTCGACTTCTTCTCCTTCTCCATTTCTCTGTCAATCTCTCGAATCTTGATCTGGGCATCTTCAAACTTGAAATTTTGATGATTTGCATATTTTCTATTTATCTCATCTACTTCATCTCCTTCGGTAAATGTAAACTTTAAAATACCTCCTGATTAGCATTCTTTCGTGATGATTTTGAGTGTTTACACATACAGTCAAATAGTCTTGTTTAGGTTTCTGTTTGATTAGCATTTATAATTTTTTGTTTTGTTGTATGAATTTGTGGATAATTACTGGGTAATACATGTGCTGATTTTTGTTGTTTTTTTACTCGGATATCCGAAAATCCGGATATCCGAAAATGAACACCCCTAATTGTAAGTGTTATAATTATATTAAAAAGGTAAAAAGTTTAAGTATAATACATACGATATAACGTTTAATACATATATAATATCAGATTAAAACTAATATTTTGACTATGAAGTTAAGACAAATTTTTCTTTTGACCGGCAAATGAGGACACTTTCCCGCCTCTCCAGCGTGAGTTCGAATTGCTTGGTGGCGGGTTTTCAACCACCATCGTTATTTGGCTTTAACGAAGGTTCGAGCACCACACATTTACTTCATGAATGAAAATCTTAAGGAAAAAACCTTCAACCCACTGCATGCAGTAGAATTTGATCCCCCAACCTTTTGCAAGGAAGGGGGGCGTCTTACCAAATGGGCTAAACCCCATTGACGAAGTTAAGACAATTGATATAGTCTTAAATAATAGTTTAAGTAAAGTTCGAGTTTTATTAATGTTAGTGGGAAATGGTCATTCGTTTGAGTTAGACTCAAGGTTGTTTTAAAGTGATGAAACAAAGACCAACATCAATCATGTATTCCGGATATGCGATTAAAGCAATTTCATAAATTTAGATTGAGAGGTTTATATACTCCTATTTATCATCCTAGTCATTAGATTAAGAAAAGTGTTAAAATCGATCAATGATGTGAGGGAAAAGAACTAGTAGATCTATATATCATCTTTTAATGAGTAAGGTAATAAGTAGGATGATATAACAAAAACAAATAAATTTTTTACGCATATGTATAATTTCGGTATTCAAATATGTATAAGAATTAGTGTATGGAATAATATGTTAGATAATCTAGAAGTTAAAACTAGTTGCAAAAGTGGCTTATTATATCGCTATTTCGAAAAAAGCATTGAATTAAATATTTAAATTTTGAGTACCCTTGCAGAAATGTGGGAAAAAAAGCTAGTTTTAGAACTTCACATATCACACAACTACACGATGTTAAAAAAATACATTTAAAACTTTGGTTTTACGTATCTATATATAATACAGTTTTTCATAATCGTATGGAACATATAAATGTGTACTTTCAGTAAATGCGAAACCAAGTTCAACGAGAATTAACTCAAGTTTCATACATCCATGCTGCTGATAAGCTAGTTGACACCCTTACAAAAGCACTTTATAAACAAGCTCTCAATCATAACTTTTCAAGTTAGACATCGTTAAGCCTCGAAAAACAAGGGGGCGTATTTACACCATGAACAAGTGGCTATTCATATCTAGTCTAAGAACTGGAAATTTGAAACTTTCTATACAAAATTATCCGTAAACTTCGATATCCAAATACTTAGATTCGATTTCGGATAGGTTATTTCTAAGAACTCTTACAGTGGGATAATCAACATGTTCAAAAATATTATTTCAAAATTTTAATACTAAGTATTATTCCAAGCTAGAGGAGTAGAGGTTATATTTGGTTTTCTAACAGACAATGTTAAGTTTACTTCTGATCTTTTTGCTTGTTTTATGGGCTGAACATTTAGCTTGTGGCCCATCAAAAGCCCATGGTATTGTCGTAGTAGGGCACTAGGGCTTGTAGGCTGCAGGCCTGCAGCCCGTTTTCAAATTTGAGTCTCTACTCTCTACACAAAACAACGCAACTGCAAAGGTCTGTGACCGCTTCTTCTCGTATTCTCTTTCTCATTTCGAAAAAAAAGTGACTGAGAGAAACCCTAGACAACACTCTGCCAGCTTCTACATCCGATCCCTAGGGTTTTCATACACTCTCCTATACAGCTATGCAATCGCCGGTTCTCGTTCTCAGTAAGTTTTTCTGTCTCTCTCTCTCCCTCTCACTCACGTATTTTGAAGATCATATGTTGTGACCTCATGATTAGCTACGTCGTTTACTGATAATGGTAGGTTGTACAGTGTACGTAGCTTTAGTTGATCTACTTTCGAACTATCATCACATTTGCGAGACCGCGTAAGTTTATTAGGTTTGGCATCTGGAGAACTCGAAACAAGGCTTATGTATTTTTTTTTGCTTTAAATTTGGTTTGGTGTGTAGTGAAGATTAAAAGATGGTTTAGTGATGTGTTTTTACTGGTTTTTGAGAGTGTTTAAGTTTAGTTTAAAAATGCTATGCATATGCGATCACATATAATATGTATGTTCTCAGAGATTTAAATCACATACCTGTGGGTGTTTCATCGGATTCCAGATTATTAAAGTCACGTGACTTCTGTTCCTGAAAATATTTATGTCATTCAGAAATTAAGTTTGCCTTTTCGAATGCATAATTGACGTCTTTTTTTTTTGTTTTCTGTTTTAAATATTATTGTATTTGATTTAAACACTTGTGATTAGGTTTAGTGAGGTTAATAACTAATACAGTATGCTTAAAATCTCTAGTTGTTCTTGATTGAAAAGTTACAAGTTTAATTTGAAAAAGTTAAAATGTATCTTTCTCCCCCCTGTGGAACAAGTTTGTATGGCCATAGACAGTTTGATATTTATGTGCCAGGGTGTTGATTTCAATCTTGTCACTGAATAAACTTTTTATACATCTCTAACCTGTTCTGCATTACGAGGTTGTCTATATAGTTTATGAACGTTTTCTAAGTTTATGTGAGGCTTAACATTGTGTTTAATATAGAAGAGGACTGTTATCCGCAAAAATTCAGTTTTCTTTCATCACTTTTTTCATGTTCTATGATATTAATTCACTTGTAGTCGTGTAGAGACTTTAACTATGAACTCATAACTAAGGGAAATTTAGAATTATGATATTGCTTAAGAAAAGGTGAGCTTTTCTTTTGGGGATGATGAATAAGGATAAGTATGGTGGAAAATCATAATCGCAGAATACCCCTGTTAAAATCATGACTGCGTAGCATCCAGTTTTTAAGAGAGAAAGGAACTAAGAGGTTTCTGTGTCTTTGTAAATATTAATAAGATGACACTTTCACACCTGCAGCCTTGTTTCTAGCTTCAGAAGCATGTTACATTGTATTGATCACTCACTTTTGGAATACTATTTATATTTGCAGAGGATTCGCTCACTCGTGAATCTGGAAGTAAGGTGCATCATGCAAATATCCAAGCTTCTAAGGTGCACATAAACTCTATTGTTTTCGATTTGTGTCAGATTTTTTTCTGAGCCAGGTTTTGTTTTCTTTTAGAAGGTTATGTAGGCTTTTGTGCAACATTGGAATAGTCATAAACTCATAATTATAGATCTCTTATTCAACTACTTGTCAATTTGTTCTCCCATGTAAAGAAGCCATGAAGTTGTTCATGGTTTCAAGTTCGACTCTTTGGGCAGTGTCCTAGCGTTTGGTGATTATGGTACAAAAATTTGTTTCTTCACTTCGCTTTCTTACCTACATGTTTACGTTATTGTACAGTGACATTGACCTTCTAATAGGAATAATTATCTGCATGCCACTAGCATGTTCAACACAATTCTATGTTCATGTCTTAGTGATTGTGCTGGTTTCACACAATCAACTTATGCAATATTGCAATGTGTACACCTTTGCATGTCCTAGGTATATTTCATAGTTTGATGTAATGTAGACTGTGACTGTGTCTAGATTGAAATAATATATTCTGATACTAACTTCTCGTCTTACCTATTCTTCTACAATATCATACTTTTAAATAAATAATGGATAATTATGCAGGAACAGTTGCAATTACCCTGATTAGGCAACAAACTGTAGTTGGTCAAACTAACTAAAGAAAAAAAAGAAAGTTTCTCTGGGTTACAAAAATACTTGGATCATTTACTGACTCTTAGCAGGACATCTAATATTTAGTTAACAGTCTTTATTATAATTGGTTTTTGTATGAAATTTTTACCACAAATAAGCAAATGGATGTGGGATGAGCTCAGTGACCAATTTACCATATTTCTTGATTCAAAGAATTTGGTGTATGAGTTGAACAGATAGTTCTGGGTTCTGGTGACACCGGATAACTAAAATCAAATATATTAAATCAAAATTAAATTATTTTATCTTTTAGATGACTTAGTATGAAACATACTCTATACGGGAGTACAAGACAACATGAATTTGTAATCCTTCTTGTTTACAGGCTGTGGCTGATATCATTCGCACTACCTTGGGTCCAAGGTCGATGTTAAAGATGCTTCTCGATGCTTCAGGAGGTCTCTGATACTACTTTTAAGTCTATTAACATAATTGAGTTTTGTATATTTCAGCCATCACATGTCAACGTGAGGATAATATTTTTGATGATTCTCTTTTATAGGAATTGTGGTCACTAATGATGGGAATGCCATTTTGCGGGAGTTGGATGTTGCTCACCCAGCTGCAAAGGTATTAATACAGAATAATTTTATTCGGTACACGTATATGTATATACGATCGAATCATAATCATTCTGATGGAATGTAGATACTGAATTTGTAATAACAATAACACAGAAATGGAAATAGAAGGATGATTGTATTGATGATAATACTCAAATGTAAGAGGAACACAATGAAAAGAAAATAACCAGGGAGTCTCCCTCTCTCACAGCCAATGGCTAGAGCCTTTCTAAAACAGAAAATGATGACATCACAGAATGAGTGCTAACGTCTACCCCTCTCCCCTATTATTCATCTCTCTCTTCTAACAACCTTAGCCACTATTGTTAATTGTCTTCTTTGCCCTCCTTGAATAAACCTTTACTGGATTGGACTTGGGCTGCTCAAGACTGGGCTGCTCATTACTGGCCTTAACACCATCCTCATTCGTATCAATACTCCCTCCTTGAAGTGAAGTCTTGTCCTCAAGACTTAGATCAGGGAATTGACTCTTCAATGTCAGCACATCCTCCCATGTAGCATCATCTACCGAGTGACCCTCCCATTGCACCAACCATTGCTGCACATCAGTATTCTGTTCTTTCACCAATCGAGAGCCTAAAACAGCCACCGGTTTGATCACATCGATCCCAGATAACTCGAGTTCAGGAGGTAAAACCGACTCACTCATTCCCTGCACCGCCTTCTTAAGAAGAGAGACATGAAAAACTGGATGGATTTTAGAAGTCGGGGGTAAGTCCAGTTTATACGCCACAGTTCCAATCTTAGCAATCACCTTAAAGGGCCCAAAAAAACGAGCTGCTAACTTCCGGTGGATTCTACCTGTTACGGACAGCTGTCGATAAGGTCTCAGTTTAACGTAAACCCACTCATCCACATTGAATTGCACATCACGACGCTTCTGATCAGCTGCCCGTTTCATGCTCTCTTGAGCGTGTAACAGATGAGTTCTCAGTTGTCGCAAAGCTTCATCTCGATCGTTCAACGCGTCTAATACTTGCTGAACCCGTACTTCCCCCGGAATAAATTGAGTCACTGTAGGAGGTTTACGACCATACACCACTTCAAACGGAGTAGTACCCGTAGACCCGTGAAAAGTCGTGTTGTACCAGAATTCTGCCCAAGGAATCCAAACTGACCAATTCCTTGGCTGATCAGCTGCAAAGCATCGCAAATACGATTCCAAACACCTATTAATAACCTCGGTTTGACCGTCTGTCTCGGGATGGTACGCGGAACTCATACGGAGTTGAGTACCTTGCGACTTAAAAATCTCTTGCCAAAATCCACTAAGAAACAAAGGATCACGATCACTCACTATTGACTTAGGGATTCCATGGTGACGAACAACCTCTTTAACAAATAAATCAGCAATGGATTTAGCAGAATACGGATGTTTCAAGAGGATGAAGTGACTGTACTTGGAAAGACGATCCACAACTACCAAGACAGCATCGTAACCTTTGGATTTAGGCAGCCCCACAATAAAATCCATTGAGACGTGCTCCCAAATCACCTCTGGAATATCTAAGGGCTGCAATAGACCACCAGGGGCTGTAGTAGTAGCTTTGAAACGTTGACATATGTCACATTCCCGAACGAACTTCTTCACACACTCAATCATGCCGGGCCAATATAAATTCGTTGCTAATCTTCTGTAGGTACGATAGTACCCCGAATGCCCTCCGGAAGCAGAATGATGAAATTCACGTAACAACATCGGAATAAATTTAGAATGACGAGAAATTACCAGCCGACTTTTATAAAATAGCACTCCTTTGCGAACCGAATAACCTGGATGTGCAGCTGGATTTTGCAAACAAGCAGCCACCAACCTTTGAATATCGCCATCAGCCTTGTGTTCATCCAATAAATCTGCTCCTTGCAACCAAACAGGAGTGGACAGCAAAGAGAATAATTCTCCAGTAGTATCCCTTCTCGATAGTGCATCAGCCACTCTATTTTCCCGCCCTGGTTTGTAACAGATATCGAAATTATACCCCAATAACTTAGCAACCCAATTTTGTTGATCGGGACTCGTCACTCGTTGTTGGAGAAGGAATTTCAAACTCTTCTGATCCGTGTACACAATAAATGTAGTACCCAAAAGATAAGAACGCCAATGTTGTACCGCCAACACTAGAGCCATTATCTCTCTTTCGTAAGCTGATTTGGCTAAGTTACGATCACTCAAAGCCTTACTAAAATAAGCAATAGGCTGATGTTTCTGCATTAGAACAGCCCCTATGCCTCGACCCGAAGCATCACACTCCACCACGAATGGCAATGAAAAATCGGGTAACACCAAAACCGGAGCAGACACTAGAGCTTGTTTTAGTTGGTCAAATGCAGATTGAGCCTCCGCGTGCCATGTGAACCCCTCTTTCTTAGTCAGCTCAGTAAGTGGACGGGCGATGCTGCCATAATTACGGATGAATTTACGGTAATAACCGGTGAGACCCAAAAATCCACGCAGCCCTTTAACATTCTTTGGTGCCGGCCAACCAATTACTGCATCAATCTTCTTGGGATCCATTGCCACACCCTGACCACTAATAATATGTCCCAGATACTCCACTGATTTCTGTCCAAAACAACACTTTTTTTTATTTAGCACAAACAAGTTAGTTTGGAGGACTGAAAAAACAACCTGCACATCAAGTAAATGTTGAGACCAAGAGGGGCTGTAAATTAAAATATCATCGAAGAAAATCACCACCATTTGACGAAGAAAAGGACGGAAAATATCGTTCATGACGGCCTGAAACGTAGCCGGTGCATTCATGAGACCAAATGGCATCACAAGGTACTCGTAATGACCATCATGTGTGCGAAAAGCCGTCTTCTCGATGCTATCTGGATGCATTCTAATTTGGTTGTATCCCGACTTAAGATCCAATTTTGAGAAATATTGAGCACCATGCAATTCATCCAATAATTCGTCTACCACCGGTATCGGAAATTTGTTAGGAATCGTAGCCTTATTGAGAGCCCTATAGTCCACACACATCCTCCAAGTCTGATCTTTTTTTCGAACAAGAATAACCGGGCTCGAAAATGCACTAGTACTAGGCCTGATCATACCCATCGAGAGCAGCTCTTGAACTTGTTTTTCGATCTCTGTTTTCTGCACATGAGGATATCTATACGGTCGCACACACACCGGAACATGAGGAGAAACCAAAGTAATAACATGGTCATGAGTTCGAACCGGAGGTAACCCGGAGGGAACTTGAAAGATTGAATGAAACTTAGTGAAAAGAACGTGAAGAGCCTGCTCCTGAGCGATAGTAACAACTGAGCCTCCCATAACTGATGCAGAATCTCCAGTGGAATTGTAGTCCATACCTTCTGACTTTAACAACCACGACTGGAGAGAACCCAAAGAACCATTAGAGACCCTCATTCCTTGCAATACCACCGGAACCCCATTTAAAGAAAATTTCATCCAACAACGATCCCAATTATGTAAAACATTACCCAAAGTACGAAGCCAAGCCATTCCCAATATTAAATCCAGATCTCCCACATCAAAAATCAAAGCATCAAGAACAAATTCGTACTGTCCCACTACTACATGCAAACCCAAACACTGCTGAGTCACCACAATTTTGTGCCCATCTCCTAACTTAATAGAAATACCAGGGCAACAAGAAACAGAAAGACCTAACGAATTGACCAACTGTTGAGAGATAAAATTGTGAGAAGCACCACAATCGACCAAAATAATCAGAGGGATATCTCGAATAGTACCTTCTAACTTCATCATCTTACCACCTTGTGGAACACCAGAAGAAACCCCAAAAGATTCGAGAGCTGCACATGTACCCAACTGCTCAGATTCATCCACAGGAAGAACAATATCAGCCGGAGGTTCTAAGGCACCAAAATCGTCAATGTCCTCGTCATCTCCCAGCAATAACACCCTCAATTTCCCTTCTGGACATTTATGCGCAGGACCGAAAAGCTGACCACAACGAAAACATAGCCCTTTCTTCCTTCGTTCTTCCCATTCCGTGCGTGTTAACGATCGAGTTCCTCTATCTTTAGGAACTGATGTGTCCGATTGAGAGGTCTGAGAACGTTGACCCAGATAGGGTTTAGGAAGATTACGATCAAAAGGTTTTAAAGAAACTGGGCCTCGAGACCCATCATTTCGGCCCACTGAGCTACGAGATTCATTGGAGCCCAACTGAGAAACGCCTCCTGGAGGCCCGTATCGATTACGAATCGGAGAAGCAGCCGCCGCCGACGGATGTAACATCGCCTCAACATCTGTAGCGAGATACATCGCATCCAATCTCGATTTGGGTCGGTGCAATCGAACCCATCTTTTCACATCTTCACGCAACCCGGCGACAAAATAACCTAACGCTTGTGGTTCAGGCAACCGAGGGACTAACGACAGTAAGTATTCAAAGTCATCGATATAATCGTGAATCGATGAAGACTGTTGAATGGTTGCCAATTGTTCGTAAGGATTCTGAATTGCAAGACCACTGAATCGTTGTAAGAGTTCAACCTGAAATTGTTCCCAGGAGAGATTGTCATGGACCTGCTGGACTACCGTGAACCAGTGTTGTGCAACTCCAGTCATGCTCAACTGTGCAAGACGAACTCGAAGATGAAGAGGAGTATTATTGATTTCGAAATAGAGCTTGGCTTTTTGAATCCAACCTTGTGGATCGTACCCAAAGAATTCTGGTAACTTAATCTTTTTCACTGCCCAATGAGGATGCTCTGTTGGTGGCGGAGGAGGATGAGCACCACCGCCGGAGCCACTGCCCCCCACCCCTTTTTCGAAGACAACATCAGAAAAGAGGTCTTCCACCCCTGACTCAGCCCCAACGTCAGCGAAAGGATTCCTACCCGCTTGTTTCATCCACCCCAACATGAGTTTACGGAATTCACTGGATTCCGCACGATCAAGTTCCAAGGATTTAAGAGAAGCTTTAATTTCCCCCACATCTGCTTGTAACTGAAGAATGGATTCTTCATGTTGATCAAAACGGGCTTGCATGGAACGTGTTTCCATCGAGAACAACAAAGAATATCAAAGGCAGGTCGATGGCAGGTCGGACCAGTGATGGAATGTAGATACTGAATTTGTAATAACAATAACACAGAAATGGAAATAGAAGGATGATTGTATTGATGATAATACTCAAATGTAAGAAGAACACAATGAAAAGAAAATAACCAGGGAGTCTCCCTCTCTCACAGCCAATGGCTAGAGCCTTTCTAAAACAGAAAATGATGACATCACAGAATGAGTGCTAACGTCTACCCCTCTCCCCTATTATTCATCTCTCTCTTCTAACAACCTTAGCCACTATTGTTAATTGTCTTCTTTGCCCTCCTTGAATAAACCTTTACTGGATTGGACTTGGGCTGCTCAAGACTGGGCTGCTCATTACTGGCCTTAACACCATCCTCATTCGTATCACATTCATAGTGTTGTAAATACTTAGAAATCGGACACCTGCCGAGGCAAGTCGGGGCTACTCTGTCAAATTGGTCAAACTCGGTTCTATGGAAGTCATAATCATTTTTAAATTTTTTCAAAGGCATACGGTATACACACAATTGCATTTTTTAACCCGGTTCTTTTTTTCTCCCTTTCACTATTTCTCACATCTATAATACAAAATTGTCTCTCTTCCACTCTCACGACTGTTGACTATACGATGCAATTTGAAGTTTTCAACAATTATATTTTGTTTCTAACATTCTTCTTGGGTCCTATGAACAATTATATATATTTGAGTATTATGAACATGTGAAATGTATAATCTTGAGATTTATATATAAAAATTTCCAATCTGACCGCCTAGGCCGGGTACTAGAGTACACTCTACTACCTGCCTAGTGAGTTTTACAACATTGATCATTTTTCTGTTTCAATATATCTTATCTATTCTTTTCTCTTTCAGTCCATGATTGAACTAAGCCGCACACAGGATGAGGAAGTTGGTGATGGAACTACGTCGGTCATTGTTCTTGGTAGATACCGATTTCAAACTTCAACTTACGTCTTATTTGTTTTTACCCCATGTTCCTGATCGTTAAAATTTCTAATATCTAGCTGGTGAGATGCTTCATGTTGCGGAAACTTTCATCGACAAGAAGTATCACCCTACAGTTATTTGCCGAGGTATCTTTACTATCTTTACTACTATATAATACATTTATGTTTCTCTCTCCTCAAATTATTAAGACTACTTAAAATTAAGTAGTCCAAACAATTATGCATAACGTACAACTTTAAATTAAAGACTATTTAATGCACACCCTTCTTTTTATCTAAATTAATTTCATCCACTCAATATTTAAGTAATTCATTTTTTCACTAACACACTCTCTCTCACAAACATAATTATCCAACCACATCAACATAATTTCCAAAATCTTATTAACTTCACTCTCCGTACGTCATAAATATAAATCTTTTTTCTTAGTTTAGTGTTTTTTGATTTTTTTTAAATTATTAAAATAGTTGATACAAATAAAAGAAAAGTTGAAAAAATGGAAATGAAAACTTTCTCGTGACATTAAATCCCGCGAAAAATAAACCATTACACTCTTGAAAACGACATGTCAAAAAACAGAAATTATCGCCACCGCAGCATTGCGCGGGTACGCTTCTAGTATTTATTGATGTTTAAACTATTTTCATCTTCCTGCTAAAATTACAAGATACATTTACTGTTTACGTAATATTATTCTTGCAGCTTACATCAAGGCTCTTGAAGATGCTCTTGCTGTGCTAGATAAAATCTCCATGTCTATCGATGTGAATGATCGTAAGCTCCATCACTGCTATATCTTCTTTTTATATCTATTGTAATCATGTGTATAATCGCTTGACTCGTGAATCTATTAATTGAACTTAGCCAGTCTATGTGATTGCTTCTTAGCGGTATTTGCTACAACATTTTCATTCCCAAATTTTCTGGCGCAGGTTCAGTGATGCTGGGTTTGGTGAAGAGTTGTATTGGCACAAAATTTACCAGTCAATTTGGTGATCTAATTGCAGTAAGTATCCTATCCCTCCTCCTCTCCATATTTTGGGATTAAACTAATCTACCATCTTGGTGGCTATGTAAAGAGTAAATATTAGTTTATTTACACTAGTAATAGTTTTGTATGTTTTCTATTTTCTACATGTGCCACTCAATAAATATAAGCTACATTTGTAGAGCATAATAAATTTAGAGGTTCAAAATGGGCTGGCGAGCTTGGTTGGGTAACAGTTTAAGACGGGTAGTTATTCGGGTCAGGTTGGGTAGACCAACAATTACTTGTTTGTCTATTTTTTTCATTTTTTGTACAGGTAAAAATTATTCTAAAGACGACTTCTATTACCTGAATAATCTAATTTCTTTAAGTGAAATGATTTAGGAGGTTCTATTCTTTGACTTTTGGGTTATTTTCGGTCTGTCTGACCCGTCAAGGCGCCGACCTGTTTCTAACATAACCAAATTTTTAATTATTACCCATTTGACCCATTACGGGCTAATTATAACCCATATCAATGCTTTTATCCGTAAGGGGTTGAATTCTTCACTATTATCTATAATGTTAGATGATTCATTGTTTTATTATAATTCATTTGTTTGTATATTTATTTATTCTCTGAACATCGCTCTCAATTTTGTATGTTACTTAGCGTCATGTTTTTAATGTTTTAGGATCTAGCACTTGATGCAACAACGACAGTTGGTGTGGATCTGGGTCAGGGAATAAGAGAAGTGGATATTAAGAAATACATCAAGGTCGAGAAAATCCCTGGTGGTCAATTGGAAGACTCCAAGGTTCTTAAAGGTGTTATGTTTAACAAAGACGTTGTTGTCCCTGGAAAAATGAGAAGAAAAATCGTAAACCCGCGCATCATTTTACTTGATTGCCCTCTGGAGTACAAAAAAGGAGAGAATCAAACTAACGCAGAATTGGTCAGAGAAGAGGATTGGGCAGTTCTCTTGAAAATGGAAGAAGAATACATAGAAAATCTGTGTGTACAAATACTTAAATTCAAGCCAGATTTGGTAATCACAGAGAAGGGGCTTAGTGATTTAGCCTGCCATTACTTGAGTAAAGCAGGAGTTAGTGCCATCAGGAGATTAAGAAAAACTGATAACAATAGGATTGCAAAGGCGTGTGGAGCTGTTATTGTGAATAGACCCGATGAACTTCAAGAATCTGATGTTGGGACTGGCGCTGGACTCTTTGAAGTTAAAAAAATCGGGGATGAGTTCTTTGCCTACATTGTGGATTGTAAAGATCCAAAAGCATGCACTGTTCTTCTCCGAGGTGCTAGCAAGGATCTTTTGAATGAAGTGGAGCGAAACTTGCAGGTAAGTATCTGTTGGTTTAATGCTATTTTAGGCACCCATTTACTTGGGAATATGTCAGTTTAGGTTGTGTAATATTCTAAATATGTCAAATTAGTTGAACAGGACTCATGAGCTGGAAGTTTTCCAAAGTCTGTTTTTAACTTCCTTTAAATGTTTTTATTTTGATGATTTAGTATTAGCACATAAACAAAAAAGAGGTATTTGTGGGTCAACCTAACCCGGCTGCTTTTATTGTTAATAGGATGCGATGTCAGTGGCTAGGAACATCCTGAAGCATCCAAAACTTGTTCCTGGTGGTGGCGCTACTGAGTTGACTGTTTCCGCTACACTGAAGCAGAAGAGCTCATCGGTTGAAGGCATTGAAAAGGCAGCTTCTTTTTCTATATTCTTTTTTAATGTTGATGTTTTTATCCGTCCCATTTACAAATAATAAAGTGTGAATGTAGGTCTATCTCTTCCATTATTACATCTCCGTATGATGTTAATGTTGATTTCTGTTTTTATTGAAACAGTGGCCTTATGAAGCCGCAGCTGTAGCGTTTGAAGCTATACCAAGAACATTGGCACAGAACTGTGGGGTCAATGTCATTAGAACTATGACTGCTCTTCAGGGAAAGGCAAGTTACCTATTTGCTGTATTTCCCCATGTTTGTACCTCTTTTATTTTATATATATATATATATATATATATATATATATATATATATATGTGTGTGTGTGTGTGTGTGTGTGTGTGTGTGTGTGTGTGTGTTTAAAGATGTCAGCTTCCTTTTGAGTAATGGCTCATGAAAACTGAAAAGAATCATACACAATTTTGAAGTGCTGTCCAAATTCCAAAATTGAGTTCCTTAGTGGAGTTTCTTTATGAAAAAAGACTAGTAGTACAAGACCACAAATGACAAATGTTTCTATTTGTTATGTCTGCTTAATCTTGACAATTTCATTTTTATATTTTATTAACAGCATGCAAATGGTGAGAATGCATGGATAGGAATTGATGGGAATTCGGGTGAAATTGCTGATATGAAAGAACTAAAGGTACTCATTTTGTTTCCTTCCCTACCTTCCACCTTTTTTGGATGATTGTTTGTTGATTTGGGTGTGTTTCATCTTAAACTTGTGTTACTTGTCAGCTTATAATGTTTAGCTTCCTGTTATCCAATTCAGTTTTTTAGTGCATACAACCTCCTACGTTGTTTTATTTAAAAATTTAGTTTAGAACTGCTGTAATAATTACAATAATACATAACCATTGATTTTTTTAAAATTAATAAATCTTTTATAGTCAAACAATCTGTCCTGGCCATACCTTAACACATTTGTTTCTGAACCCTCTTTGACCTGCTATCTAACCACCATCTTTCACCTTCAGTCTTGATGCTAAAATTTTCATCTTTATTTTTTTGTCTTTTTGTTCTGTAGATTTGGGATGCGTATAATGTGAAGGCACAGACCTTCAAGACAGCGATTGAGGCTGCTTGTATGCTTCTAAGAATTGATGATATCGTGAGTGGAATAAAAAAGAGGCAAGCTCCTGGATCAAGTCAACCATCAAAACCCACTATCGAGCAAGAAGGAGATGCTGACAACGAGCAGATGATTCCAGAGTGAAGAACTTAAGAGTGGTAACCTTTTCATGAACAGGTTTTCACTCGCCTTGGTCTCAATTTCTTAAATGTTATTATATTGCTAAAGGCAAGACTAATTAGCTATCCAAAATTTTGGTCTGTTACTCTATATTTGGGGGGGTGGGGTGGGGGTGGGGGTGGGGGTGTTATGTTCTGTTTTCTTACTTCAACTTTAACCATCTTGAATCCGAGTATTTTGCTGTTTTTTGAAGCGTTGACTTTGTATATTAGTTAGTGGTAGCTGTTTGTGTCTAGTGTGTAATGTGGGTTTCTGTGATGTGAGACAATGAGGGTAAAAGAAAATGTCACCCATGTTTTACGTGCTTTTATGTTGGTGTCTTTCAGCTTTGAGTTATGCGTGACCGAAATGGTTTTTTTCATATTACTACGGCTTTGATTGCTTTTCCGTTATCATTGTGACCTGCTTGTAAGGAGCAGGTGATGCATAGCGGAGGAGTACCATAATGAAGAAATGAGCTCGTGATGGTTTCTTTTTGCTCTATCACAGCATACTTCATTCTCTCCTAGAGCACCAGCGGTGATGATCAACGTCACTATCATCACTATCTGACACACCAGCATCATAAACTCATTAATTGGTTGTAGTGATAAAAAGCATTAATGGATCCTGCTCGATTATTTGTCTGGATTTATATTAGTTGAAAAAAAAATGGAAAGCGAGGGATGCGCCTCGTTAACCCAACCACGAGCCACACCATAACAATGGGATAACTTAGGCAACAACAATAAAGATCACGAGGTGAGAGCCTCGTTTGTTAAAAGTAATCATGAGCACCCATTGCTAATACTCTCATATGACTTGAGTGTATAAATATAGGGGAGGGTCAAACGAGAACTGTTTTTCATATGAGAGCCAAATTTTAGCTGTTGATTTAATAAGTGGAGTTGATGGATGTAGGGTGTGGAGAGAATCAAGTATGGCAGAGTGCATGTGAGGAATTCATTGGTGGGTATGACATTAAAGGAGGGAGAATTAGACGTCTCAGATTGGTTCTCGCAGGTCTCGTACGAAAAGCAGTTTTCGTTTGAACTTTTGCCTATAAAATATAAGTCAAATTAACATATAACATAAAAAATGATAGATTTCAAACATTAAGAAGATTTATTATGAGGAAATAAAAATTTCTATTTTCATGACACCGAAAGAGGATTACTCCGATTTATTTACTACCATTTAACACATAAAAGTACTAATTTTAACAAATAGTTATTTTTTATGAGAAATGTTCAATATAGTCCATACTTAATGCATAGTCCTAAAGGATTAATCTTAGCCTTTAGATTAACCCGATTGAATTTTAAAAATTTGGACGGAGTGATATTTTCATAATTAATATGTAATGATTTTACAATCACATGTGATTGTATATTAAATCACATGTGATTGAATATTAAAATTTAGGACTATGCTTTTTACAATTCTATTGAACATAACTTTATTTTTTATAAGTTTATATTTTCTGTCTTATTTTTATGTGTTAACTTATTTTCTTATCTCAGATATTAGAAAAGTAGAAAACACATAATTAGAAAATTGTCGAAAATATAAGTTTATTGAAAAACCGTCCTGTCAATCAATTGAAAATATACGAGTCAGTAAATCATAGTATAAAAGAAGTGTTAATATTTTGAAATAAATAAGTCAAAGTCAACCCTTTTACATTACAACTAATGTATAACCAATCACGCAATTTGTAAGAGTAGTTAGTCTACTATCCCTTTGCCCCACCTCAACAACTATAAGTAAATTCATAAGTTGTTGGATTGGTTCATCAGCTTATCTATCCTCCCTCCAATACATATACATACATGTGTAGTCCTAAAATTATTCTAGGAAAAAAATGATAAGTGTCTATTGCTTCAATTTTCTTTTTGAAAGGTTGTTCAGGAGGTGGCCGTTGCTAGTTTATGCCACCACCTGGACAACCATACTAACCGCTACCGTAGCGATGACCTCCATCGCACCGGAATTTGCATTTGTGTGGGCCATTACACCAACTTCTTCCTTTTCTCGGGTATGTCAAGATCAAAAGGAAGGCTTAGTGAGGGTTCCTTTTGATGTTCCCTCCGAGTTCTTTTGCCTTCCTGCCGAGATGTTTAAGAAGTCTAGGATGGATTTGGTGGTGCCACCCATCTTTGCGGCAGTTGTTGTGGCGGCCTCGGCATGCTTGGTCCGTGCTCTTGGTTTGTGGGAGGTAGATGATATTGAGGCCCAATGAGATGATTCATTAGAACAAAGTTGTTGCACCACATCTTTTTGTTGGTTTAGCATATAGAAGTTGATTATATTTATTGTAAATGGCAATGTCAAACTGCTTTTCACGCTTTTACAATAAATTTAATTGATTTAGCACAATTTTAAAGCAAAAAAAAAAGTTTATCGAATTGGGACGAAAAAGTTTATGTTAAAGACATTATTTGTTTAAAAAAGAAAAAGACAAATTGACATAATATATATGTAGAGTGGCATAAAATAAAAGATGATGGAATCAGGAATGTTGAAGAGCAGAATCAAGAAGGTGGTTGCGGAAGTCCCAAAGTTTCATAGCCAACTTAGGATCTCTTGCAAAATCACTAGCAGGATATTGATTGCAATCCAGAAAATAGTTGCCACTCACCCCTTTCAGATCTGGATGCACTGCTACATAGCATGTTGTTGCTGCCCCCTATTATATCATCATTTTTTTAAATTACAATAAATAGTACAAAAGTATGTAGAAAATAACCCCCTTCAGATTTTTCACTTTCGATACAATTATCCTGAAATGTAATTTACTTTCGTCTTCTTGTCATTATATCTGAACAAATGTTTATGTGTTTATCCTATGTAACGTACCAAAGCAATAACCTAAATGTTTTATAATATACTAGCATAGTACCAGTGCAATGCAACTACGACAAAAATTTCTCACTCAATAACATGTATATTTTCGATATAGTAGGGTATCATAATCACGCACTATGATCATGTTGAATAGTTATCATACGCAACATCTATATTTTTTTGTACTTTACAATTTCTTTATTGGTTTAACTATTTATTAGTTTTTATTTAATTTGTTATAATATCTTGTAGGTTAGAAATTAATTTGTGTTGACCTGCCTTTTTAAAACATTATTTATTAATGGAATGTTTAGTTATTATAATGGTAATTAAGAATATAAATAAAGTCATTTAGTTGTTTCCTTTTAGATTTAAATGAGGGTATATTTGTAATTTTATCTTACTTAATTTTTAAGAGTTTAAGCAAAAGTGGTAAATGATTTATAATATAGTATAAATATTAGACTCTCGGAATCTATATGTGAAATCCAAAGAGAAACCTTTTCAAAACTCGAACACATAGATTATAAATATTTTAAGTTGCTAAATTTATGGCAAAAATCAAACATAAAACAAAACTTCTAAGAAACATGATATTTTAGAATGGTCATACCTGTGGGACATTTTTCCATAGAACATAAGTGAGCAACTTCATGATTCCTGCCAGATCGAAATCATAGACATAATGTATTATGCTTCTTCCAAATCTACAGCTCACATTTATATTTTATGATCATATCCATCCAAGTATCCAACCTCCAAACACACACACACACACACACACACACACACACACACACACACACTTACTCATGAGATTTAAAGAATGTTTCATGAGATTTGTCATAATTAGCCCTGGATGTACCGAGTTCACTGTAATATTTGCACCTTCTTCCTGCATTTCAAAATCCAAATCAGGTAAAACCAAAATCTCACTTCAAAGAACTACAAAATAAACAAAACAAAAGAAAAAAAAATAAAAATAAAATGAAAACCACCTTTAAGCGCCGGGAAAGCTCATTTGCGTGCAATAAATTTGCCAACTTCGATTGCCCGTATGCCAATTTATCTGAATAACTGATTCAGTCAACATTTTAGGAGAAATGTGAGAAAAATACAATGTTACACATCCACTACAAAATAAGAATATATGTAATTTTCAGAGATTTTTTCCTTTACAGCTTAAGAAAATTGTGAAATGTGGTCAAGTTTTCACATTTTAAAAATGTAAAAAAAAAATGTTCACATTTACAAGCACATAGAAATAGAAACTGGAGTTTATAATCAAATGTGTAATTATGCTCACAGATGCGTACATTTAGAATTAGTAGTGATCATTCTAGGATATATATAGAATGTTTTCTATGCTAGTGGTTAAGAGTGAGGGGGAGACAAAGCCTTCTATGAGGTCCAGGGTTCAAACCTTGGCAATAGAGTTTAATTCTAACTTGGTGTTACTAACTTACTAACAACTAACTTTGCCGTTCAAAAAAAGATAAGATGATGTCAAAGAAGATCTTTCGGATGTTACCTGTTTTTATCATTAATCGTATCAAATTCAATCCCTTCTTTATAAGTGTGCAGATGAGCTACAGATGACAAATTGACAATTCTACCCTGAATACCGGTAGCTGAAGCAGTGTCCTTCATCTTGTCAAGGAGTAGGTTTGTCAAGTAAAAGTGACCTGAAAATAGCAATTCATTCCATAGTGATCAAGAATGAAATGTTAATATTTTCACCAATTAAAGCTCTTATAATATGCCATAAAACTCTAAATAAAGAAAAGGACGAGTGGCTGATTTACCGAGATGATTAGTCGCGAATTGCATCTCAATCCCATTTTCTGAGAGTTAATAAGGGTAGAACATAATACCAGCATTGTTTCTAACAAATTCAACATTTCTCCTGATTAGACACTCTTTTTTGTACATCTGTAAATGCATAAATGCTAGACATCTTACAAGAACAACCGTTTTTCTCCAAAAATATTGCTACTTTGGAAAATCAGATTCTTTTAAGGCAATTGGAAAATCATATTGGCAGAGAATTTCATGTTTTAAATAGTTATGAAGGGTTGGAATATTATCATTGGTCTTTCGCAAGCCTGCGGTTAATTACAGTGATTTCAAGTGATGATTATAATCAAATAATCAATTCGAAAACATAAATCCAAAACACCACCTACATGTTTTAGGCGCGTAAATATAAAAGACAAAGGAAAAAAAAGCTCACATTAAGATGTTGAGGGGAAGGTTAAGAGCTAAGAAGTTGTGTGCAAAAGCCTTGACTGACTTGAGAGAAGAAAGATCAAGCTAAAGAACATCAATCTTAGCATTTTCGTTGGTTTTAATAATAGTTTGTTTTGCTTCATTTGCAGCCTTAATGTTTCTTGCTGCTATAATAACATGAGCTCCTCTCAGTGCCAGTACTCTTGATGTTTCTAATCCAATCCCACTTGCCCCTCCTGTAAACCAACCAATCAATTCATTTTTTCATAATTTACTTCCTTTTATTTCCCATAATTCTACCATTTATTTGGTTTCAAAAATTAGAGTCTGGTTAACTTTTTCTATTGTTAGACCAACTTGAGTTGGACCAAACGGACTTATTTATAGCGTGATTTAGGACCGACGACTTGAACCAGATGAAGTCTAAAAAGTAGAACCGACATGAGACCACCGGTCTTGATTGAACCTGGACCAGCCAGTCTAGAACCGGTCTAGACTTGGTCTTTTTCCTAAATCCGGTCGGAACCGAATAAGATGAATCAACGCCTATCAACTCTCAGTTAAATTACATTATAACTTCAAAACAGTTCAGAACGGTACGTATTATAATATCCAACATTTAACATAAAGTTATGAATAGTAACTTTCTTGGTAAATATTAATTATATACATGTAAGTTGCAATAATTTAACAAACAGAGTTCTAGCCCAGTGACAAAACCAGTCAACGAAGCAACCCATATACCTAGCAGGCTAGCAATCTAGGTGTCGACCCTTGGCAGTTGCCATTTCATTTCGCTTTATTTCTATTTCACAAAAGCCACTCATTAAGTGTTTGAATTTGTTTTTTTATTATAGTCAAACAATTATTTTTATATGTTTTTTTCTTTTATAATATTTACAATATATAATTTGATACAAATATATATTTACATTTATAATTGTCTTATTTTTATCTATATTTTTAAATAAATATCAATATAATTCGATATTTATCTAAAAATTGATTTTTTAAAGATCCGAATAAATATGTATCATACTCGGTTATATTTTATACCAAAAATAGATAAAAATGACTTGGTTATATAAAAAGAATATGTTAGACGCAATAGAAAAATAGGATTTTGAATTCATTTGAATCTGAACATTTTGAACGTACAAATTTTTTCGCACTTTATGTTAAATAATTTATATGTTAGTTTCTATATTTTGTTCACTCTAAAATTCCGCAGATATACCAACTCGTTTACCATATGTTTTAAGTTGTAGATCCTATTGATTGCTAGCTAGGAAGACACTTAAGTTGGTAGGCCTACGTGTGTTTTCTAGAAAATGGACAAGAAGGTTCGTGCGTATGTGATATTTATAGCCAATGGGCCTTGTATCGATATCATGGGTCATGTTGTATATTGAAAACTTACAGGGGCGCGAAAAGAAAGGGCGACAATTATTAATATAGATCTGTCTAAGGACAATGCATTGAAATGCACATACAAAATTAATTTTATAGGTCACTTTATATTGAATTTCATTTATCTCAATTTGAAAAATAAATGCTCTTAAATATTTACAGTAGTCAATCATGGTTTTTGAGGTAACTGATATAAATAAAGGGGGAGAGATCCGCAACTTTATGAATTATCACTTGTATCATACACTTATTGAGTAATGTTTCATATAGGATAAAACATATGGTTTTGAGTCGCACTATGCTTCACTTATAGCCAATCGGTTTTGAGTTTGAACCCTACAATTCTTTAAATAAAACCTAATCATATTTAAATGACTTATTATAGTTTCAACTTTCAATACGTAATTTTAATGAAAAAAGGTTATATACGTAGGCAACTTTCACAGGCATTTTCCATCTATTGACCTATAAATTAAGCAACGGTTTTAGAATGGCTCAAAATGGCTAAACCAAAGGATTTAGCTAAAAAGAATAAGATCAAATTTTCACATATTATAGAATTCATCATAAATGCATTGAACTGCATTTAGCTATCTTGGGATGGTTCTCTCTCACATCTTCACAAAATCCATGAATGCATTCAACGATAGACAATGAATGAACGAACTAATGTTTCGATCTGTGAATTCGATTAAATAAACTGCCAACATTTTTACCATGTAATCAATCAATGTTTGTATTAAAGTGAGCTCTTAAATCTAGTTGAAGCAACAATGGCTTTCCATCTGGTTTTTATATTATACGCATTGCTGTTCATAATTAAAAATAAATAAAAAAATAATAAAAAAACTCATAAAACAGTATAATCTAATTTGGTACTCAATTGCTAGTTAGTTAGAGCTCAAGAACACGGATCTCTGAGTTTTCGCCTCAAACTATATTCTCTCACACACAGTCATGTGTATGTGCCAGAGAATGAAGAATCGATCAGTGAGGGGTGTTGGGTAATTTTGATATTTGAATTGGGTTCAGTAACGCTCGATCGAAATAATTGTATGCATATGGATGTTACATGGCTGGTTTATTAGTTTTGATAAATGTTTATTTATTTTGTGTGTTTTTAATTAAGTAAATGTAGGACCGGGTATTTGGGAGTATTAAGTCATGGAGGACCGGTTATATAATATAACATTTTACAGTAATAATGAACAGTAATTGAGTAATTAGTGATTAAATGATATATATTCAAAAAGGGGATTATTACTTTGATGCCTAGCGGTTAGACATGTGCAATTGAATGAGTGACCGCAAGTTCAATTCTTATACGATTCTAAATTTCTAACTATCATGTTTTCTCTCTTTTTATGCTGTTTTTTTTTTTTTTTGCTTACGTTGCTTTTGTTTTGTTTTCCTATTTCGTTTTCATATATTTCCTTTCCTTCGATATTCTTTTTTCATTGTTTTTTGTAGTATCAATCATTTATCTTTATGAGTTTAAATTATTATTTTGTTTGGTGTTGTTTTTCTTATCTTGTTGATAACATAAATGTGGAGATAAATAATCCACCCACGTACCACCACAACAATTTTTATTTTGTTTGGTGTTGTTTTTCTTATCTTGTTGATAACATAAATGTGGAGATAAATAATCCACCCACGTACCACCACAACAATTTTTATTTTGTTTGGTGTTGTTTTTCTTATCTTGTTGATAACATAAATGTGGAGATAAATAATCTACCTACCACTATAAATTGATAACATAAATCGAAAATGTAACGTAATCCTGCATGTTGTCCTTAGTTTCTTCATCATGTCAATTCCTCCAACAACACTAGAAGCAAAAAATGCAGATGAAGAGTACAATAAGATATGTGAAGAGTGCAATCAGTTGACAGAAACACTACCCAAAGGCAATGGATGGGTGGGAAAACAGGTTTACAACTACCATGGCTTCTGGTTACATTATAATATCATAATAACAAACATGATTCTTCATAAATACTTCAAATCTCAACCCTCTGATATCTTCTTAGCCTCCTTTATGAAATCCGGAACAACATGGTTAAAAGCCCTCATGTTCTCCACCATCAACCGCCACCGCTACAGCTTCTCCGACCATCATTTGCACCACCACAGCCCACAAAGCACTTTCCCTTTCCTTGACAGTGAATCCTACCCAATCACCGATTTCTCCCACTTGCCTACGCCAAGACTCTTTGGTACACACTTCGCGTACACCCTTTTACCTCCTTGTATCACTTCATGCAAGATTGTGTATGTTTGTAGAGACCCGAAAGACGTGTTGATATCCAAATGGATGTTTATAAATAAGCTTAGATCGAAAGATTTGCCTCTGTTGTCGTTGGATGAAGCTTTTGAGCTTTTTTGTAACGGAGTTTCGGAGTATGGACCGTTCTGGGAACATGTTTTGTCGTATTGGAGAGCGAGCTTGGAATCTCCAGAAAAGGTTTTGTTTATAAAGTATGAGGAGATGAAGAAGCAGCCTGCGGTGGAGATGAAGAAGTTGGCAGAGTTCATGGGGACGCCGTTCACAGCGGAGGAAGAGGAGAACATGGTGGTGGAGAAGATTGTGAGTTTGTGTAGCTTTGAGAATTTAAGTAATCTCGAGGTGAATAAAAATGGTGTTGATAAGTTTGGAAAGTCGGTGCAGGTTGAACGGCGAGAATTTTTCAGGAAAGGAGAGATTGGAGACTGGAAAAACTATTTGAGTGAGGAGATGAAACAACGACTCGATAGAATCACTTATGAGAAGTTGAATGGTTCGGGTTTGATTCTTGGCACAAAAAATTAAGTTCAAAGTAGAAAATCTATTTAGGTACATTTGGAGTGATTGGTTTCTAGCATCTTGCTAGAAAAGTTTTAATAAATTTATGGATCTCTAGGTATGGGTGATGGCCATGCCGAAACTCTTACCTAGAGGTTTCTCCTTGCTGTTAATTAAAAAAAAAAATTTGGAGTGATTGGTGTTTAGGTCCATCTTTTTGTTTCTAATGTTTTCGTGTTGTTGTACTTGGTGTTTTCTAGCGCCTTGCTAGATTGATGAATAAAATTCGCTTGGCGGTTTTTTGGGGGGTGATGGCAATGCCGAAGCTTCCCTAATTTCCGTCTTTTGCCGTTCAAAAAAATTAATGTGACACTTAGAATAATTTAAATAGAATATATTATAGTTATTTCAACGCAACATTCGTTTAAATGCTTGAGTATAGATATCAACATCCATAATAGATTCGGCTAGCAGCACAAATCCATTTTCCAAACGAATTACTATTTAACATGCCATGCATGCTTATTATGATTTTGGATTATTTCTTTCATTTCAAAATTGATGCAATTAATATGCATGACTATATCAAAAACTTAACTTGTATAAGATGATAGAACACATGTTAATGTAGTTGTATAATTTAATTAAAAAAAGTGTAATTCTAATCCGAAAACAATGTATGTATATTACACAACATCTATATACTTTTAATCTTTTATAACCATGCATGAATATTCTTAACCGTTGATTCGAAAAAATAAGGTTAGATCAGGAAAGTTAGAGAATGAGGTATGCACCTATATGTGCGGACGGCTATAACTTAATAAAATTTAATGCTATTTCTGGCACCCATTTACTTGGGAATATGTTAGTTTAGGCTGTCTAATATGCCACTTAAGTTTAACAGGACACACGAGCTGGAAGTTTCCCAAAGTGTGTTTTTAACTTTCTTATAAAAATGTGGAGTAATATTTTGTTGATTTAGTATTAGCACGTGAACAAAAAAGAGGTATTTGTTAGCTAACCAGGCTGCTTTTATTGTTAATAGGATGCGATGTCGGTGGCTAGGAACATCCTGAAAACTTGTTCCTGCATGGTGGTGGCGCTACCGAGTTGACTGTTTCCGCTACCTACACTTAAGCGCGCAGAAGAGCTCATCGATCGGTTGAAGGCATTGAAAAGGCAGCTTTCTTTTCTATTCTTTTTTAATGTTGATGCTTTAATTTTTCCTCCCATTTACAAATAATAAAGTGTCAATTATCTCTTCCCTTATTACATCTTCATATGATGTTAATCTTGTTTTCTGTATTTATTGAAACAGTGGCCTTATGAAGCCGCAGCTGTAGCGTACGTTTGAAGCTATACCAAGAACATTAACTGTGGGGTCAATGTCATTACAACTATGACTGCTCTTCAGGGAAAGGCAAGTTACCTATTTGCTGTATTTCCCCATGTTTGTACCTCTTTTATTATATATATATATATATATGTGTGTGTGTGTGTGTGTGTGTGTTTAAGATGTCAGCTTTCTTTTGAGTAATGGCTCATGAAAACTGAAGAATCATACACAATTTTGAAGTGCTGTCCATATTCCAAAATTGAGTTCCATAGTGGAGTTTCTTTATGTCTTTCCTCCATTGAAATCTGTATTGCACTATATGTTTCAATTCTAAAGTTAAAAAAACTAGTAGTACAAGACCACAAAATGACAAATGTTTCCATTTGTTATGTCTGCATAGAAGCTTGATCTTGACAATTTTGTTTTTTATTTTATTAACAGCATGCAAATGGTGAGAATGCATGGATAGGAATTGATGGGAATTAATTCGGGTGAACGTGTTGATTTGGGTATGTTTTGTCTCAAACTTGTCACTTATAATGTTTATTATCTAATTCAATTTTTTAATGCATACAACCTCCTACATTGTTATATTCAAAGATTTAGTTTATAACTGTTGTAAACTTGTAATAGTTACAATAATACATTGTTATATTCAAAGATTTAATCTCATAAGTGTTCTTATATTGATTGCTAAAGGCAAGATATATCCGGGGGGTGTTGGGTTTTATCGGTGTAAACGAGCGTTTCACTCCGCTTTATTTACTATCTATCACCCACTCAATCCATTTAACACATAAAAATAGGCAAGTGTTACTTCCAAGCAGTCACCATGAATTCTCCCACACTACCGCCTTCGTCTCGACGAGATGAACAAGTACAGAAAAAATAGCAAGAGCCGGAGTTGCCACGGGCCTCAACCATTGCTCTAGTCTCCGCTTTCCGATCACTACGGTGTTCTTGCCGCCCGCAACCGCCGCTCCCGACCGTCATGCTCCGCCGGCCACCCACGCGTTGCCACCGGCCAGTTCTGCTTTACTTCTTCTTTTTCTTTCCATCCTAGTGGTTAAAAACAAAAAGACATAGCCAGGCCTTTCAAGCCAAAATCTGACTACGACCGTCCTTGTTGCTCCGTTTGGAATTCCGTTCATCCATTAGTTTTGGAAAGCTGTTGTTGTTCACCGTTGCTTCTTCCACCGTTCCCCGCTGGAAGAATTAGAAACCGATTAACAAGAAATGACAACTATTGCATCGACTATTAAAGTCAGCAACAAACGGAGTGAAAAAAAGATTTGTGACGACGGTGGGGATATTTGAGTTACCGGCGAAGCCATGTTTCAGTTTCAATTTCGTGTGTGTGAACTATGGACAATGGAAGGAGGCTTCTTTTTCTCTGTCTTCCTGTAACTAACCAGCAGTACAAAAATATAAAACAAGGGCATAAGGGTAAAATTACTTAAGATTTCTGTGGATGAATAAAGTGGTTCCGTTAAAATATCACTACCCATAAAAATACCACTCATTTTAACAAATAAATTGTTATATGTATTAAGTTTAGCCTAACTTTATCTTAAATAATAAAAAACTTAAAAATTAAAACGTATGTCGAAAAACAAGTTTACTGTAATCGTCCATGTAGTTTGCAAAAAGTAACACCTTTGGTCCTTAATAATCAAAAAGTACAGAAATCGTCTCTGTGGTTGACATTTTGTAACACCTTTGGTCCTTTAGACAAACGGCCGTTAGTTTTTCTGTTAGAGCCCCCTCATGTGCCTTGCACATGAGGGTATTTTGATCTTTTTACCACTAATCCATGTTTCCAAACACCTCTTTCACCCCTACCAACTCTCTTTCTCACACTATCTCTCTCCTCTCGACTCTCTCTCTCTCTCCTTTCAAAATTCATCACAATCCTATAACTAATATAGTGGAAGAACAAGTTAAGAATCAAAGATAAATTTTTTAAATCAATCACAGATAATGAAATGAACCAAGAACACAAATATGTAGATCAACCAAGAAAATCAAACACAAATCAAAATTCTGAGAGGATATGAATGAATAAAGAACATATAATCTGATTTTCTTCAAGTAAAAATGGAACCCTAAAATTGGTGTTTATGATATTATGATATTCATGTTGATGATTCATCTTTCTTAAATATGAACTATATGAACCCTAAGATCTACAAACCCTGTTTCCCATCAGGTCAATTAAAAAACCACAATCTTAATCAGTTATAAACAAAAACTCATACATAATTGACAGATCGTTTAAGAGAAAGAGACTAAATTTTGACAAACAAAAACCCAGATTTCTAAGAAACAAAAAACCGAACCCTCGAATTTGAAAGACAAACAGCGGCGGCCGTTCCTCCGATTGTTGTCGACGCCGGCGAGAGTTTGTTCTATAGATCTGCTACGGTGACGGCGTAATACGGTTTGTGCTTTAGATTTGTGGTTATCTGCTTCAGATCTGCTACAAGGTGTAACATCAGCTACGGTAGTGGTGGTTTTGAAAACCTCGAATTTGAAAGACAAACAGCGGCGGCGGTTTCTCCGATGGTTGTCGACGCAGGCGAGGGTTTGTTCTTTAGATCTGCTACGGTGATGGCGGCGTAATACGGTTTGTTCCGATGGTGGCGGGGGTTGTTCCGGCAGCGTTGGTGGCGAGAGAGAGAGGGTTGGTGAAAAAGAAAATAAGGGAAATGGTGGTGAGAGAGAGAATTGGTAGTGAGAGAGAGAAGGAAATGGTGCAGGTAATGTGGGTGAGTGAGAGAGATAGTGAGTGAGAGAGTTGGTAGGGATGAAAGTGTTTGGTAACAAGAATAGTGTGTAAAAAGACCAAAATACCCTCATGTGCAAGGCACATGAGGGGGCTCTAACAGAAAAACTAACGGCCGTTTGTCTAAAGGACCAAATGTGTTACAAAATGTCAACCACATGAACGATTTGTGTACTTTTTAATTATAAAGGACCAAATGTGTTACTTTTGGTAAACCACAGGGACGATTTTTGTAATTTACTCTTTTAAGAATATAGATGGAATTCTTTTTTAAAAATATATATAATTATTTAGTTAACATTATCGAATTCAAATTGCAATTTCAACACCAATAACTAATCTTAAAGCCACTAGGTAAACGACGAACAATAATCGTGGAAGAATTATTCATATGAATATTATATATACGAATCAATTTGTAATAGTGTCATACTCGTATGCAATAAATCACATGTATTTAGTATAATTTTAATTTAATTTAAAAGGAGTTTTCCCGGTTGGGGCTCCTCCCGGGGCGCCGAGCCTTTGACTAAGATATATGCGGTCTGACCGGTTTTACCCATGACCGTTTCCGAATTGAAACGCCGTGAGACTTGAGCCCTTGACCTCTCTTATGAGGAGCAAGTGCTTTACTCACTAAAAGTACTGTTAATATTTTGAAATAATTAGTCAAGGTCAACCCTTTTACATTACAACTTATATATAACCAATCACGCAATTTGTAAGAGTAGTTAGTCTAATACCCCTTTGCCCCACCTCAACAACTAAAATTAGAGTCATAAGTTGTTGGATTGGTTCATCAGCTTATCGTCCCTCCGATACATATACATACATATGTAAATTTTAATATTATTCTAGGAATAATGATTACTATCTATTGCTTAAATTTACTTTTAGAAAGCTTGTCTAGAAGGTGGCCGATGCCGGTTTATGCCACCGTTTGGACAACCATACTAACCGCTACCGTAGCGATGACCTCCATCGCACCGGAATTGGCATTTGTGTGGGCCATAACACCAACTTCTTCCTTTTCTCGGGTATGTCAAGATCAAAAGGAAGGCTTGGTGAGGGTTCCTTTTGATGTTCCCTCCGAGTTCTTTTGCCTTCCTGCCGAGATGTTTAAGAAGTCTAGGATAGATTTGGTGGTGCCACCCATCTTTGCAGCGGTCGTTGTTGCGGCCTCGGCATGCTTGGTCCGAGCTCTTGGTTTGTGGGAGGTAGACGATATTGAGGCCCAATGAGATGATTCATTAGAACTCAATGGTTTCACCACATCTTTTTGTTGAATTAGTATAGAGAAGCTGATTATATTTATTGTAAATGGCAATGTGCTTTTGACGCTTTTACAATAAATTTAATTGATTTAATACAATTTTAAAGCAAAAAAAGTTTAATCGAATTGGGACGAATAAGTTTAAATTAAAGACATTAAATATTTAAAAAAGAAAGAAAGGCAAATTGACATATTATATATGTAGAGTGGCATAAATGAAAGATGATGAAATCAGGAATGTTGAAGAGCAGAATCAAGAAGGTGGTTGCTGAAGTCCCAAAGTTTCCTAGCCAACTTAGGATCTCTTGCAAAATCACTAGCAGGATATTGATTGCAATCCAGAAAATAGTTGCCACTCACCCCTTTCACATCTGGATGCACTGCTACATAGCATGTTGTTGCTGCCCCCTATTTTATCAGCATTTTTTAGATTACAAAAAATAGTAAAAAAGTACCCGCGTCAGAAAATAACCCCCTTTAAATTTTTCACTTTGGATAATCAAATTAAAGGGTTAATTATCCCGAAATGTATTTTACTTTCATCTTCTTGTCAATATATCTGAACAAATGTTTATGTTTTTAGCCTATGACCTATGTAACGTACTAAAGCGATAACCTAAATGTTTTATAATATATATTAGACTCTCGCAATCTATATGTGAAACCCAATGAGAAACCTTTTTAAATCTCAAACACATACATTACATTTAAATATTTTAAGTTGCTAAAATAATGATATCTCAGAGTGGTTATACCTGTGGGACATTTTTCCATAGAACATAAGTGAGCAACTTCATGACTCCTGCCAGATTGAAATCATAGACATAATGTATTAAGCTTCTTCCAAATCTACAGCTCACATTTATATTTAATGATCATATCCATCCAACCTCCAAAAACACACACAGACACAGCCACACGCCCACACACACACACACACACACACACACTTACTCATGAGATTTAAAGAATGTTTCATGAGATTTGTCATAATTAGCCCTGGGTGTACCGAGTTCACTGTAATATTTGCACCTTCTTCCTGCATTTCAAATTCCAAATTAGGTAAAAACAAAATCTCACTTAAAAGAACAACAAATAAAAAAATTAAAAAAAATCGAAAACCACCTTTAAGCGTCGGGAAAGCTCATTTGCATGCAATAAATTTGCCAACTTCGATTGCCCGTATGCCAATTTATCTGAATAACTGGTTCAGCCAACATTTTAGGCGGAAGGTGAGAAAAATGCAATGTTACACATCCACTACAAATTTACAAAATAAAAATATATGTAATTTGCACAGATTTTTTCCTTTGCAGCTTAAGAAAGATGTGAAATATGTGCTCAAGTTTACACACTTATAAAAATGTAAAAAAAAAGTTCACATCTATAAGCACATAGAAATAGATAAAAGAGTTTATAATCAAATGTGTAACTATGCTCACAGATGTGTACATGTAGAAAATTTCTAGTTAGTAGTAATCATTCTAGGATATATATATATATATATATATATATATATATATATATATATATATATATATATAGAATGTTTTCTATGCTAGATCAGATGATGTCAAAGAATATATTTCGAATGTTACCTGTTTTGATCATTAATCGTATCAAATTCAATCCCTTCTTTATAAGTGTGCAGATGAGCTACAGATGACAAATTGACAATTCTACCCTCAATACCGGTAGCTGAAGCAGTGTTCTTCATCTTGTCAAGGAGTAGGTTTGTCAAGTAAAAGTGACCTGAAAATGGCCATTCAATCCACAGTGTTCAAGAATGGTATGTTTAATATTTTCACCAATTAAAGCTCTTATAATATGCCATAAAACTCTTAATAAATAAAAGGATGAGAGCTGATGTACCGAGATGATTTGTCGCGAATTGCATCTCAATACCATTTTCTGAGAGTTGATAAGGGCAGAACATAATACCAGCATTGTTTCTAACAAATTCAACATTTCTCCTGATTAGACAATGTTTCTTGTACATCTGAAAATGCATCTTACAAGAACAACATTTTTCTCCAAAAAAAAGCTACTTTGGAAAATCAGATTTTTTTAAAGGCAATTGGAAAATCAGATTGGCAGAAAATTTCCCGTTTAAAATAGTTATGAAAGGTTGGAATATCATTAATGGTCTTTCTCAAGCCTGTGGTTAATTAAAATGATTTCAAGTGATCGTTATAATCAGATAATCAATTCAAAAACATAAACGAAACACCACATACATGTTTTAGGCACGTATATATAAAAGAGAAAGGAAAAAAAACTCACATTAAGATGTTGAGGGGAAGGTTAAGAGCTAAGAAGTTGTCTGCAAAAGCCTTGACTGACTTGAGAGAAGAAAGATCAAGCTGAAGAACATCAATCTTAGCATTTTCATTGGTTTTAATGATAGTTTGTTTTGCTTCATTTGCAGCCTTAATGTTTCTTGCTGCTATTATAACATGCGCTCCTCTGAGGGCCAGTACTCTTGATGTTTCTAATCCAATCCCACTTGCCCCTCCTGTAAACCAACCAATCAATTCAATTTTCATAATTTACTTCCTTTTATTTCCCATAATTCTACCATTTATTTGGTTTACAACATTAGAGTCCGGTTAACCTTTTCTCTTGTTAGACCGACTTGAGTTGGACCAAACGGACTGATTTAGAGCGCGACTTAGGACCGACTTGAAACCGGATGAAGTCTAAAAAGTAGAACCGACACGAGACCACCGGTCTAGATTGAACCGGGACCAGCCAGTCCGGAACCGGTCTAGTCTTGGTCTTATTCCTAAAACCGGTCTAAACCGAATAAGATGAATCCACGCCTATTAACTCTCAATATATTGAATTACATTTTAACTTCAAAACAGATAAGAAAGGTATGTATTTACCATATGTGTTAAGTTGTAGATCCCATTGATTGGTAGCTAGGAATACACTTAAGGTGGTAGGCCTACGTGTTTTCTAGAAATGGACAAGAAGGTTCGTGCGTATGTGATATTTATAGCCAATGGGCCTTGTATCGATATCATGGGTCATGTTGTATATTGAAAACTTACAGGGGCGCGAAAAGAAAGGGCCACAATTATCATATAGATCTGTCAAAGGACAATGCATTGAAATCTATTCAAGCACATAAAAAAAAATACATCTAAAACACAATACATTCATATATTTTGTATCAAATATTATATAACACAAACAAAAATATTCAAGGTCAAAGTTAAAAAAAAAGACTTTAAAAAGTCAAAATTGGACAATAAAAATAGGACGGAGGGAGTAATTTTATAGGTCACTATAAATATGTATTGAATTTCATTTATCTCAATTTGAAAAATAAATGCCCATAAATATTTACAGTAGTCTATCATGGTTTTGAGGTAATTGATATAAATGAAGGGAAGAGATGCGTACACAATCACTTTATACATTATCAACTTATATCATATACTTATTGAGTAATATTTCATATCGGACAAAAAAGTGATTTTGTACTGTGCTTAATAAGAATTGCACGATACTTCACTAGTAGCTAATTAGTTTTGAGTTCGAACCCTACAAACTTACAATACTAATAAGTAATAACTATTTGTACCTGTTGCACAAGAATAAATTTTGTTATGTATAAATCAGCTACTATAAATAAAACCCAATAATATTTAAATGACTTATAATAGTTTCAATACGTAAATGATTTTAATGAAAAAAGTTCATATACGTAAGCAACTTTCACATGCAATTTCCATCTATTGACCTATAAAACAAAGGTCTTAGAATGGTTCAAAATGGCTAAACCAAAGGATTTAGCTAAAAAGTATAAGATCAAATTTTCACATATTATAGAGGTCATCATAAATGCATTGAACTGCATTAAGCTATCTTGGGGTGGTTCTCTCTCACATCTTTCCAACGCACAAAATCCATGAATACATTCAACGATAGACAATGAATGAACGAACTAAAGTTTCGATCTATGAATTCGATTTAATAAACTGCCAACATTTTTACCATATAATCAATTAATATTTATATTAAAGTGAGCTCCTAAAACTAGTTGAAGCGACAATGGCTTTCCATCTTGTTTTTATATTATAAGCCTTGCTGTTCATAAAATTAAAAAAGCAAAAAAACAAAAACTCATGATGCAGTATAATCTAATTTGGTACTCAATTGCTAGTTAGTTAGAGCTCAAGAACACGGATCTCTTATTTTTCGCCTCAAAAATATTCTCTCACACACAGTCATGTGTATGTGCGAGAGAATGAAGAATCGATCAGTGAGGGGTGCGCGATACACACACAAATTAACATGATCGATGTGTGTGTATCTAATAAATTAATTATGCGTAGCTTTAAATGTGGAATTAAGTGATGAAGAATAATGTATAAGCACCTGTAATGACGACAGTTAGATCGGAGGCATCAATTCCGGCGGTGACTTGTTCGGCGGTGGTGGCTGATCCGAAGCCGCTAGGGCCTGGCCATCCAGTTATCAAGGAAATAATTCCCACCATTTTCGACTCGAATGTATGAAAGTGAGAGCTGCAGAGTAACAGAGTTTGAATGTACAGAGTGTTTGGATGCGTCACGGGGGAGGGTAATATAAGAGAGGCGGGGGGTTGCCAAAACCAAATTTGTGCAGTTATTTCTTCTTTCGGTAACTCCTAAAAGTTAAAACAGCCGATAAATTTGACATAAGTATATGGTAAAAAATTATAGTAATTTTTGAAAACTTTTTTATCAAGTCACACACTCCTTTATTTTATATTATGAAAATTTTAATTAGTGGTATAATAGTTTTTTAAACTTAATTATTATTTTGTGAAATTTTCCTAAATTATACGGTGATACAAAACAACCATTATGACAATATTTCTTGACCAAGATTTATACAAAGTTGGTTTTCTAGAAATTAAGCAATGGAAAAAGGTTTAATTATCTACAGTTTTTTAAATACATTTTGATATATTTTTAAACATTTAATTGAAATATCGATTTCCTCAAATAAAAGACTAACAAAAAAGAGAGTTAATTATGTTTTGGTTCATACAATGGTTGAAATTTTACATCTCAACCACGTCTTATAACTTATAACGTTTATTTTCTCAACTTGACCTTTTTCAATGTTTTTTTTGATGTAGTGAAAACTTAAAAAGATCGTATCACTCTTTTCCTATTAATTTATTCATAAATTCTTAATTATTTTATCTCTAAGTGTCGATTATTGTTTAAATATTGATGAAATATTATCTTTAGAATTAATTACATAAAACTAATCTTTGACCAGAATATTAACATTCATATTCTACTTCATCTAAAAACAACCATCGTTCATTGCCACCTGTCAGCGGTCACCGGCCACCTTTATATCCGGTCAAACAACCATCACCACAACCACCAAATTGCAACTATCAAACCACAAAGAATTTGGAATTTGTAAGAGGAGTACACATGAATTTAACTTGTAGAAACCTAGACACAGTTAAATCTTTCTTTTATACTTGAGATGTGTAAATTCAAGAGAAAAAAAATAGTCAAATTGGAAGTCAAGTAAGAAGGAAGGAGGCTAGCTCCTGAAAATGTTTCGCGCCTAGGTTCTTTTGTTGTTGGGGGCTTACACCTTGTGACTCATTCATTCAGTCGAGCATTCCTTGAGCGTCGATAAATCCTGAATCACAAGCTACTCTGTCATTGTCATATTTTTTATTGTCTAATCACACTCAAAATTATGTATCTACTTATCATGAATTTGCACACACTCAACAAATGGCGAGGTAACGTTTTTTCTAATGACAGTTTAAGGAAACGACAACTAGTTGAATGTTCTGTAGATCCATAATCTTAATCCTTTATAAAACATTTAAAACTTTCATAATTTTAATTTTTAAGTAAATTGAAAATATAAACTACCCTTAAATCAAAGTAAATAAAAATTGTTAAATGAAGTAAATATTAGATGAATTTAATGACCATTTTAATGAACTAACCTTCTATAATAAGAAAATATTTAAAACATCAAGTCAATGTCAATTAACTTAATTATTACAAAATATTTTAACAACTAAACATTTTATTCTAAATATCATATCACAAAATAAATAGTTAAACTTAATTATTAGAATGTGTAGAAACAGACTCATAAATTGAATAACTTATAATCTAGATTCATAAACATTTATGAAATTTAAATGACTCAATAATTAAAAAAGACAAATTGTTGAACAAAATTATTCGCCGCCGTCAAGGACACTATCCTAGTTTGAAAAAGTGTGTGCTCCTTATCGTTGCATGAGATTGATATATCATATATCCAATACTCGAAAGCTAATACATTGTGTGGTGAATATTTCATATCACGCATCATAGTTTAGATGATCTAAATTGAAAGGTAGCGGAATATACGCTTTATGTTAACAATTTCAAAAGATTTGTTAGAATGTGTTGTTGCCAGAGATTATTCTCCATCCTGCGGTACGTATTTTTTATTTCACTTCTATATCTTTTGAATAACTTATCACAACAAGACAGACGATCATGGTGCTTAGCTGGAATGAATCTACATTAATGTTTTACATGATAAATTAGTTAGACGTTCGTACCTTTATTGGGCCAAGAATAAACTCAACACTAAATGCTATGACCTTGAAAATCCTTTTTTTTTTTGGAAAATTCTATAATTATTATCCATATATTTTTTTTTGTTTTATATAGTAGTAGCAAAGGGAACCGAGAAGCAAGTTAGTTACCAATACAAAACATAATGCAAGTAATGTTTTATATAAGTTGAAAAGTAACTTTGTAATGTGTTTAATAAGAGTTTTAGACTATTCTACTCAGCTAATTGGTTTTGAGTTGGAGTTCCACAAATCTTACATGATATCAAAGCAATGTCATCCTTGGTTGGTCAAAGGTCACACGGCCTCTACATTACCCATAAGTATCTACGTGTTATGCACACAAAAAAACGTCACACAGAAGAGACGGAATGAGTAATGTCTCACATCGGATAAAAAGTGATCCTATAATATATATATGCTAATAAGGGTTTAGGACTTCAGGGTTTGGAGTTGAACCCCATCAACTTATACATAGTATGGCTAAAACTATGTTGTGTTAATATACGTATATTTGTATAAAAAATTATATATGATGTCAACAACACCTAACGTGCTACTTAAATAATTAAAACACTCAAATAACTAAAACACCTCCCATTAAATAATATATGTATACAAAATCATATAAGTTATGTGTTATTAACATCATACATCATTTCTTCATCTTTATAGGTTTATGATTAGTTAAAATAAATTACAAAAGCTACATACTTAGTTTTCTATCCATCGCTTGATTTGATTAGGTATAATTATGTATCTTTTGGTTCATTTTGTTTGCATTTATCACCAAGTTTCTAATGGGGTCGGTTATACTTGAAATGTATGTGACATAGTTTTTTGTTGGGCTCCATCTTGAATTATTAAATATTTTTTTTACCATGATGTTAATTTTTCTCTATTATCTTTGTGTTAATGACATCAATCTTAGCTATAACCATCTTGTGCGTAGTAATTGGTTGTTATAATTTATTTTTTTTAGATATTTTTATAAAAATTTAAGATGTTATACCATTCTATTTTTTAATTAATAATAAAATTAAAGCTTTGTCATTTACACACTTTTCCCTTAAAAAGAATTAAGAACCTTATTTTAATAAATTAACTTACACTGTGATGAATCGGGTGTTCTATTATGAAGTGATATGCTTGTTAGACATTTAAACACTGACTAATGTTCTATGCAGGCCCGGCCCATTAGGGGTTCAAGGTGTGCCCTTGCACAGGGCCCACCAAATCCTAAGGGCCCAAAATTTTTATAAAGTCCATTTATATATATATATATATATTAATTTTTTAGAAATTGGATTGTAAAGCCCAGCAGTCTCCTTTCTCTTCAGGCCCAACGTAAATTAGGTTTACAACTTACAAGAGCCGCTTCTCACCTGGGGCCCTGGGCAACTCCGCCAACTCGTGATCTTCCACTTCTCGACCGACGATTTCGAGGTGCCTCTTCGAACCCATCGACGACAGGCAGCAGCCCGCAGGCGACGATTGGAATTTTTGAGATAGATTTGGCGATTTCCAAGACTTGCATCTCGATTCTCTGACTCACTAATCGTCTAATCCGAAAATGAAATGGTGGATTCGGGATTCCCTTCGATTTCGAAAACAGTACAACACCATTACACCAACAAGGCAACAAATTTCGACTTCTTGTTCTCTGTCAGTCTGTCTTCTCTACTTCTCTACCCACACGAGACCACGACCCACGAGTACAACACAACATCATCGCATTCGCTGGTCTGCAAATCGAACTCAGTCCTCACGAAGCTGTTTTTTTTCTCACTCGCATTCGCTATTTCGCTGGGGTATGCAATTTTTCTACTGTAAATTCATCTTTTTCTAATTCTCTTGGCTTCTTGTTCTCTTAAGAGTTAAGTCTCATCTGATCTATGATTATGTTTTTTATTTTAGTTATTAATTTTATAATTAATTTTTGTTGCAGAGAGAAAACTCATAAGAATTCCGTCAGATTCGAAATTTCGAATGTGAGTGAATGAATTAGTTTTGTTGAGTTCTGATTATTTAAATTTTTTCTTTAACTATGATTATAAATCTGTTCTTGACTTCTAATTATGATTAATAATCTGAATTTTATCTTAATTTAGGTTATTTGCTTGGTTGCATAAGAGTGTAAGACTGTAAGAGCTGGGAAAGAAATTGATACAAATCACAGCCTTCTCCTCACAGGTGTATTCTCTCCTTTTTAAACTTTATTATGCCTCCTGGACTTAGAAAATATGCTTCTGGCTATGAAAAACGTAAGAAAAAACAAAGAATTGAAGAACTTACTAAATCACAAAAAGGAATTTTACCGTATAAGATTACTTTAAGATTGAATGAAAAACTGGAGTTTTATTATTATATACAGGGCCTATTTTTGATAATTTGAACAGGGCCTCCAAAATCTCAGGACCGGCCCTGGTTCTATGTGAGAGCATGGGGAGTGGTCCAAGCATGGCAGCGGCATGCTGACATGGCGGCGAAGCACCGCAGCAAACACCACCCCGCCATGGGCGGTACCGAGCCCAAGCATGGGTTCTCGGCATTTGATCGCCGAAGGCCTTGCGCCTTTTTCGAGGGTATCAAACGGTCATATGACCGTTAATATTTTAAAATTTTTTTTTTTTACTTAAATTATATATATATATATATACCATTTTACTTCAAAACAATCAAATTTCATTCTATTTCATCTTTTCTCTCTATAAACCCTCTTTTTTTTTTTACTAAACACACAAAATATGTCTTCAAGCTCTATTTCTTCAACTTCATCTTCTTCATCTGCTAACGACGAGGAACCAAACATGCGATACAAGATGATATATGAAACGTTTGCGCGAGCGGCTCTACATATAAAAAATCAGATAAATGAAGAGGAAACGTCGAGTGGTGCAAGAAAAACAAGAAAAGTTGTTTTTAGGCGACGTGAGGAGGCACATACCCGGCTCATGAATGACTACTTTAACGAGGATTCTGTTTACGATGCAGGTTCGTTTAGGAGACGTTTTCGTATGTCTAAAGATTTATTTTTACGTATTGTGGATGATTTGCAAATTGCCAACGATTATTTTATACAAAAATGGGATGCACGTGCGTGGAAGGGTTTTACTCCATTACAAAAATGTACATCCGCAATACGTCAATTAGCTTACGGAACCTCACCCGACGGACTTGACGGGTACTTACATATGTCGGAGCGTACCTCACGTGAAGTGTTGCAAAATTTTTGTTCGACTGTGGTTAAAGTTTATGGCAAGGAGTATTTACGGCGGCCTACGTTTTTCGACATTCAACAATTATACGCGCATCACGAGTCCAAGCATGGATTCCCGGGGATGTTAGGAAGTATCGACTGCACGCACTGGTCTTGGTCTAATTGTCCGGTAGCATGGCGTGGACAATATATGAGAGGTGATCACGAGCATCCGACACTTATGCTCGAGGCGGTCGCGTCTCAAGATTTATGGATTTGGCACGCGTTCTTCGGGGTCGCCGGTTCGAACAACGATATTAATGTTCTTAATCAATCTCCATTATTCAACGACGTATTAAATGGTAAAGCTCCTTTGTGTCCATTCGTAGTGAACGGGGTTACATACAAATACGGGTATTATCTTGCGGATGGAATATACCCCGAATGGGCGCCGTTTGTCAAATCATTTCAATATCCACAAGACGAAAAGCGTATAAAATTCAAAAAAGCTCAAGAGTCGGCAAGGAAGGACGTTGAAAGAGCATTCGGTGTTCTAAAAGCGCGTTGGCAAATATTGCAAAATCCGGCACGACCGTGGTCAACGAGAAAGATACGCAATATCATGTACGCGTGTGTGATATTACACAACATGATATTACAAGACGAGAATCACGCTATTTGTACATTTGATGAATCTGATGTACCACCGTTCCCGGATCACTATCCAGATATGGCCGAAATTGCAAACACGACTCTTCGTGAAATACATTGTCGTGAAACGCATAATAATCTACGTTCCGATTTAGTTGAGCATATCAGCACTCTAGTATCCGACGACGAGAACGATGAATAAATTACGTCTCTTTTTTATATTTATTAGTCTCATGTAATCTTGTTTTTTTATTTATGTTGTAATTTTATTTATGTACTTTTTTTATTTAATGAAAAAAAGTTATTTATCTTATTTTATTTTTATTATATAATTTAATTTTTAATTTCGTATAATAATATTAATAAATAATAATTAAAAAAAATATAATTAATTTAAAAATAAAAAAAGTTTGAAGCGTGCGAAGCGTGGGTAGTACTGGCATTGAAGCATGCCTGAAGCATGTATGGGGTTTGCTGATGTGGAGCTGATGTGGCGCTGATGTGGAGCTGAAACATGGAAAGGATGGGGTTTGCTGATGTGAAGTTGTGTGATGCTTCGTATGAAAAGAACAACGTGTAATAAGAGTAGTGTATACTCAAATATGAGTGTTTGGTTAAATTAGTCGTAAGGTAGAGTTGGAAGCTGAAAGCTCCGTACCATACATTCCATAAATAGTATATTAATTTTAAGTACAAAAACAATTTAGTAGGAGTATTAATATATTTTTCAAACTAAAATTTCGTAACTATTTCGACTATATTTTTTAACTTTCTCTAATTACATCAAAACATTCAACTCCTAAAAGCTCTGTGCCATATATACATTTCCTAAGTAATATGTCAATTATGAAAACTACAATAACCAATGTTCCTAGTCGATTTACGGGACACTGCTCACTAATCCGTATGAAAAGGTTTCTAGTTTCTAACTTTTATTATATTAGTTTTTTATAAAAGTTAAACAGTGAACGTCTAATAATAGAGCTGGTGAATTGATGATTTTCGTTAATTACTAATAAACCTTATTAACTCTTCTTATTAGTTATGAGTAACATGCAATTAGCAAAGTGCATTTGATTAATTCTGAAGCTATAGAATATTTATATGCTGGTGTTTTTTTATTTTAGTTTTCTGTAATTGTAACAGTAAACTTGTAATAGGTTTTTGATTGACCAATTATAAAGAATTTATTAATGTATATATGTTTCTGTAATTATTTTATATTATTGTTGTAATTTAGCTTAGCCCGTTTACATTGGCCCAAGGCCCTCTTTTGTACTTATTTATTATTTTGTCTAATGAGAAATCATTAAGGGGAGTATTCCAATTAATAGAATATTCATTTTGTAGTTGTAATGTAATTTCTCCTACAGGATATTATATATATGAAATTAATTTCTAAGCGGATTAATTAGGACTATGTCTGGTTTATAGACAGAATGAATTACAACCAAATACAGAACTAGTAGATTTTATGTCAAAACCAAATAGGTGATACAGTCATACAAAATAATATTAGTAAATTTCATGTCTTATTATTTAATAAATAGTAGAATGAAATAAAGTGATTTAATTGAATGGAATAAAATTCTTTATATTTAAAGGAATAAATATGATTCCCAAGATGGTGTCCCTATATTTAAAGTTTTAGTAGAAGATCGTTGGCTGTAATAAATAGGTTCAAAATTAGTTGAATAAAAGTTTCAATAATCAAGTAAACGTTTAGCTACCAACTAACTTCTATCCTAGTGGTATCAGATATTGAAAAATTATTTTTTATAGTTATAAAATCTAGTCCTGTTATAAATAAAAGGTGTAGATTATGAATATATTTAGGATATATGTATGCTCTGTTATTAAAAAAACATTTAACTATTTCTAATAAGATTAGAATAAAGAATTGGAAGATTATATTTTTGTCTTTTTTTTTAATGACACTAAATCTTAGAATATCATCCATCCTTTAAATTTGTACACATTCCATGAGACACCATCTTCGCATTGTGAACTACACTCATGTTAAAGTTTTTTCGTTCGTTGACTCATAATCTACCCATTTAACATCTCATCTGATTATTCCTCAAAATAAAACCCTTTCCAACACTCTAACAACTTCCCAAGCATCATCAAAACAATAGCCCTAGGCCCCTAACCCAAGACATCACCAAACATGCAAGGTCAAACTTGTACCCAACACATATCCGACATACAACAAACATTGTACCAAGACTACCAAATATCATTATCAAATCCTTAAGAGAAAACATGTTTTTAAATATACATCCTCTAAACCACCAAAAGAAGAATAACCCAATAAAAGTGTCAATCATACCTCAATCTTCCTTGATCTTGCCCAAGCGTCAACACGAAACCCCAAAATCTTCCAAGGCCATGAAATCTCCCTTACCCCAATATAAATTAATCCTTTGATCAAATGGTCTTATACCCTTAATTTGCATTTAGCATACAAAAACTTAAAACATTATATTTTGAACACCACCAACCATGCTATAACGGCTTGTACAATTACCCATTTCCATTTTAGAGCATTCCCAAATGATAATTATAGAATTTATCCCTTACAACCCAACTACTCAAATCATCACATTAATAAACTTTGTGATGTAGAGTGAGTACAAGTTAATGTAATTGGTCTACATGTGGACATGGACTTATATTTCCATTGATGAATGAAGTATTGCTGTTCAAAAAAAAAAAAAAAAAAAAAAAAAAAAAAAAAAAAAAAAAAACTTTGTGATGTTACAAGAAGTTGGCTGTCAATTTCAAGAGGTGCAAGTTGTTCCAAGAAAATAGATTTTTATGCAATTATTCATTTCCTACTTAATGTTTTGTTATCTTCTAGTACAAAATAAAAGAATAACATACAATAAATGTATTATACGATCATATCTCTTTATAGAATAAAATATATTTAATTGATCAATTTTAACCATCTATCTAATCAAAATAGAAATTTTGATTTTGATTTTTATTAGTCAAAATTGACACAAAATTATTAAATAAATTTCATATATGTCTTTCTTTAACTTTAAAATATAATATTTGTTCATCCTAATTTATATATATATATATCTATATATATCGTATTTATTATTTATAACATTTCAAACTATAATTTAACCATATTCTTATTTTTATTATTTTATAACCTTTCAAATTCTTATTAATTATAACAACTAAAGACTTGACTTTATTGCTATAATTATAACAATAATGGTTGATGACTTATACAAATGCCATTTTCTAGTGATTTAGTTTTATAACACTTAAATATCTAAACAAATTATTTAATTAAACCATTTAATAGACATATCAACCTATTTTTTTGGATATTTATATAAATATGTATACCAATCGGATTAGATTAAAAAATCAAATTTGAGTATAAAGAAGTTCTACAAATAATTGATGATAATGTAATGTACGAATATATAATTTCTAATAAATTTACCCTTTTTAAAGAGATTTAATATCCCTTTGTATGCAATTGTTTTACAATATTTGTTAGTACTCTTTAACACTATTAAAGTTTTAAATTTTATTTAACTACCCTCATGTTAAGCTAGTTTTATTTTAAAAAAACCCCAAGAATAATTTTAAAACTTCAATAAATCATCTCCCTTTAATTGGTGTGACAAGGTGGTTTCAAAATATTCCAAACGACATTACATGAAAATACATTTCACGACCAGTGATCCTTTGTGTGATCTGTTGTCACGAAATAGCCATAATAAATGGGTTTTTGAGTATTGTTCTCGCAGTCACTGGACCAATTTTGTCTGTAGTTAGTTAGTACAACAAGCAATAAACTCATTTTGATATAGGGTTAGGCCGGTAAAGATAAAGTCATCTCTTCTAAAGATTGTAACATCCTAGTGCATTGTTTATCATGAAAAGTTAGGAAGGTATAAGTGATGTCATCAGAATGTGATATAGGTTCTTTCATAATTGACAAAGAGATGTAATTAACAACACTGTGTATCATATTAAAACCCACTCTTATCGAATCACAAATCATTTACATGTTATCTTTTTTAAGGAGGGATGGAATGGACACCTCTGAGTAGGGTAGATGGAGTCAAGGCATCGAGGGGCCGGCAGATACCACCTCCGATCCATCAGCACCTTGGAACCTCACATTTTCAGGATGACCACAATCATGAAGAATACACACTTATCTCTGTTTTGACTGTTATCAACCGGTTTATAAGTTGTTTGGTGAACGGTTTAAGTTTTCTTTTATTAAATTCATCCTATACACAGACACATACACGTATTCATCTCTCCTTAAATAGACATTCATTATCTTCATTAAACTCTAAATCTCCTTAAAATTTTGTGAAAGTGGCTCTATCATATTCGTCATCAAGTTCGGATCTTGTGTTTCTTCCTCTCATACAAATCATTGGAACACTTGCCTTCTTTTAAGTATTACACAAGCCAAGTTCTTGTTCATGATATGTCATGCTCAAGAGTTGCCAATAAATTAATAAAAATGTTAGAAGGAATCGAGATGGGTAGGATTGCTTTGCTCGTATATTGTGAATGTTCAAGTGGACCAATAAAAGACGAATGTCTAGGGTAATTCAATCAAGTCCCCCTTAATAGTCTAGAAATGGCTTCTCCTAATGTGACATACATTAAAAGTTGTAATTGAATGATTTGACATGTACGCTATGTGAGAGGAAGGGGGTCAAAAAGTAGCACCCGTCAAAATAATCTTTCAGAAGTACATTGCCATGTGACACCCACAAAAACATTCTATATGGCCTCGCAGAACATATTATAAACTATGCAGTTATCGCGGTGGGAAATCAAATAGCGGCCAAGGTCCTTGATTTGGGATAGCGGTTATCGCGGTGGGATAGCGGTTTTTAATATTACGTAGAATATATATATTTATATATGTATATATATAATTAAAATCATAAAACATTAATTAAGGGCCTGTTTGGTTCGTGGTATTTGGGAGGAATTCATGGGAATGGGATTTGAAATCCTCCCAAATGATGTGTTTGGTTTTCAAATGTGAGGAAGGATTCAAAATCCCAGATTTCCTTAAAATCCATGAATGAAGCATTTGGAAATCCTCCCACCCCCCATGGTATTTTGAAATCCCTCCAATGAGGCATTCTCTCCGGCGACCATCCGGCACCCTCCGGCGAATATTCCGGCGACCATCCTCCCTGTCCTCCCATCATTGCCGTCACCTTCGTCGTTCGAAGAAACCCGGTCCTCCCACCGTAGCCGTCACCTTCGTCGTTCGAAGAAACCCAGCCGTTCGTCGATCTCTGTCAACCTTCACGAAGAAAACCCCAACCCCTAGCCGTCGTAGATCGTCGCCTTCACGAAGAAAACCCTAGCCGTTCGTCGATCTCTGTCAACCTTCACGAAGAAAACCCTAGATCTTCGCCGTCGTTCGAAAGAAACCCTAGCCGGCGGAAACCCTAGCCGCCTTCCACCTTCGTCTATCATCCCCTTCGCCCGTTCGTCTTTGTCCGTTCCAACAGAAACCGTTCCAACAGAGGGGTCGAGAGAGAAGAGGGTGAACGGCGGAGATCTGTGGTAGGGTGGCGGCTCCGGCGAGGTGATTTGCCGGCGGTGAGGTGGTGGCCGGCGAGATGGTGGTTGGTGTCATGGATGAATTCTCTGGTTGTCTTGGTGAACCAAACAAGGGATTGGAATTTAAATCCCCCCAAATGAATTCCTCCCAAATGCAATTCCCATCCATAAATCAAATTCCTCTCAAAATCAAAGAATGAACCAAACACCCCCTAATATATAAAGAGTAATACGGGAATCGACCGCGGAGTGTAAACCGAAAATAAGTATAATCTGCAAAAAAAAAGAAAAAAAATTGTGAAAACCGCTATCCCACCGTTATTTTACCTCAAATAGCAAAAATAGCGCCCAAATAGCGGAAATAGCGGCGCTATTAGCGCTTCCGCTATTTCCCACCACTATTTGAAACCGCTATTTATCCTAAGACCGCTATCCGCTATCCCACCTGTATCCCACCGAATTTAACTGCCCAGATTATAAACACCTACATATCTAACCTTGACCAGTTGTAGTTTTTTTTGTTGGTTATCGTTTTTAATTCCATATATTTTTATGATCTCTATCTGTTTTAGATTTATTTATGCCGATATAAAACCAATGTTAGGTAACTATTAAGCATGTAACAACCAACTATGTATGTAGGCCACTCTTTATGGGCCAAATACACGTCCATTTGACAATTTCACTACCCATGACCCATCAAGTTTGAACTTTGAACCACCTTAACTAGTAACTACGTATGCCACTGGCTATGGGCCAATCTTATCAAATCTTAACCCAACCCAACTTAATCAAGTTCAACCGTACTTCGGCTATCTTACGTGGTGCTGAATTGGGTTTTTTCGAGGTTTTCTCATACATTACCAACAAATCCAACTAACCCAAATTTTGCTGTAGGCAACCTCTATTCCAATAGAACAAGATTCATCACAAGGTTATAACAAGGAGACATATTATCCAGTGTGGGTAAAAAAAGAAAGACAGCATCAACATCCTTCTCTGATTTGTGCAAGAGTAATTTATAAGCACACATCAAATCTAAGATTCTAAGCTAATACTTCTCATACAAATATACAATTATCCTCTAATGTCCAAACAGAGGTAGTGTATAACCAAGTTGTGATGGGTACAAACAAAAGAAGGGAACTTAAATTGATATCCTGCTACTTATCCTCTCAGATGACAAAATATTTGGTAATATGATCTTTTAACCACCCAAATAAATAGTTTTATAACATTATTGGACTTCCATTGTCACATTGTAGATTATAAAATGTTAAAAGCATATTACTTTGTACTAAAATCAAGTTACCAAAATCAAAACATTCAATCCTAATTGCTAAAAGAGATCAATCAAGATAACCAGCATAGCAAATTGATATCCAACCTAAATCAATGCAAAATCAGAATCTAAAAAGTGGAGGCATATTGCGCCTACAAAACCATTCTATCATGGATTTCTGATTCTAGAGGCAGATAGTACGCTTATTAAACAGCTATATCTCCTAGATTAAACAAACCCTAAATGTAACCAGAAACCAAATCCCAAAAAAGAGCAGAAATCAGATACAGAAATGTAATCAAAACACGCATGAAAATCACACTAATAGAAATTTTTAGGGTTGAAATTCAATCCAACTTAAAGAAAAGACAACTGATATCCTCAAATCATAACAACGTTTATAAAAAATCTAGCAAAGAAAACATATATAATGGAAAAACATTCTTCATCAGTACCTCCTTCCAGCTCCACCGCCGAATCCACCACGGCCGCCGCCGCCGCCATACGCCCCCGGAATCGCTGTAGAGGCCAAAGGAGTGTCCTCCTTAAGCACAATACCAGGAAGGTCAGACATACCCAAAGAAGCGAGCAAATCAATGGTCTCCTTATCGACCTCAATCCGGTCGGTTTTGATGGCGGATTCATCGGGAACAAAGTCCATACGGCGCTCCCTCTCTTCCTCCTGAAGCTTGAGCGAGATTCCTCTCACCGGACCTTTCTGGATGCGCTTCATCAGGTGAGTTGAGAATCCGGCGATCTTGTTGCGGAGGCGCTTTGAAGGGATGATGGCAACTTCTTCAAGGATCTTCTTGTTGGTGTGGAAATCGAGCGTCATTTTGGAGTAGTACCGCTCGATTACCTGGCGGGACGACTTCTTCACGGTCTTGGTACGAACGCGACCCATGATTCACAGAAGATTCAGGAGTGTCTGCTCAGAGAAATGAAGGGAGCGAGTAGACGACGACGGCAAACGAAAGAATTAGGGTTTGTTAAATGAGATCTTATAAGATTGTGAATTGGGTCAAAACCTGCCCTCAGTTGTTAGGCCCAGCCCATGTGATAAGTTTGTACATTGAATTATGTAAGAACAAATAAGTCAAGAACAAAATTAATAGTTATAATTTTCAAGGAGAAGGTTTTATGTGTTGATGAGTTGTGTTCAATATAGTTCATATAAAAAACATAGTCCTAAATTTTAATATTTAATCACATGTAATTCCATATAAAATCACATGTGATTCCACTATACAATCACATGTGATGGTAAAATCATTACATGTTAATTACAAAAATGCCACTCGCCCAACTTTGTAAACCAAGCATGTAGACAGGGAGAGAGAGTAAGTGGTAAAAGACTCGGGTTTTCCGATACAACTTTGTAAACCAAGCATGTAGATTGGGGCCAATGGGGTTTAGCCCATCTGGTAAGGCGTCCCCCTTCCTCACAAGTGGTTGAGGATCAAATCCTGCTGCATGCAGTGGGTTGGGGGTTTTTCCCTTAGGGGTTTCCTCCATGGAGTGAAGGCGTGGTGCTCAAAACTTGGTTAAAGACAAATAACGAGAGGTGGTTGAGAACCCGCCACCAAGCAATTCGAGCCCACACTGAAGAGGCGGGGAAGTATCCGAACTCCGAAGCAACACAAACAGCTACCCGACGCATCCTGCCCCCCATGGGTGGCCTAAGATGGCATTGGACTATTTAGTTGAGGGACTAACGACGACAAAAATACAACTACATGGGCTCAAAGTTTTGTTCCGAAAAGTTGAAGGCGGCAAAGTTTAAAAGCAAGTACAATTTCCTCTTTCCTCTGGTAGATTGCTGGTGTAATTGTAAACTGTAAAGTGAGGGCTTCTCTGGCGGAGCTAAACCCTATCACCGAAACTCCAAATTTGTGCCCATAATTTCTAGGGTTTTACTTCAATTTGTTCAATCATGTCTAATCTTGACATGTCTCTCGACGATATGATAAAGAAGAACAAGAAGACACGAACCTCTGAAAACCCTAGATCCAGAGCTCGTAATTCTGGTCCTGGGCCCTCTCGCCGTTTACCAAATCGTGCCTCCAATAGGCCAACACCATATGGCGCTCAAAAGGTGAGTATTTTTATCCGAAGTTTGATTTATCAGTCCATGAGCAGGTTTTATGTGTTTACAAAGGTTACTTGACCTCATCCAAACAAGATCTCGTCAAATTAGTGGCAAAATTAAAGATTCAGTTCTTTATGAACTTAGAGATAGTTATAATGTTGGACCACTTAATCGATTTCCTGTTATGCGTATATGATATTTTGTTGTTTTTTTGGGTAAATGGCTGAATATTTCTGTTTCATAGTTTTTACCAATTAATGCATCGATGTTTCAACTTAATACCAACTCGTGCAAAAAGAGTGAAACTTGCTTGCCTTTTTCATTTTTTTGTGAGACCAAATTTCCCTTTTTCTTTTAATCGCATAAACGGGTATAAGTGAAACTTGACTGAGCAGTAATTGGTAACACATCAATTTAGTTGCACTATGTTTCCAATTGTTCTTCTTTTAATGTGTTTGTGTGAGTCAACTGTATCACCACGTAAAATTAATAGGTTGATTTATGTGTATTGTTTGTAATATCCTACAGGTTGAAGCACCAGATGCGACATGGGGACATGACATGTATGATGGTCACGCTACAGCACAACCTGGTAGACCAAATAGGCTATCTTCGGGAATAGAGACTGGCACAAAACTTCTCATAACTAACTTGGATTATGGTGTTTCCAATGAGGATATCAAGGTAATTTTGTAGGATTTATGTAGGAATATGCTGGGTCTGGATTAATGTGTCATGACTAGAAAGCTTCTATTGTGTTGGATTATTTTGCATAATTATTCATATGTTGCTCTATAAGTCCTTATGAAATTGCAAATTGAATTTGGCTGGTACTACGGAATGCTGTTCTTAGTCATGGTAAACACTCTGGAAATGGAACCTTAGCATTTGGGATTGCCACAAATGCTATTGAATTTGCGCATAGGCTCCATGGTGTATGTTATTGAAATACCCAGTACACCTTTCTCCATTACTGGTGATGCAAGTTGGCTTTTACCTTCAAAGGGAACATAAAAAGGGAGTAAGTTAGAAGTTTCTCTATAAAGTGGATGTTTTATGTTGGCTGGCCTTGGTCCTTACAGAGTATAGCGAAAGCTTAGTATATATTAGAAATCATCAGCATTCTGTTGTGAAGCCTGTTTTATCATGGCCTGTCAGTGTCTATTGTTGCTTATACAATGGTCAGTTGGTCTCAAGTGTCCTAAACATTCTCCATAATCATTTCCACCGCATAATCATTTCCACCGCATTGGTTAGCAATGAATCATATTAGTAAAACTAAGCACAGGTTAGTCAACCCTTTCCTTAACTTTGAGAAAATATTTTTGATTATTGAGTAATGATGTAAATGGAACATTAGAACTAGGGATTTTAGGAAGTACTCAAAGTTCTAGTTTCAAATGAATGTGTGATTGTGTGTGAAATTTTACGTCATGTCACCCTTGGTTTGAAAAAGCGTAAAGCGCCACAAAGCGCTAATGGTCCTGAAAGCCGAAGCGCTAAGCGCTAAGCGAAAGCGCTCGCTTTAAGCACACGAAGCGCCCAAAGTTCACACAAAAAATACATAATACTTACATATTACATAACTTCTACATAGATGTCAGATGTTGCCTTACATATACTTAAAGTACCAAAGTATCAATGCATATATTCAAAACCACAAGTACTTAAACACCAAAATATATCTCTAAATTTATTTATAATTATAAATACTTAAACTTAAATACTTATATGCCATTACTTGTATTGTGAAACCCATTACCAGAGTTGCAGAAGTTGGAACTGATTTGCTTTGGATAGTTGAATTGAAGAACAAAGATGATGTTTAAAACAGTGTTTACCGCTCTGAAAATTGAACAAAGATGACGATTAACTTTTCGATTTTACAGCTTCTGGCGCTGTGAAAGTCGTGTTTACGTCTTTTGTTATGACCTTTTGATTTCCTAACCTAAACCCATAAACTAACACCCAAAGCCTGTACACTAATCTTAATATCTAAAGCCCGTTAAAAGCCTAAAAGTACAAAAAATGCCTAAAGCGCGCTTAAGCACCGCTTTGCGCTTCCACTTAAGCGGGAAAAAGTGAGCGCTTTTTGTCGCTTCCTGTATTCGTAGCGCTTAGGTGATTACAAAGCGCCTGGCCTCATCGCTTTGGCACTTAGCGCTTAAAGCGGCGCTTTTTTAAACCAAGATGTCACCCGCCTAAGCACCCTGTTACCTGCCTAAGCAATGAAGTGTGCGTACTGCGTAGTTAGGTGTTAACGACATGCTGACATGGTCTCGACTTTTATCAAGCTAATTGTCATATTCTGTAGATGAAAATCCTTGTTCCACATTATAATTCAGTAGTACAAAGTATATCTTGGATGGATTCTTAAAGATAACAAAAGGTCAAAATAAGAATTTAAAACTTATGATAATGTGTGTTAGGATCGAGACACCTAAAACCAGCGTTAGAATAGTGCGGAAAACAGAAAATAAACGAACACGAGATATAATGTGGTTCGGTCCAAACACGACCTACATCCACGGGCAGGAACGGAGACTTCTTTATTATGACTCCAGAGATATTTCGATGTACATATGACTTAACCCCTAGCCTTGGCATTTATAGATAACAAACTAGAAACCTAATCCAACTCTAATACATAAAGATAAACTCTAATTAATTTCTCGGCCGTATACATGAATTTGAATATACGATAAGTATTGGATAAACTCTAATCATCTTTTGAATTCAAATTCCAATCCCATGTGCTTATTTCCTTGACATGCGGCAACTTGAATTAATTCACCATGCAAACACTAATTCCATGCAAATCCATATTTAATTTCCAAATTCTACGCCATGCACACATTAATTTAACTATTAATTCACAATAGTTAATACCGGCCATTTACGTTACGTTGAGCTTCCGATTAATTCTAGTTTCAAATACCTTTCACTAATCAAGTCACACCCAACAAATGTGATGGTTTACGTCTTGTATGTTTGGTATTTCATGCCTCAAATAACTGAATCATATATTTACCTAGAGGTCTTGATTATTTCATTGATGAAACCCTTTGAATTGATGAGATAAACTCATAGATATTCGATAAGTATTAACATCTCTTAAGGCAGGTTATACACTTTGATGCTTTTAAAGATGCAGACGACTACGTACTTATGTAGTGTGAACATTAAAAAAATGCAATTGCACTGTGACTATCGGACTAATTGTTCTAAATACAAGATGATTTAACATGGGAGGTTTATATTGAACTTGCAAATTATTGACTTGGTAAAACAGTATGCTCCTTGTTCGTGGCAGAATGTAGGACAAAGAGTGCCATAATGATAGTTCCTCACTAGACAAACCAGAAGTATTGATTATAAAAGTTGGCGTAAAGTAGTTTAAATTTTTAAGGTTTATATAGAACATGACACAATGACCATAAAGCTGCAATTCATGCTGAAGGGAGTGAAATTTTGCAGGAGCTTTTTGCAGAGGTCGGTGACATAAAACGAGCAACAGTACATTATGATAGGAGTGGCAGATCAAAGGTAGTCTCCTCACTAAAGTTGGGGAATAATCTCATCCTTATAAGAAATCATGTTTATTAGAAAGTATTTTTAATAGGGAACAGCAGAAGTAGTGTATTCTAGACGCAGAGATGCAGAAATGGCTATCAAGAGATATGATAATGTTCAATTAGATGGAAAGCCTATGAAGATTGAATTGGTGGGAACAAATATGGGAAACAATGGTGGTCCTGTTGTGCCAAATTCCACTAATGGTGCACCCAGAAGGTATTACTGATTTACTGCAAACCTTGTTGTACTGTTTATGTTTTCAGGGGGTGTTTGGATGCATGTTTTGATGTTTGAAACTGAATGTTTCATTATATCATCATAATTAAGTTTGAAGTTAACATTAGATAGTCAATTGTTTGAACGTGTGGATTACTTGATTAGTTCAGTATTTATTAAATAACACACTGGTCAGAGTATAACAAATTGTTATATGAACTAAATTCATATTTTCTTATAGATTATTTATTAATAAATCCATAAAACGTCATCATCTGAACTTTCAACTATTTTCTTCTATATATCAACAAATAGAAGTGACTGAAAAACATTTGAACTTGGTTCAATAGGAGGGATGAAGATGTTCCATTGGTTTTAAAGTTACAATTAGTTCTGCAGCAACTACTAGCCAACTAGTGTGAAATGGATGATTCAGACTTGATAATTGAATCTTAACATAATCAAAACCACTTACCAAACACAGAATAGTGATAATGAGTCGATATACATGGTCAAACAAATAAACAATACCTTTAGTTTTCATCTTTTCTTTTTTACTTATGACCAATAATCATTGATATCAGAGGTGGGGTTATGGGAAGACTTAGAGGTGGTGGTCAGCCAATGAGGACACGAGGTAGTGGTGGCGGCGGCGGTGGTGGTGGTGGTGGTGGTAGCGGCGGCGGCGGCAGCGGAGGTGGTGGTGGCAGAGGCAGGGGCAGAGGAAGAGGCAGAGGAGGCGAAGGTGGTGTGAAGGTGTCAGCCGAAGATCTTGATGCGGATTTGGAGAAGTACCATGCTGGAGCTATGCAAACGGATTAAAAGACGAGGTTCCCGCATCAAGGATGAAGAGCTGTTGTTTGTATTCATGAGGTTTTTTCTGCTTGCAGAACCGTGTCAGAATTGATAGTTTTTTCTTTCTTTTAAAAAAAATGTTTATGTTCGTTGATGTAATGTTTGAGATGCTACCTTTTAAGTTCTGTTGATCTGGTGCTTGTCGAGATTGCAATGTATGTTGCGTGAAAGAATTTTACTATTCTTTTCTATGCTTCAAGTTCACATTTTGGAAAGTAGTCTCTTGATCCTGATAGAGTATATGATTATCTACATCTTACAGAGCACATGCCAAAACCCATACCAGACCAAAATCTTGTTTAAATGAAACATAAGATCGAAGATTGGACTGAATACTTTTACCCCGTCTAGCTCATTTGCTCTATTATGCCTTGTAGTTTCATTTAAATTCCATTTCCTCGTATAAATTATGATAGAAAGTTACATATAACTCTATGGGTCATTTTAATAACCAAATCATGGCTTTTGTATTGATTTCAACAACTAAAGGCTTGTTCCTATACCGAGCCATACCATGTTTTACTGTTCCCAGGTAAATAGTCGATAACTTAGCTCAGAACCTTAACTTGGATAGTATTACCTTCCTTTTCAATTACTTCGTTGCTAAAGTGACTAAATTATGAAAAGGAATCGAACTTCAGGATAACTAATCACGTAACCCGAGCCTCTGTTATGGAAGCTGGTCTTCATTTCTTTATTGTATCCTTACAGTACAAATTGCACCCTTATCAATCTCCACCTACACAGTTTTATCTTCTTTTACAAGTGTTTATATGTATTGTTTTGCCACTAAAGCATACTGCAAAGTACATTGATTGATACACATGAATTTCAAGTTCCATGTTCAAAATTTGAGCTGTAGACACGCCAGAAGCATCTTTAATCAAATATTAAGTTTGCTCGACTCTGGCAAAAACTACGCGCCCTGAATTCTAGAGAATATGATTATAAATTATGAAACAACACGACCTTATCTCTGAGTTTATCTCGCTGCTATTACAGCCTGCAAAACTTACAAAAATTTAACAAATAATTTATATGACTCAATCTCTGCGCATTTTCTTTTGTAGCTTGTCTTGTGTACGATATCTATCCCGTCTTTCTTCTCGTTGACGTTTTCTCGTAACTATCTCTTCCTTTGCTTTCTCTGCATCATGCTTTTTCTTCTTCTCCTGTTTCTTCAGTTTCTGCTGCTTCAACTGAAAATCAGCCAAAAACCATGAAATTATTAATTGAAACTTAATTAACAGGGTGTTTACATTTGCTTTTCCAAACTGATTATCTGACTAATGAGACTCCTGGATGAACAGACTCTGCTTTTCCGGAAGTTAAAAAAATGGTTTTCAATAATCATCTTCTTTTTCTACCTATCTTGAGAGGATGAGTAGTATTCAATAATCATCTTAATTTAACCTATCCTCCGAGGCTTTTACTCCTTATTTTTTCACAATGATATTTCATTTTGGCCATTTTAAGTACTTATTTCTTAGATAATCTCTCATAAAATTGTGAACACTCTAATAGCTGATTCTTTGTTACAACTACAAACAGCAAAAACATGTTCAAATACTATTTCTTACCATTCGTTTTCATTACAACTAATGATCTTATTCAAACCATATAAAATCAATATTAAAATATATTGAAACTGGCATACAAAACTAGAAAACCCAGCAGTAACAAATTGATAAATAAGGTTTCTTATTACCATAAGTAAGAAACGCAAATAAACTCCAGTTAAGGCATTAACAAGAAGATGTTAATATTCTTGTTTTCCAAAAAAAATATTCCATTAATTACAAGGAACAGAAAACATACCTTGTTATGCCTGATCAATTGCAAATGCTGGACAAGTTTATGAACATCTCGTTCATGCGGTTCAGGGACAACAGCTCTTGCATCTTTCTTTGACTTCATTTCCTTGGGCTTTGATCGGAACGGAAGTGCACTTTGCAGTGACTTAGGAACGACTATCGGGTTGAACTTCTTTAACGGCCTTTCTATTGGCTGCCATAATAATTACATAGAAAGCGTCTATAAGTTTCTGAGCAGGATCTAACGTGTATGCATATGTATACATTCATTACAGATTGAATGTCACAAAAGCATACATTAAGAATTTGAAAACAAGTGTCAAGTACCAAGGTGGCAATTGCAACCATTTACTTATGAATTTGTTGGTTCCGATTATGTTAATATCTAACAAGTCAAACAGGTAAAACTTCTAAAGCAGCTTAGTAGGGAACGGGTCAGATGGGTCGAACAGGTTCAATATTGCCCAATTTGTACGTTTTTAATGCATACAACCTGCTAGTTTTATTTTAATCAAAATAAATATACAATTATTAAACCAAACCAGACCATCTTAACCAGCACCAAAATCACATTTTAACCTTAACCCATTACCGTATCCACCCTACCCAGCCATTTTGCAACCCCTAGCAGATTACCTTGTAATGTGAATCTTTGTTGTCAGGAATAGGAAGATTATATTCTCGCCTCAACTCTGCTACTGTTCTCACACCATGCCACGTGTCACCACGAGGTTGTAAGGCAGTCGTTAAAGGGTTGTAGAAACACGGGACGTCAACTTGAGTCCAAGCACGCAGGAAAACAATATCACTCATTAAAATTTTATCCTCAAAGGTACAACGAGCTATTCCTTCTTCAATTTGTCCTCCCTTCTTTTTAGGCTTATTACCAAGCTCAATCTTTCCAGCCTATACAATATTAATCAAACTTAAATACTTAATCTTTTAATACATAAAAAATATGTTAAAATGAATAATTGTTTATGAATAGAAATTACCTTCTTGACCTGCCCACGGATTCCACTAACGGTACGAATAGAAGCACCTTCGAACCTGGCTACTTCAAGATCAGAAGTGAACATTTTTTTGATGAGTGCTGTTTTCTTGTAGATCTTGCAAGGTTCACCAACTAGCTTTATTTTCTTTACAATTTTAGCAGCATGGTTAAACTCCAAGACAACTGCAGTTGCTGTAATTCTAAATGACGCCTGGGAGAATAGGAGTACATTAATTTAGCCCCCACACAATTCATGTTTGCAAGAAGTAACTTCTAACATAACTAGTGTTTGGAGTTACGAATTTTAAGAAATGGGGCGACTTGGGTTATATGGGGTTGAACATAAAAAAAATCGTATTCTTAATGCGTATACCCTCATAAATCAGCTTATTAAAAAATTCAGATTAATATTAAAATTGTCATATTTGACAAACCACATATTTATAAAAATATTAAAAATATTGGACAAGTGTTATGACCCGACCCAGTGATCCCTGCATAAAATTGTTCATTCTGACCCGTTATCTAACCTAACCCACCTGTCCAGCTTGCCACCTCTATTATGATATCATAATATGCCAACTAACCTGACTGTTTGACAAATTCTGAACAGCCACAATACCAGTGTTTGGAGGTGCAAGAGGGCCCCAAAACATGGCAAGACAATGCATGTGTTCAGGAGTATACTTGAGCATACGGTGACGCCCGTTGATGTCCTCAATGGCATAAACAGGTAAAGTTTGGTAACGCCTCCATCCAATAGAAACAATTATTGGATCTTTAGTCTTCAGAACCTTTTTGTGCCATCTATGACGCTTTAACCTTGCCTAGAACAAATTAAAACCATCATTAAGTAAAAACATAAAATTGGGATTGACAAAGCACATAGAAAATCCACTTATCAATCAGAAGTGCATACAACCAAGGGGTAGATGCAATATTTAACTACTGAAGTCGTGTCATACAAACAATAAAAGCAAAACTAATGCTAGTTAGAGGTGGAAATATTAACACCTTTACTTATAAATGTGTCAATTCAGGGTACGTTTTATTTCTCTACTGGGTTCAATGGTTTAAAAAAACTAGCTAAAAGCAAGTCAAAATCACCGAAAAAACTATTTCAAAAACATTAAACCTCCTAAATCATTGTTTTCCAAAAATTACATTTAATATAACTTTCATCATAGTACTTGGCATACTTATTTTTTTTATAAGATAACACCACCATGATGGGACAACTACTGTTTCAAGTCAATCTGTGCTAAAAAAATAACATGTTTGACCCATTACCCAAGTCACCCATTTTGCCAGCTCTAGAGTTGGCGATTAGAAAGATCAAGAACCTTGTATAAAAAAAATTTCTAACCTGCATATATCCAACATTTTCCTCAGTGAGACCAATTCCACCAACAAGAATTGGATGGCAGGGATCAAAATGTTCAATCATTTCATAAGGAACATCATGAATCTCTAATCTGAGGTAAGTTCCAGTGCGGTAACCCTCAATGTCTATCCGCGTGGCTTCATCCAGATCATTGAGTTCTGCTATATTCCTTTGTCTCTGAAGTTCAGCTTCCTCCTTCAACTGTCGGACCCAACCATGAGTAATAGAAAACAAAAATTAAACCATTAGAATTTAGTAATCGTATTGTACCTTGTCAAGAAAACCACCTTCATTGGCTTGGCCACTATCCTTGCCTTTGTGGTTTTTGTCATCATCCTCATCAGGTGATTCAGACCCATCAATCGTATAAAGGAATTAAGGACACAAAACCATCATGCACAAAGAAAGAACTTCTCAACATGATAAATAAAAACAATTTGTTTCATGAATAATAACACAAGATAAAGCAATCTTTTTGGAGGAAGGGGGTTATTGACTTTGAGGAGTATTATATAAGCGACTACTTGATGAATAATAATCAATTACAGATCAATATTAAGGGCTGTTGAAAGTAATATCTGGATGTGAGACTACTGTTTAACATTGTAATAATCAAAGTTTGAAAAATTCAGATTATTCTAATGATATACAATGGTTAAAAAGTAGAGATAGTTGGTGAAACGAAATTAGAAGTCTCAGATTAGTCCAAAAAAAAAAACTAGATCTGTTCAAGTCTTTAAAATTCAGTTTTGTTGCAGCTGGTATGAAACTACTTATCCGGAATTGATTATTTGACCCTGAAAAATCAAATAAACAGAAGTAGAATCTGTTTATCTACACATTATCACATGATCAGTTTCAAAATGCAAATCCAAACGACGCAAGAATGGGAACCTTAACAATAAAGCAATGCATGACTTTAATGCACTAATGGAATCAACAGAGGATATTGAGCATCAAACTTTGCACGGAGTGCAAGCTTTTTAAGCCTCCGTTCTTCTGCAAGAGAGTCATGATCCTTGTTATCATCACCTGTTTTGTCACCTTCATGCTTCTCACCAGTCTCCAAGTCTTCAAAATCACCAAAAACAAGACCATTATCATCATCATCATTCTCACCATCTACCTGAGCAGCAATCCCTCTTCGAGCAGCCTTTGACCAATCTCCTGTCACAAAACGGTCACGTATACTTTCGATTGTTTCTCCCTTTTTCCATTCCTTTGTAACATGGTTGGTGAACTTTGAACTATCATCTGCATTTACTTCATCTTCCTCTAATCCTTTACTTAATATCTGTAACACGGCAGAAAACTTGGTCAACAAGTCAAACATACAAAGTAAATAAAAGAACTATGAGCAAATATGATTTATGAATTGCATCCGACTATACAATAGGCCAAACCTTGTTTCCTTCACCTTTGGGCTTGAAAAACTCGTCATCATCACTTTCATCAGCATCAATGTCTTCATGAGAAGTATCATTTGGGTTTGTTTCAGACTTCCCATACACAAGTTGCATAAGATTAGTGCCCTGCCTTGATACTGTCCTTTCAACCAATGATTCTTTCCATTTTGAAGCATTCCCCAAATTCTCTGCAGTAAAACCTAGTAAGTGATATTAACACAGAATCACCTGGTTTTTATAAAATTTCTGTCTTATATTGCAGTGATATGAACACCTTTAAATAAGTTAATATCGAAGATGTGAAGCGTACCTTCTAAGTCATCTTCCTCATCTTCATCCTCATCCTCATCCTCATCCTCTCCATCAGAAGAATTTGAACAAAAAGATGCCTCTTCATCATCTGATTTATCATCTTCTGCTTCATCATCTTCATCAGTGGCCTGCAAGTATGCACGACTTCATGAGATAATTAAAAATAAGAACCTTAATAAGACTGAATTATAGTTGTCAAAACGATAGTAAAAAGAAATCTCGTACTGCATTACCTCCTGATCATCAAGCTCACTTTCATTTCCAAAAACTGCTTTTCTCCTCGTCCTACCCTTATGGAACTCCAGTTCTTCCTTAATGTTATTTTTTATTTTAGGTTTAGCTGCTTCTGCCGAGTCGTCATCTAGATCTTTATCGTCACTTCCATCATCAGAACCAGCAGATTCGAGTTCCTCCATAGGTTCAATGGAGTTACTAAGCTTCCCCTGATCTTCATCATCAGCATTTGTAAGTTCTTTTATATTGTTACTTTTTTGACTAAAAAGGTTGATAAAACTTTTATTCAACTTCTCATCCACTGAATACTTTGTGTTTTGAAGTGATTTTACAAGAGCCTCGCCTACATCCCTCTCCGTCCCTGTAAACAAGAAGATATCAGTCTACGGCTCTACGCCATAACAATATCATTTATTTTACAGCATACAGCAAACTTCTTAACTATAAGTAATTTTAAAAAAAAAACCTTTTCTTGAACTTTCATCTCCATCACCAACTTTAGAAAACTGCACAAAGTGATCATTAATGTTTATATAAACAGCATCCTTATCGTATAAAAGATCTCCCAATCCAGACATAGGTGCATAAAAGAGCTTCTCTTTGTCACGTAACCCTTTCTTTTTTGCAGCTGATGGTAACGGGCAAGGATCAACTAATCCTGTTACACCTGCAACATTATAATCTCCCACACCAGCAATATGAACTTTAGTTCCTTTCTTCATGTTACAGCCACGCAAATAACCGTATAATGTCACATTTCGATCACATTTTTTATTCGAGGAAACTCTATCTGGGGGCGTGATATCTTCAAATCGATCTACTAAAACATACGGATGAGATGTTCTCCAAGATAGAGGATGAAACTTCATAACAGAAATGAATCTTGCAAGATTATGAATCTCGCGTTTGACGTACCTGTTTTATCAATTAAGAAAAAGGTTACAGATGTGTCTATCGACTCACAAACCTACACAAGCATTCGATATAAGGGCTACAAATGGGTGGATCAGGCTGGTTGAGAACGAGTCAGTCATATGGGTAAGTTTGGTTGGGAAAAAACACTATCTGTCCAAAAAATTTAGATATGTTATATAATATTAGTGTGATGAATATGATTACCAAATATATACTAATTTAGAAAAGACCCTATAATTTGGAATAAAATGAGTTTGGAGATTTCATGCATTCAAAATACACCTTGTGCAGCTTTCAACCCATTTGATGATGAGTTCTTTTTCTAGCTGCCTTTTGTTTACACAATTTACCCATTAAAAACAATAATAACCCAAGTCAGCTCACTCAAATGTAAATGGGTCAAAACCCCCATCTCTGATTAATAAATTAATAGAACATAGATAGGCATTAAGCCACTTACTTTCCATGAATCAGACCAGATAAATAAAATAACTTTGCTCCATCATAAATCTCAGTCCAGAACCGATGCTTCAGTCGCTGCTTTGTCTTTTTAAGTTTCTTATCATCCTTGAACTTATCAAGGTGTGTAAGAACGCCCATAACCTTTGGAAATCCATGAACTTGCAAAATGTTAAGGAACTCAAATGTTTCCTGCAATTAATTCAATATTTAAATTAAAGTTGCACATAAAGAGTATATATGCAGCGGTATATTTGAGAAAATAAAGTTAAAAGAGTTACAAAAAGTAGTAACTATGTATACAACAAGACTCACCATTTCAAAACCATAACTTCCATCAATAAGCAGCAGCGCAAGATCAGCAAATTTAGCAGCATCAATCATACCATTAATATCATTTGGGCACTCAACAAATTGAAGCCGCCTTTGCTTACCTATCATGAAACAAATACGCCGTGTCTCAAACTTCATGAATATTATGAGAGCTTATTAATTATATTATAATTTCATATACACATAGTCACATACCTGATATGATAGTAAGGGGACCTCGTACGTCTGGTATATTATGCTTGGTGTAATGCTTAACAAGAGACTTTATAAGTAGAGACTTTCCCACCTAACATGCAGATTTTGTAAATTACAGTTAATCGTAAGACAAGGCTCGTATTTACACATTATACAACTCAAAAAATTAACCTATTCACACTAAGTTGAGTAACATTTTAGCACCTTATGAGCAATGGTGCAACCAACTTAAGGTGTTTATCTGATTTAGGTTCAACTGATCATAAATTAAGTTTGACAAGAACCTGAGGAGGGCCATGCACAACAATAACATAAGGAGCAGGTTCCCCGGTAGTACGATCAATTGTTGGGATGTGCAGGCGACGTTGTTCTTTCTCAGAAGCCCGTGACTGTAGACGCTTAGCTTTCACTGTTGAATTGAAAGCGAATGCCTGCATTTCATAATAAAGATCGTCACTTTCTTATAACTGATGATACTAACATTCCCCTATAATTATAATCACATATTGAACATATTCATCGACTTTCAAAGATAGAGCTACACTTCTTCCAGATTTAACAAGTGTCAATAAACTTTATAAAAGGTAATGAAGTCGCAAAAGTTAGCTACAGTAATTTAACAACTATTAATTACTAAATTTTTACAATCACATTTGCTACGTATTAACATTCTAATTCGAAATTAGAGCAGGAATTCGAACTTGAGAAGTGTTATATAGCTATATTCAGCTTCGAAATTGGTATAAATTAACAATCAACATGCAATGGGGTCAAGTTTTAACAGGAGCATATGAAAGACAATAACAAATGTCACGGATCATGAAGCAGCAAGATTGATGAAATTTTCGAATTACCTTGGGGTTTTGCTTCTTGTCTTCTGTGATGTCGCGTTTCTTCTTATCAGTAATGGATTTCTTCTTAGCGGAAGGGCCAGATTGACGAGACCTGTGAGACTTCTGAGATCTATCCATGCTTCCTGTGTGTGAGAATACGAACGCTGACGGCTGCGGCGGGGTTTAGTAGAACTCGATGGAGGGTTTAAGGCTTTGCTGGGCGGCGCAGGGCTGACAACCGCCCTTACAAAATCTGAAATTTACAAAAGAGGCCCTAAAGTCTGGGGTTAAAGGGACGCGCGTAGTATTTTCACTTTGTATCCTTACAATATTAGTGAAATGCAAAAATACCCTTTTGGGGTTTGTGAAAGCATATCATGATTAACAAACAATATTGAGCTTATTTTGAATTAGTATTTTGTTTTAACAATTTTCAAGGTTGGAGATTTAATGAGTAAGTAATGAAATGGTAATGATAATAGTATTTAGTTAAGGGGAATATTATTATTTATTACTCATTAAATAGTAATGAACAATATTATAATAACTTAAGGGTAATGGACTTTGGGTAATGAATTCAGTTGTGTATGTGTTTCCGTCATCACCACCACTATCACCTACCACCACCATCTGGCGTCACCACCGTCACTGGTCGCAACCACCACATCATCATAACTTGTTGCACAATCACGACCCTTGCCGCAACCTCTGCCTCTATCACCCCATGATTAGTCACAATCACCGTCATCATTAACCATCATTGGCTTGCCATTGATCGTCTCCACTACTAACAACACAATTTTCACCATCGACCACAAACCATCACCGACATCCCCATGGATTTAAGTGTGTATTGGTCCACCAGTGACCACCACCCTTGCCACCACTACACTCTACCACCGTCATAGACTAATGTCGTCGCCGCCACCACCAACTACAACAACAACCATCACAACATCGATCATCGTCACTACCATAACCACCCATCGTAACCACCATTGTTGTCGTCAACCACCACCCGCCACCACTACCATTAATCTTTGCCTCAACCAATATCACCGTCACCGCCTCCGACCATCATCCCTAACAGTTGTTCTCACGATCACCAACGACCACCACAATATACTATTGCCTCCAACAACGACCATCAAGACCACTGCCACCACTGACCACCACTGACCACCACCACAACCATCACTATTGACTACTATCACCACCACTGATCTACACACTATATTGTGCATGTATATATATATAATGATTACTTATATTAACAAAGCAATATCAATAGTAATCATAATAGTAAGGAATGTTTGTTGTATTTAATTGTATTTTTCTACCCTTTGTCATTCTCAATCCCTTCTATTTAACTAAACGCCATCATATTCGTGTTTTTCATAATTTACTAATGTTTAGGAATACATATATTTTAAATACTATAACTCCTATATAAACCATAAAAATTAGGATCATTTTGCAAATACAACCTAACATTAAATTTATATTAACTCTGTAACTTTCTTTTTACAAGTTAACTACTTGATTATTATCTCTTCGTTAATAATTAGTATTTTGAAGAGAAAGATATATGCTTAGTTCGAAAAAAAATTGGAAACTATGATTTGACACGTAAATAGAAACATGAAGAAACTACAATACGTAGAAACCTTACTTTTATTTGGTTAAAGGTGTCAAATAGATTATAATCTAAGTAGTAATAAAATGACAAACGAATTGTCATTCATTTGTCACATTTATAAGTGTTGTAATGTGTTTTAACTTTATATGAAAATGAAATTAACTCGCAAACATTTCACTGTGATCAAGAAAGGTTGGGTACAAATTCAAATCCTCGTCTGTTGTTCAGAATCCGAATAAATAAAATAGAATTGAAATCAAATTCCGTATTTTATTATGTTTGATAAACTTGTTTTAACTGAATCTTATTTGTTAAAATGTTTACATTCTCACAAGTAATGAAAAGTTCATTATAAAAATCTTCACCAACCTTGCATCAGAAAATCTTCACAAATCTAGCTTCGGTATTTGCTTGTGTGCTTATTAATCGATGTTGGTCTGGGGTGGTCCGTATATATATATATACTAGGTTTCAAGCCCGTGTAAACACGGGTCAGAATGTAAGATTTTCGGCATGTGATTTAATTTATATCTCTATGTTTTGAATAACATAATGATTGTTAATCAAAATGTTAACATATAGGTTTACAAAATTATTCTTTTAACTAAATAAGCTCAAAAAAAGCCAATAGTAGTTTATGTATTCAAATAATTTAAAATAAGCAATCACAAGCACCATTTTAGATTAAAGCACTTCTATTAAAAGACATAACAATAAAACTGGACAGAATAACTCAAAAAGTAGTAGCTATTCAAGCTAGTGTCATATTACTTACGACCCAAAAGTGGAAATAATAGGTTATATACAACGTGCAAGGTCTCAAATAGAAGAAATGGTCACCCTCTTTATAAAATTTGTTGGAGATGATTGCAAAGATCAACGCAAGATCAATGCTCTAACCCATGAGATAAATAATCTCCTAAAAAACTGATATAAAATTAAGAGTTAAAGTGTTTATAAACAAATATTGGATCTCAATTCCAGTCATAGACACATGACTGTAAAATGGTTAATTAAACAATTTGATTTCACGTTTCACTTTCCCAAAGTCTTAGACATTGCCAAAACACCATAAACTCTCCAGGGCTTGTGAAAGCAAACAAATGAAGGCGAGTATTTGAATTACAAGTCAACATGTATTATACAAATCTGAACCAAATAAATCAAAAAATTAAGAGAAATAAATCCATATATTAGGTTTCAAATACAACATAGGAGGGTTAAATGATACGTCATCTACAATTGTGAAAAGGCAAATGAGAAAGAAAGCTTCTAATTTGTCCTTTGTCCATTCTTTGTAAGAGAACCATCCATATTCATGAAGTGCTCAAAGCAACACATATGGAAAATATATATATTATCTTGATACATACGTATGAGATTGGCCTTTTGGGTCATTCTAGGTTATTTATCTTACATGCAACATATATTAATGAGTGAAGTGGGGAAAACTTGAGACCTACTTTAATTACTATGATACGTGGCAAATGACCCATTTTGACCCGGAACGGTTTTGAAGCTAAATAACTATTTACTTATTATTTATGATATGAAGTAAAAAACCATGATAGGAAACTATTATCTACTTATTATTGTGTCAAAGTATATTATAACTTTCACGTGTCCACTTTATTACTCAGTAAAAAAAGTATAAGTAACTTGGGACATTTTTAGGCCACGCTGATGGGGACCATGCTCGTGAGTAGCCAAGAGATTTACTCGGTAAAAAAAGTCTAGAGTATAAGTAACTGCAAAACAATTGTTGATTAGAACAGAGTACGAAGATTTACCATGGTGAGGCGTTCTCTATATTCTTGATTTGGTGCTTTGATTTGTAGCCTCGCCGCTCTTAATCATCACTTTAAGCCTCTTTGTCGCTCTTGATTTTGAGTTTACAGGTGCATGGCGCTTCCAAAATGGCATAGTGAAAAGAAAACTAAGGTCATTTAATGAGTAATAAGTAAATAGAAACCTGTTGGCGGTCAAGCCAAAAAGAGCGCTAATTGCTCGAGTTTTCTTCTTGCTAATTTCATCTTTGACAGCAAAGATTGTTTGCATGTATTTTATTGCTTTTGGATTCAGCAGGACTCTCGGTCTTTTCCCTGAAAATATCAAACTTTTTATCTCCTTGTAAGCTGCAACTTCACAAAATGAATTAGTGACACACAACTATCAAAGTTATAACATCTTCTGTTAATAGAACATGAAGATTATTAATGACAAATATGCTTTCTTTGAATAAATATATTAAATACGATTACAAACATTATCATTACAATATTGATATAGTATTCTGAAATAAACAAATTTAAAAGGTTGTTTGCATTCAAAATACACTCTGGGTGATTTTTGAAACATCTTTATTTTAATTATACGCATTTGACTTGTTAGAGGTAAAACAGAACCCAAATCAACCTAGTAAATGGGTCAAAATTGCCACATGTACACACAATGTATCGAAAGGCCATGGTTGAAGATTGTATACTTAAATCCCGTCCAAATGTTCTTTATATACTTGATCAAAAGCCCGACATATATCCATTATCAATAGTAACTTTCCCTGCATTTTTTTTATTGTAATCATTAACCCTCGGTATCATGGATGCATAACATTCAATCACGAATCCACGATTTGCACTAAATAACATCTTTTTTTATATATTTTTTTAGTTGACAAAAGAAACTTACACCAGCATAAGTAGAGATAGGCTTTCCAAGATGGCTGAGTTCAGCTTCAATATCATATACAATTTTGCTAATTAACGACTGTATACCTGGGATCCGCGACTTAATCACGCGTTCTAAATGCTGAGAGATCAAATAAAGTCATTTGTCAACATTTTTAGTAACATGAATGGAACATTGTTTATAAATTTTAAAGATTATTTGACCTTTGAGAGCATCTTTGCAAGATATTCAGAACCCATCCGTGAAGTCAGATGCTTGTATTCTCGGCTTTCAGAAAAGTCTTAACGTCCAGCAAGGGCATTTCTAAGTGTTTAATGCAATTCAATTCTACAACAGTCCATGCGAATGAACCCATAAAACTAGAATTCCGATTACTTCATTCTTGAATTCCGATTCATTCATATTTATCATCCAATCATCCATTTCAATCCAGATTTCTACCATTTCTAACATGCATGTTCTAACATCATTTAAAACACATAAATGACATATAAATAATTTCATTCTAACATGGATTCTCCTACATGCATCATGTGTTCGTCATGTTCTTTCAAAAAAAAACATGCGATTCAAGAACCGATTTCAAATAGCAATTAACAACAAGAATCATATAATTCTAACCTTATGAAGCTTGATTTATTGAACTCTAATCTCAAACAAATTCTTGAAGAGCATAATCGGACCTTCTTTTGTTCTTGTTCTTGTTCTTCCGAGAGCAAAACACACACAAACACACTCAAGTTTTGCCAATTTGCATGTAAATGAGAATGGAAAGGAGGTTTATTCTCCTAATCGGCCAACACATAATCTCAAATGGGGTTGGTGGCAAGTCTAGGGGTTAGGGTGATGACTAATCACCCCCACTACGGCCACCTCAATACCACCGCCCCACCCACTCTATTAATTAAATAAATTAATTAATTAACACATTTTCAATTAAAACACATAATTAAATTAATTAAATCACATACTTTAATTAATTAACAATTCAATAAAGAGTAATCCTACTTAAATACCTTAATTTAACTAGGCCGGTAAGGAGGGTGTTACAAATCTTCCCCCCTTAAGAAGATTCCGTCCTCGGAATCTGATCGCGCTCAAACAAACAAGATTGGGTAACGGCTCCTCATGTCATCTTCAGTTTCCCAAGTCAGGTCTAAACCTAAACTGTGCTTCCACTTAACTAAAACCATTGGTATATGCTTATTTCTCAACTTAGTTACTTTATGATCCAGCAACTCAACAGGTTCTTCAATCAGTCTCTTGTTCAAATCTACTCGTAGATCCTGTATTGGTAACACTTGAGTCTGATCCTCTACATTACACTTTCTCAAATAGCAGATATTAAATGTATCATGAATCCCAGCTAACTCATCAGGAAGATCCAAAGCCACAGTCTGATCATTTACCACTTTTCTGATTCTGAACGGACCAATATATCTAGGAGCTAACTTTCCACGTTTCCCAAAGCGTATCACGCCCTTCCACGGAGAAACCTTTAAGTAAACTCGCTCACCCTCAACAAATGTCATTGGTCGACGACGCGGATCAGCATACATTTTCTGTCGATCCCTTGCAGCTTTTAACTTTTCTCGAGCCACTGCAACTTTATCCGCTGTAATTTGAACAATATATGGTCCGGCAAACTGCTTCTCTCCTGCCTCTAACCAACAAGTAGGAGTTCTGTACGGTCGTCCATACAACATTTCATACGGCGGCAACCCGATGCTGGAGTGATAAGAATTGTTGTAAGCAAACTCAACCAGTGGTAGATGTGAATCTTAAGAACCTCCAAACTCTAACACACATGCCCGTAGCATATCTTCTAAAGTTTGAATCGTTCTTTCTGATTGGCCATCTGTCTGGGGATGGTAAGCTGTACTCAAATGAACTCTTGATCCCAATTCTTGCTGCAGTCTATTCCAGAAATTTGACACAAACCTCGAATCTCGATCTGATACAATAGACAAAGGTACTCCGTGTCTAGAAACAATTTCATCAATATACAATTTGGCTAACTTACCCAAATTGGCAGTTTCCGCAGTTGCCAGAAAATGTGCGCTCTTGGTCAATCTATCAACGATAACCCAAATCATATCATTACCTTTCTGAGTTCTCGGAAGCTTTGTTACAAAATCCATTGTGATGTGATCCCACTTCCATTCAGGTATTTTCAACTGAGTCAAAGTTCCATACGGCTTCTGATGTTCGACTTTCACTTGTGAACATATATGACACGATCCTACAAAACGTGCAACATCAACCTTCAAAGTAGGCCACCAATAGAAAGCTTTCAAACTGTGATACATTTTGGTGCTACCCGGGTGAACAGTCATCTTAGACTTGTGTGCTTCAGTTAAAATCAAATCCCGCAAATTATCAAACTTCGGCACCCAAACACGGTTCTGATACATCTTTAATCCATGAGAATCAGTAGTCAACTCATGCTGTCTCTTAACCATCAACTCATCTTTCAGATTTTCTGCCTTCAGTGCTTCTAATTGTGCAGCCATCAACTGATCTATCAAATCTGACTTAATCTCTAACCGCATAAACTTTACTGTATCTACATAACCTTTTCTGCTAAGTGCATCAGCAACCACATTAGCTTTCCCGGGATGATACTGAATATCGCAATCATAGTCTTTAATCAGTTCTAACCATCGACGCTGTCTCATATTCAATTCCTTCTATGTGAACACATACTGCAGACTCTTGTGATCAGTGCAAATCGTACACTTTGTACCATACAGATAATGCCTCCACAGCTTCAAGGCAAAAACCACTGCTGCTAATTCCAAATCATGAGTAGGATAGTTCTTCTCATTGGGTTTCAACTGTCTGGAAGCATAAGCTATAACTTTACCTCTCTGCATCAGTACACATCCTAACCCAGCATGAGAGGCATCACAATAAACCACGAAATCTTCAGATCCTTCAGGCAATGCAAGAACAGGAGCCCGACACAAAAGTTGCTTCAAAATCTGGAAAGCAGTATCCTGATCCTCACTCCACTGAAACTGAACATCTTTTCTGGTTAGTTTAGTCAATGGACCAGCAAGCTTCGAAAAGTCTTTTATGAACCTCCTGTAATAACCTGCCAAACCAAGAAAACTCTTGATCTCTGTCGGTGTCTTAGGAGCGTTCCAATTCATTACAGCCTCTATCTTTGATGGATCCACTTTCACTCCGTCTTCACAAATCACATGACCCAGAAATTTAACTTCACGTAACCAAAATTCGCACTTAGACAACTTGGCATACAGCTTGTGTTGCTTGAGAATCTCCAAAACTTGACGCAGATGCTGATCATGTTCATTCTCCGATTTAGAATACACCAAGATATCATCTATAAACACAATAACAAATTTATCCAGAAAAGGTCGGCAAACCCGATTCATCAGATCCATAAACACTGCTGGAGCGTTAGTCAGACCGAACGACATTACAAGAAACTCATAGTGACCATACCGTGTACGAAAAGCTGTCTTTGGTATATCCTCTTCGGCTACTCTTACTTGATGATAACCCGACCTCAAATCAATCTTCGAGAAGTATGAAGCTCCCTGAAGTTGATCAAACAAATCATCTATCCTTGGCAACGGATACTTATTCTTGACAGTTCTTTTATTCAGATCTCTGTAATCAATGCACATACGCATAGTCCCGTCTTTCTTTTTCACAAACAATACTGGTGCACCCCAAGGCGAAGAACTTGGACGAAAAAACCCCTTGTCTAACAGTTCATGTATCTGAGTCATCATTTCTCTGATTTCTGAAGGAGCTAATCGATATGGAGCTTTTGCAATCGGTGTACTACCAGGTATCAGATCAATCTTATATTCGACATCTAGAACAGGTGGCAACCCTGGCAGATCATCGGGAAATACTTCCGGGTACTCCGAAACAACACGAACATCAAGAACAGACCGCTTTTCCTTCTTCACATCAATAGCATAAGCTAGATACGACGCACACCCTTTGGCTAAAGATTTTCTAGCCTTCATGTACGAGATTATTGGAAAAGTAGACGAAGATCTATCCCCACGAGCCACAACATGCGGCCCGTCAGCCAGAGGAATAGTGATCAATTTCTTATGACATTGAATACTATCCCTATGAAGACTCAACCAATCCATGCCTAATACTAAATCAAAACCAGGTATAGGCATCACCAAACAGTCTAAGGGAAACTAGTACCATCAATACTAATCTGAACTCCAGTCACAGAAGTGGTAACAGGTACTACACTACCATCAGCTACTTCTACTTCTAAAGGAGTAGTATTAACAGAAACAGGCAATTTCAACTTTTCACATAGAGTCACAGATATAAAGGATCTATTTGCACCAGAATCAAACAAAACACGTGCAGACATAGAGTTAACTATGAACATACCGGTTATCACATCATCACTGCCAGTAGCTTCCTTGGCAGTCATCTTAAATGTCCTACCTTCAGCAGAAGGTACAATCTTTCTCTTCTGACCTGTAGAAGACGATCCCCCGGTGATATTTACCCCTACCCCAGTCCCTGTGGTCTTCAACTTAGGACACATACCCGCCCTGTGCCCCTCTTCTTTACAGTTCCAGCAAACAAAGGTGTTGAACTTACAAGCACCTATATCATGACCTGTCTCACCACACCTCAAACATCTCCGTGTTTGCGGTGAACACTGCCCCGTGTGACGAGATTTGCAACTATGACACCACGGTTTATTCTGAGGAAACCCTGACCCCTTTGGTCTCTGATCTGACTTTCCGTGATGACTCTGCCCTTTGCCCTTACCTTGATTCCCACTGGAGCCTCCACCAAACTTGTTAAACGACCCTCTGTTCATCTTCTCACGGTCCTGAACATCTGACTCTGCAGATCTGGCTAGAGTGAACGCCTGAACAAGTGAAGTTGCCATACGGGTGTTACCCCGATATTCAGGCAATAAAGCCTTCACGAAATGTTGTATTTGAGAATGTTCACTGGGCACCCACTGTCTTGCAAACCTCAAAGTCTCCTGGAATTTTGTAATCAACTCCTCAACAGACATCTTATCTGTCTGTGCAAGATCCAGGAATTCCCTCTGAATTTTCTCCATATTAAAAACGTTGCAAAATTGTTCACAGAACTTCTCCTCAAATTGTTCCCAGGTGATAGCATTCACAATCTCTCTCGGTAATTGTGCCGTCAACGAATCCCACCAAGTTAAAGCCTGATCCTTAAAACGTCTAGTTGCGAACTTGACCCAATCTGACTTCTCACAGTTACTTGCCTCCAAAGTCTTCACTATCTCTTTCAACCAGTTTAATGTAACATTCGGGTTCGAACTTCCCGAATATTCAGGTGCTCCGCACGCCACGAAATCTTTATATTGATATTTGTTCCTATTCTCTTGTTGAGGAAACCACGGAATAAAAACATTTTGCGGTTGGGGTTGGTTTGACACTCCCTGAGGTATCTGGAAAAATGGAAAAGATCCATATGGGGTCGACATCGTGCTCACAGGTGTAGTAGTATATACAGGGGGTGGTATCGGTTGAGTAACATGAGCTGTTACTGATGGCATCTGTACAGTGGTGGTTGGTTGGGAAGACTGGGTTTGGTTTAACTGTTGCTCTAGTTCAAGAATCCGATCCCTCTGAGTCTGTAAAGTGTCTTCCAACTGTAACACATAATCTGGGTTGTCTGACTCCCCATGATGAGAAGTACCTGCTCCGTGCTGTTCATTCACAGCAGTAGATGAAACATTGTTATGCTGTCTCCTTGGGGACTGTGGGGTAAATACCGGGATCTCGTTGTTATCAGCCATAATCTGTTCTACACAACATCTCACCAGTTGTCAGATTATAATCTGTTAGCACCAACATCAAATTCTCTATAGCTACTCTACTAATTACCCACCCTGGAATATTGGACTGATCAGAGCCTCGGTTCAAGTATTGCACAACTACAGTGCAAATCCTCAAACCAGGGCTCTAATACCAAATTTGTAACACTGTTCTCACTAACACTATTTTAAATACGCGCGGAAGCTTAATTAACAAAATATAATATAATATAATTTTGTACCATCAATAATTAACATGTTTGACTTTACAAAGCATCTACAGTGTTACTACAAACCGGCTCTTTACAAAAACATCAGATATCAGAGTTAGATCAGTCCCAAAATTCCAGTTTAGCTATTTAATCCATCTACCTGGATTCTCCTGAAAAGAAATCAACAGTGGGGAATTAGCACAAAGATAAGTGAGAGAATAGATACCACAAACATACAAGGCATCAAGCCCAAACCAACAATGCTCAAACAAACAAGAGAACCGGCGGTCTTGCGGAACCTTCAACCAAATGCCGGCCAAAGCATAGGTCTACCGATAGCCTAGTTACAACAGACAACAATACTAGCAACTCTTGATTACAACAAATGCTATCAAGACGAATGCTAATACTGTATATCCCTAAACATAGGCCCAGCTGAATAACAACCGCCAAGCTGATCTCACAACAATGTCATGTATATATACAGAAAAGAGCAACAATCAGGTGATATATCTTATACATCCAAGATATATATCCACTCACCGATATCTTCAATGCTCAGGGAACTCAGTCTTTCTTACTACTGAATCTTTCCACCACCTGAACAAACAACTATCAATCAGTATTTGTTTAATCAACAAACAATAAGCATAATACTGAAATCAAACATACATGTACATATAAAACCACAAGTACATATCAATTTACGTGTATGCAACAATACACCATAATTCACGATTACCCTTTACTTACTGTAATCCTGTGAATTCATCCAGTTCCTTAGCTTAGGCATTTCATACATCCTTTCATAAGCAAAGGCTACAAGTTCATGTTTATCTTCATATCATCAATGCATTTGATCTTCCATGCAAATCCCATATAAATCGAATGTGATTCCCACCGTGAATCGCATGCGAATCAAACGCAACTCAACTTCCTTTGTGAATCGCATGCGATTGATTCATGCGAATCGCATGCGATCAACACTAAGTATTTCATGCGATTCAAACACTACGAATATCTTTCTAAGTCAAATCCAATATGATCCAATCGAACGAGATTCAACTCCAGCATTTAATGCAATATATCATTATCTTTCCATTCAATCAAATGCGATCCAAGGAGTTAGGAAAATTTAATCCACTTGATTCATGATCACTGAAATCCAATGCGATTCGATCTAATCGAATGCGATTCAAGGATATCCATTCCACTACTATTAGCATGCGATTAATACAATCAAATGTAATTTAAGTTCCATGCGATCCAAATCCAGCAAGGGCATTTCTAAGTGTTTAATGCAATTCAATTCTACAACAGTCCATGCGAATGAACCCATAAAACTAGAATTCCGATTACTTCATTCTTGAATTCCGATTCATTCATATTTATCATCCAATCATCCATTTCAATCCAGATTTCTACCATTTCTAACATGCATGTTCTAACATCATTTAAAACACATAAATGGCATATAAATAATTTCATTCTAACATGGATTCTCCTACATGCATCATGTGTTCGTCATGTTCTTTCAAAAAAAAAACATGCGATTCAAGAACCGATTTCAAATAGAAATTAACAACAAGAATCATATAATTCTAACCTTATGAAGCTTGATTTATTGAACTCTAATCTCAAACAAATTCTTGAAGAGCATAATCGGACCTTCTTTTGTTCTTAATTACAAAACCGATTACAAAGCTGTTAACAATTCAATAAAGAGTAATCCTACTTAATTACCTTAATTCAACTAGGCCGGTAAGGAGGGTGTTACAGATTCTTAGTACAAAAACGCCAAGAACAGTTTATGTCGGAAAACAGAGTTGTGTTTACTGTAACGGTAGTCCATGCGGTCGCATGGGAAAAGCCATGCGGTCGCAAGGAAGTTTGGAAGTCCCTGCGGTCGTAGGCATTGGGTCTTACGGCCGTATGGAGTTGGTGACATGGTTTACCACCTACGGGTGATGAAATGAAGCCTACGGGCGTAGGTACGTAACCTACGGCCGCAGGAACCTTAAGAACAACCCTTACGGCCGTAGGGATAATCCCTTGCGGCCGTAGGAGTAAGTTTTTGGGCAGGGCCCTTGCGGTCGCATGGAAATCCCTTGCGATCGCATGGGGGGTGCCTTGCGTTCGCATGGGGTTGCCTTGCGATCGCATGTTGTACTGTTGTGTTGACAGCTTTGTAGTCTTGTGTTTTAAGCCTCGTTAAATGTCGTTGATTGGTGTCTAAGCCTGAACCTAATGTGTTAGGTGATTCGGCCGATTCTGGTGATTCTTGGGATTCTCGATTCCACTTCTGCCTCCTGTAAACTCGAGGTGAGTACCGGTTTCCCATGAGTCTCAGTAGGTAAGTTATCTGTTGTACATGTTGACACGTGATTGGTGTACTGTTACGTAAGACTATCTGTTGTAAATGTTGACACGTGATTGGTGTATTGCGACGAAAGACATGAGGTATGCTATGATAGAGTTATATACGCATGCTTAATATTGATATGAAAGATATTGTGGTGATTATATGCGCGCATGAACTGGATCCTTATTGGATCAACTATTTGTTTATGATGTTATGTCCGGACACTGAACTGGTGTACAACGGAGGTCAGTCAGGTAGACGGGTGATAGTATCTGGCTGGGTTCCCAGGGTCCTTAGGGACTACGAATTGGGGAACTAACGGTACTCAGGAGTATACGCCTGGGTGTGACTCTACAGGCTGCCGTTCCTCTATGGAACTGGGTTCTTCGCTTCGGCTGGAACCAACATGATAGACAGACTGGTGCAAACGGTTGCGGCTGATTCCCCAGCTAGGGTTGTTGAGCGGGGTTGGCTCCCCCGCGATATACGACTCCTGCTGACGGGATTGGCGCACCACAATATGTTAGAATAGCTTTGTGTGCTATATGTACGCATGATAGCCTGCTTATTGTTGCTTATGTGTAATTGGTGCTCACTAGCTAGTTGTAGCTAACGGTGCAAGATTTATCTTTTTCGCAGGTTGATGTTAGAGGCCTGGTGAGGCGAGACTGCTGGTAGTATTTTTGTTGTAAATACCTTTTGGGGAACACGTTGTTGTATCTTTGGATCCGATGGTCGGAAACTAGTTGGTAACGCTTGTAGAATACAAACTTGGCTTAATTTTTGGTGTAATTAAATAGCCGAGTCAGTTAACGTTGTTTTTGTAAATGGCGTTTAATTTTCCGCTGCACGCTTTTGATAATTGTAGTTTAAAAAGTTTAAATTAACCATAATTTTAAGCTCGTTAGAGGCGGCGTTACACTCAACAACCTAGGAATTAAAAAAAAAACCTCAAAAACTTTAAATTGTCATAACTTTTTAAGTTTTGTGAATTTAAACAAAAAAAATTTTACCAATCTTTTAGTTTTTTAATCCTCTTTCAAACAAGATCACTCTTCCCATATTTTTCTAAATTTTTTTTGAAAATAAAAATTTTGTTTGCATTTTGGACAAAATGTAGTATTCTATATGGATTTTACATTTTGGGTTTGAATCATGTTTAAAAAAAAGCTCTCATATGATATCCGTAACTTTATATTTTGTAAATAAATTAATTGTTTGCCTAATAACTCTATGCTGAAAACTTGAGAACTGTGAATCATCATCACATGATTGATGATTCTAGATTCCTCCTTGAGCTTGTTTGACGTTTGGCTGTAACCTTAACATGATATGTCTATCTAAGCATATACTGCATCAATTGGAAACTCTATGCCAAAAATCTATACCAACACCCAAATATAAATCAAACACACAGATTTAAATTGAAACTCGGGCTATGATTTCACATGTTTTTTCAAAAACCAAACGTAAATTGAAATCCCATTCATCGACATCTGTCCATGTCCACGCATAAGAACCTCAAAACTAAAGGGTTCTGTGATAACAAAATCAAAAAAAAATAAATAAATAATAAATAAATAAATATAAAATAATTAAATTGGAGATGTTTGTACGACCGTGCGATCTATGACTAAGGGTTATGTGAATGCTTTAATGAAAATTTTGTTTGCATTTTGCATACGGGTTTTGCATTTTGGGTTTGATCGTGTTATTTTGCATTTTTGGGCTGTATTTTTCATTGAATCGTTTTTTGGTTTGCATTTTGTATTTCATAATTTTGCATTTTGGAAGCATCTGGATGACCTGTATGTTCATATTTTGCATTTTTCGATTTTTTGCATTTTGTATTAAGAATGAACCCAGCTCAAAATGCAAACTTTGCATTTCAAAAAAAAAGTTTCAGAAATATATCAAGCCCGGTCTTGTTTGAAAGAGGACGAAAAACTGAATCTAGTGATATAATTTTTTTGTTAAATTTCTTAAAAACAAAGAAGTTATGATCATTTAAAATAAGTGGGGGTTTTTTTTTATTTAAATTTTGGGGTCGCTGGAGAGGGTTGAGGCGACGGTAAGTTTTTTCCTTTTTTTTAATTTTCCTTTTTTGCCCCTAAATAATGTGTCATGTGTCATCACCGGATGGGTTCTTTAGATTCTATGTTTAATGGAGGTTCTTTATATAACGTTACCCTATATATATAGGGGAGAGTTCATGCGAGAACTGTTGTTAGTGCGAGAACCGCGAGAACCAATCTCGGTCGTTCTTTGAATATGGGAAGTTTCATGGATGGGGAGCATGGAGAGATAGAGTGTGGCAGGGTGCATGTGAGAAATTCATGGGTGGGCAATGACATTGAAAGAGGGGGAATTGGACGGCTCAGATTGGTTCTCGCGGTTCGCGCATTAAGAATGGTTCTCGCATGAACTTTTCTCTCTCTCTCTCTCTCTCTCTCTCTCTCTATATATATATATATATATATATATATATATATATATATATATGTGAGTTGTGTTCAATATAGTCCATATAAAAAGCATAGTCCTAAGTTTTAATATTTAATCACATGTGATTCAATATAAAATCACATGTGATTCAGTATACAATCACATGTGATGGTAAAATCATTACATGTTAATTACGAAATTTCACTCCGCTCAAATTTTTAAAATTCAATCTGGACCATTGATGATGCTGATCCAAGAGCTAAGATTAGTCCCTTGGGACTATACAATAAGTATGGACTATATTGAATATTTCTCATATATATATATATATATATATATATATATATATTTATATATATATATATATATATATAGAATTGAGTTTAAGTAAAAAAAATGATAAGGTACTAAATGTAAGGAGAAATGAGAGGTTGACACTTGTTATTTTTAATTGAGGGGTATTATAGGAAATGTGAAATTTCTCTCTCCACTCCACAATACACCCAAACCCACGTCCCCCCTCCCCCACCGTTTCTCTCATTCTTCGAAACCCTAGAACAAGCTCTCCCATCGGCGCCCAACCTCCTCTATTATCTGTGATTCCGCCACCGCCCCCGCAACATCCGCCACCGCCCCTGCAACATCCGCCCCTCCGCCACCGCCTCCTTCCCCTTCGCATTTCAATATTCAATCGATGGTGCTTGTCTATGCTTCAGATCTGCAATCGCCGACCTCCACCGCCATGTGTGAAACCCGTCGCTGACCACCATCACCCTCCGCCATATGTGCATCATTATGGTTCAAAACATCACTGTCTAATCGCCGTCTAAGAATCTGTCCTGTGCATCAGATTCACAAATCTCCGCATCGCCGTCTAATGTCGCTGACCACCATCACCCTCCGCCATATGTGCATCGCTGTTTGATGCACACTGTCTTGTTGTCCACCATGCCGCCGCCGACCATCGCCGCCATCATCCCATCATTGTTCATCTGGTTTAACACTAAAGTATGTAGACTATTATTGTGCATCAAATGGTGTAAGTTGTGCATTAAATGTAATATGTGAATCAATAGGGTATATTCTGCATTCAAATGGTTGTACTTTATGCATCAAATGTAATTTGTGAATCAAAGGCTTGTATTATGTGCATCAATACACTGTACTTTATGCATCAGTTGTGGCTGAGATTTTACCGGCGGGAACAGTTACGTGACTCACCCTTTACTTTTCCTTTTTTTTTTGCTTGTCAAATTTACAATATTAACCTTTTGTATTTATTTAATTCCGAAAATTTGGTTAAAATGATGACTTTTTTTGTTTGACTTTTGAATAAATCATGTGATCCAGATTTCACCTTACATTTAGTACATTTATATATTTTGTAGCAGATCCTCACCCTATATCTATATATATATATATATATATATATATATATATATATATATATATATATATATATATATATATATATATATATATATATATATTCTTTATTCTACACATATCGACCACCATCAAAGTTGTCACTGACAATGATTATGGTATAGGATTGGTACAGACAACCTTCACACCTCCATCATCAAAAACATGCATCCACCAACATTACATACGTTCTGTTTAGCATCACAGAATTTGTAAGGTTGGTGTTTTCGGTGTGGATGGGTTCGACCATCACCACACACCAGAAGAAATTGTAACAATCAAATAATAGTTGCAACCTTGGTGGAGGGAGGGTGCCTAACAAAGACAGCCATGGACGAGGAGATATAACCGATAAGATTGTGAGTAATAATGATTCAAGGTTTTGTTTTTATTCAATTTTGTTGGTTAATCATTTAAGCTTATTCTGTTATAGATGTCGGGAATAAATAATTATATTAAATTTGAAGAAGATCAAGACATCGAATAATGAAACTGAAATCAACGACTCAAGATGACCATGAAGGACAAACGAACTATAAAGTTCTAAACAAATCAGATGTTTGGTTACAATTTGATAAGTTTACAGACAATGAAGATGTTGAAAAACCAAGATGTAAATATTTGCAAATGTGCCTTAAAGAACTATGGTAATCTCATTTCTCAATTATATTTTTATTTCTTTATTTGACTTGGTTAACGGTTAAACTTTAGAAAAATGAAATGCAACAAATTCGGCAAATGGTAGTATATATATCTTAAATACATATTTTATGTTATTACTTTTTTCAAGGTATTATGTTAACTCTAAGGAAAGTTATTAGCAAGTTTTCAATATATAGTATAGATAGTGGCTGGTTATCACAGTCTCGAGATTAACTGTTTAGAGGATTAATTAGTTTTAAGTTGAGTTATTACAGAAGTACTCCAAAGTTCATGTAGTATTTAGAGGCTGGGATTGATGGCAAAGCCTAATATGACATGAACCCTAACCCGAACAGAACACGACCTACTTCGACACGAACACGACACTAAACTAATTTGGGTCACAAATGGGTTGACCTGAAATGATACGAAAATAGTCGACATGAAGACGATAAGCCATTTAAAACAGTTTTTAATAAATAACAAAAAGAAGTCATTTAACTTAAAACTATTATCAATCAAATTATAAGTAAAATGATTTTCTTAAATACTGGGGCGTTTCATCTTTCAATATTGGCAACTGTGATTTACAATCACAAAATTGGCGGCATTTTAAAATTTGCATTTTGATAACTTAATTGATTAATGATAACTAAATATGACGTATAAAAAAAACTAAGTAATGAAAAGTCGAATACGTGAATGGTAATTCAAATGTTTAAATAAAAGTTTAGAAGAATTAGCACAAGAAACTTCTGTCCGAAATTTATTTGCGGAAAACAAGTTGATACAGAACCCGACCCGAGCCTTAAGGTTTTTTGTACCGAAAACATAACCCAAATTTTCTTTAAAAAAATGGGTCGACACAAAACAAGATCCGAGTCAAACACGAAGTAAGTGAGACGAAAATGATCAACACGAATATAACAAGAACCATTTTACATCAAATGACCCGAATTACTAGGATTAGTTGGATATATTCTCTAAAGCTTGACTCTCAAATGAAGAGATATCATTAATTTGCTTCAGAGACACGCATGTATTGGACCTCTTCGGATCTTTTATTTACTTTTTAAATGACAAATTCACACACCTATTTAGATTATACATACGTTTATAACAAGATTTCAACTATTATCTTTTAAGAGGGATGAACAAATTAATCACATATTGGTATTGCTAGGTCAAGGATTATTTGATAGGCATTTATTTGATATGCTTTAATGTTTAGATTCATGTAAATCAAATTTTGTATGTCATCAATACCTTACTTAAAAATCTTGATATCAAATATGGTTAATATCTTCAACAATTAAGCGTTCAAATTTTAGAATCGAAAATTATGTTTTCTTATACTAAATCATTCCGCCTCTAAAACATACATTTAGAATTTCCTAATTGTGTTTTTTTTTCCTTTATTGGTTTTGATATTTATCTTAATCTAATAAGTTAAAGAAGAAACAACTATTTAATAGTTCTCGTATTACAGATGTAACTACGTACTGACATAAATGTTTTTTAAAAGTCAATATACTCTCTCTTTATATACACATATTACACACACAAATATATGTATATATATTCAATGATATTGATATACATAACATTTTCTGAACAAAGATGGAGAGAAGATCACTAAAGATGGTGTTCTTGATCGCATTATTGCTTTCCACGCCATGTATTTTTGTTTCTCTCTCTAGCTAGCTGATCTATTCATAAAGAAAATCGGAAATATATATATGTTTTAATATATATTTACTTTAGATCGATCGGTTTTAATTAATTAATTAATAATGAAATATGATTTGCTGCTGCAGGTTTGCAAATGTCATATGTTTTATGTGAGAAAGGATCGGCAGTCATGAGCTTACAAGCGCGAGATAGCATGAAGGAGGGTGAGATAGTGAGCGAACGTGAGGTTCCTCATTGTAATAATGACGATGATTGCAAAGATATTTGTTCAACTCACCATGGGGTTTGTGACGAAGAAGGTCATTGTTCTTGTTACAACTAATAAATAAATACATATATAAATATATTTTTTCTTTTTAGATATATTTTTTATTTTTGTTTATTTTTTGCTTGCGTAATATTTCTAAAATAACATCAGTTATATATTAATTACCCCTTGATTATTCATGTAGAGAAATTTCTCTTTCTTTATCAAATATAGTCGATCGATTGGTACTAAAAAGTTGTTTAATTGGTTTAGTTTATTAGGGAAAAGTTGAAACAAAAATTGTTTTTAGAATGAAAACAATTTGTAACATCATTAATGACTTATTAATATGAGTATTTTGGTATTTTATATATTTTTTCCAATCGTGAATTGTATCAAGGTGAACCGTCATTAATGTGCGAAACTTGATTTGCCAAAAAAATACGTCATTAATGAGTTGATCATAAGTTATTAATGAGTCAATCATTAGACGTCAAAATTATTAGTTATTGATTTATTTTTAATGAAGGACCAAAGTTATTAGTTATTGATTCATTTTATAAGATAGTATATATAACACAATAACACATACGACATTTGAAGAGTTTTTTACCAAATGGGTGGTGTTTGAAAACATATTTATCAAATAGGTGTAGTTTTAAACATAATTACCATTTAGGTATACTTTTTTGTTTTTCCTCTTTTTTTATAGTTTTTTTTAGTGCAGCCTTTTTAACTATTTTTAAATTGCTTCTTTACTTTTTTTACTGTTTCTTTTAAACTTTTTTCTTATTGTTTTTTTTACAGTTTTATTAGCTATTTTTATCTGTTTTTAAGTGTTTTTTACTGCTTCTTCACTGTTTTTTATTGTTTTTAACTGTTTTCATTATATCTTATATCACAATTAAAGCACTTGTTTAATGTTTTTTTTTTACCATAATCATAACACTTGTTTAAATAATACTAATAATCATAAATTAAAATCAACATCATCACAAGTATAATGTTTTTTAAATACTAAACTAACAATGGCTTCTTGTAAAATCGAAAAGACAAAAAAACATTTTCAAATATCTTCCGAATATCCTGAGCCAATAACCAATCTTTCGTTTGTGACCACTTTGCCTACAAATTAACGATAAATTCATAAAAATTTATTCGATTTTGAAAGAAACCATTGTTGGTTCAATACCTAAAAACATTGATGATTTGGTTTTAATTTATAATTATTAGTATTTTTTAAACAAGTGTTATGATTGTGATAAAAATAAACATTAAACAATTGCTTCGATTGAGATATAAAATATAATAAAAACAGTTAAAAACACCAAAAAAAACAGCAAAAAAAACAGTAAAAATCACTTTAAAAACAGCTAATAAAAAAGTAAAAAAAAAACAGATAAAAAACAACAAAAAAAAGTAAAAAAACAGTAAAAAAACAGCTAAAAAATCGCAAAAAAACACTTTAAAAACAGCTAATAAAACAGTAAAAAAACAGATAAAAATAACAAAAAAAAGTAAAAAACGGATAATAAAACAGTAAAAAAACAACAAAAAAACACTTTAAAACAGCTAACAAAACAGTAAAAAACAGATAAAAAAACAGCAAAAAACAGTTAAAAAGAAGCACTAAAAAAATAGTTAAAAAACAATAAAAAACATTAAAGAAGCAATTATTAAAAAAGGCAGCACTAAGAAAACAATTAAAAAAATTATAAAAAAAGAAAAACTAAGAAGTACACCTAAATAGTAATTATGTTTGAAAGTACACCTATTTGGTAAATATGTTTTCAAACAACACCCAATTAGTAAAAAACTCGACGTTTGAATACCAATTATAATTTTCGGTAGCAACAATTAATAGTCATTTCCTCTAATGCTCATCCAAAAAACCGACTAGTATAATGAACTTATTTCACCCAATTTTGATTGCCATCCTTCAAGGCAGACTATACCTCTAAGTCCTGATGGGAGGTTTACTATAATTTTTTAGTCACTGTTCAAGGCTTGTAACTTTCTAAGTCGATACGAAATACTGTTTAAACTTGATATGAAAAAATGATATAAAATCTAAATAGAATAAAAGTGGATTGACACAAAATCATATAAAAATAAATAAGTTGGGTTAGGATCAATCGGACAACCGAAAGTGACCGCTTTAATAGTAAAATTGTAACATTATAATTTTTTTTCTAAAGCTTACATTTTAAATTTTGAAAAGAAAATTGTGATTAAATAAGAGAGTTGTATCTTAGACAATAAAATCAGTTAAGCAAAAGTACAAAATCCTTTAACGTTAAAAGTTTAAAATAAGAGTTAAAAATTTTACAGTTAAAACACTATTACTTAATTTTAATATTTGTTATTTTGACTATGTGATTTAACATTTGATTACTTGATAGGTGAAACCTTAGTATTTTGAATTCGATTCATAACTCAATTTGACATTATTTATTGGTACTTAATAAAATAGTACTTCAAATCACATTTTTCTTATATTTATTTATAGAAGATGAATAAAAAGGTAAATTAAAAATATCGAATCAAACCTAAACAAATATCGAATATAAAGTTCGAAAATCTACCTGATCCGAATAACCCAAACCATTTTCAGATGCCAGATAAAAATCCAAAACTCCATTATCCCAACAAAATGAAAAGTATGTAATATTTAAATACTAACATTTGCAAAGGCAAATGTTCACTGGTCATCCACAGTACCCAACTATATATACCTTCTTTTTACCTCAACTTTTTACTCTACCTCATTCTAACGCTTTCCTTTTCTCTCTAACCCTCCAACTACTCATTCTCCACCTCTACGGTCTCCGCCTTCCGTCAATGGATTCCGACCTCTACTTTAATCGTCTACCTCTGTCTCACACCGTACAACGGTGCTCAATCGCTCCTCCAGTTTCCGGCCACGTACTCCAACGACAAAACTCAACTCCGACGACTGTACTCTCTGCTTTACTTCATGTATTTTTTTTCTTTCTCCATCCCCTTTTCATCCTGTTCTTATTTTTTAGGAGTCGGATCTGGGTCCAAGTGTCTGTCGATGTATGTTCCCGTGTGCGACGATGTTTCAGTGTGTATGTTTCTGCTTAGATCTAAAGGTATGTGTGCCTGTATTTCCATTTGTATGTGTGCGTGTTTCAGTGTATGTCAATGTGTGCGTTAGTGTGCTTCTTTTACATATTGATGGGTGTTGATGTGTGGGTCGAAGTGTGTTTGTTTCACTTCCTGTGTATGTGTTTAGTGTGGGTATGTCTGTTTTACAAATCTAGGTGTATGCGTAATTTTGTGTGTGCACTGCATATTGAGGACAACAATGGTCGGTGGTGGCTAAAGACGGTGGACGGTGGTGGGGTCATCGTTCATAATGGTTATCAAAGCACCAGCTTACCCACACTTTTTAAAACTTAAAAAAATTCTATTTGAATAAACTTAAATATATATATGTGCTTACAGATATACCTTGAATAAGAATTTATGTAGTTCCACCAAAAAATAAGTTATGCACCTACACTGAAAAGAGATTAAACCATCGACATGTATGTAAAATGGAGATGTCATATGATACTTGAGTGTTTAGTGTTCCATATTCGGTAGTAAATATGTGTCTGGGTGTATGTGTGTATGTGTGTAAATATGTGTGTGTGTGTGTGTGTTTGTGTGTGTGTGTGAGAGAGAGAGAGAGATGATATGAGATGGGGGAGGATGACAGATTGACAGGTCTTGGGAAGAGGTTGACACTTTGACTAGAGTCTAGAAAAGAAGTAATAATCATTTCTACATGTTAAGTTTTTTTAAATAAAATCAAAAATTAAAATTAAAATTAGAATGTTGACCAAATAGAAAAGGTGTTGAAAATTCTAAAATCAATAAGAAAATCAAGACATCTTTACAAAGAAAAAAAAAGGTAAAACATAAATCTTCACACAAAAGTGATAAAAAGAAAAAACAAAAACAAATACTCCATTCTAGATGTGTATCGAGAGGGGGGGGGGGGGGGGGGGGGGGGGGGGAAGAACAGAAGAAGAAAAGGAAATAAGGAATTGAGTGAAGTGTTTTGGAAATAAACAGTGCATTGAATTGAGTGAGTCACATCTCCTTTATTTACCTGTAAAATATTGTATTTGAAAACATAATGATAGTTGTCAGATAACATATCTTTTAAAAAATGTAGATATTGTTCAACATAACGTTACTATAGTATATTTAAAGAGAAATGATTGAATTTGTTTCAAATATTTACCTATATTTCAATAAACGTAATCGACTCATAAATAACAATGTAATTATAATTTGTTTTCTTTTAATGTATATTTGTTATTGTTATGTTTATTTAAAATAATATTAAACCAATGAATATTTCTTGGTATTTTGGCATAAAATACGGATATTCTAATCAAACTTTTCATGCACAAAACATACCCACTAATCCAAAATACATCTATGATCACAATAGAATTTGAATCTTTAATTTCTAAGATAGAAAAATTGTAATCATCTTAATATCGTTAGCCAAAAATGTTTAATGATATTCTAATTAAATGACAATGTTGTGTTTTAAGCGGACAATCTTTTTTTGAACGGCGAAAGTTACTTGAAAGCAGAGCTTCGGCATTGCCATCACTCCGCAACAAGTAACCAAATATTATTGAAAAACCAGCAAGGTACTGGAGGGAAGATACAAATTACAAGCGAAAACAGTTTTTAAGCGGACAATCTAATGTGTATAAATCTATGTTATAATATATACTTCATAGTTAGTAGGAATGTGTAGACGCAAAATTTGGTAAATTAAAACAACAAATACAACTATTAGCCTTACATATAAGCTTATAAGTAATTATATTTTATATTAGATAATAATTATACTTATAATGATAATAATAAAAACAAATACAACAACAGATATTAGCAATTTTAAGAAAAGTTTAAACCAAACAAATAACTCGAGTAAAAATTTGATCTTAATTGAACGTTAATAGCTTGAATCAAATAACTCGATTTTAATAGTTTCAGTTGTTTTTAAATTAACGGAAGTATTAATGTGTAAGAGTAAGAAATGTATTAAAAGTATTAATTGTTTTAAATTTATCAAACACATATAGAAATGGAATGCCTCTAATTTGTGATGTTATATTTTACATTCACACCTTGATTTCATTGTTGGCTACTCTAATTTCTTCTATTTTCTATATAGTTAATCAAATTTAATTTAATAAGTTGTAAAGTGTTTTTTTTTGTACGTTAGGGTGTAACCTTTTCTTATAATATAGATAAATATTGTTCAGTATGTAATGATGAATATGCAAGATTATGTTAACGTTTCTTATTTCTGATAATAAAATATATTAACTATTTATTGGAAATTGGTTGTTTTAAATAATAAGCAAAACCAATTAAAAATTTAAAGGGTTTAATTTTTCAAAATGTATTAAACTATGCCATAACATGTTAATAAGTGTATTTGTTTATTTCTATATAGTTTATTATAAGGGTTTTTTTATTTGAATTTTATAAAGCTCGGTAGTTTTATGAACTCTTATAACTACTTTAAGTTTTAACTAAGCTTTTTCAGTTTTATATAGATTTAGTTTCTTATAAGTTCTTATCAAATTCATTCTATATTAACTATTACTCCCTCTATCCTAATACTATTGTCTACTATATTTTTTTAAACTTTCTCAAATAGGTGCTTATTTCTAAGAAAATATTATCATTAATTGATTGATATTTTTCTTATTTTATCCTTAATTGGTTACCATTGTTACAACTTTTTTCAAGTTAAAACAATATTAAACTTAAGGCCAAAAATGGTATTTTTCTTAAATAAAACTTTGCATTAATTACACTGCTATTATAAACTTTATGTTTTTTCCTTCCAAAGACGATCTTTTTGGGTCAGAGAGGGTATAACTTAATAGAAAGTTTATAGTTAACAGGGGTCATGAGTCTAATGACTAATGAGGAATTGTTATTCGTTTCTAGAACAAATTTAAAAATCAAATATAATATAAATAAGAAAGTAATATGACAGTGAAGAATGCATTGTTAGTTATATTGATCTTACATGACAAAAAAAATTAATATGAGAAAAGTACGTTTTAAACTCCGTCAAAATTTGTAATAAAAAATGTTGGTTTCTATATTTTATAATTTTTTATGAAGTACATCTGGGTGCCCCGCTGCAACGCGCGGGCACCAAAAACCTTGTTAAATATCTTATTAGTAGGGATAATAAGATGAGAAAAGACCATTTAACTGATAGATATGAATAATCACACTTGTTATCAATGATTATCATATAAATCGAGTTAGATTATACAAAATAATATCCCTAATAACTACAAGAATATAATATGTACACGTTTGATGAAAATTTTTCGTCTAGATAAATATATAAGAGTATTAACATGAGGCTTTTGCCATTTTGATCCACCATTCTTATACCATATTGAACAAAGAACAGTAATAAAAGAGAAACAATTCAAGCATGATTTAGCCAATAACTCTTTTTAATGATGTCAACTTTCGTCAACGAATCAAACAACGGCACGTAGTCTTTTTCTAAAGAAATGGTGGCGTCCAGGCTTAGGGCAGCTGGCGAGAGTGACGGTCGACTTGGGGTTGGTTAGATAAAGTAAAGGATAGTTAGTTAAAGTCACCAAAACATCATTAATTTTAAACACATCTCGCAATACTAGCTAGTGGTTGGCTGATGTTAAAGCTAGTGGCTAAACCGATCGAAGAAAATCATGTTCAAATTCGTAAGTTAAATTATTTTGGCTTGTTAACCCCTTACATTGCTCATCTTGACAATTGATTTTATTAAAATTACCTATCTTTTTATCCATAATTCATAAAAACAAATATAAAAAGGGAAAAGTGAACATGTATAATTGTATAATATAGGTGAGCCATTGTATGACCCACCCCGTGACTTAATAATGAGTTGCTACAGTCCACTTCTTATCTTATTCTATAGATAAAGCCAATTGGACATCAAATTTGATAATATATAGTGATGACAAATTTTGAGACATTGCCCATAAATGATAGTGATGTGGCTCAATATTCAAAATGTATACATCAATGGCCAAACAATTCAATGGTAATTTTGCCCAACTTATTAAGACAAGGTGGACAATTAGTTATCAACCATTTTGATTAAATCTTTGTCTAAAAGTGTGCTAAGAATTCACAAGAATCACCCACACACAAATAGGGACCATTCACATTTATGTACAAGTATTAATTATGCCAAAAAAAATCATGCACGTACACACCTTGCTAGATACATCCACCCAAAAGAACTAATTGAAATTGTCCCTAACAAACGCGAATAAACACATTTCATTTATAGATCGAATTTCGCGAGCTGCTAAAGTACAATTAGGAACCCTAATACACTGACTTTGTTACTTACAAGTAGTCTACCAAGCTAGAGCTAGAATCACCGAGTAATCCAGTAGCTCTAGAAAGCTTTATGAACAAGAAGCACAAGTATATGACCAAGAGTCCACCTCCAAGTGTTTGATCAAGTTGCATACCTCTTTTAGGCAAAATCACGAGAGCCCAAAGCAAAGCAACCATTAAAAACCCAATAGTTTCACATAAATTAGGGTCTTCTGGGATGATATAGAAAGCAGGAAAGTTTAACCATGATACAGATACGAACGAAATCCCTAAACCAATAAGAACATTAAACAAAGGTCCAGCATAACATCCAGACATCGCGATCTGTGTCCCGTCAGCTCCACCGTACATAGCCATAGCCACATTGGCTGTAAGGTCCCCAATCGAGTTCCCCCAAGCGAGGATAGTGAGCCCTATGATTGAAGGGCTTATTCCTATGATGTACCCTAAAGACTCTAACAAAGCCACCAATTCATCAGCAAGGACATATGTCCAAGTGACACTCATTAGGAACCCACAAGCATGCCAAAAAACCAAACACTTTTGGGGTGGCATAGTACTACTCGTAAAAGCAAAGGTACAAGTCCCTAAAGCAATCCCAATTGAACCCACAACAAAATACATCATCAAGCTACCTTTTAAGCCAAGATTTCCCTCTTGTGTGTTCCAAATTAGGGCCACCATGATTGGTGCTAATATCACTGAAATTACTAAAAAGGGCTTTGACCAGCTTTCTTTCGTAATCACTGGTATGGTAAGCCTTCTTGGCAAGTAAAGTGGTAACATGATAATATAAGAAACAAAGTTGACAATGAACCTTGTCTGATTGTATGGTACAACTTGTTCTTCACAATATACATCTTTTACTGCAGGATATTCAACGTTTTCTTCGTCGAACGAATTACCCAGTAACGGTACTCTCACGCCGTGATGGTTATCGTGACAGGCCTCGACAACCGTCTTGTGTTTCTTCATGGTTTTGAAATGCATGTAACAGACCAATAAAATGTAAATTATGTAAGTGGAAGCGAAAAGAATGGATGTCCATAAGTTGATTTTCCCAATTATGATGATAACGAGAAGATTTGTGAGAGTAATGAGAAGAAACACAACGTCTCGGATGAAATTAGGTTTATCAACTACGACGATTTGCCGACGGTAAGTGATTAACAGGCTGATAACTCCGACGACGACGGTGGAAATGAAAATTGAGCCACCTAAAACGCTGTTGAGGCCGATATCTCCGCCGTCGGAGGTGGTGGTGAAGGCGATTACGCTGGAGAAAACATCTGGCGATCCGTTTCCTAAGGGGAGCAAAGTGGTTCCAGCAATTGCCGGTGAGAGATTGAGTGTTTGCGACAAGTGTTCCACTGCTGGACAGAAGTATTCCGACGCTGTATTGCTTAATACATAGAACAGAGTCACAAGCCATATAAGTAACAGAATGAAACCCAATTGGGGGAATTGGGAGAAGCTACAGTAGTAGATTTGGAGGTAATCGATGTATCCTTCAGTGTCACAGCCATCGTTCGTTCTGACGTAATTGCATTTGGAGGCGGAGGAGTTTTGTTGGTGGACGGCGGCGCAGGTGGTGGATATGGCGGTTTCGTCGGCGTAGGAGGTTGTGGTTGTGGCGGAGATGATGACGAGGAGGCAGAGAGTGAGTGAAATTTTGGGTTTGAAAAGAGAAGATGTTGAAGATGAAAACACCATTGCAGAGCAAGGTGACGAGATAAGGGAGGGAAGGAATGAAGATGGTTACAAAAACTGCATGATTTGAAGGTTAAATTGAAGTATAAAATTTGAATTATTGGAGAAGATTTATGATTTTATGGACCAAAGAGATGGGCACATACTCGTATGGTTGATTATCTATGAACTGTCTTCGCCGAGTGAAAATTTTACATTAAACACCCTTAATATATAACAAAGTTCAATCTACGGTTCTAACTCCCCAAACCATTTTTTAACGAGAAACAAAACAAAAATAAATTTATTAAAAATATTATTGTAATATAACTAATTTTATTTTATATCTAAAAAGAATCATCTTTTCACAATGTATCATTATATGTAATTACTGACCTCTTTAGCTGGTTACAGCTTAATTTCTTTAATTTTAGTATTTTGTTTATTATTTTCTTACATTTTTATGACTAGTTTCATCGGTTCTTGTGAACTATGTGTAATCTTCATTAATTATGAATACCGTTAAATCACAATAACCAAGAACAAATCTAAACTTACTTTCCCAACTAACAACAATATTTATAACTAATATTTGTAGCGTTTGATGAAATCGAACATGTTTCTATAGACCCGTTTTTTATAAACTAAGATGAACAATATACAAGGTTTTGCAACTTAATTGATGTAGACAACAAACTAAGATCTATGCAAACAACAATTGCAAGGAAAAAGATCCGAGCAAAAAGATGAAACCCCGAATAAAACCCGCAAAGTTAAACATCACGAGATTATAAAATCTTTAACAATCTAATACAAAATGTATAAAAAACAATTACAACCCCTCAAAAATCACATATGAAATGATAGATTTGAGTAGAAATATAAATCAAACACAAATCTAACACTCATGTAATCTTGATTCATACACAACAAAAATTGTCCAAACACAACATGTATAATGATTTAAAAACACGTGGTACAAGTTGATAATGTATCAATTGTTGTGTATAATCATCATATTTTTTTAATGCTAAATAGAAATAAAAAATCTAAATGGAAACCCAAATTGAACACCATTGTAATCTTGAAACCTAAATTGAAACCATGCGACATGCACTAGTACTTTAGTAGATACTAGATCAAATATATGTGTAATACACGAGTTGGTTTAAAAAATTATAAATATTAAACATTAATAAAATGATATTATATAATTATAAAGGGTAAATGTGATATTTGTAAATTAAATAGAGTAAAATATGATATTTTGGGGTTTAAGAGAGCAGATATGAAATTATCTTTAAGAATTTTGATTTAAATTAATGTCATAATTGAATCCAGTTTTGACCGAGAAAAGTCAAAATTAAATTTTAATTTTTATTAAAATGAATGGTTAAAATTTAATAATTAAATTTATATAAATTTAATTACTAGGATTAATAAATATAATTAAGGTTACCTTTAACTCTTTCGGTTGTAGGTCTAACAAAAATGTCGACTTAATGGTGATGGTGATTGGAAAAAACTTGCTAATGAAGTAACTCGAAAAAAGAATCTTGTCACTCATTGGACTATTTCAAAAAGTCAAATAAGAAACAAAAATAGAAATAAATGAAAACAACAAACAGATAATCTACAAAAGGATTTAGATGTCATATAAAATTATGGGTTTAAGTTATATTATATATAAAAAATTGTGTAGATTTAGGATTAAGTTATGAGGTGTGTATAACTGTATATTTAGCAGTTAAAGAAAAGGTCATCTAAGGTTGGAATAAGTAACCAGAAATTGGTTGTTAACATCGTAACCTGTTGTAATAGGTAGATGCAACGACCTTTTTTTTCTTCCAAAAAGTTGGTTGCGTTTTTAAGTCAAAATAAAATTGGTTACAACAATAACAATTGTAATAAAATTTGTTGTATTTTGCCGTATATGTTTTTTTTAATCGTATAGAACCTACCTTATTTAGTATTTTGTTAATTATCATGTTCTTTTATTTTTAAGACTAGCTTCGTGGATTCTTAAAAACTTCGTGTAATCTTCATTGAATATGAATACCATTAAATCAAAATAACCAAGAACAAATTAAAAAAATACTTTCCCAACTAACAACAATGTTTATAAACAATATTTATAGTGTTGATTAAAATTGAACAAATTTCTGAAGACCTGTTTTAATAAAATGAGAAACAAACAAGGTTTTGCAAATGAATTGATGTAGACAACAAACTAGAAATTACGTGAACAACAATCACAAGGACAAAGATCCGAGCAAGAAGATGAAACCCTGAACAAAACCCACAAAGTTGAAGATCGCGAGAATATAAAATCCTTAACAATCTGATACAAACTGTATAGAAAATAATTGAATAACCCCTCAAAAATCGCATCTGAAATGATAAATTTGAGTAGAAATATAAATCAAACACAAATCTAACACCCATGCATTTTGTAAAGTGAGTTGATTCAATCACACAACGAAAATTGTCCATACACAACATGTACAAGGATTTAATAACACATGGTACAAGTTGATAATGCATTAATTGTTATGTATGGACATTTTTTATTGTGTATAAATAATCACCTTTTTTAAATGCAAATTGAGATGGAAAATCTAATTAGAAACCTAAATTGAAAACCATTGTAATCTTGAAACCTAAATCGAGACCATGCGACATATTATTCTAGTATATATGAGGTAAAACAAAATGGCTCCTCCTCTTTCGGTTGTTGGTCTAACTAAAATGTCTACTTTGTTTTATTTCTAACAGAACTGTCGACATGCACTAGTATTCTAGTAGATATTGGAAGAATCTTGTAGATAAACTAAAGCAAAAAAACAAAATCTTGCCACTCATTGGATTATTTCAAAAAGTGAAATAAAAAACAAAAATAAAAATATATGAAGACAAAAAAAATCTAAAGCCGGAAAAAGTAACTAGAAACTTATTGTTAACATGGTAACCTACTGTAACAGGTAATGTTACATGTAATGACGTATTAATAAAACATTGGTTCTATTTTTATGATCAAATTAAACTGGTTACAAAAAATGACAATTGTAACAAAGTTCGTTATATTTTCTTACACATGTCTTTTTTTAAAAGACAACAAAATAATGTCAATAAGTCACCAAAAGGATCTCATAATCTTTTATTTAGCATACTAAAACGGGGCAGGATATATTTCACAAATAAGTTACAAAAAATAAACAACTTAAACTATAGGTACACGAGAAATAGCATAAAGACCAAGCTAGTAAAAGAGAAGTTGAATTAGAATGCTTGATCTCATGAATATGACCTTTACCCAATCTATGAGAAGACCAATCAATGATCCTTGTCTGAAAATCCAAAAATGTACGTTTTATATTCGTCTTGATTAACCTTGATTGAAAACTAGATTGTTCATTCTATCTTATATGAAGTAAACGATACACCATATAGTCGCACGCGAGAGTGTTTTACTGAAAGAAGAAAAAATTAATCACGATACATTTTGATGGAGAAACTAGATGTTTAGTTTGTGGGTGTTGTTGTATACACAAATTTGTGTATATAGAAAAGTTCAAAATCGAATCTTTTGATCGACAACAAGCTCAGGTTCGAACGGTTGTACGCACAAGTGAATGGATAGTCAAAGCGAGTTGTAAGCCTGTAAGTATAATTACCAAAGGGCATTGGCTTAGCGGTATTGGAGTTTGGAGAAGATGCTCCACACCCTTAAGGTTGTGGGTTCAAGTTCTGATGTAGACATATGGTGTAGAATTAGGTGGGTGTGTGTGTTTAGCTGTTAAAAAAAATTGTAAGTTTAATTAATAAATGATTTTGTTTACATACATATATAATAATTAAATTTATATTAATTATATATAGAGTGTTTTACTATTTTTCTTATAAAAAGGCATAACGTCGACAAACATTGCGACTTACTTGGGATTGGGATAACGCGGTTGAAATAAGTGGCGATGAGTGTTCACATAGACAAAACTAAAGTGCAATTTATTTTATGATGTGATAGGCAATATGTTATTTGATCGTTGTATTACCTTTGAGTTCAATCTAATCTTAACTTACAAGTATAACTAGATTAAATACCTAGCTATATGATATATAAATTGGTTTAAAAAGTGATAAATATTGAGTGTTGATAAAAAGAAGTATTAAATAGTTATAAAAACAAAAGAAATGATAGCGTAAAAAAATCGTGACAAACGGTGTCAACCAATAGACCAGCGACGGAAGTGTCAACATTAGGGGGAGTGCTGAAACGTACTTGTTGTCATGATTCGAAGAGACACATGTATTTATTATACAAATATTGATAATTCTTGTTACAATTATAAGAAATAAAGTCATATAAATATTGTTTATATTTAAAAATAATTTAAGTTGATTATAAAATATTTTAAATGATAAAATAAAATTTTGGTTAAATATAATATTTTAAAATGTTATAAAGAGTATATGATATTTTTAATTTAGTAGATAAATACAATTTTTGATTTATGAAAAAAATATATGAAATTATCTCTAATAATTTTGATTCAAGAACTTTTATTTCTATAAGTCAAAATCAAATCAAATAAATGAATGATACAGATTTAAGTTTAATAAAATGAAAGGATAAGATTGTCCAATAGAAATGATACAAATTACTACACATATATATGAAGAAGTTTATTTAAGAACCGTTCTTGTTGCAAGTACCGTGAGTTCAATTTGTAGCTCATCAATAGAAGTATATTAGTCTTTTATGTAATTTTTCAACTGTAAATTGCGTCGAGTGAGCCGTTATTAAAAAGCGAGTCTTTATTTTCTCAAAATACCCCTCATAAATGAGATTTATATTGGCTATTGATTTATTTTAATCAAGGGCCAATATTGGCTCTCGGGATACTCAAAATAAAATGATTCTTAAATGAACTCTCCCATACACACACACACACACGCATATATATATATATATATATATATATATATATATATAATATGTATATATATAATTTAGTTAATTAGTCGTAGTTGATAGGATATAATCCAAGCCTTTAGTATGATCTGGTTTAACGTGAGACTAGCCAAAATTAAATTTAGCTATAATCCGAGTTCGGAGGTGCGGAGTGCACGTTCGGATAAGTTAAGTTAATATCGGAAACACGGGAGTCCAAGGGGTTGAGCCCCTAGCGGCGGTTATTTTCCCACCAAAATAACTGTTTTCAACTGCTAAACGACATTTATTTTCTCACAAAAACTAACCGCCTTCAAACGCCAAAAAAGAACCGCTTTAAACATCATTTTTCCCGTCTATATATATGCTTCATGTTTGGCACCGTAGAACATATGAAAAACGATTTTGTGTCATCTTTCTGCCGAATTTGGTCTCAATTAACGCAATTCAAAGTACATGTATTTTGTGTTTTGTTATTTGAATTAAGCATGTAATTCAAATCGAATTCTAGGATTCTCCTACATATGAATTCGCAGTACCTAGGACATAGGGTCGAATTACATATTTCAAAAAGTATTATAAACACAATCCAAAAAATTATCCAAATTAATTGTTATTCTAATTTATATTTTTAACAACGCCACTTATAATCTTAAAATGTTAGCAGTTCACAAAAACCTTGAATCCACCTCTATTGGTGATTGACGGGTGTTTGACTCCTTATTTATGATGTGTTGGTGACTTGGTGTATCTACACCTTTTAATGGATAATTATTTAAGTTTTTACACAGGAGAAAGAAAAGGGTTAGAGTTCAATATTTGGAACTTTATAAAATATCCAGAATTATTTATTAATTTTTTTGAGAACGCATTAAATTAAATATAAAATTAATACAGTAATAATTTTATCTAGAATTTATTAGGCCTGCCGGTGGGTGATTTAATTTCAAGAACCCATTACCCGTGTCCTATTCTTGATAGATCTCTTAAAGGAAAAATTATTAAAAAATTGGAATGTCATCTAATATTCGTGGTTAAATTAAATATACATCAGAAGTTTTAAAAATTAAGTGAAGAAGTTGATCCCAATTTCCATAATTCCTTCATCTGGGTAAAGAAAAAAAGTAAATGTGCGTTGGTGTTGGTTTTTGTTGCAAACTCAGGAGCAACCATTTGAGAGATAAAATACCAAGGGGTCTTTTGTGGAAACCTTCACGGAAATTGGTCTTTTTTCTTAGAGAGATGATTTGTACACAATATGTTTTTATTATACATAACAATTAGTTGTTGTTTAGACCATCATACCCTTAAATATATTGATGAAAATAAAAGATAGTGAGATTCTAGAAGTATAAAAGTAAAATTTGTTGTGTGTTGCAAAAACTTGTTATGTACAAATCATTTATTTTTCTTATCGTATTTACGCTTGCATGTAATAAAAAATAGTCGGGCTTTGAACAACTAGACAAGAATAAATTATCCATAAAAAAAAGCTTGGTAACTTTTTTTAAATTCCTTTCGTGTATTCCTTTTAATATAAGGTTCTCGAAAACAAAAGTTAGCAAATAGCAACACAACATCCATGGTGGAAAGGAAACTAGAATTGATTGCTAACTACCATGACACAGGTTTTTCAAACACCGCGTACACATCAAAACAATTATACTCGCGTTTACATGGACCTTTAAGCTAATTAATAATTTCATATGTTATTGCGTGTTACTCAAAATTAAATACTTTAAACTTACTAATTAGAATTTTCTGCTTATCAATTATTGTGTAAACCATTTTCATCTACTAGCTTTTAACCGATTAAAAACCCTTCAAAGTCGTGGTCGGTTACAAGTTTAAGGTCCCGTTTGTTTCACCGTAATCTAAAGGAATGTAATGGAATTGAAATCAAATTCCGTTGTATATTGCGTTTGGTAATATTATTTGGAAATGAATTACATTATTTGAAGTATTTATATTCTTTTAGGTAGAGAAATGTCATTCCATAACCAACATGGATGAAATTAAATTCATTTTCATTCCTTCGCATTACGGTGAAACAAACGGGACCTAAGATTGCGACTTTGAATATCTTGTTTAAAAATATCATATTTACGAATATAATATTCTATTTATTATGATAATAATGAGATGGCATAATTTTTCTAAGAGACCCGTATGTCTCTGACTAGGTGAATCAAGTGTCTCATAATTCTTCTATTAATAGTATACTAGTTTAAATGCTCACGTAAACACATAGATCAAACAAATTTTTTATATGGAAATCACTTAGTTAAATATATAATTCTTTTGTAAGTATGAAAGAATAATCTATCTTAAATTTTCTTTAAAAATTAAAAAAAGTTTAAATTAATTTTAGTCGATATAGAAAAGTAAAAAATGACAACTTTAGAAGAAAGTAAAATTATTTACGGTAAAATTTGTAAAACACATAAAAGAGTAGTTAGTATCAATGGTTTCAAAAGGGTTAACGAATGTGGTTTATGTGTATGTATTAAATCTGCATAATTATGTCGAGTATATGGTAGATCAAAACAAATAACTTTCATGAAACTAAGAATTGTATTCAATAAAGTCATGTAAAAAAACATAATTCTGAAATTTTAATATCCAATCACAGGTGATTCAGTATACAATCAAATATGATTTGTAAAAACATCACATGTGAATTACGAAAATGCCCATCCACCCGAAATTTTAAAATGCAATTTTAATCATTGATGCCATTGATTCAAATACTAGAATTAGTCCTTAGAACTATGAATCAAGTACATATGGACTATGTTAAACATTCTTCAGCAAGCTAAACACCAAAAAGGCAAAAACACACTCATACATAACTATGAAACTAATGGAGACTATAGGGAAAGTGAATTATTACAAACGATTATGGAAGTTGTGATTAAATTTATTTAAAATAAAAAAACATTTTAAAACGATCCAACAAAATGTTTTTGTTAAAGAGATATAGGAAACAATAGACATTACCAACCACCCCATAAGCATTACTCATCAAGTATAGTGTGGTGTTCTTCCCAGCAACATCCATAATGACCAATTTATGGATTAGGAATGTGAAAACTGAAATGGGTCAACAGGTTGACCAGATTTAACTTATATGATCAATTATGGTAGAACCGTGTTGCAACAATTGCAGTTGAAGGGAAGAAATTGACGAGCTTACAATCATCAACCGATCAATCGTGGTTCCCTGCTTCTATAAACATAGAACGGATTACCATGCACAAAGTAAGACAATATATATTCACATAGCTTACAACAAAAACATGATGAAAACAAGTATGATATAAGTTATACAAAGAATGCTATGAGATGATTTCATGACTTTCTTGGTCATTTTCGACCACAATTGGCATGTAAACAGCATCCACTAGTAAGCTATGTCTCCTTCCATAGAATACATAGACCAATACCCCAATCACCAACCACACCGACACTCGGATCCATGTACCAAGTCTGCAAAAATATACTTTTTTCCAGTTAACATATCATAATAAAAAAGAAGTAAACGTAACAAAGCTGCCAGTTTTCGAGTTGTTTCAAACCGGAGGTGATTCTTACACTTGTTTTTTTTACTTGCTAGACGTAAAATACATGCTTTATGTAGTTGTACTTATGCTTTAATGTTATTGTACTTTAAAATCGCCTCCTATTTCCGAAAATCATAGTGTTAAGAAACATGTCGGGCTTATACAGCTATACAAAACAAGTAGGGCGCACTCACCCGAGATTTATAAGAAGGTAGGTATTCACAAGAATACAGACAACAGGCAAGAAAGGCACAAATGGGCAGACGAAACCTGAAAAAGAAAAATAAATCATATTCGTATGAAATTTTCACATACATATACATAGAAATACTGAAACAGCCCAAAACCATATAGGGACCTCAAATTTGATAGAGGATTAAAAGCATATAAGGTGATAAAAGTTCTATTTCCATTCATAAGATTGTTATTTAAAACTTGAAAGTGAGAAAAAAGTTATTTAACTTGTGTAGAATTATTGATAATCACATTTAGCCATAAATAGATACCTCCAGATTCTCCAAAGGCGAGACTGGCATCATCCTGATCTATGCAGGTCAATACGGTCAAACCCGACAACAGAGCAACACTTCCTAGCCCACACAAGATGTAGCTAGGAACACTGATAGGATTCAAGTTAGTTATATATCACATGAATGTAACAGAATCAATTTCAAGATTTTAACATACATGGGTACGTTTTTGGCTGAAGCAGCAGATGCAAGAACAATCACTCCTACACAAACAGCCACTATGCTCCAAGCAGCCATCTTCCTTCGTCTTGATTCATGTTCGTTATCTTTGCAAAAATAAAACGAAATTAGAATACAAGTAATAATTTATTAAAGAAGAAAAAAACAATGTATATAGAAATGCACAGAATTTCAACTTTTTAATATGTTTTCAGCTAGTAACTAAACAATTTCAAGTGAAGATAATATGAGAATTGAAGCATACATTGGCTACACCTTTTTCAGTACGATATTCGGCCCCATGATCTTTAGAAATTTCAGTGTATATATCTGTAATATCATTATTGAACTCTGATGAGACTACATCCATCGATTCTGGGTTTGGTGATTCGATGAGGGTGACATCTGGAGGAATATATCTGAGTATCAAGATTGAAACTGCTACTGCAGTAAATGCCAACAATGTACCCACACTAACCTGCAGGAAGAAGTTATATAAAATGTCTAGCAATTACAATTTTACTTAAAAATCTAATAATTATTTCGGCCAACAACTAACCATGCCTGCTAATTGGTCTACATTCATAGAAAATGCCAGGGATGCAATAAAGATCCCGGTTGCAATTGTACTCTTGACTGGAACATGCGTCCTTTTATTTATATCTGAAAAGAAAGATGGTAGTAAACCATCCCTAGCCATTGCCATCAAGATTCGTGGCTGAAATATCCAACAAAGAACGGTTGGTTATATGAACCAAGAATACAGAAGATTGCTTACAAGCAAATGATTTTATACTTTTATAACAAAAGGGCAAATTGCATAAAAGATAACCAACTTTGGTCTGATTTCTGCCTTTGGTAACACACTTTCCTTCTACACTCACAAAAGGCTCAAGCCTTCATGGGTGTTCATTTAAGGTGATGTTCTAAGCTAAACAGTTTTAGGCTCCACACAAAACAGAAGTCAACATGGTCAAAGGTACTGACAGGTCAACTACCAAATCATAATTTTTGAGCAAAATTACTTATACGACCCAAATGATTGTATGAGAAGATTAATGTTATTATTATGTCTTTCATAATTAGTAGATAAGTACTAGTTTTTATTATTATTAGACAAGTCCTAAAGTTATTTATAACCTTTAATAATAGTTAGCTACTTTTTATTTATTTTAGATAGTTACCCAAGCTTACGTACTAAGGTAAGCTAGGATATTATTAAGTATTTGAAGAGCATTAAGGTTGTAAATTTATTATGATGGATATTAAGGCTTGATTTGGTATTAAGGTTGTAATTTTATTAAGTCCCACCAAGGTTTTAATTAGGGATGGCCACGGGCATGCTTCGGAAAGGGCCACGGGTAAAACCGGTTAGACCGCGTACATCTGAGCCAAAGACTCGGCGCCCCGGGAGGAGCCCTAACCGGGAAAACTCCTTTAAATATATATATATATATATATATATATATAGGGGAGGGTTCATGCGAGAACCGTTGTTAGTGCGAGAACCGCGAGAACCAATCTAAGCCGTTCCTTGGATATGGGAAGTTAAATGGATGGAGAGCGTGGAGGGATAGTGTGTGCAGGGTGCATGTGAAGAATTCATGGGTGGGCAATGACATTGAAGGAGGGGGAATTGGACGGCTCAGATTGGTTCTCGCGGTTCTCGCACTAAGAATGGTTCTCTCATGAACTTTTTCCTATATATATATATATGTTCTCGCACTAAGAATGGTTCTCTCATGAACTTTTTCATATATATATATATATATATATATATATATATTAAGGCTTCATTTGGTATTAACAAATCAGGAGAGCTGATCAACCTCTCTAACATCAACAAAACCATTTATTCATAAATCTTCTATATCCATTTGATTTTATCCCAAAAATTTTAGTCGGTCTTATTAAGTACTTAATTCAAAACTTGAAAGTTGATTACCTTAGGTGAAAACAGATGGTCTGAAAACCAGAAGTTAAGAAAAATATCAAAGGGAATATGCGTGTGTGTTACTGCCAAAAGAAACAACTGATTCATACCTGAGGAAGAATTCCGCCAATTAAGGCAGCACAGAGAGCAGTAACAGCTCCAATTGTAATAATGTATCTGCAATCGGGGTGAGATGGGGTGGTGGTGTAAGTAAAGTAGAAAATGTAATGCAAGTTTTCATGAATTAAACAGGAACACCAAGACGAATCACATGCTTACACAGCCCAATTCATCCCATAACTAGCAAAAGCCGAGGCAATAGGGGTGTCTGGGTCTAATGCAGAACAAGGAACCAAGCCAACCACAACAGCAGATACAAGCATATACAAAACACAGCATGTAAACAATGATACCCCAATACCAATTGGTAAATCTCTCTGAGGATTCACCACCTGTGACAAAAAAGATGAAATCAATAATCACTAAAGGAAGATGCTCATTGGATTTATATTCATATCCTGTTGTTAAAAGAAACAAGATGTTACTTGTATGCCATCATGTTCATAGTTCATTTTAGTTAACTTTTATACGAAGTTTTAAATGATCTACCATCAGAAACAAGAATCACACACACTAATTACCTCTTCAGCAGTGCTAGTTACTGCGTCAAAACCAACATATGAGAAAAAAACAGTGGCAGAACCAGCAAGTACTCCATTAGCTCCAAAAGGGATATACCTAAATACTCAAAATGGTGTTATTTGTCATTTAGTAAGATAGTGGGATTTTAATTTTTGTGAGTAAAAGAGGAAAGAGAGATATATGTTACCCGCCAGGCATTTGATATCCAACCCATTGAGTCTTAAAACCAACATATCCACCCGCTACTATGATGAAAAGCAAGGCTATCACATTTATTGTTGTAATTATGCCTTGTGCCAGTGAACTCTAGAAACAAGCAATTTATTATTGAACAACCAATATGAAAGCAAAAACAATAAAATCAACTATTAACCTTTTAAAGATATAAAACAATATGCTTTATAAAAAAAAGCACCTCTTTTATTCCAGTGCAGAGTAGTCCAGTTATAATGAAGACCAAAATAGCAGCAGAGGGATCAACTACAATTCCAAGAATAATAGGACGAGCTAGAAAAGCAGGCAGCCTATCTTGACCTCCAAAAAACAAAGCCTGTTCAATTTGAAAGAGAAATTGGAACTAGATATAGAAGTGAAACACACACAAACCGGACGACAAATACTCTCACACACATGTGCTACATACATGTATGTGCATGCATATATAATCAATATATATATAGGGGAAGGTTCATGCGAGAACCGTTGTTAGTGCGAGAACCGCGAGAACCAATTTCAGCCGTTCCTTGGATATGGGAAGTTAAACGGATGGAGAGCATGGAGGGATAGGGTGTGGCAGGGTGCATGTGAGGAATTCATAGGTAGGCAATGACATTGAAGGAGGGGGAATTGGACGGCTCAGATTGGTTCTCGCGGTTCTCGCACTAAAAATGGTTCTCGCATGAACTTTTTCCTATATATATATATATATATATATATATATATATTTATGCAAGTATAAAAACAAGAAGTACATGAGGTGCACCATATTTGGGGATATGCCACGAGCCACAGCTGCTCCACCAAGTGAGTATTCCAATATTAGAGACCAACCAATCAACCAAGCAACACTGCAATTCCAATGCAATAAGATATCCATTGTAAAAAGAACCAAATGTGTAATTATATCACTTCGGAGTAAAATGGTTCTAAAAAGAAACGTAAAGCACTTTGTATGAACTTATAATACCTTATAAATTTCTGAAGAATAAGTTGATAGTTTGGAGATAATGAAATATAAGCTTACCCTTCCCCAACACATAAGTATGAATAGTGATACGCACTCCCAGCAGATGGACAGCGACAAGCAAGTTCTGCATAACACAATGCTGAAAGCCCTGCAGCTATTCCAGCAATGAGAAATGATATTGTGATAGCGGGCCCTGTTTGCTCTTTTGCAACTGTTCCAACAAGAATATAAACTCCAGCTCCAATTGTTGCTCCAACTCCTAATAAATTGGGTTCAAGTTAATTAAAAGCATTGTACACACATCAGTAATACATACATATATATGTACACACATTGTCACATAATACATGCAATGTATAACTACTTAAATTTGTACCAATTTTAATAAATAAATCATAATACCCTCCTCACCCAACTCCCAACTCACCTTATATTTTTCCCAATTTTACCCCTTTAGTGAAATCAATTGGCTAAAACAAATCCAACATAAAAGAGCATTCATGCTCTAGTACTTTTCAAGTATTGTGAGTTCTAAAAACTTTACAATAAGACATGTTATTTAGAATCAAGTCATATTATCAAATCTTAATGTCAAAAGTTTCTATTAGTATGTGGATATAAACTTTGACGACTTAAGCTTAGTATTAGTAATGTTGTATGTGGTCCAATATCTTTAACTCTTGAGTAATAATGGTGTAAGGCCCCAAGTCTGGTACTCCGGGACCTACACTTGTCCTGGAGCCTATGCCATGTTAATGTCCTGGAGCCTATGCCTCACTAGTGTTCTGGAGCCTATGCCATGTTAATGTTTTGGAGCCTATGCCTCACTAGTGTTCTGGAGCTATGGACCTTGCTAGTGTCCTGGAGCCTATGCCTCACTAGTGTCCTGGAGCTATGGGCCTTGCTAGGAGGATCAGACCTCTCTACCATAGATAGGCAGATTCCTTATTCCCAAGACGTAGGTCTGCCTATCTACTCACATTTTATGATAAGTATAGATGTCCTGACACCTAAGTACATCACAGCCGTCTGGTGCTCAACACTTGGATAATCATCCAATAGCTCAGGTATGATCTTCCCTAATATAAAGAAGGAACACACATCACTTACAATTCTTATGCATACATACCACAAACATAAACTCTCTCTCCATATACACTTCACTGACTTAAGCTTCGGAGAGGGATACGGGGATCCATCCCCGTCTTCCTTTAACCTTAGGTTTTGATTGTTTTGCAGTTCATTCATCCGTTGGGCCTACACAAACAGCACTCACGCATTCTTTCGACGATCCAGGAGGAAATGTGCGATCAAATGGCGCCATCCGTGGGACCTAGACAAGAAGTCACGAGAATAACTCCGTGAGTTCGTGTTCTTGATTTCCTGCCGAGGGAGTTCATGTTTGCTTCTAGGTCAAGCCTTCCTATTTTATCTATAAACCTACTGTTTTGGTGAAAAATCATGGGTAAGGTTTGTTATCTACAAACCATGCTGTTTTGTTGTTCACCTCCATGAATATTCATGTCCATTTATTAATATGAGAGCATGGATCATTATATATGTTGTTTTTCACATGTTCAAAGCAATAAAGTGCAACTTGAATAAGTATATACACACATGTCTAGAAACAATGAACACATTCAAGGCCTAGAAACCATGAAAATTCGTCATTCCAGACCTTTAAATGTTACTACATTCGTCATCCAGACATCTAGAAATTGTTAGATGCACCAATCCAGGCCTCTCCCATGTATTCTGATGTTTTAAATAAAAAAAGAAAGGAAAAGGGAAGGACAATAGTACATGACAAGACATGCAGCTTTAGTAAAGCAAAATTGTACTAAGCCAATGAGCGGGCACCACACACACCTACTTTTTCAGCTTTTCAGCTACTTTTTCAGACTGTCAGAATTATAGTGACCAACCTGTCCTGGAGCAACCTGCCTGTCCTGGACTAACCTGCCTTGGCCTGTAGTCACCTGGAGTGACCAGCCTGTCCTGGACTAACCTGCCTTAGCATGTAATCACCCGCCTTGGCCTGTAGTCACTCAGGACCTATTTGGTAATTCTGAGCCCGTACAAAACACGTACACCTAATAACTATATACATGTTGAATATCACTTATTTACTACATACGTAAGTATGCCACAACCGTTTGCAAATATACCTTACTATAAATTTAGTGCTGCTATAAGTCTAATAACATCATCAGGAGAATATTCTAGCGATTACCTTTACATGACTTCACATAGCTAAGACATACATACACACCCTTCTCGGACCTTTATAGATTAACTCAAGTGCCAGACTTATCATTTATTTGCCACCGTGACATACGGGTATAATGTCATCTTTTAGCCATAAAAATGTAATATTACCAATAGGTATGTACGCCACCATGTGATACATCACCTTCGTTTTCACACAAGATTCCTTGGAAACTGATATCTACAGGTATGCCTGAATCATATGTGATTTGACGCTTTTATTTACACTTGCGTGTTATAATGCACTACATAGCATACCAACTACACACTCATGTCTTTATGGTAGTTTAACGCTACTAAATAGTTACTAGCATTAAACTGGGGGAATGTATACTATGGGAATCACCATCGCGTGCTACTATAACTGCTCCACCTGCTGTAGTAACTTATATAAAGTTGCGAACACGAACCATGCCTACACAGGTTGGCAACCATAAAATAATGATTTAATTCTTTTAAGTGATACAGGGTACATGTATCAATGTTACCCGAAACCTTGGCAATTTCCTTGTGTCCTTCATTAATGCCCCTGCAGACCAAGTGTGCTACGTACATGCTTGAGTTAAATGCCATAGACCTTCTCTTAAAGTCTAGATACTCATCAACAGACTGATACGACTGGTATCCTTATGTATCTAACAGGATTTACTATAAGTTTATTGTTACTTGAGATGCAAACTTCTAAGTTTATTACTAGTAGTTACTAACAATGAACTGGGGATTAGGACTACGAGACGGTATGACGTCCGTCCCTAGTGATTACATTTCTATGCATTAGTGCAGGTACACCCTCAAGCAAGACAAGGCTCATACGCCTGCAAGACAAGACTCATATGCCCGCACGGCTCATATGCCTGCACGGATCATACGCCTGCACGGCTCATACGCCTGCACGGCTCATACGCCTGCAAGGTACATACGTCTGCAAGGCTCATGCGCCTACAATGATCCTAGTTTGGCATATATGAAACTAACTTATTGGAGTTCAATAGTGCTAACAAGTTAGTACAATTGAACTGGGGGACTACAGTAGTATAATACTACTACACTTTATCCAAATGAGTTTGATCTTTGTTCCTCAATTTTTACTGTTATTATTGTTGTTGTATCTAACAAAACAAAGCAAATATATTATGTGTCATGATTATTTATAGGAGTAACTTGAACAGAAGTCGTTGCACGGTACACACCACAAGACCAATCTTATGATTTGATAAATATCCGAAGGACCATACGTGGTTACAGAGGCTAGCAGAACAGGAGAATACCTCCTTCAAGACATGGGGGGGGGGGGGCGGAGTAATACCACGCCCATGGCACTCATCTAATCTAAGGAAATACTATGTATAAACTACTAATGTAATAGAAAATAGCTATTAAATGACATAATGTATACTTTGCCGGACGAGCAAAGAAATTTTGATTTTAGACACAAGTCTAAAACTCCTACACATTCATCAGAATGACAAACAGGGAATCACAACATTCTATTGGACGCAATAAAATGTCCCAACATTACTATAGAAGAACACACGTTCTTCGGCATGCATTCCAATGGAGTGTACTGTGTAGGCTTGGGAGACAAAGGCCCTTGCCAGCCTAGAGTTAACCTCCATCGAGAAAACCTAGGCAACTCTTAAGAATTAACTTAAAGAGTATAAATTGCAAAGTCATGACAAACGGGTATTGAACCAATCACATGATATTCATACCAAAACACATGTTCAAAAGCAGGGCACACACACATATGCCTAAATCCACTGCCTACGGGCAGGACATCATCAGGAAGCATTGTTTACAAAACAAATGCACGATCATTACAGACAAAATAACAAAGGCAAGTTCATCAAAAGATAATGTCGTAAGAAATCACTGGCTCAATCCCCTTAAGCTCAACCAAGGAAAGGTCATGCACACCCCCTATCTAATCCAGATAGGGATAAGGAGCCTCTTTCACTACTGCACACAAGTCATATCCAGCATATGACCGAAAGTATGGCACACATATGTGCCTAAACAAAACTGCCCAAAAGCAGAGCATCCCCACACAATATTGTTCACAAAGAGAGATAAAGTTATTATAGAAGAAAAAGTCCTCCAAGGGTATCGACGAGGCTATAGCTGCTATAGTGGGAGAAGGATGGTCCAGAGAAACAAAAGTCTGACAGTATACCACAGGATCCTATACTATCAGACTTGGGGGACTTAATGGTGTAAGGCCCCAAGTCCGGTACTCCGGGACCTACACTTGTCCCGGAGCCTATGCCATGTTAATGTCCTGGAGCCTATGCCTCACTAGTGTTCTGGAGCCTATGCCTCACTAGTGTTCTGGAGCTATGGACCTTGCTAGTGTCCTGGAGCCTATGCCTCACTAGTGTCCTGGAGCTTATGCCTCACTAGTGTCCTGGAGCTATGGGCCTTGCTAGAAGGATCAGACCTCTCTACCATAGATAGGCAGATTCCTTATTCCCAAGACGTAGGTCTGCCTACATTTAATGATAAGTACAGTTGTCCTGACACCTAAGTACATCACAACCGTCCGGTGCTCAACACTTGGATAATCATCCAATGGCTCAGGTATGATCTTCCCTAATATAAATAAGGAACACACATCACTTACAATTCTTATGCATACATACCACAAACATAAACTCTCTCTCCATATACACTTCAGTGACTTAAGCTTCGGAGAGGCATACGGGGATCCATCCCCGTCTTCCTTTAACCTTAGGTTTTGATTGTTTTGCAGTTCATTCATCAGTTGGGCCTACACAAACAGCACTCACGCATTCTTTCGACGATCCAGGAGGAAATGCGCAATCAAGTAATATATTTACAAGAAATGAAATAGGAAAAGCCAAATCAACTGAATTGTAATTTGGATGATCAGTTTAGATCTTGTTTTAGTTTGGACAGTTTGGATCCATATTTTAGAAACCGGAATCTATTTGGATTGGATTAAATTGATCAATCCTGATGAACACCTCTTCATTTACATCATTTTAATTGAACTGCGGCAATTTAACTTTGAATTGGAACACAATTTGAGATTGTGGACATGAAAAAGGAAAGCTAAGAAATATAAGAGCCCCAAACCCTAAACCAACTCCCTTTCATCTTTTCAATTGTTCAACACTAGCAGACCCAGAAACACCTCAGAATCTAGACATATCAGCTAGTAAATATAGCAGGCAATATATCTAATACAAATTACAAGCCTCTGCATTAACAGATAATTAATAACAAATTCATTAAATCAACAGGAACCCTACAAAATTTATGCTTAAATACGACAATATAAAAAAAGGACGGGTTAACTTTTCTTTCTTGTTTCTAGATAACTAATTTCAAATCTAATCAGTAATAGGTAGATTAAGGAAGGTGATGATCACGTAAGCTATTAAGAATTTACCAATGGCGATGAGATCAATTGCAGAGAGTCGTTTTGCCAACTGAAAACCCTGTGCTCTAGCGCCAGTCGGATCAACCTGCTTTCTTCTTATTAAACATCCCACAAATCCACCCCAACATTCTCCGGCACAACCACCAAGCTTTTGCATATCAATTTCAATTTAATTTCACAAAATTAAAGCAATCTTTGTCTGTTTAAAAGAATTTTTGGCAAGAAATACTGAATTAAAACCTCAAATCACACATAGAACGTGGGAGTTCCGATAGTGAGTGTAGTTATGTGCCGCAACGGTGACACAAGAGAGTGCACCGGCGTCTGACTGAGTGAGTATATAATGATAATAATACTTGCGTATGTATGTGGGATTGGGTATCCAATCTAATCTTATCCTACCTTTGTAAATTGGCAAGGAGATTGATTATAAAAACGTATCTTAATATTTTCATCATGTTACATACTATACTACTACTACTATTTACTTTGGGAGTATATTGAGTATGTGTAATTTTTTCTTTAAAGTTGTAATAATTATATAAAATTGATAAATATTATATCATTACATTAGGATCATATTCAATTCATATAACTCAGAAAGAGTTTCATGTCATTATTTTAATATCTATATTACTTTACTTTTTGATCTTCACAATTTATTAAACTCTACAAAGTTTAATGGATTTTCACATCATGATCATATATACAATTTTACAAAAATACTTTAAAAAACTTCAAAGAAAAAAAAAATACTACACTAAATAAAAATACGAAATAAAATTACATTAAATAAAAAAGTACGTAACTAAACATATTAATTTAAATAGAATAATTAAACACCTAATAATTAATATTAAAAATATATATACATTAAATTTTATTAAATTAAAAAAGTTAACTAAATTTATAAACTATTGAATAAATATATAGAAATTGGTTTTTGTATTATAATTATTTACTTAAGAAACCTTTTTATTGCTTTGTAGAAAATAATTAAATTATAAGAGTGGGATTCACTCAATCTCCATACAACCATTCAATAATCATACAACTCTTTATTCATTCAACTCCTCTCACACTCCATACCATCCTTACACCACCTCCATACAACTCCTATTATACTACCATTGTAGATGCTCTAAATATTAATAGCGTAATTCGATTTAATTTTAGTAGCAGATGAAAAAGGTACAATATAGAAAGTTATATTTCTACTTGTACATAAAAAGATTATTTAGGGAAACACCTTTTTTTTATCTCTATATCTTTTTAAATTACATTGTTCAATCTATTTCTATCACTAGGAACCCCGGATTGAAATTATGCTTTAATTGCACACGTCTCTTTGATTACTCTCTCAATTTAGTTATATAACGGCACAAGGGGGAACGAATTGAGCCGAAACCTACATGCCACCCTCCTATGATAACACGGTTGATTCTTATATTCACAGTGATATCTTCACGACCTGTACACATCTCACTTTTGGACTTGAATTACCATCTCACCTTTATACCCTTCTTTAAAGTCTAATATCTTGTACAAGTTTTCAAAGCTTGTTCATTTTGCTTACACCACCGTTTTCTTTTCTTTGTCTCTCTTTTAGCTCCCTTATATCTATCTTATTCATATGTCTAACCAAAAAGAACTCCTTATTCTTAAGTCTCAACCTTAACTTGAACTCTTGGTTATGAATCCATTGAAACCCACAAAGACCCTGAAGTCATTCATTGGGCTATTTCAAGTTATGAACCATATGTTAAATTGGTAACACATGTGATCAATAAAAAAAGATTTATGCACCACTAAAATTACTTGTTACACAAGCAAATACAACCTAAAACCCTGCATTCTAACATAACATAATAAATGATATGTTGTATAATTTTAATGATATTCAAATCACGAAGAGATGGATATCGGATGAGACTGTTACATATAGATTGCTACAATTAGCACATGCCCAACAAAAAGTAGCTTTATAAGATTTGCAGTGAGATAATTAAGATCCCATTCTTAAGGGTCTACAATTAAGATAACCAGAGCTGAGAAACTGATTTCCCGTTTTCACACGACCTTATGCAATCCAGCACAATCTCTTTCAGCTGTTTCTCAACATCTTCTATTGGGAGGCATGCATCTATTACCTGTTACCAGATGTTGCATAATTGTAATCAGCTTTGTTGCAAATCCAAATAATCATGTAACCAAAATAAGTTTCACTACACAATTGAAACTGATTTTCAGCGACTTGAAGACACACTAATTAGACTCTCACTTTCAAAATGCAAGTTATGGAGAAACAAAGGTTTTTAGAACAGCTTTGCTACCTTCCATGTTGCATCAGTAAGCATCTTATAACACCTGGCAACATTCTTCTGAAACTCCAGCTGCTCATATCTTTCACCTCCATAACCACCTCTTTCTGCAGCTTTCTACATTATTCATCATTTGAGCAAAGTGTAAGAGAATAGGATACTACTATCAAAAAGTAATCTTGTTTACAGAAACTAAGAAGAATTACTTCTGGAGGTATGTCAAGGTATAACACCAAATCAGGTGCCAGCAGTCCCACCTCTGGAGCCTGCCAAACAACAATAACAACCGTGTGTTTAAAAAATCACAATCAACCAAGAAGGATGGTTTAAGGCATGATTCTCACCTTACACCATTCAATATCAAGGCCTTTGGCAGACGAGAAAGCTACCCCTGAATAAGAATAACGGTCAACAATCAGAGAAGTACCACTTTTAAGCTTAGCCTCCATCAACGATCTGAAAAATAATGAAAAACAGCGAAATGCGAACATGAAGAACACATATAATCACATCAATTCAAACATGAGAAACTAATGGTTCTATGCAAATCAGTAAAAGAGAGAATAAGAAAATCAAGAAAACGTGTAAGTAAACCTTTTTTCCCAACGATTTGCACTAAAGAGAAGATGAATTGTGTGATCATCAAGGTGAGATTGGTTGGAAAGATATGAGGAGATCATTTTCCCTACAGCAGTATCTCTATCTGGAAATCGCCATGATTCTACTGGATACCCAAGACCATCCAAGTAAGAGAGCAGCCTACCAGACTGTGAGGTCTTCCCACATCTATCCAAACCTTCTAAAACAATAAGAGCACCTCTCCCTTTGCTATGGTCGTTAGTTTCCATCTGAATATTTCTGGATGAGCACTTAAAGGAAAGCCTGAGGTCCAGTGATCGCTGTGCAGCTATAGCTCCGGAATTTCTACAGCAGCAAAATTTTGTTTTAACAAAAACTCATCAGTATCACAAACATGGGAAGTATAAGTATAACATATGATTTTTATGAGAAAAGGTAAGTAAAAACTCAAAAAGTAAAAGTCATCTGCCTTCCTCAAGTGGATGGGTTTTTCTCTGGATAACCTAGAATCCTAACCTAAAATATCCCACTTGTGACAGTCAAGTGCCTTTAAGATTACGTTGATGGCACAAGACAATAGTTCAACTGATCTACTATGATTTCCTAGGTCTTTTACACAAAGCTTGAATGGTATGAAGTATGAACAAGTTGATCACTCGGACTATATATAAATGGTTGGATATCAAACTATTTGTTGTTATAACTTATAAAATATACCAACTTTGGCGTTTTGTATGAAGATTTGGTGTCAACCCTCTCTCAAAACTTAAAAATCAAGTTGGTAAAGAGTTTATATGTCCCTTCGGTTCAATTAACTGATTTATATGCAAGGTTAACTAAAATGATGCTTAAATAATAAGCTATAAAGAAATATTGACTTACAAAAACTTAGACAGGGTGAAATTGCAAGCATGCATGTTCTCCGACCCACAACTGAATTTACATAAAATCTTTCATCTTCAGACAGCTCAAAGCCAATCCAAAGTCCAAACTACACTTGTTAAATGACCATAAACGTTGTTAGGGAGTATACACAAAGGGTATTGGATTATTTCTGGATCGTGTAAAAGATCACTTCTTGAATTATACATTCGACCTTTATTAAAGTATCACGAATTTCAATTAGGGATAATTCAGAAGTCTGTTGATGTATATTTGAATTTGTGTTGGTTTATTCTATTTATAGTGAACCAAAAAACGGCTATTTTGGTATCAATAATCATCAAAGTTGGTTACTTATAGAACAGTTGAGAGACCTTAAAAACAGTTGTGTAGAAGGGTCAGTTTCATGACATCAGAAAATGCAGAAAAAAGGAAGAGAGTTTTACAAAATGTTTGCTGATGAAACAGTAGGTAAAGCTGATGCGCACTAAATCAGCTTTAGCAACAACTAATCCACTATGTATTCTCGTTTAGGTTTCAGGATTAACTTCAGAAACATAAAGAAACGAACGCGATCGAGCCGGAAACTCTTATTTTATGTTCGTTCATTTATTATATAATAAAGGAACATAAACAACATCCCGCCTATAATAACAAGTACCACAAAGTTGAAGCAGACACAAATTTCGTAACCCTAAATATATTTAGAGACAGAATTCAGTACCTGAGGGTTGAGAGACTCAATTCTGAGACGAGAAGGAATCGAGAGACTGAGGTCACTGTGAGACGTGAGAGGCTGTGAACTGAGACACTGCCGTTCGAGAAGGCGTCAAGAAACTGACGTTCCGTCGATTCAGCTGCCGACTGCCTTTGTAAACATGTAGGAACTAGGAACCGAGGACTGCCGTTCCGACGGCTGAGAGATTGCAGTTCGTTCAAGAATCAAGACGGAATCGAGTTTGCGCGGTAGCAGCCGGTAGGGACAAGTGGACAACTTTCTTTGATTGGGCCGTTTGGGCCTCACATGGTATAACAACGGGCCTTGTTTTTTAAGCCCAAATGGAATGGTTTCAACTTTCAAGAGAACCAATCGATTGTCTAACACGAACAAAAATAATCTCGAATAAAAGTGACGATGTAAAGATGATGAATCGCTTCAACCACCACCTTCTTACTTGATAATCTCTTTATAAACACGAAGAAAAACATTAAAGAAGATTTGCTTGAGAAGAAAGTTTAATGTACTTAAAAGTGTTTGTAACGAGTCAAAGTTACCCGCGCGTTGCGGCGGGAAACAAAAAGCAAGAATGTATAAAATATACAAACTAAATGTTCAAATACATATATTTAGAATAAAAAAGGGAAATTTAAACCTTTGATCTCCCTTTACGAAAATGAAGTTAATGACAGTACGCCAGTTATTTCGCTTGTTTTTAGGTATTAAAACGTATATAAAATTAAGCATAATATATGTAAACTTCTTAAAATAGATACAATTACATGTTATAGTAATTTTTTCAAAACTGAATGATTGTTATAAATAATTAATAGAGAGAGAAAAAAACATATAAGACAATAATAAATAAAACTGCTATATTTATCATACAAAGTTATTATTAATAAATTAAAAGATTGAAACTAAAAGAAGAGAAAAGAATGACATTTGATAAAGCGTATGTCTTATCATATAAAAGTATTGTTATTAAATATTAAAAGAAAAGAAAAAAAAAATCACACACAAAGGAAAAAAGAGTTGGGGAAACTAAAAAATTGCTACAGGCAAGGTTAGAACATAGCACCTGTTGCATAGCTTGAAGGAGTTTTGCCATTCCGCCCAAACGTAACATTGTTATATGGTTCAGATATTAATTATATAATGACAATTAGTATGGAGTTACTGTTCATAACTCATGCTAATTGTTATTATATATAATTTGGATTCCGACTAATGTCGGTTTCATCGGCTTAGAGGTGCAAGTCAATGTACATGGCCGTGCGGCAAAACACGGAGTGAACCGATTAAGTAAAATGATTATTCAGTTCGGGTTTCTTTGACCTTAATTATAATCACTTTGATTTGTCCTTGAATTCAGGAAAACAGTCAAATACTAAACACAAAATAAATTGCTGGTAGATCAAAATATTCTAACGAATAACACATCTACATTGATGTCTTGCACAAAAAATTGCAGTATAGTTATTTTGTCATTATTAAACAACGGGTTAAAACGTTTAATTCCAAAGCTTACATTTAATTTTACTCTAATCCCTAAAGCCTTTCTTAAATGGTTCAACCCTATAATTTAATTTGATTATGACTTTAATCTTTTGAGTTTTATCTGGTTTGAAGTTTAGCGCTTTTGTTTATGTGTAACCAGTTACTCGATATATATTCTTTTAGGGGTTTATAATGGTTGATCTTCAAAGTTTACATTGTATTTCATTTTAACCAATAAAGTTTTCTAATAGTTTAATTATTCAGCTTTATTTGATATCACTCATTCTATACATAAAATATCATATGATATCCACATCTTTTCCACTTAATTCATAGTGTTTATTTTCTTCACTTTGAAGGGTAAATTAGATTCATATTTTCGGAGAAACTTACAAGTCCTGTGATACATTAAACACCACTATACAGTTTACCACGTGCCTAGAACCTGAGGATAGGGTTATAACAAACCGTGGAGCTGAAAACCGGATTTTAGAATTACAGTGGTTACTTGGTTCATACATCTTGGAGGGTGCGCAACGAGCATATTTCTCAAAGCCGATTTGCGTGCTAAAAAGATTGGATATAGGATTATTATCATTCATAAGTTTGAAAAAAAAAGGATAAAATCTAGAACTCAAAAGTTGTTTGGTGCGCAAGTTTGGGAGGCTGGACGCCGGACGCCGAGCACAACAACAAATTATAAAAAATAGTTTTTTTTTGTCACTTTTTAGAGGGTTTTGGATATTTGAGTGTCAACACAACCACTAAAACTACCATGTAATACTATAACCCATGGGTGGGTAGGCTACTCAACGTATAAAAAGAGGAGACACCTTAACCACTAGAAATTCTTTTTGATATAATGGTAAGCGTCTTGATCCTAATAAATGATATTATAGCAGATCATGGATTCAACACCTACCATGTGTGTAGATTATTGGGGGCGGATGGATGTGTCATTGGCCGCCATTTTTGAAATCCACTTGTAGGCCGCGACAAGTTGGAATCCCATGTGCTAAAGACATTTGCAACATATGTTGGGCGGTTGTTGGATATTGGATTGCTAACATACTCTAATGTCTAGATGTTTTAGTACAATTTTCCTATGGTTTGAACCACATTTGTTGGTGAATTACGCATAAAATGATACCCAATCCTTCATTTTAACAATCGTAAGTATAATTCGGCTTTTCAGTAATAAAGCCTGGAAAAACCAAAGAAAAGCTAAACCAGTGAAGAGTCTGAAGGAAGGCTGAAGAAATGAAGAAATCCAGAGCTAACACCCGAGCTAACAGCCGTTAGCTATCTGACGACTATCATATTTTGCGCCCTCATCTGAAATTCACACTTAATGGGCATTAGCATGGACCTAACGACCCTTAGCTTTTGGGCATAGTGTTTTGTTATAATGTTTATTTTGTGAATATAATTTAGATTGGTATTATTTAAATTAATTTATCGTTATTAGTAGTTGACTAAATTTATCCAACTATTATTTTGTTTCACACAATGAGTAATAATTTATTATTTAAATAGTTATATCCTACATGTGATTCGTTTTGTCTTACCGAAAGGTATATTATAAACAATAGGCGTACTATCCATTTTTGTGTGTAATCATGGTTTAAGTTAATTTTGATTTATAAATATCCTTGATTTTATAACGGGATTTGAAATAGTAAGTTAGATTTTACACACAAAAACTCGAACATACCTGTAGTTTACTTGTTGGTTTGACCTAAAATATTTTTAGGGTCTCGATCTAGTGTTTACTAATGAAGAGTTTTCTACAATCAAGGATCATGGTAATAAAAATTTTGAAATAGATAAATATACACCATGCTTATTAATTGTTAGGAACCATTTTTTTACTTGTATATAGTACAAACGTGAAGGTTAAATTGATCCAAAATGATTATTAGATCACCCTGAAATTTTGTTCAAATATCTTTAAATGATTTGTTCACTATTTTCTTCACCATCCCATTTTATTTTCTTCAATAGATTTGCTCATGTTCTTGTTAATTTATTTTGATTGTTCTTGATAGATATGGAAAGTGGAAACATTCAAACAAAAAAAAGTACAAACCAAAATAGGATATTTAAAGTTTACATCATATTTTTATTTAACCCCTATTTTTTAAATGACTTAACGTTTACTATTTAGTTTAATAAATACTCTAATCTACTAACTTTTGTTAAACTCATGGTTTAGTCATTTGCATAACTTTAACTTGCTATTATAGTCTAAAGAAATATGTTTGAAAACAATCATAAGAGTTAAGGGTTATTTGAAAAAAAAAGATAAAATGAAAAATAGACGAAAATACCTATTTACTAAGATAAATCTTAACTAAAGTTAGCCTAACAGATAAAAAATGAAACAAAATGATATCAATAATGACTATTATCGTAATTTTTGAAATTAAACGACTAAAAATGAAAACCAGTAACACTCGATTAAACATTTTTGTAATTAACTCTTTTACTTAATTTAGGTGATATTGACTTTATAAACCCCTTTAAATAAATAAATAATAACAAAGACTAAATTATCTATTATTTAAATAGTTTGTTAGAACAACGTACTAATTACTAAAAGTTAGATGATTTTATATCATAGATTATTTTTCTTTAAATTAAACCATTTCTAATTATGTGTAGAAGAGCGAGGGCCTTTTTATAAAAATCTTAAATATCAATAATTTATGCCCATCGTTTCAGTCTTTCAGATAAAACAATCTTTTCTTCGAATATTAATTCCCCACAGAAAGATTTATCCATCTGCTGCTTCTTTCGTTGCCAAAAAAGGGCTCTATATTTCTTCAATCATCGCTCAAACTCTCGCCCAATTCTTATTGCAATTTTGTTCGAACCATATACTTGTAACCTGTAACTCTGTAAGTGATGCGGCATCATATCGCATCATATTCGTGAAGTATTCCGTTTGTTTAAGTTTCTAGTAGAAATAAGCATTGAATTGAATTGAGCTCGTAATGGGTACTCTGACGAGCTGTAGTTTTACGAGTACACTGAATTTAGGGTTCCGTTTAAGACCTAATCGTATTGATTTCGCAACGCGATTTCGACTTTACGACAGGAGGAATGATGGGTACAGGGAGCACAGTTATGTTTTGTGTAGTAGAGAGCTTTTATCGAAAAAAACCCGACGAAGTTTAGGTTTAGATAGTGACAACAAGGATTTTCTCGGTGGATTTGAGTGTTCTGCCAGTGGTCGTGATAATAATAATGACGGTGGTGGCAATGGAGGAGGAGGAGAGGACAACGATGTGTCTAAGGATTCAAATTTGGCAACGATTCTGCCGGAAGAGACTGCCGCCGGTGTTGAGGCTGATACGGAGAAACCAGTGGCACCTTCTTCTTCTATTTCTTCTAGGGTGAGTGAGTCTCTGTGTTTCAATTTGGTACCTCATTGTTTTGTTTATGCTTTAATTTTAGGAAAGTATCACCAATTGATCGCGATATTAAAAACCATGTCCTCTTAAGCTACTGTGATCCTTTTAGCCTCTTCAGATGGTTATTTTGCAGGTATAAGAACTCAAAAAGGAAAGCTCTCCTTTCTATTAAGTTCTCTTTCTTAAAAGAGAGCAGAGTGTGTTATAAATGCCATAGATAGTTGAACCCTGGAAAAACATTAGATAAGGAAAGAATGATCGACTTTATGAAACAATATATTTAGGTTGTTATTGGGAGCTACTTGTGTTAAAATACCAATAAATCACCACAGTTACTGCGAAAGGTGATTTTGGCTATCTATGGAAATGTAGATACTAAAAAAGACATATACTTGACACTTTATGTTCAAGTCTCTCATCATTGATATATCTTAGTAATTTGAACAATAAACAATGGCTTGTTTGCAATGAAAACCTAAAATGACGGTTTGAAACATCAGCCAATCAGTATGGAAATGTAAAATAGAGAATGAATATTAAACATCACTCATATTGCTCCTTGTGCAGCCGCCAACAATTTCTCCAATTGGGCCGGCATATAATAACTTTCAAGTTGACTCTTTTAAGCTTATGGAACTTCTTGGACCAGAAAAAGTTGATCCTGCTGACGTAAAGCTCATAAAAGACAAACTTTTCGGCTACTCGACTTTTTGGGTAACAAAGGAAGAGCCATTTGGAGATTTGGGTGAGGGTATTCTCTTTCTTGGAAACCTTAGGGGAAATAGAGAAGTTGTTTTTGCCAAGCTACAGAGCCAATTGGCTGAAATCATGGGTGATAAGTATAACCTATTCATGGTAGAGGAACCCAACTCGGAAGATCCAGACCCACGTGGTGGCCCACGAGTTAGCTTTGGTATGCTGAGGAAAGAGGTTTCAGAACCTGGGCCAACAACACTTTGGCAATATGTTATTGCTCTCTTATTGTTTGTTCTCACCATCGGTTCTTCTGTGGAGCTAGGAATTGCATCTCAGGTATTTTATTGTCATATATGCTTTGACTAATTTTTTGTATGGAGGTAGCAATTTTGACCCATTTTAATCTTGAATGGGTCTTTTGGGTTATATTTTATCTCCACGGGTTAGACAGAAACCATACAAAATAGCTCAATAGGAAATGGGCTGAATAGGTTGAAAGTCGCTTAAAGTGTAATTTCAATGAATAAAACCTCCTAGATATTTTTATTCAATAACCTTGCTTATTGGTAATATACTTTTTGTAACAATAGTCTACACAATAATATTGTATAGAAAAATACTATTGTATATGTAGGCCATCTTTTATATTCCTTTTTACCAAATAGGCCATCCTTCGTAATTCTTTACTTCATGGGCCGCCGGAATCCAATTCTGAATACCAAACACGCATAATCCAGAAGTCGTGGATTTGGGTAAAAGGACAATTTTACCCTCAATTCTGATACCAGACACTCCTCATTTTCTCCATTGAGAAAAAATGAGATATTTTTTCAATTGGAAAATGGGTCAGACATGGAGGAAAGAAGAGGGTCCATGTATAAGAATGAATTGGGAGTGCAGAAGAGCATAAAACCAAATGGGTATCATGAAACGTCTCCAGTTTTCATGCACAATGAACTGATTAGAAGAAAAAGGGTGTGGCTGCTGGTGGTGATGCTGATTGAGTGACCGGGAAGACTTTTTTTTATTGGGGGAAGGGGGGTGTTTGCTATTGATATTATCAATATTAATTAAAATTTTACCATTGGTAATGTTGTTTTTGCATGTTACTCACAGCTTGTGGGGTAAAATGGTCTTTTTACCTGAACGCATCAAGGATTTGGTGTTTTGTACTGGAGTCGGATTTGGGAGGCCCATCTGGTAAAAGAATATGATGGTTGCTGTAGTTTGTAAAACTTGATATTAAAGATGACCTATATATACAATAGGCCTACAGAAAAAGAAATTTTTTTGGGACAAAAAGTGTTACATGTCAACCTAACCCGTTTGTCCTTAATCCTTCACAACCTGTCCATAGTGCCACCTCAATTTTTAACTCAATCCTTAAAGCAATGCAATGTTATAACTGGGATATTATGATGAGTGTATTCGGTCATTATTAAGGTGTCAAAAGCTTCCTTTTAATAGAAAATATGTAATAAACTTATCTCCAAACTTTAAATGGTAAAAAATATGTCAGTTGCATGCTAAAATTATCACAATCCTATCAGTTGAACCACATCATTTTTGTCCAGTTGTCATCCAAATTAACAAATATCGAAACTGAGATTCAGCCATTCAGGGAGTTTACTTAGCCGATAAAATGGAATAAGGCCATTGTTGTGAGCTAAAGCATAAGCACTCGACTATTTAGCAATTGGATGTGAGATCCTACCTAATTGGATGTAAATGATATAACTGATATTGAGAATATAAGTATATGATTGGTAAATTTCATTGTTGAGATATTCGAGTAAAAAACCATAAAAAGTTAATTTTAAATATTTTGTAATGATTACTAAAGAGTAAGAATGTAGATTTTGAGTGCAATCCCAAAAGGGAAAATTATTTATTTTTGGGACAACTCGAAAAAAAAATTGTTGCAGTTACTTTAATAAGAAAAGTGCCACTATATTTCTGAATTCTGTGATTCTGTCTTTCTATAATCTGATGAATCAACACTGATATAATTTTTTTATTGATATATTTTGTGTTGAGCAGATAAATCGTCTTCCTCCTGAGGTTGTTAAGTACTTTACAGATCCAAATGCCATTGAACCACCTGATATGCAACTGCTTTATCCATTTGTAGAAGCTGCTTTGCCATTAGCATATGGAGTTTTGGGTGTTCAATTATTTCACGTAAGGAAACTATTTTTTAAAACACGCACTGCCATATTTTTTATTTTCTAATTTCTTATGTTAGGACTTAGGATGAAAAACAATAATGTTCGTACTGAAAATATAGTGAACATATCTAAAAGCGGATAGCGTTTTCAATCGCCATACTCGTTTTTTTCCTATTAAAATAGCATTGTTATTGCAAAAATGTGAACACAATCCTACACAATAGAAGACTGGATATTTTTGTAATAGTTTGCAAAATTGTAAAATGCAAAAAGAGCCAATGTACTTCACATGTTTATCCAAAATCATTCGTTCTTGCAAAGCATGGTGTTCTTTTAAAAATAGAGTTAATTACATTTCTGGTCCCCGTGGTTTACTATAAATTATGGATTTGTTCCCTAGGTTTGAACTTTTATGGGTTTGGTCCCTCCCGACCCAAATCCAATGTTGTAAAACTCGCTAGGCGCTACTCGAGCGGCCAAACGGGGAGTAGCGAGTACTCGGCCTAGGCGGGGAGTACTCGGATTGGGATTTTCTAATGAAATTTTTTGAAAATTTTACATATAGCATGTTTATAAGTCATAAATAATAAAATATAAAGATGATTGTTCATAGCATCCAATTAAACAAACTCAAAACTCAAAACTAATAAGTAACAAAGATGAAATTGGAATGGAATCCCACAGTATAAATCAAAACAATTAAACAAATACCAGCTAATACAATCAAACAATACACTGTCAAGATGAAAATCATGAAATACACTAATATAAATCAAACAATATAATTATAAGTATATAACAGCTAATACTATAAAAGTTATACACTAATATAAATTAAACAATGATAACAGCTAACACTGTCGATAACACCACTAGAATCGAAGCAGAGAGAACATGAGAGCAGAAATTGAAGATGAAGGGCTGATTTTGGTCACCAATGGAAGAAGAATTCATGATTTGGTCACCAATGGAGGACGTATGTGTGCCCTGTTTCTCAATCGAAAGCAAAAAGAAGGAGGCAGCAGTCTTGAACGTGTGAAAATGGAAGGAAAAAAGGAGTCAGATTGATTAAAAACCTAATTTTTACTTTGACCGAGTTTGACCGAGGTGTGCGAGTTGGACCGAGTTGGCCGAGTTTGACCAAGTTTGACCGAGTACCGAGTTTTAGGCCGAGTTTGCTTAACTCGCCTCAGTCAAGGCCCAAGTAGCGATTACTCACCGAGTACTCGGCCGAGTTTTGCCACACTGCCCAAATCACTAGCAAATTTGGTCCCTCCTCAACTTGAAAAGACCAAAGTACCCCTATCCTATTTGTTTTTTCATTTTCTTCAATTATTAATTAATTTTAAATAGTATTTTATTATTAAATCTTTTTTAAAAATTAAAAAAAATCAAGTTTATATCTCTCTCTAAAATCTAACCCCTCTCTCTACTATTCATCCAACCAAATACCCCCATCACCTCCATTGATGCCAGCACCCACCATCACCATCACCATCACCATCACCACCACCACATCCACCGATGCCATCACCTACCATTACCACCACCACCACCACCTCCACCGACGCCATCACCAACCACCATCACTATTAGCTCCATCGCTGGAACCCTTACATGGGTTCCGATTTTTTTGGTTTGATACCACCATCACCTCTAATGTCATCACTCACCACCACCATCGACGACCATCCCGTCACTTTGCTTAGGGTTTAGAAGAGTTTAGTCACTGTTGCCGCCGTAGCTTAAGGTTCTGACTACTTTAGTCACTCACCGTTGCACTTAGGGTTTTGATGGCTTTAGCCACTACCGCCGCCGTCACTTAGGGTTCTTCACAAAAATTATCGTCGGAAATAGTGGTGCGAGTAGGGTTTTCTACCAAACTAGGGTTTGGAAATCGGTTGTCCATAGTTTGATTTGGAAATCCGTTTGGAGGTGTTCAATTTAGGTTTTTATTTGGTGTTCGTTTTGGTTATTTTCTTGAAGATGAAGTGAGTTGGTGGTGGTGGTGGGAGTTGGAGATGAAGGAGGCGGTGATGGGAGTGAAAATGAAGGTTTGGTGATGGGGGTTGAAGATGAAGGTGGAGGGTGAAGTCGTGAAGGTTGCGGTGGCGGTGGTTAAATATGAAGGTGGCGGTGTTTGTAGAAGGAGATGGTGGTGGTGGTGTTGTCGTCTGGGCCGACGGGCAGAGAGAGAGAGAGAGAGAGGTAGATTATAGAGAGGGAGACTTTATCTAAATTAAAATCTGATATTTTTTAAAATAAATTCTGGTATTTAAAAAAATATAATATTTAAAACTTGATTAAAATTAAGGAAAATGAAAGTTTAAAAGGACAAGGAAACTTTAGTCATTTCAAGTTGAAGAGGGACCAAAAATGTAAGAAAAGCGGGTCAGGAGTGACCAAACCCATAAAAATTCCGACTCAGGGACCAAATCCATAATTTCTAACGAACCACAAGGACCAAAAATGTAATTAACTCTAAAAAAATACATGAATATTGTTTTATGAGTTAATTACATTATTGGTCCTTGTGGTTTGCTAGAAATTATGGATTTGGTCCGTGGGTTCGAATTTTACGGGTTTGGTCCTTCATGACCCGCCTTTCTTGCATGTTTAGTCTCCTTCCAACTTGAAATGGCTAAACTGCCCTTATCCTATTTATTTTTTCATTTTCTTTAATTTTTAATTACATTTTATTTATCAATATTAAATATTTCTAAAAATAATTTATCTAGGATATTATCATCACTAGCACTACATCAACAGGAAATTGCAATCTATTATAGTATGACTATTACAATCTTGTCGGGTTTTGAACAAAACCACTGCCACCAGCCCACCACCTCCATCAACATCTACTACCGCCACCGCCTCCTCTCTTCTCACAGTTCACCACTCAAGCTCAACTCCTCCCATCTCTCTCCACCTCCAGATACCCAGTAACACTATCGCAGCAACAATGAACCACATTTCATGATCCATCCACTCTCTCTCTCTCTCTCTCTCTCTCTCTCTCTCTCTCTCTCTCTCTCTCTCTCGCACTGATGCACAGATAATGAAGTAATGAACAGATTAGGGATTTAATGGCTTCACTTAGGGATTTGATTGGGGACGGGAGGGACCGAACCCGTGAAAAATCGGGTCGAGAGGGACCAAACATTGTAACCAAATATGCAAGAAAGTCGGGTCAGGAGGGACAAAACACGTAAAATATCAGGCCAGGGACCAAATCCTAATTTGTAGAAAACCACATGGACCAAAAAACATAATTAAGTCTTGTTTCATTTACAGCAAGCGACAAAGTACAATGAGTTGGTTTTTGTTATTTTAATATTTGCTTACAGAGTTTCTTAACTGCAGGAAGTTGGGCATTTTCTTGCTGCCTTCCCAAAGAAAGTGAAGTTAAGCATTCCCTTTTTCATTCCCAATATCACTCTTGGAAGCTTTGGGGCAATCACTCAGGTGCAGACATATAATTGGTTCTTAGTTATTATGGCTCTTACCGATATTTAAGTTCTTATTTGATCCTGTTTCTATATGTGTGTATATGTATAGATTTTAAGTTACGTCGTAGTAAAAACGATGTATGTTTTTTGAATCTTGCAGTTTAAATCGATTCTCCCTGATAGAAAGACAAAAGTAGACATTTCTCTAGCAGGCCCCTTTGCAGGAGCTGCACTTTCACTTTCAATGTTTGCTGTTGGTCTGCTCCTTTCATCAAAACCAGATGCTGCAGCCGATATGGTACAAGTTCCTAGCTCCCTTTTCCAGGGCTCTTTACTTCTCGGGCTCATCAGCAGAGCCACACTAGGTTATGCGTACGTTTTTCTCCACTACCATTTCAGATTATCTCTTTTTTGAACAGTAAACTCACACATCCCCAAGTATACTGCTAAGTAATTTTATTTAGAAAAAAAATTTATGGATGGATTTGGTACAATTACATATATATATAATTTAAACTTATGTTTATCTGCTCTTTTAACTTAATGGGATTATATTGTTGGTTCTTTGTTGGTATTTGATGTTTATTGTTGTCTATGCAGCGCAATGCATGGTGCTACTGTGTCGATCCATCCACTTGTAATTGCTGGCTGGTGATGTACTGTTCTTGGATGTTGTTACTTTCCAATGCAACGTTTCTTTTTTTGGTAGAGGTGGCAAATTGAACCATTACTAATAAAGGAGTGTATTGGGTTTATGTTCTATCTATAACCGGTGAAACGGGTAAAAAAACGTTAGCATTAAAAAAAAAGGGTCATACTAGTCTAAAATCACCTCACTCAAATTGTACTTTTATTGCATAATAAAACCATTTAGTCAACCAAAAGATTATTCTCGAAAATAATATACTATTTGTGATCATATTTGAGACACTAAACTATATATATATATATATATATATATACATACGGGAGAAAGTTTCCAACTTGATCCGGTAATTACCTGTTTTAACTTTTAACCCATTACTCAACCCTGCCCGTTTCATCCTTTTTGCCGCCTCTACTTCCAGACAAACTCTTACAAATAACCTCCTTGTGCATTACTAATAGTAATTATTACAAAATACTGATGACAGTAATGTTGGTCCGCAAGCTTCTCTTTTGTTGTGATCGTGTATTTTAGATATTTGATTAGGTCATATGCTGAGTGAAATGTTACAGTTAATTTGGAAATGTTGTCCGTAATCTAGGTTGCTTATTGTTATATTGGAATTTGTCTTGTAGGTGTGGTTTGACTACTTCGGCTTTCAATATGCTTCCAGTTGGATGCCTTGATGGAGGAAGAGTGGTTCAGGTTTTTCTTTAATAACCCAATTCTATTAGTGAAACAACTATTACACGGTTTTTTTATTGTACATTTGTAACCTTAGAAATACCATTATGCATCTAACAGGGTGCTTTTGGGAAGGATGCGCTCGTTGGATTTGGTTTAACAACTTACTCATTACTCGGGTTTGGAGTGGTATGTCACCTTTTAACTCCTCCAAACTTTATTCACTTTTAACCAAATAAATTGCATCTATAGCCAAAAAATGTGATAATGATGATGCTCATAGAATGTTAATACTGTATGGTATATTCTTGTGAATTCAGCTCGGTGGACCTTTATCTCTTCCTTGGGGATTGTATGTGCTGATATGTCAGGTATTAGTTTGTGTGAAATGTCACAAATACCCTTACAAGCTATCACTAATACACGGTTTTCTTGATATGAAATGTTACATATTGACAGAGGTCGCCAGAAAAACCTTGCCTGAATGACGTGACAGAGGTTGGAACATGGCGGAGAACGGCGGTGACGGTGGCAATATTTCTAGTTGTTTTGATACTTCTACCTGTATGGGACGAGCTAGCAGAAGAGTTGGGTATTGGTCTTGTAACCACATTTTAAACAATAAAACAGAATCACAATCATACACCTGTATTCATATTTAATCAAAAGCCGGTAAAATTTTGTAATAGTTCTTTTGATTCATGGAAGATTGCCATGCTTTTGGCATGGCAGAAGAACAGCTTATTTGATTATACAACTATTCAATTCAGCTAGATTGAAGCAACTGGTCTGCAAACGCGAAAAATTCCCCACTTTCTTCCTCGTTGTAGCCATCGTTTTTGCAAAAAGGTTGAAAAAATTGAGGATCAAAACTAGGCTGGGATTCCTGTGATTGAAGAGCAGTCTGATGATCACCTGCAAAATTATCCAGACTAGAATCAAAGATGTCCATGTTGATCATGCTGTTATTTGAATCAAATGGACCACTTGAATACATTGGCTGCAAATCATATTGGGGCACCGGTTCTGGTTGCTGCTGCGAACCCTCTTGGATTGTGGTTGCAACCATGAGTCTGTTGTTCATCAGCTTGTTCTGCACCACTGCTAACTCCATCTTCAAAGTCGCTATCTACAGGTGTAGGTGTTCAATTGAAACAATATGATTTAGTAGTTTGAATGAATCAGAGGTGAAATAACAAAAAGACTGTTTTAAAATGCAAGCTTTACCTGTTGTTGCAAAGCAATGATGGTTGACACACAACCATAAACAGGGTCAGACAACCTGGCCTGAGCTTCATATGATATGGTCTGAACGGCGTGGCGTTGGTGATGTGCTGGAAGGTGCATCAAGAGCTTTGACACATTGCTGGCCCCAAACACCTTGTGCACCGCAGCAAACAGTGCGGTCCCTTGGTCTGAGCCAAAGTGAGGTGCAAAGATGCACCCTTCGACACACCTTCTCCTTAAGAACTTGCAGGCTCCACAAGGAACACCATTATACGAGCTGGATTCTGGTGATTTCAATTCATTTGATCTGCTAGCTCGTTTTCTTGTGGTCTTCTGCCGATCATCTGATGAATTGATACTTGCTTTCGCCTCTGCCATATGACAAGTCTGAAGAAACAGATGTTAGCGAATGCGGTTTTATGAACGATTAAAGGGGAGGGGACACATAAGTTTCATGAGGTTCGCGAGAAGTGTAAAGGTTTGGGGATATGGACAAGTAGTTCAACAAATGTGTTTCTTGATTGATACTGAAACGACTAAACTTTAAACAAATGGGTGATTTGCGTAAAACAACTCTTTGTCATACACAACAATTAAGATTTTTATGTTTTTACGAACTCACTATCTTTTATCTGTTATTCTCATTCACAAATTCAAGGGTATAATGATCTAATCGATCACCTTTTGTTTGTGTACAAATCATCACCCTAATTAACAATTCAGGAGGAAAGTGCTTTGGTTGCTTTGTGACATCATAGAAATGATTACTATGAGGATGATAATCTAAAGTGAGAATTCTAGTACATGTCTCTTTAGTTTTTCATATGAGATGTCACAAGATGTGTTCAGCCTTGCGTGTAGAATACTATGGAATATACCAATTTCCAATGCAGGCATATATATCTATCTCTATATATAGATAACCCCTGGAAAATGTGATCACCTTACTCTGCGTAATGGTAATGATAAAGGACAAGTGCTTTTTAATATTAAAGTGTAACACCTGATTGAAAGGTCATGATACATATGAAATGTATAGGGAAAAAGGTGTCCACATCTAGAAGCACATATGATATCTTAGTAATTTTATATTTACAAACATTTAAATAAGTAAAAGATGAAATGACTAATTTTCCCCTTATTTAAAATATTGTTAAGTATAAAAGCACATAAAATAGATTCCGTTAAAAAAATATATGAAATCCCAATGTAAATTTTAATTTTGCATAGGGAATTAAACTAAATAAGAAACTATCATCCTACAAAAGAATACAAAAAATGAAAACCCCATTTTATCTATATGTCCTCCTTTTGTTTCAAAATAAGCTCTAGAATTTTTGTCATCAACACCATGTGACAAAAACTAGAGATCATATTCACTTACATTTTTGAAGATCTTACTCTTTTTCATATCTCGTATACCCATTTATTTTTTATTTTTTTCAAAATGACCCAATTTGAAGATCTCCTAGTATACCCATTTATTTTTTTCCTACTGATTTTAGATTGTGGTTGTCTTAGGTCTTTTGTATTCAGCTAGGACCTTCAATTGAGCTGGCGTAATCATTTGTTGTTGCTGGAATTGTTGTGTGCGAGAGGCAGAGCTGGAAAATGGGTGTTAGAAGAGAAAGAAACTATATGAAAATTAAGGTAGTAAGAACTATTGAAGGATGGAAATGTTTGAGCCACTAAAAATAAGGAGCTACTCTGCATAATATATAAAATTACATACATACATCATCCTAAAAAACCACTAATGGATCAAGAAAAGTGGAAATGAGGCATAAATATAATAACTTTTTACACATTTATGGTTGATCATATATTCTGAAGGTGAATTTGATGATCCGGTGGAGGATTATATCCGATCAAAATGGTTGCCCATAGTAATATTTTTCAAGAAACTAGAAGTTGATAATGAAGGTCGGAAGATATGAGTTTGTTGTGTAAAGTGAAGAGAAGAATGATATGACTAATCGAGTGTTATATTTATAGTGTCGACTTGAACAGAGGTGGCGAGGGGCATAAATGGCCAAAGAGAATAACGGGAGTTCGATTACTTGCTTGAATGCGTACAATAATATATTACAGAATTTATTATTACACATTCTTGTTACATCTAAATGTTACAAAAACATACATAAAACAGTAAGCTATCTACTCTTATAGATAGAAATCAGTGATCTAGAACAATCCTGGCTACCGTTCTTTACAATCAAAAGCCCATCGGATGGATTTAATATATATATACCTCTTTGCAGATTGCTTGCATAGATGATTGTAGAAGACTACTGGAAACAATGCTACTATTGCGTGATTGCAGGTTGTGAAGATGAAACTGGAGATCCTTCACTACTGTGCCAGGCTTCCTGCACTTGTGCAGCATATTGCAAATTCCACAGCATGTCCTCTACAGACGGTCTCTGTGCTGGATCGTTCACCAAACACCTGCTGCAGATTTCCGCCATCGTTGTTAAAGATTGATCAGAACATGAATTACAAATTGCTGGATCAACCATGTCCTTTAAATCTGCATAATCGGCTGCTATTCTGGTCTGAAACTCTTCTTTTACCGACTCTATTTCCTTTTGTGTGCACAACGGTCTCCCCAAGATGATTTCCAGTAGTATAACACCAAAATCATACACATCAGCTTTCTCCGGATGACTAATTCTAAAAGGTTTGCAAAAATGTAAGAACATATGCATTGATTATTCAATATCTTTGTCTTCAACTATGAATCATATACAAGTTGTTAATTGCTTACCTTGCATGATTAGATTTTTTGAATCTGTTGAAATAACTATGGACACCATCCTGTTGTATTGGCAATGAACCAAGTAAGTAACTTTGATCATGAAATATTTCTTGAGATTGATTCTAAATATAAAGTCTGAATGTCTGATCATGAAATATTTCATTATAGTACCTTTCCATTGTTCTCTGCTAACAATGGCAGATTGTAGCAGCTGATCTTTGCAATGAAATTCTGATCTAAGAAAACATCTGCTATTTTCAGGTTGTTTGAGATGGCTCGAGGCATAATGTTATTGTTACGGAACTGGATGCCCTTAACTATGCCAATTACAGCTGCTATTCTTTGACTCCATGACAACCTTTTTCCGCTGTCCTTCCCTATTAGACATATCGAGTTAGTAAGAACATTTATAGCTTTCTACTTCATGTAATTATTTGAAGTTTATATCAAGTTTACCAGAAATCCAGTCTCTAAGTGCCCCATTTGGTGCATACTCAAACACGAGAAATAGCCTGCTGACACTTGAATCATCCAGATAAAATTCAAAGCAATGTCCAAGAGCACTCACCAAATGCTGGTGTCTAAGTTTTGAGATTAACTCTATGTGATGTGTATATGTTTGTGTACTATGATTTCCTTTCATTTTTAGGCATTGGATAGCTACAAATGATCCGTCCTTAAGTCGACCTCTGTACATCTAATTCAAAAAAATAAAAAAATAAAAGAGTCACTTGGAGCAATTGATCAGAAAAAAAAGCAACTTTGTACATCTAATAAGATACTCAGTTGCTAAAAAATGAACATAAACCATGAAAAGTTGATTTTGAATGTAAGTTTATAAAACCTATTAGTAGATTCTTCATGCAAACAGGAAGTACCTGACCATAAGAACCTTCACCCATGAATGTAGATGTATCAAACCTATTAGTAGCTTCCTCAAGTTCCTCTAGCAAGAAGGTTCGGTAAGCGGGAACACCAAGTGTTCCAAGCTTCATCACTCGAGTAACATATCCTTCAAAAATGGAAAAACTAGTTGTTAAACATCCAAATAGGTTGAATTAAGGGGTGTTTGGATATGCATTTTGAAAGTGATTATATGGTATTGAACAATCAGAATCAAATATGATAAATAGTTGCAAAAACTGATTGTACAAACAGCTTCAAACTAATGTGAAGATGGTAAGCTTACTTGCATCTGAAAGCAACTTTGAAGTGTAGGAAGCAGTAGAGTTATCAGCTATTACCCTTGGCTGGGGTGACTTAACAGCCTTCTTAACATTAACATGCCTGAAAATCAAGAATGCTACACCCAACAATATGATCCCACCAATGATCCCCCCGGTGATCCCGAAAGCAAGAGCTACCTTTGAGCCCTTACTGGTTTTTTGATGTCTTGGAATGATTCCCACAGCCAAAGCTTCATTTCTACAAAACGATATCGGTTTTTGACCTTTGACTTCATACCCATCATTAGTAGTCAAACAATTCCCGTCATAGACCACATTTCTGGCCTTTGAAGACACAAGACAGCTCGGCAGTCTCCCCGTTAAGAGGTTGGCAGACAAGTCAACAAATTCAAGCTCAGGACTACAAGCAAGATCCTCAAAAAGCATTCCTGTAAACCTATTCCCTTCGATGTCTAAATAAGTCAACGATGGTAAGGATATTATAGAACTCGGAAAGGGTCCCATGAATCGGTTCAAAGCAATGTCTAGCTTTCTAAGATGATAAAAAGAATGTAGTTGTTCGGGTAGAGCAGCGGTGAATTTGTTATCTCTTAGAACAATGGAGAGGATTCTATCGGTGACATGAGGGAACTGAGGCCCGAGAGAATTATCTTCAAGTTCAAGAACTTGCAGGTTTCTCAAATTGTGAAGATCGGGTACTTGACCAGAGAAATTGTTGTGAGAAAGCACAAGAACTCGAATATCAACCAAACTCCCTAAAGATTCAGGTAACATCCCATTTAGCAAATTGGTTTTTACACTCAAAACCGACAAACGGGTTAAGAGACCGACATGGGCTGGGATCCAGCCTGTAAACTTGTTGTCATCAAGTACAAGCGATTCGAGATCTGTCAAAGATGTGATTTCAGGTGGGATCGCACCACTGAAGTGATTTGAAGTAATGTTAAGTATTTCTAGTGATGATAAATGAGATATTTCCCTGGGTAATTGTCCCCATAATCCTAAAGAAACCAATTTGAGGACCTTCAAGCTTGGAAGCCTAACGAGTGTCGCAAAAAACTCGTTGATCGAGAAATCGTTAGGCAACGGTGGTGCTTTGTCACTGTTGATTATGTGAAGTTGTGTTACTATATCTTCATAGCAAACAACAGTAACAGATGAACTTTGAACATTGTTGCAAAAATCAGTGGCATTATTCCAGCTACTAAGAACAACAGGGTAGTACAGAAGGTGTTGGATTCTCAAAAGGGTTTGGTCTTGAGAAGCATTATGTTGTCCGGAACACTGAATCGGTACAAACAGAACAGCAACAAGTAAAACTGCTATTTGCCAAGAATAGGAAGTCCTGGTCATTGCATGTAGAAAGTATCGAGATTTCTGGCTGAACTGTGGAAGATCCTAAAAACAAGAACAGATTTTCATCAAACTTTTTGATGAAATTGAAAAACTTAACTCTTACCCATCTCAAGAAACAGTGGTTAAGAAAATGGTGAAAGCCATAATTACACACAACTATGATGTTCATGCAGATTGAAGGTCAAAGATTCATACTTTAACTCTTTCCCATTTCAAGAAACAGTGGTTAAGCAAACTGGAAAGCCATGATCACACACAACTATGATGTTCATGCAGATTGAGAGTCAAAGATTCATCCTTTCAAGTCAATTATCATACAAATTCATATGACTCATATATTATGGTGCAATATGCTTATAAACGCAAATCAATAATCAAACACCAACACCCGGATAAAATTTTTAGCATTTAGATAAGAATGATAATACTAATATTCATAGATGGAGGAATAATTAGGCTAAGATTGAAGGGTTACCTCTGGAATTTGAGTGTGTAAAAAGCAATGCTCTTCACAATTGGAGATACGAAGTATGAAGATGAAGCTTAGTGGGACCAATTCAAATGTATATGAATTCCTATTTTTGGAAGATTAAGAATGAAACTAAATTAAAACCCACATGATATCATGTGCGTACAGAGACAAAGACAATAACAACTTAGCAGAAATTATGATTACAGTGAAGAACAGAGTGTCTTTGAAATGAAGTCAAATTATCATATGTTTGACTTCAATTTCAATCTAAAATGACAAAAACCCAACTCCGAATTTAGTTACTTTTTCTAGATTGAAATTCGCCATCACCATTTTCTCTTTCACACACACACACACACACACACACACATCCTGATACACACAGTTAAGTTCAGGAACAATTCTTGCGCTTTTTCCCCCTCTCAATGGAGTCTAATGCAGAGTGATATGGAAAAAGAAAGGGGATTACTATAAAATTTTCATAATTGGCTCTCTCTCTCTCTCTCTCTCTATCTATCTCACACACACACATACACACACAGATACACACGGATACTTAAACACTTGCGTGTTTTTGAAAAAGTTTTAACCTTTTTGAGGTTTAATGGAGGTCACAGCATGGCAGGAGGAGATGAAAAAGGAAAAGCTTAATTCGAGATTCTTGCACTTTAATTCCTTCACCTCCATGTGTGTGTTTTTAGTGTGGGTGTGTGTTTTATGCAGCTGCAGAAAGGCTGCAAGATTTACATGGTGTATATCTCTAGTTTACCTGTAGAAGATAAAGAAGTCGTACAGAGTATCATGTGTCTGTTTGCGACGAAGGACTAAAATACTGCATTGTTGTTTTTTCTCTTAATTTTTTCCCCCTCAAAATTTCGCAATTATTACTCTTTATATATCGATTTTTTTTAAAGAAATATAGGGTGTGGGTGTTTTAAGCATCGAAAGAAATCGATAAAAAACCATATGAACCGGTATCGTTTTCGGGTCGGGTATATTAACCGAATAAGTTTATAAGCTTTGGTTGTGTATTTTGTTTTTTTAAGGGTTAAAGCCATATATAAAATAACGGTCTATTATTTCCATTTTATCATTGTGGTACGTAATGTTTTTTTTACATATTTGGTCAGCTAACTTATAAAAAACGTGTTAATAGGCCAATTTTGTTTATTTATAGTAGGTCACCTTTCCCCTTTTTTTCTTCATCTTAAAATCAAAACTTTAAACCCGAAATTTTCCATTTATACTTGATGAAAATTGATAATTCTTGAGTCTATGGAAAGGTAATCGAGTTGTCTATCAAGTAGTACAAAAAAAAGAATAAAAACAAGTTTAAAATGTGTCAATTCATCAAAATACCGTAAGAATGCTTAATGGGTAATACCCGACTTTATTTAACAATTTCTTGGCCTATACTTGATGAAAATTCATAAATTTGGTGTCTTTTGAAAGATAAAAAGATTATCTATAATAATTTGTAAAAAGAATTATGTAAAACGAGTAAGAATTGAGCAAAAAAATGGGTTTTTTTCTGCTCTGTTTTTGAACTAAATCAAACAACATTCCAACACTTTAATCTCGAAATTCTCCATTAATACATCATGAAAATTTATGATTCTTGATCCTATGGAAATGTATCAATTTATCTATAAAGTAGTACAAAAATGGCCAAAAACGAGTTTAAAGTGAATCAATTTTTTAAAAAACACTAAGATGGTCATAACCGACTTTAATTAGCAAATTCTCGGCCTACACTTGATGAAAATTAATGAATTTGGTGTCCTTTGAAATGTAAAATGATTATTTACAAGGTTATGCAAAAAGAATTAGCGAAAACGATCAAAAAATTAGCGAAAACGATGAGAAACCGGCTGGAAAAGTTGCAGGCTGTTTTTTGGCACATTGACACGTTTTTAATGAGTTGACTGGTCAAATGTGTTAAAAAAACATGACGTGCCACAATGGTAAAATAGGAAAAGTAGACCGTTATTTTATGACTTTAACCCCTTTTTTTAATCCCTAAAACTATTTATTGGTAAACTATCCCGACAACTAAAAACATTTTTATTAACATTTTCAAAAACAATATAAGTTCAACACTCTGTAAATACATTATCTTTACTTTTATTTATACATGTGTATAGGTGTATAATTGATATACTAAATTAAATATATGTGTGATATAAAAGTTAATTTAAAAAAATAATAATATTGAATATTAATAGAAAATATTAAACAATTACAATTCAATAGTAATGGATTTATAAAGCCATGAGATGACATCCACACCCATGCCAGCCATAGACACATCGACTCGAAAGAGATGACAGATGTAATGATAAAAACATGATATTATAATACAATGAGACGTGATTGTATTTTATACGTGTCATCGATTATTATTAATTATAGTTAGGGGCAATAAAGTTTAAGTCCTTATTAGTTATAATTAAAAAGAATTTAATATGAAAAAATTAAAAATATGGTTAAGTATAATATTTTAAAATGCTGTAAAGGTAAACATGATATTTCTAAATTAATGTGGTAAATTTTAATTTTTAAGGACATATATAGATTCTTTGTTAATAATTATGATACATATTAAAGTAAAAATTGAATTTAATCAAGAAATGTCAAAATATATTGAATTTCAATTTTTACTACAATGAATAGTCATATTTGATTTTTTCTATCTAAATCAATGAGTATTTGAGAAATACTACATATCATGAAATTCAATGGTTATGAAAATATTTATTTATTTTATGCAATTTTTCAAAATTCTGAATCTAACAACCGGTGTGATGAGACGTGATAACAAATCCATAATGTAATATGTGACGAGACACAAAAAAAGCCCCCTCTATAGTTCGTATTTTATAACTTCAGTTTTATATTTGTCATAAAGTCTTTAATTTTTAAATCCGTTCGCGATTTATGTTTTTATTGGTGTGATTTATTAAATTGTTATAATGTGGACTGCTATACTTTCAGTAAAGTTCAAGTCTATGTGTGACATGTTTTTCTATGTAATGTTTGTCTATGTTGTTTATATTTTTCAAATTTCTTTTAAACTGTCGTTTTTGAACTAATTCATGTAAAGCAAGAATAATTTAAAGCTAAATCGTTTCTATATAAATGAAAAGTGTTTTCTATTCAAGTTATCAGGGGCATGTCGAGTTTTTGTCATAGATATATGCGATCTTACCAGTACATCTGTAAAAGTTGTTGAAATACTCTATAGCCCTTCCTAATTAAATCCTTTGTAAAAGTAGAATTTTTAACCTCTCCTATAAGAAGGATATGCTCTACCCGTTAGACTACCGGATGATTATGTAAAACAGTTTTTGTATCTAAAATCTAGAAAAAAGGATGTAGATGAATAAATATTAAATTACATTATTTTATAACCATATGAAGATATAAATATAATTTTCTTTGAACACATTTCAAACAACAACGTCCAATACAAAGTGAAGAAGACAAATTTAGGACAGGGGACCATATTTTTAATATAATGTCCCAAATCATTTTCGTCTAAACAAAAAATCGAGAAATCACTCTCATGTAATTGACCACTATTGAAAGTATATTTCATTATATATTTGTTGATTTGGGGTTCAAGGGCGTAGTGGGTGGAAGCCGGTATGGCGAATAGGTGTATGTCACACTATCACAATTAGAGTTGATACGTAGATTTTAAAGATCATGTGTAAAGAGTAAAATTAAAATGGGTTTATCGTGTGTTATTAAGAAAAATATATTAATACTACAATAATTATTATATCAATAAATAAAACAAAATAATAATAGTAAAATAGTTTATCTTTTTTGTATGAAATTTGACCCTCTCCATTCTTTCAGACTTGTATGTTGTTTTAATATTAGTTTCTTAAATCTTAATATTTTCCTATTGGACAATCTTAAAAGATTAGAATATTAAACACCTGATACACAAACACTAGAAAATCTTAAGCACGACCTGACACAACCTAAATACAACCAATGTGCCACCTAGAGCATGCCTAAGGCCTTAGGCACAACCATGCCTAGGAGTGATGGGTTGCTAGATCCGATCCCGTTTACCGTAGAGTGAAGTATAGTGAGAAAGCTCACTTCTGTATTCAGATTGGGTGTGTGAGTTGATACATACATATATAATTAATACCGGTGTCTATATCTTGTTGCGCGGTGGACATTTCCTACAACATGTATTAAATTTTTGTTGAGTAATGTCTTATATAAGACGGGAAGTGACTTTGTAATTTGCTTTATAAGTGTTATGGGCTACTCCTCTAATAACCAATTGGTTTTGAGTTGGAACCTCACAAACTTACATGGTATCAGAGCAAGGTTCACCCACTTCACGTAACCCATAAGTATCCACATGTTAGGTGCGAGAAAAAAAAGAACGCCACACGTGAAGAGGCGTGTTGAGTAATGTCCCACATAGGACGGGAAGTGACTTTGTAATCTGCTTTATAAGTGTCATGTGCTACTCCTCTCATTACTAATTGGTTTTGAGTTGAAACTCCACAAACTTACAATTTTGTGGGGTCCTCTCGACATGCCTCTATATGCCGTCATCCACCGCGCACGCTGCAAGATCAACCCCAGGGGCGTCTCGTCTCTCGTGGATTTTGAAGGCCCTGTGCGAAGTGAAAAGATGGGCCCCTTACATACACACACATATGTATAAGCAAAAGTTCACCAATCATACGATATTTATTATATCAAAAACTAAAACAAAAGAATGTAGTAAAATAGCTATCATTGACAATCTATTAAACCTTTCTTGTGAAATTTTGGACCGTAAATATGATTTCAACAGCTTAAGTTTTGAGAAACTTATTCTATAGATGCTACAGTTACTGGAATAGTTAATAAGACTCTATATGAAATAATTACATTGGGAAAAACATCAACTTCTTTCAAGTATTTTAAGACATCTTGAGCTTGGATAGTTTTCCCAAGTAAAAAACGTGTCAAGATATTTAAGTACGGATTCAAGACAACTACAAAATGACTTAATTCTTTGTCATCAAATTCCTCCAACTTTTTAGGAAACAAAAAATCAAATACTTTTTCATACTCTTTGTACCGTTCAAATCTGGCATTACAAGAAAATCAGACATCAGAAACGGATTTTCCACTGACCAAATTCCGTGGGAAGTTTTCAACGGATTTCCAACAGATTTGAGTCAGAAAACCGATTTTCAACGGATTCCGTAGGAAAATCCTGAGAATTCCGCGGGAAAATATTTTTTTCATAAAGCTTTTAGCCACGGTCGATTCCGTGGGAAATCCGAGAGAAACATCCTTTTCCCACGGATTTTCCACAGATTCGTCCGACACAAAAAGGGGTGCTGTGTTGTAGTGTGGTTTTAAGAGAAGCACTAACTTGATCAACAATATATAGAAAAAAATTAACTTTATTACTCTCTTGAGTTGAAAATAAGAATAAGACATCTTGATCACTTTGGTTTTCATCAAATCATTTTTCTCTATGAACCTAAATATCGGATCAATCTCTTTTTCAATAGCAAGTTCCTTAGCATCATCAATAGCCATAGACAATCTTGTTTTTTTGAACTCCTTGAAGTATTCAATTAACATGTTCACTTCTTTAATTTATTAATCAAAACATAGGCTTTCTAAAATTTTATTTTTTAAACCGTGGGCATCATTTGAGAACCTTTTTTAATGCAAGTACCGAGAGTACCATTTGTAACCACCATTGATGCTCATTATAGAGATATTTTGGTTTTTTATATATTTTCCCAACCGTGAATTGCATTCACGTGAGTTGTCATTAAAGACCGAGACTTAATTTTCCCAAGATAACCCTAACTAATGCATCATTAGTGAGCCACTAATGACTCATTAGTGAGCCATTATTTATATTGGCCATTGATATTGATTTAAATTAATCAAGGTCCAAGAATGATTCATTCGATACTCGTAATAAGAATGGTTTTCAAATAAACTTTCACACACACACACACACACACACACATATATATATATATATGGTGCGGTTCAAACGAGAACTGTATTTCGTACGAGAACTGCGAGAACCATTTCTGGCCAATCATTTAATTTCCTGTTTTTTTTTTTAAATTAAATAGGAAAGGGTAGTATGGACATTATTACATTATCCCCACTTTTTTAAAACTAACATATCCATCAAACGAGAAAGTGTTAAATTACGAAAAATATACCAAATTAACGAGAAAATTAAGCTCTTTAATTTGAGACCGGTCTTGACATATTTTTTTTTTGGAAAAAAAAATTGTTGTTTACTGGGTTTTTTTTCCAGTACAGCTCGACTATGTACAAGTGCAAATTTTATGTAACGCCACCCCTAACGAGTTTAAAATTAGAGTTAATTTAAACTTTTTAAACGTCGATTATCAAAAGTGTTGCAGCGGAATTAAACACCATTTACAAAAACTACATAATTGACTCGGCTAATTAATTACAACAAAAAGGTTAGCCAAGTTCAAAGCTACAAGCGTTACCAACTAGTTTTCCGACCATCGGATCCATACATACCACAACGTGTTCCCCAAAAGATATATACAACAAAAGCTACCATCGGTACCCGCCTCACCAGGCCTCTAGCATCAACCTGCGAAAAAGGTAATTCTTGCACCGTTAGCTACAACTAGCTAGTGAGCACCAATTACACATAAGCAACAATAAGCAGGCTATCACGTATCAGAACAGCACACAAGGCTATCCTATCATATTGTGACGTGACAAACGTGTCAGCAGTAGTCGTATGTTGCAGGGGAGCTAACCCCGCTCAACAACCCAAAAGCAGTCCACATAGTATGCCAATTATCTATCATGTTGGTTCCCATCTATCAAGGAACCTTACTCCTTAGAGGAACGGCGGCCTGCAGGACCATTACCCAAGCGTATACTACTTGAGTACCGTTAATGCCCGGGTACTAACTCCCGTCTACCCGAGAACCCAGCCAAGTATTGACACCCGTCTACCTGACTGACCTCCGTGTTCTCCAATTCAGTGTCCGGACAAAACTTCATAAACAACTAGTTGATCCAATAAGGATCCAGTTCATGCACGCATATAATCACAACAATATCTTTCATATCAACAATAATAATACTAAGCATGCTTGTGCAACTTTATCATAACATACCTCCATTTCCACGTATCAATACACCAATCATGTGTCAACATGTACTACAGATAACTTACCTACTGAGACTCATGGGAAACCGGTACTCACCTCGAAACTACAAGAGGCAGATATGCAATCGGGAATCCCAAGAGCACACAGAATCGTCCGAGTCACCTAACACCAATAAACATAGATAAACACCCCTTAGTATACACTACAACAGACTGCACTAACAACAGTCTCAACAAAAGGTCAACATGGCTTCTGACAGCCTCCTACGGCCGCAGGAACATGTTCCTACGCCCGCAGGACAACCATACAATACTTACTACGGCCGCAGTACATATGCACTACGCCCGTAGGAGTTCTTGCCAAAGAACCATGGCCTACGGCCGTAGTAACCATTTCCTACGCCCGTAGTCTTGTTTCCATCACCCGTAGGTGGCAATCCTCATAAATTCAATCATACGGCCGTAGCAACCATTTCCTACGACCGCAGTAACATAAACAACACCCTACGGCCGTAGTAACATCATACTACGCCCGTAGGAACCATATTTACAGCGTGTTCTTGCCCTGTTCGTAAACAGACGCTGTTTTACGAGTTTTTGACTCAAAATCCAACTTGAATCCATATTCAAGTGTTTATACAACATTTCTAGCATATATACTAACTTACTAACATGATTTGGACACAAGAACAACATCAAAACACTTCTAAATCTTCACTTTGACACCACATACATACACTCACCAAGAACTAGGTTTTTGATCAAGAACACTTACTAGGATGAAGAAGATAAGGCTCAAGAGCAGATTTAGCACCCAAGTCCAACTTCTAATCCGAATCTAACTTTGATTCTTTACTTGATTTCCTTCTCAAATTCAAAAACCCCAAGTGTATGTGTGTGTGTAAAGGTTCACGTATGTATGTATGTGTTTGTAGTGTGTGTATGTGTGTTTTAAGCTTATCCAGTAAAGAAGAAAGAGTCTATAGGCCGACTTAAGTGCCTAATACCCCCTCTCGGGTATTTCGTTCTCCTATTCAACTTAAAACTCAACTTAGGGTTATCCGTTTCAACTAACGGAGATATTTTTGGAACCATTATCCAAAACCGTTCAACTATTTGTCAACATGGTCAACTTATGACACTTTTCATAATACTACATTTTTATCCACATTTAACACCAGTTAACACCATTTAACACCAATTAGCACCAATTCATGTTTAAAACACCAATTAACATTTAAGACACCATTTAGCAACATTTATACTACAGTTATCAACAAAACACCAATTAAAGTCAACGTACAACTGTTAAAGCTACATGTACTACAGTTTACAACTAGGCCCCATTTTGGGGTGTTACAAATCTACCCCCCTTAAGAAGATTCCGTCCTCGGAATCTGATCGTCTACAAACAAGAGAGGGTATCTAGCTTTCATGTCATCTTCCGTCTCCCAGGTCATATTCGAACCCAGGTTATGCTTCCACTTAACTAACACCAGTTTAATCAACTTTCGACGCAACTTTTTGGTTTTAGAATCAAGTATCTCTACAGGCTCTTCAACTAGGCGCTTTGAAACGTCAACCTTCAATTCTTGTAGAGGCAGAATCTGGTTCTCCTCCACCTTGCACTTACGCAGATAACACACGTTGAATGTGTTGTGAATTCCAGATAACTCTGGAGGCAACTCTAGCGTAACTGTCTGATCGTTAACCACGCGAATGATCCGAAATGGACCAATGTAACGTGGACTCAACTTACCCTTTCTACCAAAACGAATCACACCTTTCCAAGGAGAAACTTTCAGGAACACCCGATCGCCCTCCTGGAATACAACTGGTCTGCGTTTAGGATCAGCATATACTTTCTGTCTGTCACGGGCCGCTTTGAGCTTTTCCCGCGCAATCTTCACTTTATCTGCCGTAATCTGAACAATCTCAGGTCCAGCAAACTGCTTTTCACCGGGTTCTAACCAACATGTGGGAGTACGACAACGCCTCCCATACAACATTTCATAAGGTGGCATCCCAATACTGGAATGGTACGAGTTATTATAAGCAAACTCGACCAACGGTAAATGAGAATCCCACGCACCACCAAATTCGAGAATACATGCGCGAAGCATGTCCTCCAACGTCTGAATCGTTCTCTCTGACTGGCCATCTGTCTGCGGATGATACGCCGTGCTCAGATGAACACGTGTACCAAGTTCATGTTGCAAGCTCTGCCAAAAGTGTGAAGTAAATCTCGCATCACGATCCGACACAATCGAACATGGCAAACCATGTCGTGACACCACTTCATCTACATACAGCTTTGCTAACTTTTCTAGCGGAGTAGACTCGCTGATAGCTAGAAAATGAGCGCTCTTGGTCAATCTATCGACAATGACCCAAATAGCATCATGACCCCTAAGGGTCTTCGGCAATTTCGTCACAAAATCCATCGTAATGTGATCCCACTTCCACTCAGGGATCTCTAGTTGCTGCAAACTGCCATAAGGCTTCTGATGTTCTGCCTTAACTTGCGCACAGATCTGACATTTTTCCACAAAAGAAGCAATATCTCGCTTCAAAGTAGGCCACCAGTACAATGCCTTTAAGTCATGATACATCTTTGTGCTGCCCGGATGAACCGACAGCCTAGATTTGTGAGCTTCCTGCAGTATCAGCTCACGATTATCACCATGAAGAGGTACCCACACGCGAGACTGAAACGTCTTTAGTCCGCGAGTATCATCAACAAGTTGATCTTTCAGCTTTTTCATCGTTTCTGCTTTTAGGTTTTCATCTTGTAACGCTACTTGCTGCGCTTCCTTCAATCGAGCAATGATATCAGGAACCACAGTAAGTTTCATAAATCTAGCATCTGCAGTAGAGCTCTTGCGACTCAATGCATCCGCCACCACATTGGCCTTACCAGGATGGTAGCGAATCTCACAATCGTAGTCTTTTATCAACTCGAGCCATCTGCGTTGTCTCATGTTGAGCTCTTTCTGCGTGAATACATACTGCAGGCTCTTGTGATCCGTACAGACCACACACTTGGTGCCATAGAGATAGTGCCTCCACAATTTCAACGCAAACACCACCGCTGCCAACTCAAGATCATGAGTCGGATAATTGCCTTCATGAGGTTTCAATTGCCTTGAGGCGTAGGCAATCACTTTATCTCGCTGCATCAACACACACCCCAATCCAGAATACGAGGCATCACAGTAAACAATGAAGTCTTCAGATCCCTCTGGCAAGGAAAGTATTGGAGCCTCGCACAATAGCCGTTTCAAATATTGAAACGCCTGTTCTTGAGCTTCCACCCAAACAAATGCAACATCTTTGCGGGTTAATTTAGTCAGAGGACCCGCAAGCTTAGAAAAGTCGCGGATAAACCGCCGATAGTAACCAGCTAGGCCGAGAAAACTTCTAACTTCAGAAGGAGTTCTAGGAACTCCCCAATTCATAACCGCTTCAACTTTCGCCGGATCAACTTTCACGCCATCGCTGCAGATCACGTGACCGAGAAAATGAACTTCTCGTAGCCAGAACTCACACTTTGAGAATTTAGCGTAAAGCTTCTCCCGTTTAAGAGTTTCAAGAACCTCTCGCAAATGCAACTCGTGTTCAGCTTCAGTCTTTGAGTAGATGAGAATATCATCAATAAACACAATCACCGATTTATCAAGAAATGGACGACAAACCCGATTCATCAGGTCCATGAAAACAGCAGGAGCATTGGTTAAACCGAAAGGCATCACCAAAAACTCGTAATGACCATAACGAGTACGGAAAGCCGTCTTTGGAACGTCTTCGTTAGCAACTAACACTTGGTGATATCCAGACCGCAGATCAATCTTTGAGAAGCACGTCGCTCCTTGCAGTTGATCAAACAAATCATCTATCCGCGGCAGAGGATACTTGTTCTTTACCGTTCGCTTATTCAGCTCTCGATAATCAATACACATTCTCATCGTCCCATCTTTCTTTTTCACAAACAGTACCGGAGCACCCCAAGGAGAAGAACTAGGGCGAATAAAGCCTTTGTCAAGCAACTCCTGAATTTGCGTCATCATCTCGCGAACCTCGGAAGGAGCAAGACGATATGGAGCTTTAGCCACAGGGGTAGCCCCCGGAACAAGATCAATTCTATACTCAACATCTCTGACTGGCGGTAACCCAGGCAACTCATCAGGAAATACCTCTGGATAATCGGTCACCACCGGAATATCACGAACAACACGTTTCTCCAGTTTAGCATCAATCACATGTGCTAAATAGCAATCGCAGCCTTTCGAAACCGACTTTCTTGCTTTCAACAGAGAAATGATAGGAATATCTAACTTTCGTCTCTCTCCACGAGCCACAACATATGACCCGTCAGGTAAAGGAACTTTAATCAACTTCTTGGAACAGAAAATCTCAGCGTTCAACTTACTAAGCCAATCCATCCCAATCACAACATCGAATCCCGCAATCGGCATTAAAAGAAAAGAAACAGGAAAACTACTCCCGTCGATATCAATAACCGCTTGAGGAACACTATCTACAACATAAACTACTTTACCACTAGCAGTCTCTACTCTTACAGGCTCAGACAACACAGATACAGGCATTTGCAGTTTATCACAGAAAGAGACAGACACAAATGAATATGTAGCTCCAGAATCAAACAGTACACATGCTGGGGTAGAGTTAATAAGAAAAGTACCCGTAATCACATCCCCAGCACCCCTGGCCTCTTCCTTTGTCATCTGAAACGCCCGCCCTTTAGCACGGGGAGCGTTGTCTTTCTTCTGCCCTGAGGCAGATCCTCCAGTTCCAGCGTCTGACTTTGACCGACAATCTGTAATCCGGTGCCCTGGCTTGTGGCACTTGTAACAGACGTTCTCCTTAAACTCGCACTCATTCACCGAATGCCCTTTCTGACCACATCTAAAACAACGAGTAGTGGCCTTCGAACAATCACCGGCATGGTAGGTGCGACACAGAGAGCACCAAGAACCCTCAAACTTAGCCTTCTTCAAAGAATCAGGCTTTCCCCCAGTCGACAACTGCCCCTTGGAAGTAATAGATTTTGAGAACTGCTGAAACTTCCTTTTCTGACCCTCAACAACATGATCCCCCTTTCCCTGGCGTCTATCCCCATCAATCTGTCGGGCTATCTCAAACGCCCGATCCAAAGTAGCCGCAGCTCTAACATGAGCGCGATAATCAAGTGGCAACATGTTTACAAACTTCCGCATCTTGGCTTTCTCATCAGTCACCAAATGCGGTATGAATCTAACCTTATCCGTAAAAGCATGAATAAGGTCCTCAACAGGCTTGTCCCCCTTACGGAGACTACTGAACTCGTTCTCCAGTCGTTCCAGATCATAATCTGTACAATACTTTGCTTTCAATTTTTCAGAAAACTGCTCCCAAGTCAGAGCATCAATCACCTCCGGCTTCAACGTATCTTTAACTGTATCCCACCAATCCAAAGCTGGCCCTTTCAACCTCTGAACAACATATCTGACGCGAAGCTCACGTTCACATTCACAAGCTTCGAACACCTGATCCGTCTCACGTAACCAACGAATAGTCTCAGAGGGATTATCACTACCCTCATAAACCTTCGGCCCGCAAGACAAGAACTTCTTGTAAGAGCACTTCTTTGGCTTCTTCACTGCCAAAGCATTTTGCAACAACTCCCTCGTCAATCGGAGCTCCTCCTCTAACAGTCTAACATATGCCGCCTGCTCTTGATCATGTCTTGGCGGTTCCACATTATGCTGAGAAACCTCGTCCTCAGCTTCCCGTCGTTCACTTGAGGCCTCGTCCTCCATTCGTTTGAGAGCCTCTTCTGTCGTAGCTCTACGTTCGGCCATTTCTACTCACCTAACTATTTACACGTAGACCACAGTTAGTACACCATTTATTCACCACTTACAATTTCTACAGTTAATCTATCACATAGGACAGCCACATAACACTCAACTCAACTCCAATTACCCCGATAGGAACACTTAACGATGGTCAGGCCCGAGCTTGAGATTGAATACTTCTACGAGTACCCAATTCCTCAAACTTAGGCTCTGATACCTACTTGTAACGCCACCCCTAACGAGTTTAAAATTAGAGTTAATTTAAACTTTTTAAACGTCGATTATCAAAAGTGTTGCAGCGGAATTAAACACCATTTACAAAAACTACATAATTGACTCGGCTAATTAATTACAACAAAAAGGTTAGCCAAGTTCAAAGCTACAAGCGTTACCAACTAGTTTTCCGACCATCGGATCCATACATACCATAACGTGTTCCCCAAAAGATATATACAACAAAAGCTACCATCGGTACCCGCCTCACCAGGCCTCTAGCATCAACCTGCGAAAAAGGTAATTCTTGCACCGTTAGCTACAACTAGCTAGTGAGCACCAATTACACATAAGCAACAATAAGCAGGCTATCACGTATCAGAACAGCACACAAGGCTATCCTATCATATTGTGACGTGACAAACGTGTCAGCAGTAGTCGTATGTTGCAGGGGAGCTAACCCCGCTCAACAACCCAAAAGCAGTCCACATAGTACGCCAATTATCTATCATGTTGGTTCCCATCTATCAAGGAACCTTACTCCTTAGAGGAACGGCGGCCTGCAGGACCATTACCCAAGCGTATACTACTTGAGTACCGTTAATGCCCGGGTACTAACTCCCGTCTACCCGAGAACCCAGCCAAGTATTGACACCCGTCTACCTGACTGACCTCCGTGTTCTCCAATTCAGTGTCCGGACAAAACTTCATAAACAACTAGTTGATCCAATAAGGATCCAGTTCATGCACGCATATAATCACAACAATATCTTTCATATCAACAATAATAATACTAAGCATGCTTGTGCAACTTTATCATAACATACCTCCATTTCCACGTATCAATACACCAATCATGTGTCAACATGTACTACAGATAACTTACCTACTGAGACTCATGGGAAACCGGTACTCACCTCGAAACTACAAGAGGCAGATATGCAATCGGGAATCCCAAGAGCACACAGAATCGTCCGAGTCACCTAACACCAATAAACATAGATAAACACCCCTTAGTATACACTACAACAGACTGCACTAACAACAGTCTCAACAAAAGGTCAACATGGCTTCTGACAGCCTCCTACGGCCGCAGGAACATGTTCCTACGCCCGCAGGACAACCATACAATACTTACTACGGCCGCAGTACATATGCACTACGCCCGTAGGAGTTCTTGCCAAAGAACCATGGCCTACGGCCGTAGTAACCATTTCCTACGCCCGTAGTCTTGTTTCCATCACCCGTAGGTGGCAATCCTCATAAATTCAATCATACGGCCGTAGCAACCATTTCCTACGACCGCAGTAACATAAAAAACACCCTACGGCCGTAGTAACATCATACTACGCCCGTAGGAACCATATTTACAGCGTGTTCTTGCCCTGTTCGTAAACAGACGCTGTTTTACGAGTTTTTGACTCAAAATCCAACTTGAATCCATATTCAAGTGTTTATACAACATTTCTAGCATATATACTAACTTACTAACATGATTTGGACACAAGAACAACATCAAAACACTTCTAAATCTTCACTTTGACACCACATACATACACTCACCAAGAACTAGGTTTTTGATCAAGAACACTTACTAGGATGAAGAAGATAAGGCTCAAGAGCAGATTTAGCACCCAAGTCCAACTTCTAATCCGAATCTAACTTTGATTCTTTACTTGATTTCCTTCTCAAATTCAAAAACCCCAAGTGTATGTGTGTGTGTAAAGGTTCACGTATGTATGTATGTGTTTGTAGTGTGTGTATGTGTGTTTTAAGCTTATCCAGTAAAGAAGAAAGAGTCTATAGGCCGACTTAAGTGCCTAATACCCCCTCTCGGGTATTTCGTTCTCCTATTCAACTTAAAACTCAACTTAGGGTTATCCGTTTCAACTAACGGAGATATTTTTGGAACCATTATCCAAAACCGTTCAACTATTTGTCAACATGGTCAACTTATGACACTTTTCATAATACTACATTTTTATCCACATTTAACACCAGTTAACACCATTTAACACCAATTAGCACCAATTCATGTTTAAAACACCAATTAACATTTAAGACACCATTTAGCAACATTTATACTACAGTTATCAACAAAACACCAATTAAAGTCAACGTACAACTGTTAAAGCTACATGTACTACAGTTTACAACTAGGCCCCATTTTGGGGTGTTACATTTTACACTTTGCACTAGTGCATATTTACATTTGTGCTAAAAAACTTGGTGAATCTGTGCATCATGTGTAAAATTTGCACTTATGCAAAACATATTTACATCTGTACTGAAAAAACAAGGTGAATTTGTTCATCATGTGCAAAATTTTCACTAGTGCAAATAACGAGCTGTACTGAAAAAAAAACCCAGCAAACACAAAAAGAAAATTTTGAAAAAAATATATCAAGACCGGTCCCAAATTAAATAGCATAATTTTCTCGTTAATTTGATATAACTTTCGTAATTTAACATTTTTCTGTTTGATGTATATATTAGTTTAAAATATGTGGGGATAATGTAAAAATGTCCAAACTACCCTTAGTTAATTAAGGATAAGTTTGATTAGTTTAAGGTTATTTATTAACAACTCTCTAATCTTAACCCTCCATCTCTTTGATCAATGGCTGTAATTGGTTCTCGCAGTTCTCGTACGAAAAACGGTTCTCGTTTGAACCGTCCCCCCTCCTCTCTCTCTCTCTCTCTATATATATATATATATATATATATATATATATATATATATACATATAGAGATATGATAAAAAAAGATGTGAATTAAAATAAGATGTGAAAGATGCAACAAGGAATTGCCACGTGTCCCTATTAAATTAAGGGTGTTTTCGGTATTTTATTTGTTTTAAATTCAAAATCCCTTAAATCATGCTAACCTAATCAATTACCTTTTTTTCACTCTCTCTCACCTGCTTTCTCTCTCTTTATACACGTTCCCCCTCTCTCTCTTTAATAATCTTCTCACACAGATGGTATCTTCACCACCACCTCCGGAATAGTGAGCAGTCCGCCGGTGACCAAATTTTGAAGGTTTGTTTTGCAGATCTGAAGGTTTGTTTTGCCGATCTGAAGCTTTGTTTGCTTTGCAGATCTGGGAGCTTTGTTTATTTCAACAGCGATGGCGACGGGTGTTGAGATAACGACGGTGGCGGTGCTGATGTCGGGTCATAGTTACGGTTCCTTGAAGCAGGCAACGAAGGCAACGACACAATGAAGCAGGCGACGACACAACGATGGCGGCGGTGGCGATTGTTGGGTAACGGGGGGAGAGATGAAGACGGTAATGGGTGGCGTCGACACTTCAGGGGGCGGAATACAGATCTGAGAGAATGGTGTCGGCACTTCAGGGAAGAGATAGAGTAGGTGCGGTGGTGGTGGTCCATCGGCGGCGGCTGTTTTTAGGGTTAGGCTTCGAAACCCTGATGCACCGCCGCCGTCGTTGTTCATGAAACCCTGTGTTTAGGACCGGAAAAATTAGGGTTTCTTGGTTCCATTCTTGTAACTAGTTGATTGATGAATCTGGTCTATTTCATCAATTTAAATGAAGGTGGTATGCTCATCAGTTATTTTTCTTAATCAGTATTTTTAGATTCTATATTAAGACGTTAGCATGTTTGTAGGGAAGATTGATTGGTGAAATGGTCAAAAATACCCTTAATTACCATTTTTATTAAATTATTTTAGTAAATAGGAACTTTCTATAAATTGTAGATCTGATAAAAAAATGGACGGTTCAGATCGCATCTTTCACATCTTAGGATAATTCACATCTCACAATAACCTTACCCTATACATATATATATATATATATATATATATATATATATATATATATATATATATATATATATATATATATATATATATGCATGTATATATATATATATATGCATGTAGGGATGAGCATATTAACCGTAAGGACCGAACCGAACCGGAACCGAACCGTAACTATCCCGGAACCGAACCGAATTGTACATAAGCGGGGCGGTTCTCGGTTCCAGTTTTTATGTTTTTTCGGGTACGGTTCTTTCTGGTACGGTTCCAATAAAATCGGTTTTTTACCCTAAACCGGACCGGAATATTAAAAGGCAAGTTATATTTTAATTATAGATTTCAAATAATCATATCTTTAAGAGATGTATGAAAGAGTGTGGGTTAGAGTCCAAGAAGTTCTTGTGCGGTGATTGTCCAACGAGATGGAACTCCACTTATGAGTTGTTGCACACGGCTTTGGAGCTAAGAGAGGTGTTTGTCAAATATGAAGCTAAAGGTATTAATTTTTTTATTTTTTTTATTTTCGAGTTTTTATTTTATATTTACTAATAAACTCTTTTTTGGTAGATAAATCATATAGATCGGATGTAGGTAGAGTTCCTGACAACTATTGTTTCAATATCATAAAAGACATGGTGGGGTTTCTTGAGAAATTCAAGACAAAAACAGAGATTGTATCGGCATCATCAAAACCGTTGGCTCATCTTTTTATCCGGGAAGTTTTAGATGTAGCCAAACATCTAAGTGATTGGTCGGAAAAACCGCAATTTTGCCTCATATGTCCGGAAATGCAGACGAAGTATGACAAATATTGGGGTACATTCGAAAAACTCAATGACTACATGTACTTCGCGGTGTTGTTGGATCCACGATGTAAATCATCATTTTTGGGACATGCCTTTGACATAATGATTTCCTCCAAGGAAACAGAGGATAACCCCATGTCCGATTCGACAAAACAATTGAAGGTGGCATCCATGGTTCAAAAAATTGTAAAGAAGATGGAGTTTTTATTTGTAACATACAAAGACAAAATTGAGAATCATGGATCGTCTCAAGAAGAAAAACAAGAAGTAGTGGTTTGTGATGATGATAACGCCATTTTGGGTTCTTTTTTAAGCGTTGAAGGAACCAACTCGGTTTCGGTGGATACTGAGCTTAAAAGATATTTAGATGAGGTCAAAGTGCCTTACAAAAAAGACTTTGACATACTCATGTGGTGGAAACAAAACGCATTGCGCATTCCTATTGTTGCTCGGATGGCGAAAGGTGATTTTTAGTACTTAATTTAGTTTTTTTAAGCTTACTATTAAAATAATCGACATATAAAGTTATAATTTTTTATTTTTTGTTGTTAGATATATTGGCGATACAACTATCGACTGTGGCATCTGAGTCGGCATTTAGCACTTGTGGCCGCATATTAGATGAGTATCGAACTCGTTTGACCACATCGATAGTGGAGGCGTTAGTTTGCACCCAAGATTGGGTTAGAAAGTCAAGGAAACCAATTATAGATGACGTTGATGACATCTTAAAAGATGATGAAATAGCGTTGGGTAATTAATTTCCATTTTCATATAATTTCTTTGGTATTTGTTACATACTAAGTTACTAACTATTTTTTCTTTGTTTTTATATAGAGATAGAAGATGCAATACAAGAAGAAGATGGAAAAGATAAAGGAAAGGGAACGGCGGATGTTTGATTTGTTTTTTTGGAATGTAGAACATACTTTTGATGTTTCTTTTGGTGATAAAACATAGAATTGATGATACATGATCCATGTAAGATAGTGGTTTTTTGTGTTGTAGAACATACTTTTAATGTTTCTTTTGGTGATTAAACATAGAATGAAATCATGGATTAGAAGTCATAATATGATATATTAAATTGTAGCATGAAATCTTAGATATAGAAAGTTTTATTGGAGGTACCAAAATTTTCGGGTTTTGCGGGTTTTTGAACCGAATAACCAGAACCGAACCGGAACCGGAACCGGAACCGCTTATACTAAAACGGTGCGGTTCTCGGTTCTCCTTTTTAGCCATTTTTGGGTTCGGTTCCAAACGGGTTCGGTCCGGTTCGGTCCGGTTTTGGAACCGCGCTCATCCCTATATGCATGTGAGGAATTCATGGGTGGACAATGACATTAAAGGAGGGGGAATTGGAAGGCTTAGATTGGTTCTCGTACGAAAAACAGTTCTCGTTTGAACCGTCCCCTATATATATATGTGGACCCTTTTGAAACGTGGGCCCTGTACGACCGCACCTCTTGCACTCCCTTAAAGACATCCCCTAATCAGCCCAAAATCATGACATCGTGGAGGTATGGTGTAGTGTTGTTATTCCTTTTTCTTTTTCAAAGTTCGATTGATATGTTATGTGATATACGTTTTCTGTAATTTAATACGGTAATAAATAACCATGCCACTTGAGTGTTAGACTTGTGATGAGTCATGAGATCCCTACACTTGTTGAGTGGAGTGGAAGTGTGGGTGTGACAAAACTCCCAGGAGGCCAACACTCTTAAAGTGCACCATGCATGTTGGATTGCTTAATCGGCTAAGTTTTGTTTAATATTGACATGCTTTTTGATCGATAGGCTAACTTTCTAGATTCAGAAAACATACACGTCTCGAATCAACATCATACAAAAGAATGTACATCTAATTTAGTAAACCCATAATTTTCTATATCTTGGTATCCTAACAAATTTTCATTTTTAAAACAAATTAAATTTCAATAATAAAAATCCTAATAAATAATCTAATTTTTTAAATAAAATATAATATCTCAAAAAAAAAAAACATTAATGCCGCGAATTTAAAATGACAAATAACTCTATAAGCAAATGACTTTTGGATGTGAAGGAAGGTAAGGTATCAAATACAGGTAGGACTTTTTTGTCTTTTCACCAAAAGTTGGTATTGTGTGGAGTAATGCATTGATGTGAGGAAAGAATCTCATAGGAAATGTATATTTTCACATATTTTTCTGCAATATCTCAATAATAACAAGTTTACAAATTAAATAAAAGGCCGGTCGTGGAGTGATGCATTCATGCTTATCTCATGTCGCTTACATAACTTACATAAATAAATATATATATTTTTACAATTACTATCTTCTAATATATATATAAAACACTAATTGAAAAAAAATTATTAGATGATCTGGACCTTTAATTTAACAAAATATTTAATCATAACCGTTCATTCTTTAAATTTAAAATTTTTTATTTTGACTTTTTAGAGTTAAACTAATGTGATTAAATAATTTAAATTAAGATAAAGATAAGACTTAATTAATTCAAAAATAAGTAAACTAAATTAACGAAAATCACGGATAAAAAAACTATAAACAAATTGTCACGCGATTACATAAATCCAATAAATTATATATTAATGACATTCACTTCGACATAAGTGATAAATTAAATAAATAATATATATAAAATAAATAATTATGGGATTTGTTATTATAATTATTCATGATTTTAATTAATTTTAAACTTTATATAACTAACAAACATAATATGAACAAACTAAATGATATAATTATATATCAATTATTAAATAAACTTACGTCGATGCTTCTACCGCTGGTTTTAGTGTTGACATCATTTATTCTTATTTAGTAAATCTTATTTTTCCGTGTTTTATAATTATTTAATATATTTATTTTAAAATCAATAAAAAATATTTAAATCTACTACCACATGAATTGAAATACTAGCCGTCCATTATTTTATTTTAAAATTACTTTTCGAATATGGATGTTTTTTTACCGGATGATGGTAACTATTATAGGTCTTCATATCTTAATTCTATAAATATTGTTGCAATTCGACATCATACATGTTGCTCAGAATCCTCTTCATATTAATAGCTATCAATTATGGAGAATTAACAATCATTTTCAAAAAGACTTTTATTGGGACAATCTTCAACTCATAGAAAGAAATCATGGTTAAGAAATTCTTCAAAAGACAATTATGTTTAGAAGGCGTTCTATATTATTATGTATGTTTTACAATTGTATATTTTATACACGTTAGTACTTTTAAAATCTAAAAAGTTAAAAATTGACTTTAATCACTCTCGTGTTTATACACGGGGTGTTAAACTAGTTATAACTATTATAAGAAGTAATTTGACACTTCCGTTTTATTCTGAAATACTCGGTTTATCTCTTCAATATCAACCGTAAAAACGGTTGATGAAGACCTCAAAAGGGTGGGCAACTTTTTATTATGATATCTGTCCAAAAAATTTTAAAGATTTTTAAATAATTGATTAATGAATACGTTTGACTTAATAATACACTACAAACTATATGTTGAAACAGACTTTAATATTCTATTATTTTATCAGATTTGATTTTATATATAGAAGTGTGGCTTTTAAGAAAATAAGATTTTGTAGAATTTGTTTTCGAGACATGATACTTAAATGATTTTTGTTTGATAATAAGAAAGAAAGAAAGAAGCGATCCCACCAAACACGAAAAGGAAAAGGAAACCATCACGTTACATCACGACACCATTTGGTAGGGTACAATAAAAGAAGCTAAAGGTACCACAAAAGTGGTGGACCCCGAGTTCTAGCTATATGGACCTTTTATTAAGATAATAATAATATATATATATAAATTTAGTTTTGAATTTTTAAACTTTTTATCATAAATACAGGAGAACCACCAATTGAATTTGCTCAACAGGGCTGGCTCAGTGGCTTGGGCAACTGTTCTGGGCCGTTGGGATAAGACGAGGCCCAAAAACTTTCTGCTTATTTATGGCCGAGTTCTAGACTTCTAGTCCACATAAAGACGAAACAAAGATTGAAGAAACAAAGAACCAAACTGTCTCGTATGAGCCGAAACCGTGACCTCAAAATCTCGAAAAATAATGGTACCAGTTGATGAATCACGGGTCAGGTTCGGTTCTTCAAATTTAATACCTGCCCCAAAGTAACTTTATTTTAGTTTGTCACAAAATAACTTTATTTTCTAGTATATCTTTTGTGTACACCAACACACATGTCAAAATACGGGCAAACGTGAAGCAAACCACGGATACCACCTCCTTTTTTGTTCAGTTTAGTGTGGGCACCCACCCGGCCCAGTTCAGTTTCGATAGTTAAACTAGTTACCGGCCCTGTACATATTGTTTTTAAATTTCCAACAACCCGCCCCGTCCCATGAGCACTCCTAATTTTTGCACTTGTTCGATTAAAGAAAATTCTAAAACTAAATAAACAAAATACTAAAGTAACAAATCCAAATAACCGAAATACTAAAGTACCAAAACCTGTAAGCAGAAAAACTATACATTCTGATGGATTAATTATACCATAAGCCTTGCAGCGAAAGCAGGTTAAAAAGAAAAGGTTTTAGACCATGCGTTGTGGTCGACTCGATGGCCATCGAGTATCATCGGGTAAGGGCGTAAGGCGGGTACACCAAAACGAGGCTAGCGAGTATTGGCAGCGGGTAAGGACTCCGGGTCCTGGAACTCGATGGAGAAACCCACCTCCCTTTCAACCAATCACAATCAAACACACATTTAATTAATTTAATATATTAATAAAAAAAGGGGGATAGTTTTAAGGTAATGTAAAACTTGTAAATTGGGTAAAGGAAGGGAGAATGATGTGACGCTGATGTGGCATCGGGTAAGAGAAGTTAGCAGGTGGAGTACAACGCATAGCCTTATGGAGGACTAGCAAAGGTGGTGGGTCAAAGTTGCGTGGATGAGTGTTTGATTGCTACATATATTGGTTTTTTGGATAGAATCATGTTTAATAGTCAAGAGAATGCATGCAAATTCTGCAGCAATGTGGGAAGATTAGAAAAAAGCGATTGAGCAATTATATTTCTTTATATATATATATATATATATATATATATATATATATATATATATATATATATATATATATATATATATATATATATATATCTTGGGGTGTAAATCTTGAGTGATATGTGAGTGGGGGTTTTGAGTTGATTTACATATGTATGGATTGAAGGTTTATGGATTTCATCATTCTCTTGAGCCGGTCAAATCCGCGACTCTTAAACTCACCAACCTTGTAGCAATGCAGGAGCATCACATATTGGTGAGTCATTCTTCCTCCTTATAGGGAGGGGGAATCTTACTCTTACAATCTGAAACACTAATATGAAACCCTAATGGGCCTAAGCCAACAATGTTAAACCCTAAATTACATTCTCACTTATATTTTAAAGCTATGAAGAGCAACTCAAAGCGAAACATATCGTTAGTTGGTTTCATGGTTGCGATCCTAACAGTTTATTAATAATAAGTTTTTCTTGGTGCTAAAAACAAACAAAACATACAAATAAATAGCAACTATAATAGAAGTTTAGCAATAAGCAGTTAATAAAATAACCATATTATTCAGTTAAACAGACCATGAAAGTATCAAAACCAAACAAGCACTGATTCAAGGAAGCAATTAGTAACCAACTAACCATCAACTATAATTTATATATAAAGCAGCCATTAGTGTCAAACTTCTTGAAAAGATTTTGATGAACAATCCAAAGATTTGTTGATCCCGTCCATGGCATACAACCTATATGCTAATCAATAACGAATGACGAGTAATCGACTTCTTTGGCAGTTCTAGCTAGGTCGAATGATTTATGGATCCCTTGAATCAACGATGAGTGATAGAATGATTTATTGATATAGTAATATACCGAGATGGTGATGTATTTGGTTGCAATGCCAACTATATTTAACCATTTTGGCGTTGTCATGATTCGATCAAGAAGCTAAGATGTCGCTGGCACTCATACACCATCACCCTCACCTATGTAAACCTAGCGTCATCGGCAGTAGGAGAATCATTGCAGCTTTATGTGGGTCCTTGAAGTAGTCGAAACTACCACCACTGCAAATTGATTTCACCATATGTAATCCATTTCACCATTTGTAAAGATATTTCACGATTTGTCTCCTTTTTGTGTTGCTAGTGAATGCAGATAGTGATGGATCTGTTTTGTGATCTCCGATTATAGTGCTAAACATCTATTGTTCATAGATTTCTTTGTTTTTCATGGATGTGTGTGTGGGTTTCTACTTTCTTGGTTTGATAGTGAAGGAGATTGTTCCTTAGCCTAGTTAATGAAGGTGTTCATGGATTTGTTTGCTACTTAACAAAGCTGTTGATTTTGTTTGGCTATTTAATCTATTTGTTAGTTAACTTATAGTGGTTCATGGACGTATTTAGGCTTTTTTAAATAATATGTAATGTTTTTGTGTATCAAAATTTGAGTTTTTTGTAATAAATTTGTGTACTGGCAAATGAACATTAATTGGGTGACCATATTTGGAGGTGTTCATACTTTGATTCTCAGTTGTTAGCAAACAATAAGTATTAAGTTGTTGTTTTTAAGGTGTTCATTAGTAAACAAAGACTTAAATTATTTGGTAGATGAAAATATTTTTTTTGTAAGATGTTCAAGATGAACACTGCATGAAGGTGAAATTGGTAGAATAAAGCACTAGTGAACATAGGCTTCTAATTGAAAGTAAGTTTTCGAAATACATGTTTACTAGTGAACCACACAAGACTAATTTGGAGGTTAAAATATTATAAATAACAAAACGAAATGTTTTACTTCACTTATGAATTTATCATAGTGAAATTGAAAAACTTCAATAACTAATTTACTAGTCAACGATAAGTTTGGAAAGTAAAATTTGATTAGAGAGAGAAAATATAAGAGATGAGGATGAAATTTCTTCTTTACTATTTTATCCTTTGAAATTATAAAAATCAATAAAAATCAATAGTTGATAATATTATCAACCATTAGATAAAAGTAATCAATGAATGAACATGCTTCTCGTATTTCATGCACAAAGGAAGCTTTTTGCATGAAACCTCTTACACTCACAAGGGAGGGTTCAAATGACACATGTTTTTCGTGCGAGAACTGCGAGAGGTATTTTTGGAAAATCATGTCTCACTTGTTAGGCTACGCGTTGTACCTTACCTGCAGGTTTCCCTTACCCAATGCCACATCAGCGCCACATCATTCCCCCTCCCTTACCTTTCTCCTTTGCCCAATATCAAATTATACCTTACCTTCTCTTACCCAATCTTTTTTCACTTTTTTTCTTTTTTTAATTTCAACAAATTAACAAATTATATAAATAATATAATTCATTAATTTAATTAAATACAAATTCAAATAAGACTACACATAAAAATTACATAATTTAAACTTAAAAAAATCTAAACTTTTAAAATTAAAAAAATAGATAATTTTAAAAACAAAAAACTAGTTTAAAAACCTCTTGCAGCATCGTGTTATTTCTCAAGTAAAAATCAAAACTAGAAGTTAATGTCAATCCATTACAAAAAAAAATTAGGAATGAAATAGGTAGAGAAAATGGTGTGCAAGAGGTAGAAATAAAAAAAAATGAGTGTTGGTGTGAAAGGGTATAAAATTAGGATGAAAATGAGTGTTGGATAGTAAGGTATTTAAAATTAAATTATTAAATAAGAAAAAAAAAAGTAGCGTCGGAGGGGGGGGGGGGGTTGGGGTGGGGGGGGGGGGGGGGTGGGTGGGGGGAGAAAGCCTCGGGTTGGAGGACTCGCTGATGGAAGTCGATGGGTGTACCCGATTTTGGGTTTTGGTGTACCCGCTTGAAGCCGCTGCAACTCGATTCAATCGAGTCGACCACAATGCTCGGTCTTAGTGACGGTCTATCCGGACGCAATTCACGGTTAGGTAAATATATTAATGGCCAAAAATACCTTATTAATGGGTCATTATTAAGACTACTTAAATTTAAGTAGTCCAAACAATTGTGCCTAATGTACAACATTTAGATTACTTAAATTTAAGTAGTCCAAACAATTATGCATAATGTACAACATTTAGATTATTAAGACTACTTTAATCATGACCATTCTTTTTATCTAAATTAATCACATTCACTCGATATTTATCTTTATCTTTACTACTATATAATACATTTATGTTTCTCTTTCTTCAAATTATTAAGACTACTTAAATTTAAGTAATCCAAACAATTATGCATAATGTACAACATTCAAATTATTAAGACTACTTTAATCATAACAATTCTTTTTATCTAAATTAATCTCATTCACTCAATATTTAACTATTTCACTTTTCTAATTTACTTTAACTTTTTATTTATTTAAAATGTACTCTTCCACTAACACTCTCACACGCAAACACAATTATTTACCCAGGATTTTTGGGGACTATTGGCACCATATAACGGCAAAAATAAAATCAATTAAGATTACGGGTGTTGTTTGGGTTTTTTCCGGGTTTCCGGTTAATTAGGTCGGGTTAATAACGTTTCAGTTGTTTTTCCGGTATATTATGGCTAAAATCTAAAACAAAACACATTTATATAAAACTTTGTTAATTAAATTGTTATTTTTAGAGTAAACTAGAGCATCTTAAAAAGTATAAAACAAATATTGAACTATAATTTATCATTTTGTTATTAAAAAAAACTCATTTTACATTAAATTTTTGTGGCATGAAAAAATCACTGGTAGCACCAAAAAAATTTGACTTATAGCACCGACTCAAAAACGTCGAATACTTCCACTACGCTTGCAAAAGCGACCGGTGACACGTGTCACCGCTGGAACATATAGGGGTCCGCCCATATATATATATATATATATATATATATATATATATATATATATATATATATATATATATATATTACTTTATAAAGCATTTAGCCTATTTTTTTTAATACTTTTTTAAGTTAAGTAGTACAACATATTTTGCATATATTACAATACATTAAAGCAACATTTTCAAACATTGAAGTTATAAAAATTAATTAATTGTAAGTTACAAAACAAACTAATTAATTACATTAATTTCAAATTATTGTAACCAATTATTATGATTTATTGCATATTAAATTGAACTCAAGTTTAGTTCAATAATTTATTGCTTTAAGCTAATGTAAGTAATCTTTTAGTAATTGTACTACTTAATTAAAATAGTTTTCAAACATTACTAAATATTTCTTTAAGGTATTAAATTTTTGTTGTGATTTAAATAATATTAAATTCAATATAAATTTTGTTAAAAAATGATTTTTTAAAATATATCTTGATTACTTATCTTAAATTTAGTCCTTTTAAAATGGTTTTAATATAGACAACACATATTATCGATAATCACACTCTTCTTCTTTTTATTTTACTTCAAAAGTTACATTTTATCTCAAAAAAAGATATTTTACCCCGCCGCATCGCGTGGGTAAAACACTATATATATATATATATATATATATATATATATATATATATATATATATATATATATATATATATATATATATATATATATATAACACTGTGATAAACTGAGTCGAGGCTCTGATACCACTGTTGGGTTTTACAGGTCACAATTCATACTTAAGTTGTCCTGATTCACAACCAAACTGGTTTGAACCAACTCAGAATTGTACAGATATAACATAGTTATTATTCAATAAAGCGAAAATATAACTGGCAGCATTAACTGGGGAGGGCAACATTAACTGGCAGCACTAACGGTGATGAGATCAACGACTCAGATTTGGTCTCCCGTATTTTTTTTATTTCCTGGTCTCTTTTGAACTCACACTATATATATATATATATATATATATATATATATATATATAGCATCAACTGAGGAGGGGCAACATTAAGTGGCACCATTAACATTTGGCAACACCAATTCAGTCATGAAATATAACTGGCAGCTTTAACTGGGGAGGACAGCATTAACTGGCAGCATTAACGGTGATGAGATCAACGACTCAGATTTGGTCTCCCGTACTTTTTTTATTTCCTTGTCTCTCTTGTGAACCTCCTACTATATATATATATATATATAGTGTTTTACCCGCGCGATGCGGCGGGGTAAAATATGTTTTTTGGGATATATAGAGTGTGGTTATTGTAAAAGGTGTGAAAATGTAAAAAGGGTAACAGACAATCCTAACCGTCAGATTGCCATAAAATGTTAATTTCCGTCGGTCAAAATTGATGACATGGAAAGACGGTTTAATTGAGACGCGAGGGCAAAATTGGATTAAAATGATCAATTCAATTACCCTAATACCGAGAAATATGCTACGTGGCCTCTATCAATCACGATTGTTTGGAAAACGGAATTCATACGATTAGTTAAATAGAAGACTGTTTTATCAGAAGGAAATTATTCATCGGAAAGAAAAGGTACGCGCACTTCATTTATGTTATTAATTTAATATACAATAATATTGAAAAATGCGGAACTTCATTTATTTTAAAAATTGATGACTGCATATTAAATAATTGATGAATTATCATATATTTCAAAAATTGAAGGATGCCCAACTTCATAATTCATTTCAAAAATTGATGATTGCGTAGTAAATAATTGATGGATTATCATATATTCAAAAATCGATGAATATATTATTTTGTTCGATTAAAATGATTAACATTTTACGTATTCTTAAATCAATTTGTAAGGAGACATGAAACAAAATTAAACCAATATAAAGAAACTAGAGAGTGGTCATGAAAATCAGAAAGAAAATTGGAGAAAAGGATAAAAACAGGCGGGAATACTTACCAACATAATATGGATTAGTTTGACTAATTAAATTTTTTTAAATGCATCATAAATGATATAAAAAGTCTAATTTATCCTTTTATAGTTTTTACCACATGTCATCTTGTGAATGACTCTTACAGATTTTACATTAATTCACTTTTTATTTGAACCAAATTTCATATGAGCTAAATCTGGGCTTGATCTATTTTAAATAAAATGGTATTTAAAATAGATTTAACTTAATTTTACCTCATAAGTTAACGAGATAACTTAAGAAACAAGTCACCAAAAAACTCTCTTCCCCTCTCCCTGTTGTTTCGGCCGACCACAAAGGAGGAAGAAACTGGGTCGTTTTTTTTCTTGTTAGACGCACACACACGCATACAAACAAACAACTTGTTTTGTTTGTGGTTGCTTGAGTAACTATGATATCATATTTTTCTTTTATATGATTAGTTTTTTAGACTACTAGATCCTAGAGGTTAAGTTGACTTGATCAACTTCCAGTAACAATCTTAACACTTTTAAAAATGTACAACTCAAATAGCATTATTTACAATTTGTTTAAGCAATAATCTTAAACACTTTAAATGCTTTACAAAAAACTCTCCTGAATTTAATGACATTTTAAATGCTTTATAAAAAACTGTCAGAATTTAATATATTTTAAATGTTTACAAAAAACTGTCCTGAATTTAAAGACAGGAAAGGCGAGAGGTCGGAGGGAGCCAGGGAGAGGGTACTTTAAATTTTTTTAAAAACATTTATATATTATAAAATATATAATTAAAAATAGTAAAATATCTAATTCGGTTTATTCGGGTTTTTCGGTTTGAAAATTCCTAAAATCGTAACCGAACCGAAAACCGTTTATGGTAATCGGTTTCGGTTTTTAAACCGAACCGAAAACCGAAATTGAAAACGGTTTCGGCTTTTTTGGTTACGGAGCAGTTCGGATTACGGTTAAAGCGGTTAATATCCAAATTTTGAACACCGCTATGTCGACAAATGAAACTATTTTACCCTGCCGCATCACGCGGGTAAAATACTAGTGTATATATATATATATATATATATATATATATATATATATATATATATATATATATATATATATATATATATATATATATATATATATATATATATATATATATATATATATATAGGGGAGGGTTTCATCGAGAACCAAAAAAAATGCGAGAACTGCGAGAACCGATCCCCATTTTTTTAAAACTAAAATATCTACCAAACGCCAAAATATTAAATTATGAAAATTATACCAAATTAACGACAAAAATATGCTCTTTAATATGACATCCATATTGCTATATTTTTTCAACAAAAAAAATTCGTTAAATATATGTAACATACCTTATAGTACTGATTACATATATGTTAGTACTGATTAAATATATGTAACATACCTTATAATGCTAGAAAAAAAACCCGGCAAAAACGAATTTTTTTTTGTTGAAAAAAATATAGCAATATGGATGTCATATTAAAGAGCATATTTGGTATAATTTTCATAATTTAATATCTTGACGTTTGGTAGATATTTTACGGTTTAGATCGGTTCTCGCAGTTCTTGCATTTTTTTTGGTTCTCGATGGAACTTCCCTCTCTCTCTCTCTCTCTCTATATATATATATATATATATATATATATATATATATATATAATTTTTAGTATTAAGACATTTTACGCTTCACATATACATATTTAATTATGTTAAATTTTAGTAGTTTATACGAACAATACATTTATACATGCTTAGTTATGTTAAAAAGGTTTAGCGGTATAAATCTTCTTAGATTATACCAACAAAATCATTGCTATCATGCTATGCTATGTAACCAAAATACCAAGCCATGATTCAAAGTCATAAGATCTTTTAGTATCTTTACTAAGCTTCAAGTTTAACACTCGAGATCTAGTAAACATTTAATAGCTCCTTATTACAGCTCATAAAAGACGACAATTACGCTAGTCTTTGATTGTTGAAGCATGACCGAAACCAGGTCTTTAGGATGATCATTCTCGACCATAGCTTGGGACATTTAGTCTCTTTAAGGCCCTCAAGCACTTTTTGAAGTAGGGTGATAGATCTTTTGAATTCTTTCACCTTCGAGTATACCAGAATCTAATTCCTGCAGAATTACATTGCCTGTTGGTTTAGAGCTTGTTGAATCGGGGTTCTTATAGTATTGTAGTTTTTGAACATTGACATGTTCTTTTATAGTCAGATGTTGTGGCTCTTGTTTTCTTGTAAAAGAACCAAATGAGATGTTCACGGGCCACTTCTTCTCCTCGGTCTTTGGTTCCTCAATGACCTATAATCAAACCGAAATGAATGACCATTATCAAGACATGAACTCTGATAACGTATCACACTAATTAAGAATTTAGGTTTGATTTTGATTCAAAGCATAATTTTATAAATTCATTAAAGTGTTGTAGCAAGAAATCAAAATCTTTTCTCAATTTCTACCTTCTTACTAGGAACAAATTTCATGTTTGCTGTTGTATTATGTCCACATTGATTAGTTAGAATGTTGCTACTCCCAACTGAACTAACCATGGCTTCCTAAATATCACAAGTACAAAAGAAAATGTAATAATTTTCGAGTAACCATTATATATGTTGATGAGAAAGTTAAAAGAAAAATTATACCTCTTCCAAGCGGTATTGCTTGAGTTTTCTGGAAACAGCTTTAAACGCATATGCATTCCGAATGGAGTTTCGAACAATGTTAACAATAGAACCAAGATTGCGCTCAATGTGTGGATTCCGAAATTTCAATATGCGACACAACTCTTCGGTTGTAGCCGGCATCTGCTTTGCTATACAAGATAATAACACATATCAAAGCGTGCAAGTGAAACAAAATTGTGTGACGTCCAATCATGACACGTTCAATCTGTCTTCCTTTTAGCTAATTTTTACATTACCTATATGACTCCTTAGAACTGTTACTTAGTAACTGACTAAGTGGTTCAAAATTGTCATCTTTACATAGTATTTTTTTAACGGAGTTGGATTCGACTATTTTAAAACATTTATTAAACTCGGGTTACCAATTTCGATAACACTTCTGTTGGGCAGTATATATCCTGTACTTTCATCTTCTACCCGTGCAATAATGTCTCTCCATTCGCAGAGCCCCTGTGTACGCACCAATTACAAATATAACCTTCGTACATCTATGATAAAAATTTCGACTAATTTAAGTGTATGTGTCCAAAATACAACTTACTGCGACGATGGCAAGTTGTTGGCCATTGAGATCAGCAGCAAGCAACCTATATATATCACCATAGCGCACGAGTATTATTTATAAGCAACCTATAATTAATTATCCTAAACTAACTATTTGACAACTAAATAACCCACTTAGCTTTATGCATGCCTAAAAACCGGAAACTAATTATCTATGGCTTGTAAATGCATTGATCACATAATCACTTTCAAAAGACTATGCAAAACATAGCACAATAGACAATATTGAAAAAAGAAACATGATTCTGATACTGACATACGACATACCCGTATACGTTGAGATACGAATATTGAGTAGTTATCTCTTTCTGATACAATTGCATACATACGTTGTAGCTACGTTGATACACCTAATTAAAAGCAAAAATAATCAGAAAATCGTGATCCTTGTATTGTCCCACATTGGACTAGTAGGGTCCTTGGTTACTTCACTTATAACCAATTGATTTTGAGTACTTGAAACCCCACAAACTTACAAAAGTTACATTAAAATTAATAAAAGTATTACAAAATTCTATGAGGTTCACTAATAACAGATCGAACAATGAAACTTACTTCAAGAAGAAGAGATTCCGGGCATTTTGGATCTGTTGATGAAGAAAGCAGCTTCATTTTCATCAGATCATATATATGCAGAAGATAATGTGTATCTTCTCTAGCATATCTGTATGTAAAAACCATGTTAATTATATATAAATTAAAATAATAAGAAATGACGTCATGAAGGGTGTCAAACAGTCAATATGAGTTGCACATGATGTACCTTAGCATATCCTCCGTAAGCGGGCGGAATCGCCAATCTGCAGTTTGGTATCTGCATGAAATCCCATCAAATTTGGTTTTTGAGCAAAACAAATCAAACACTGATATGATCTTTTAGTTTCTATTCATATGAGGGAGGATTTGTACTCTTTATTTGCAGTGACCCCGCAATAATATTGCAACAAGTAATCCAATGAATTTCTCTCCATATTCAACACACGCGATGCCTAACATATCAAGATTCATTAGAAGTAAAATCAGCATGAAAATGATGAAGCAAAACAGATATTTGTAACATTCTGTTTCAAATTGATATAAAACCTGTCCAGTATCAAACATATTGCAAACATATATGCCAAAGTCTCGTTGCAGCCACAAGATATCCTTATCCGCTCCATGCATCACCTTTCTTTTGGTAGGATCTTTGAAAATTCCTCGCAAATATGGACCGATATAAACACGAAGTTTAAGTGTATCAACAATGAAATCTTCTGTTCTTGTAGATATTTGCATCAGGCAGGTTAAACCTTGAAAAGATCGATATTGGTTGTGCTCTAAATCAACCTAGAATAACAGAAAATGATGAGATCAAATATTATATACTGTTATATTCATATTTAGAGTTCAAATGAATTGTTTTGACACTTCATTATATTGCATGGTATTGGTTGAATATGATTTTGATTTCTTTTAAGAAATTAAATGAATTTATATCAGTCTTCGAATTGAAAAGTAGTTAGTGTAACTCTAATACCGCGATTTCATTGGTGTCTTGCAACTTGGCAACGAGGTACTTCAACTCTTTCACGTCTTGCACGAGCTTGGACGGTGTTATTTCAAGGGGAGGCGGCTTTAGAGGCTCGTTCTCGCTCACATTTTTATCAATAAAGTCATAAACCGAAAGCTTTTCCTATATGTATAAGAGAATAAAACAAATATGTAAGGGAATTTGTGATTGATAACAAAGAGTGAAAGAAACAATATTTTTTATGATTAACCAAGTAAAAGATTAACCAATTTAATGCTTTTCTTGCATTCAATCAATGACTCTATGAGATCTCAATTGAATTTTTTTAGATAAGCAAAAACCATAGTTTATATTTAAATATGGAGAAGAAGAAAAGAAACTAACCAATGGGTGTATTAACCTTGACCCATCTGCACTTGTCTCCAACCAAACATGTTGAAATGGTTGATTCACATTGTTCACTTGTATCCTATACACATCCTGTGGCTTTGGAATTGAAGCTATGTGAAAAGACACTTTTGCCCTTTGTGTTTCCATTGCTGTATGATCCCCTGAAACCACCTTCACAGTTGAAGAATTAGCTCTCATGTTACAGTTACTCTTTTCCTCTTTCTCACATAATTTATTTTTGTTTACATTAACCAATAGAAATTTATTATCATCAGATATTCTTGTTAGTCTCTGTTCTTTAATCCTTTGCTTCATATCAAACAGCTCATGGTTAATGTTGACAAAGCAATTATAAGCTTCATCATTATCAGCATCAAGATCAATTTTAGGAAAACCCATCTGGTTTTTGCCCAATATTTTTTCACACCCAATTGATTCAAGAATCAATTGGGAGATTTTAGAGGTTTTATGTATTTGGTTTTTGGATTCTTGAAAGTTAAAGTAGAATTTGTAGTCTTTACTTAATGAAAGGCCTCCTGGACACCCATAAAACTTTGATCTTGGAGAAGAAAAAGAAATGGTTTTTATGGAAGAAGGAAATGATGATTTATGGGGTTGGGCTTCTTGAATGAACAATGGTGCCATAACAGTTTTATATTTTTGTTTTGTTTTTAATCTTGATGATAAAATTTGTTTCCTTTGAGGTTTTATATCTTTCAATTGAAAGAGAAAGAGGGTTTGTGGGGAGAAATCAATGGGGTTTATGGATATTTATAGTCTTTGAAGAAATGAAGAATGTGTGTTTCCTCCCATCAAGATTCCTGTTTTACAGGTTTGTTAAAATATGGGTACACAAGGGGAAAAGTTCACCATAATTTTCTAGTAGTTTACAATATTCTAAAGTGTTTGGTAAACTTCTATATTTGTTTGTAGCATTCGGCTACTTGATAGTACTCATTTTCGTATTCCTTTTTATTTATGTTATATAAAAGTTAAAGGTTGCTAAATTACTAAAACGTGTTCTCCAATATTCTATTATGGTAAGTATATCTTCTTTAATATCGGTCTATTAAATTTATTTAAAAAACATGTATTTATGCTATTTTGTAAATTTTAACATAATACTATAGGTCATCTTCTTCCTCATTACCATTTTATCTTTTCATCTTTAACACTCACGAAATAAAGATTTTTACTTAATATTCTTGTCTATAGAAAGATAATTGAGTTGTTTATAAATTAATGCAAAAAAAAGAAAAACCAATTAAAACCTTGTAAAAAATGAGACGAGTAATAAAAAAACGATAAGATGCTGAATTTGTTCGGTTGAAGACATACCCGACTTCAATTAGTAATTTTTTTGGTGTACACTTGATAAAAATATTACCTAGAATAGTCTATAAAAAGAATTAGGTTAAATGATCAAGAATTGAGTAAAGAAATCATATTTTCTTTTAACTCGAAATTTTCCATTAATACGTAGTGGTGACGGCAGAGACAGTCGATGACAGTAGCACAGGGTGGAGGCTGCTGGTGGCGATAATGATGGTATTCAATGGTAGTGGTGGAGACACACATACTTAAATCTGTTAATTTATTAGGGAATGATACATTACTTATTAATAACTAATTGTCTAAATATGATTAAATATATTTCATAACGATTATTCATCACTATTTCCATTCCTTAACCAGATAACCCCAACCAAACATCCCTTATTATTACTATTTCATATTGATTCGAGTTAGTTTGAAAGTTATATATAAGATTAAATGATTCATGGTTTGTGAAGTATTTTAAATAGTTTTTTTATTTTGAAAAATAATTCATTTTTTTAATTACTTTATCACCATCGTGATTGTTTAACTATTTCATGTAACGTTTAAATTTATCAAAATATATCTTTTTTTAAAGTAAATTATCAAAATGTATCTAACTTATCATTTACTATTGTATGTATTAATCTTAAAAAAAAATTGTGTATGTCAAAATTTAAATTTATTATTATTATATTTGTATTGTTTATATAAAAATGGAAAAAATATATAAATTAAGTATATACAATATAATATATTTAATACACCCAATAATAATAAAATAAAAATTCGATATAAACAATACAATTTTAGAATCCGATACAAAAACTAACAAAACATAACAATTTATAAATTTTGATGAACAAACTCATTGTTTATTTAATGTTAATCGTGTTAATTAGAATCTTACTCGTATATAACTGTTAAAATAGAATTTATATAAATTTTAATTTAACATTTTATAGTAAGGATTTAATTGGCGTTGTAGGTCGGTCATGCTTGAACAAAAAGTACTTAAACACAAAAGCAAACTAGTTGTCTAAGTAAAAATATGGGTTTTATCGAACTTGGATTGCTCAAATTAGATTATCTAATTATATAATCGGTTTAGTTTTCTAAAAATGTATTGAAGTTGTTATTTTTAATTATTGTATATATTTATATTTAAAAACTATTATTTAATCTATCCAACTTTCTAAAACTACTATTTAATATATCCAGTTATCTATTCAACAGGTAGCCGGTAATTTTTATTTTTATTTTTTGTAATTCCATAATAGCAACAAGCGTCCTCTTAAAAAACAAATGGATTAATTGGAAGAACATTTAAAGAACTAGGTATTCATCTTCATCGTAAACAATCAACCCCCTAATAAGCAAATTCAAACGTCAATCTAGAATCGAACTAATATAAACTGATGAACAAAGCAAAAAAAATTATCATCTTCAATGTCTTCATCTAAACATTCTAAATCAAACAACATGAAGATTCCAATCAAACCCAAAAGAATAATCCATAAATTGAACTCTTAATAACAATTACTAAGCAAAAAAAATTGAAAACACATATAGGAACAAGAACCATCGATAAAGAACCCTAAAAAAACTCGGATTTGGGGACAAAATGGAACCCTAAAAGATGAACAATCAAAAAATATATGGGGAACACAATCCAAACTCAAATGTGATGGTTTTCTTAAAAATGGATTAATCGATCATAAACAAACCCTAAACTTACCCTTTTTGGAAGATGCCGCCAAAGTTTGTCCTCTATGCTTGAAAGATGCCTCTAAAGTTCCACCTGTTGCAAGTCGTTGATGTCTTCTGAGTCACCAAAGAAGAGGTCGGTGCGGCGAGTTTACTCGCTTTTAAGATTGGACCCCTCGGTCTCTCTCAAAAGAATATTAGAGAAGACGTTGCAGATTTAGAAAGAACCCAACTGAAATTTCAAATTTCCGATGATAAGATTTACTTTCATATTTAGAAAGAACCCAACTTGCAGATTTATGTGTGAAATTAACTTAGATCTTCTACATAAACTCGAATCTAGAATTTTCCGATCGAGAAAACATTGCAATAAACTCAGATCTTGTATGTGAACTTTCAGATCTCTGATAGCAATAAATCCAAGCTAACATCTAATCGTATAATTATTACTATTAATCAATATCACTTGCCACCTAACTCGCCGCCTAAGCAAAACAAGTGTCAAATCACCGACCATATCATGTTTACCTAAGCACATAGTAAGTTACAAGTAACTTGGTATATAAATTGGTAAGTTTAGTAAATTTGGTATATTTTATGGTAGTTTTTAAAGTTAAGTATATATACAACAACAAAAGATAATAACTTCAATATACTTTCAGAAACTAAACTCTTATATAATTTAACAATTACTAGGAAGTAATAAGACATGGTAAACTTATGATTTATTGGTAGACCCATTGGTTTTAATTTACTTTTAATAAAATTATATTAAACTAATAAATTTTAGAGTTAATTACATAGATCTTCCTTGTGACTTGGACGAATTTCACATTTAATTATTTAAGATAGAAAATTGCACTTATAATCCTCATGGTTGACTAGTTGTTTCTGAAGGGTTTTGAACCTGATCAAACCACCATATGACTCAAACTGGTCAATCCTGGGTTTGATTCCACTGGTTCAATCCTAAAAGCGGAACTGGATTAAACACAACCCTCTAAACCCCGAAAGGGTTAGGATCTTTAAAACTTTAAATTGATCAACATAGTTTCTTACAAACAGTCCATAGAAAAGGTTACAAGAAATATACCTGAACAAAACCTTTAGGGTTGCTAAAGATAGTCCACCACTACTGCACCTCCGATTGAACTGGCTGCTAGACCGCTCCTGGATCACCAAGCCTTCAAACCGTGAAGACCCCTTGTGTGTATGCCTGCGTCGATCAACACAAGGCCAACAACCGAGAACACCTTGTGTTCTTCTTGGCATGAGATCGTCGAGAGAGAGACCGAGAGGGAGAGAGTACGGTCGAGAGAGAGATCGACGTGAGGGAGTGCGAGATCGAGAGAGAGAGAGTGTTGTGGTGGCTAGGGTTAATCCCTTGTGTCTCTTATCTAATCCTTAAGACTTAAGGATATTATATATAGATTAACTTGGACCTAATCCCGTTTAATTAAAAGCCCGCTGGTTTTAATTAAACTTTCAATCTCTTCATCTTGACCCCCTGGACTTTACTAGTTAATTAATTAAATATTAATTAACTTAGTCCGTTAAATATTAAAACTTAATATTTAATTCTTCTTAAATAATAAATAACTATTTATTATTTATTTCCTTTCTAATAATTAATACAAACTGATTAATTATTTATTTCTCTCTTTTCAATAATTAATACTACTGATTAATTATTTCGTTTTTCTCTTTAATAATTAATCTAACTGATTAATTATTTCCTCTTTTTCTGTAATAATTAATCTAACTGATTAATTATTTCCACACAGATTTATGGTGAAATCCAACTGTTCTGAATTGAGTGTATAGCAGTGTGACCCTTTAGTCTCTTATAACATTGGATATAATATGCCCGTTAATTATCTCTGCACATAATCCAACAGACTTCCACTTGTGCAAGATAAGTAACAGTTACTGCACATTGTTAGCCTAAGGAGGTCCCTAGCCAGAAACTTAGGATAACCAGGTTATAAGAACTCTTATACCCCAAAGTAACTTGTGATAAAACTTCATAAACAACCTGCTTAGAAGTAACCTGTTATAAACTAATTGTTTATAAACTAAACTATCATAAACTCCCTGTTTATGAATGGATACGTTTTTATATATACAAACTTGCATATATATATATATATAGGTTTGTCCCTTGCAGCGCGATATTTCAATTTTGAGCATGAGCATGGAAAAGGTCAACTCAGAGACTCAAGAATTTGTTCATGACATACTTGATTTCGAAACTGCGTGATAAACGACAAAAAACAGATCAGTTCGTTTGGGCACGGCCGTGCACTTACCAGTTTCTCTTATCAGTCAAGGGGCCCGGAAATATCTCTTCTAAAAAGAAGGTGCAATTACCATCTTGCATATTTGCATTTGGCAACACGGCTCCCACTGAATCTAGACACGCCCCTTATGACCACCCTGTTACGGCGTGACGTTAGAACGCGCTAAGAAGACAACAGTTACCGCATCCCAAACCAAATACCTCAGGCTTGAGGATAACCTATGTGATAAATACTTTTGACACGAATCCACGAAGTATTTTTCACGGTGGGTCAATCCAATATTCGTAACCCTAACGAATATCCGTAAATTTTGGTCCGCAAAAAAACGTTCGCAGCTATATTCGATAAACTATCGAATCTACCCCAAAATTATGATGACTTTATAACCCTATCAAGGTTCTCACCAAGATAAGTAGTCACGGATAGTGTTTCGAATAAACCTAGTTTATTCCTGGATGAACCAAAACATACAAAATTGTGAAAAACAATGAAACTAATTTCTACACTCTTCCATATTCCTCCCTGGAATAAAGATGTATAATTTCTACCATTTCACTGACTCGATTCACGGTGTTAATCTGAATTACTTATTATTTTTACATTGTAACTTATCACGGATTACAAAGAAAATAATATGGTTATAAACCCTAAAACACAAGACTAGTACTTTGAAGTACTCCTTCTTAGTTTTGCTAGAAATCATTCTTGCAACCTAAGAACACTTCTAGGCTTACTTATTTTATAAATTCCTTAAACTTGGAGAACTGAAAATAACTCCTTGTTTCTGATTTATAAAACAACCTCCCTGTAATTAAAACTTTAATTACATTTGTAGATGTAATAAATCTTACTAGATTTTATATCCCTTTTGAAATGATAAATCCTCTTACAATTACTTGTAAGAAACTTGAAATTAGATTCCCGGTGTATACCAACACTTATCTAATTCCATTACTAAGGATATTTGAGAATATCCTTTTTCATCATCTCTAACGTTAACCAACCAACAATATTATTAAGCTGATTTACTGAACATTTTAGAACGTATATAATTTCTATTTAAGTCATAACTTGACTCAAAAATCTTGCAATGATATCTTTATCGAGTACCTCTCAATAAATCATGCATTCCTTGGATTAGTTCTTTCCCAAGAACTTACTGTTTTAGATAACTTCTAAAAGCATCAAATAATTATATACTTTAAAAGTTCAAACTTGTATTTATCACACTGGTTAAAAAAAACTTTTATTAACTCTGATAAATACATTAGTCAGGTGCTCCCACTATCTCTTATGAAAATGTGCATTCTTTAAAAACATCCTTTTAGGCCTTAGTCAAAACTTGACTACCATACCTAAGACTTGTGTTCCAAACACATGTTTTAAAGAACTTAGTTTTTGTAAGAAATTTGTTTTATGAAACCAATAACTTGGATCTCCCATATATCCATCTTTCCAATTACGGAAAGTGGTTTCATTAAACTTACCATGATCACAAGTATGAAACACTCATAATGGTATCTTAAATTTCTTTCCTTAAAACATTTAGTATAAAACTCCCTTGATTATAATAACTATTATAATCATTTTTATACTTTCTTAAACGTTTTATCAAAAACTATTTTACTTAGAAATAATAAGTATCATTTCTATTTAGTTCAAGACTTTGAACATTCACTTTTCATAAAATCTTAAATACTTGTTGAATTAGAAAAACTATCTAATCTTATAAACAAATCTTGTTTATTTAAGCATTTGAAAAGTGGAGCCAGCATTTATATATAACTACAACAAATCATAGCATAAAGATTATGATGAATCACCAAACAAGTCAAGACTTGACTTATTGGTTCCCTTTTAGTCACAACTGGACTAATCCTGATTCATAAGAATACGTGCACGGATATATAACTAAATAATTAAATTTTCATAAACTTAATAACCATAAGTTTTAATAAACCAAACAAGATAAAACATGTTCATAAAAACTTTAAAAAGAGTTTAATAAACTAGGAAATAGAAATTATTATAATATCCATAAGCTGCACGTAGGATCCTTTTATGCTGGGCCGTATTACTTTCCATCTCCTCCTGCAATAAACGATTGCAAGATGTTAGAATACTTGTAAAACTTTACAAGTAGGAAAGTGACAAAGAAGTTAATCACGCAATACCTGAGGAGCCAGACTTGCCTCCTGCCTCGTGACCTTTCGAACAATCTCGTTTCCAATGTCCGGCCTCGCCGCACCTGAAGCACCGATTCTCGGTTCTTGCTTTGTTTGGCTTCGGCTTCTTGCCCTTGTTGTCGTTATTAGCCCTGGGTGTATTCTGGCTGGGCTGGGCCTTGCCCTTTCCCTTTCCGTTGTGCCCCTTCCTCTTCTTACGTCCACCATGTCCCACCATAAGAATGTCCTTAGACTTGGTCCCGATACTCTGCTCAGCAGTCTTGAGCATTGAGTGCAACTCAGCCACGGATTTCTCCATGTTGTTCATGTTGTAGTTGACTATAAAAGGCTTATAGTCATCTGACAACGAGTTGAGTATCGTGTCCGTTGCTAGCTGTAACGGTACTGGGTGCCCAAGTCTCTCTAGGTGGTCCATGTAACCTTTCATTTTCATGACATGGTCACTGACCGAGGTCCCCTTAGCCATCTTGCACGAGTTAAATGCCCTAGTGGCATCATAACGCTCAGTGCGGGCTTGCTCCTGGAACATGTCCCTCAGCTGGCGGATCATGTCATATGCAGGAGTTTCCATCATGCTTGATTGCAACTCTGGACTCATAGTTGCAAGCATGAGGCAGCTAACATCCAAGGCGTCATTGGAGCGCTTCTGAAAAGCCTCCCTGACCTCTGCCCTGGCATTGCTGGCAGGGGGATTTCCTAGAGGTTGTTCTAGGACATACCACTTTCTCTCGTGCCTCAGCACGATCCGGAGATTTCTCTCCCATGTGAGAAAGTTGGACCCGGTGAGCTTATCCTTCTCAAGGATGGAGCGGAGTGAGAGGTTATTAGTATTGGTAACGTTGGTTGCCATCTACAAATTAAAACCCGGTTTAATTAGTAATTGCAAATAAACTTTCCAACATATATCATTAAACCCATAAACAATATATATTAGACCTAGGACCCATATTTCACATACTTGACGCAAGGTTTGGGCACTTCCCGCCAAGTCATGCTATTTCTGGTAGGTAACACCCTGTACCAATCGTACCTAACTGATACGATTCCTAGAACCTCGTAGAGCACTTAGACCCAGTCTAGTATGTTTAACTCTACTCTAGTGCGTTTTGGGCCGGGACTCCCGATTATCACCTAAATAGATCGCACCACCTAAGACAGCATGAATTTTGCCCGGGACTCCCGATTATCGCAGAATCTTTCATGCCCTTTCCCTCAATGGTTTGAACCCGGATGCCCAATGTTTGGGCACTTCCGACACCCGAGTACCGTTTAACAGTCAAGGTGTACTATTAGATGGGTAGCACACTGATCTAAGATTTTTCTTGGGTTTTAATTAAGTTTAATGAAAAAAACTTAATTTTCCAGTTTTTGAAAAACCATTTTAAAACTAACTGTTTTAAAAATACGATTTATATGTGTACCTAAACTAGGTGCACAAAATGGTTTTTATAAGTTTCAAACTTATAACCTTGACAAAACTTTAAATTTATAAAAATTTAACTAACACGACTAACAACCTGTAGTCGTATTCTTAGTTTGTCATTAACACGTGGCTTTTCACTGTGTAATAACAACCTGTTATTAAACCCCTTTTTATTTACCATCACATGCATGTATATACATACCATACATATATATGAAAAAGCAGTAAATAAATCACAACCACGCAGATAAAAGAAGTAAGCAAAAAAAGCCCTATAGTTTTGCCAACTAATCCTAAGGTCAAGCCTAAGGACAAAGTGGCTTGGATTCGCCTTTTTTGATGTGTTGCTCCCACTGGCCTTGACACCTCCCCGAAGTGTCCGTGTTTCGCGTATAGAACACCGTTTTCTTGATGGCCTTCTTCGAGTCCATTTTTGTGGAGGGATTAAACTATCACTAGTCTATTACAAATACAATATTGAATGAGGTTGTAAGTGGCACGCAGGTCTCCCATAACCAGTACAATATTACAAATAAGAAAGGGATTGTAATTGGCACGCAGGCCTTCCCAAAACCAAAATAAAGAAGAAAGAAAAACGAGTCCTAAGTCGGCAAAACTATAGCTATACAACCACACAATTATATATAAACACAATATATATAAAAGTCAACCACGCAGTTATAAAGAATAAAAAAAATTGTGCTGTAAAGCACACAACCTGATTTGTTTAAATTATTCTCATTTAACCTTTTGATTAATACCTATTAACCAAAAATGAGAATTATGATCTTCTAATTTATTTGACCAAACTAGTTTTTCAACAAAAACTTAAAACCTTGGTCTCATTCAAAACTTGAATGAAATCCTTACGTCGAGTTTTATTACTAGTTTTCCAAAAACTTAAAACCGACAACCTTGGTCAATTAAATACTATTTTATTTGTTTCTCCATTATATAAACTTTATTCCTTTTAGAATTTATTCAAAACGACTAAACTAGTCATAATGAAAATCTAAAAATATATATATTTTAACTAAAACTAATTAAAATATATAATACTAGTTTATATAACACCTTTATTAATTTTATAACTTAAAATTAATAATCCTTTCATATTAATCCGGAAAAGCTATCTTGGGCCAAACTCTCTTGTTAAGCCGCACAACCTACTGGGCCAAGACCCTCTTGGGCCGAGAACCCATTGGTCCGAAGTCACCTGGGCCGTAAGCCCTATTGGGCCGAGAACCACCTTGGGCCGAAACCCATTGGGTCGGGAAACGCCTTGGGCCGCGGACCATCTTGGGCAGAAGCCTTTTGGGCCGTGATGTACTGGGTCGAAATTACTTGGGCCGAAGCCCACCCTGTCCCTTAGCGCCGCTAACGGCTGCCGTTAGGCCCAACTGGCCTTAGCGCCGCTAACAACCATCACCCGACACAGTGATGATCTCGGTTCCCGTTTTCCGATTACGAAAATAATTTAAATCCTTTTAACCTATTAAAACTAACTGTTTTAATATACTGATTAAAAACTGGATTTAATTCAAAAACCAAAAACTATTAATTATTAATTTCAACAAAATTTGTTTTATTAATAATCAATTATCCTAAAACTTGATTTCAACCTTTTTAAACAAAAGTTCAAAACTTGTTAAAATCTAGTTTTAGATAAAAGGTTTTATCCTTTTTAACCATTTAAACGCAAACCTGGTTTAAACCTAACTAGTTTTAGAAAACTTGTTTTTATCCTTTTATGGTTTTTCAAAATTTATGAAGAAAAGAAATAAGATGGAGAAGATCATTCAACTATTTAAACAAACCAACTAACTAGATTATCTAGGTTTAACTAATTAAACAAACTGTTTAATTTAATCTTAATTCAATCTTATTCTTATTTCAAAAATGATCCTTTTAACAATTCAAACTAACTGTATGAATTTTTTGATTAATAGGATAAACCTGATAACAAAACAAACTGTTTTGCTACCTTCTTGATTTTCAAAATTTCCAAGAAAAAAAGAGAATCAAGAATAAAACCTTAATCTAAAAACAGATAAAAACTAGAAACTATGGATCATAGAGCCGAGGCTCTGATACCACTGAAGGGTTTTAAACCTGACCAAACCACCATATGACTCAAACTGGTCAATCCTGGGTTTGATTCCACTGGTTCAATCCTAAAAGCGGAACTGGATTGAACACAACCCTCTAAACCCCGAAAGGGTTAGGATCTTTAAAACTTTAAATTGATTAACATAGTTTCTTACAAACAGTCCATAGAAAAGGTTACAAGAAATATGCCTGAACAAAACCTTTAGGGTTGCTAAAGATAGTCCACCACTACTGCACCTCCGATTGAACTGGCTGCTAGACCGCTCCTGGATCACCAAGCCTTCAAACCGTGAAGACCCCTTGTGTGTATGTCTGCGTCGATCAACACAAGGCCAAAAACCGAGAACACCTTGTGTTCTTCTTTGCCTGCGATCGTCGAGAGAGAGAGACCGAGAGGGATAGAGTACGGTCGAGAGAGAGATCGACGTGAGGGAGTGCGAGATTGAGAGAGAGAGAGAGTGTGTGTTGTGGTGGCTAGGGTTAATCCCTTGTGTCTCTTATCTAATCCTTAAGGCTTAAGGATATTATATATAGATTAACTTGGACCTAAGCCCGTTTAATTAAAAGTCCGCTGGTTTTAATTAAACTTTCAATCTCTTCATCTTGACCCCCTGGACTTTACTAGTTAATTAATTAACTATTAATTAACTTAGTCCGTTAAATATTAAAACTTAATATTTAATTCTTCTTAAATAATAAATAACTATTTATTATTTATTTCCTTTCTAATAATTAATACAAACTGATTAATTATTTATTTCTCTCTTTTCAATAATTAATACTACTGATTAATTATTTCGTTTTTCTCTTTAATAATTAATCTAACTGATTAATTAATTCCTCTTTCTCTTTAATAATTAATCTAACTGATTAATTATTTCCACACAGATTTATTGTGAAATCCAACCGTTCTGAATTGGGTGTGTAGCAGTGTGACCCTTTAGTCTCTTATAACATTGGATACAATATGCCTATTAATTATCTCTGCACATAATCCAACAGTTTCACACTTGACCCTTTAGGCCAACTCCGGTTAATCCTTGTGGTTGTTTGGAATAAGGAAAAAATGAAAAAAAAAGAAGAATTATGAGTGTAACAATAAGTGTAATTTTCTATCTTAAAAGACTAAATGTGAAATTCGTCCAAAACCACAAAGATGATCTATGTAATAAAGTCTAAATTTTATTGGTATATCACTATATTGGTTTTTTTTAAAATTTCAAAATATTCTATTCAGTGAGAGTATGAATATTATAAGCTTGTAACCTTCTTAATTTTATGAGTTAATTACTGATTTGGTCCATATGGTTTGCACTTTTCTACTGGTTTGGTCTCTAACTATGAAAGGCTACACGGATGGTCCTGCTGTAGCAAAGCTGTTGCATGTTTGGTCCCTCTTCAACTTGAAATAACCACTTTGCCCTTACCCTTTTAATTTTTATTTTCTTTAATTCTTAATCAATATTTAAACTATATTTTAATATTTATTTCTTTTTATAAGTAATTAAATACCAGAATCTCTCTCACTCTCACACACTCTCTCTCTCTCAGGGCAAATTAAGACCCACAACCACCACCTCAACCCCTCTCTCTCTCTCTCGGGTTGCATAAAAGACCACCACCACCACAACCTTTTCATTTCACCACCACCACCACCACCACCACAACCTTTTCTATCACCACCACATAGCCATCATCTCATTCACTCTCTCACTCTCTCTCTCTCTCTCGGGTTACATAACAGACCACCACCACCACCACTGTCCTAGGGTTTTCTTCGGGCACCACCTCCTCTGCCGCTATCATGTCGCCACAACCACAACCACCTAGAAAACCCTAGTCCCCCCTCTCTCTCTCTCTCTCTCTCTCTCTCTCTCTCTTCTCTTACTCTCTCTCTCTCACTCTCTCATGTCCACCTAACCACCACCAGCTTTCCTTCTTCTTCAAGACACTTCACCTTCTTCCAGATCTGGTCTTCGAGAACCAAGATCTATAATCAAATCGAGAACACCATTCGAGAACCAAGATCTGGTCTTCTTCATGACACTTCACACTTCACCTTCTTCCAGATCTGGTCTTCGAGAACCAAGAAAGAGAGGATAGCCGGAAAAAGAGAGGTGAACCTGTAACTTTCTTTCAGATCTATATTGTTTGTACCGGATTTGTGTTTAATCTAGGGTTTGTGTTTGTTTCTGTTTTGCACAAAGGTGTCGAAGGTTAAAGGACCATTTGAGAGAGAGAGAGATAGCTGACGGTGTTTCGTTTCTTTGTGGCGGTGGCGGTGGCGGAGGCGAAGTGCATTGGTGGTGGGGTGCGGTGGTGTTTGGTTGCTGTGGTGGTTGTCTACAAGGAGGACAAGAGGAGACAGATCGAAAGGGAGAGAGAGAGAGACGACGGTGGTTTATGTGGCAGTGGTGGTGGGGAGGCGGCGGAAGCGAAGTGCAGTGGTGGTGGGGCAGTGGCGGAGGTGAATGCAGTGGTGGTGGGGTGGTTGTTTATAGGGTTGAGACAGATCGAGAGGGTGAGAGTGACAGAGGAGGGAGAGAACGTTGACTTTATATTTTAATTAAAATAATTAAATATTCTTTTAATTACTAAAAAAATAGAAATTATTATATAAATTTGAGTAAAGAAAGATATAAGAATTAATTAGTGAAATAAATATTAAAATATAATTTAAATATAGATTAAGAAATAAAGAAAATGAAATATTAAAATTGTAAGGGCAAATTGGTCATTTCAAGTTGAAGAGGAACCAAACATGCAACAACTTTGCTACAGTAGGAACCATCTGCGTGATTTTTCATAGTTAAGGACTAAACAAGTAGAAAAGTACAAACCACAGGGACCAAATCAATAAAACTCTAATTTTATATATCTTTCGATATCAATTTTATTATAATATAAGGGTTGATTCCATAAAATAGAAACCTATTTTTTCAAAATTATCTATGTAGATAACTTATCTTTTTATTACCTAAATAAATAGGTAACATATTTTCTGATAACTTGTTAAAATAGGTAACTTACATTTTTATTACCTAAATAGGTAACATACCTTCTAATGACTTGTTAAAAGAAGTAACCACTTTGAATACTACATTTAATTAAACATCTTATGTCATGGTTTTTTTTATGGAATGTACATTGCTTTTTGGTTAATATATGTGTCATAATGCCAATAAAATACAGATTATGTATTTTGGCGGCATTTATGCAACATTTTATGTGTGTTTGGCTGCATTTTGTTGCTTTTTTAACAACATTCTCGATGACAACATTTAGACAACATTGTTGTTTATTTAGTTGTGCATTGACAACATTTTATTTGATATATAATTTGTATTTTATTGGCATTATGATACATATATTAACTCAAAAACAAGGTACATTCCACAAAGACACCATGACATAATATGTTTACATGTTATATTCAAAGTGGTTACCTATTTTAACAAGTCATCAGAAATAAAAAAAGTAGGTTACATATTTTAACAAGTTATCAGAAAATATGTTACCTATTTAAGTAATAAAAAAGTAAGTTACCTACATTAATAATTTTAAAAAGATAGATTGCTATTTTATGACATTAACCCAATATTTAAATAGTTTAAATAAATATTTACTTTTTTCTGAAACGATATTAGCGTATCTATTTTGTTGTCATACGTAAAATGATTTAATTTTTAGCATTAACGTTAGTAATATAGGTCGTGTTTATATATCTAAGGCCTTTTACAATGTTATTTATATATTCCTTAAGATACTTTTAATAAAAAAATTGAAGTAAATCATATAACTTCAAGGCAGCAGAATCTATTTAAAAATTTTATGTTTATATGTTATTTTTTCTATTTTATTTATACTATGTCCGTCGCAACATACGGGTATCGTCAACTCGTTTTTAATACGTAAGTGGTGTTCCTGGATTTGCTAGAAATATATATACATTTATGTTAATATAATTTAAATGTATATTATTTAACATGTATGTAAGCATCCTGCATACATTGGTTGACAAAGCAAATTAAAAATGAAGGTTCAACTCAATTGCCACGGACGTCAGATGCGTGTAAGAGTATAGGAAGGATATTCTAATGATAAAAAAATTATGTAACACCAAGATTAGCTCAAAAGACAGTTGCATCTTAATGAACCTCTAATGCTCCATAAAATCATGACACTTTAGGTTCTCATAAGTGTAAAACCTCAACTTATGGGTTTAAACCGATTTAAGACATATACCGAGGATAAACTCGAAAAACATTCAAAATCGGCTCAATTTGATCGAGTTGAGTTCCACTTCTAAACTACTTTTCTTCTTAAGTTTGCGAGCCTAATCTATTTATGTTAAATTGCATTTTTACCCTTAATTACATATATTATCCACATATCCATAATGGTGAGTAATATTTAGTCACACAATATTGTTTAAAAAGAATTTACTACTGTTTTGAGTCGAGTCGAGCTTGCGCTTAAGATTTGAGGCTCAGTCGAGCTTAAACCAAATTTCGAGCTCGACAATGTTCGGCCGGCTCAATTACACACACCCTACCTCTAACCAACATATGGGACTATACCAATAAGAGTTTTGCTAATAATAATAATAATAATTACATATGAATTAAAAAGTTTTGCTAACTTTATGCAAAGTATGCTTATATACTATATATATTCATTGTGAATGAATCTATACCTAGGCTCCGATATATGACCCGCTAGTCTTCTCCTAATTGACTGATCCCACCCCACCCACCCCATTCCACTTCATCCTACCTACCCCACCCCAGCCCCACTTCATCCTAACTACCCATACCCCTACCCTACCTACCATACTTCGCCTTACTCACCCTTACCATACCTTCACACTATCTACCCGTGCCCTACCCCATACTCACCATCCTACCCTAGCCCACTCACCACCCACTCCATACCCTATTGTCGACTTGCTCTCATCTAGGTCCCCACCTACCTGACCATAACCCAATCTCACCCCATCCCAACGCCACCCTACTCACCTTACTCAACCTACTTATCATACATCACATGTTACTCACCCCACCCCACCCACCCTACTTAACCACACCTCTACCCTACCCCCACCAGACCAACACTGCCAATACCATACTTTACCCTCACACTACCCTACCCCTACCTATCTCACACCCCTCCTTCCTTACTCCAACTTTTCCACAACCTACCCCTACCCTACTTACACCCACCCTACTCAAACTTACCCATAACCTAACCCTATTATACCCAACCTACCACACCCCATCTTGTCTACTCCAACTATCTACCCTTATCCTACCTACTACACCCCGACCCATCCTACTTTAACTTACCCATTATCTACCCTTTTCCCACCTACCTACTATCTTAATAATGAGTAAGTTGGGGTAAGAGTGGGGTAGGTTGGGGCGGTATTGAGTGGGATAGGGGTGAGTAAGGTGGCGTAGAGTAGGATAGGTAAGTAGGCAGGATGAAACATGGTAGGAGTAACGTGAGTAAGTCGAAGTAAAGTAAGATAGGGGTAGAGTGAGTAGTGTAAGTGAAAGTGGAGTAGGGTGAAGAAGGTGGAGTAAAGTAGGTAGGAAAGGTAGGGCATAAGTTGGGGGTGGGTTAGGGTTAATAAAAGTGGAGTAGGGTGGGATAGGGTTAGGGTAGGGGTGGGGTGAATTAGGGGTAGCTAGTGGGTAGGGTGGGGTGGATACGGTAGGGTGAGATTAGGTGGTGGAGAGTAGGGTCGAGTAAGAATAAGGTGGAGTAGGTAGGGTGTGGGGTAGCAGCGCATGCGAAAGGGTAGTGGGTTGTTGGTAGTATAATTTATTTTGATTTTATACATATCGATTAATTTATTGTTATTTAGATTCCAATTCAAGTTTGTTCTAACAAACAAGATAAAGTTTTTCATGAATTCAGTTCATATAAATGCGTTTTTGAACTTTTGAAGAGGAAAATTCGTTAGCACACAAAATACCCCTCAATACTCTCCTTTTACATACACAAAAGGCTATGATTTACTCATGTTAGACAAAACGTAGCCCTCATCATCAAAATTGATTGGCATTCATGGTCTTGGAAGTTGGTAAAGATTATCCAACCGGTGTAAGGCATCGGATAATATGCAGAGATTGCAATGAATTAGAGAAGAGCAATGCAGAGACCGCATCGAATTAGAGAATGGTAGCTTTGGAATATCTAATATCAACGTGAGTCCGAATTGACATCCCTTTTAAATTGCTCAGATTAGATTACACAATTTCGATTTAATATCACCTCAAAGTGATATTAATTAATTCATGATTAATTATCCCGCTATGACCTATTCACTTTTGCACTTATTAATTCGATACCTAACAGAGTAACAACGATATTTATTTGAACAAACCCTAACGCTATTCCTTGCGGAGTTATAATTCATAGAGAAATTAAATGATTTGGAAGGAAACGAGAAGAATCTAAAACGAATTATGTTCCACAGTTTTTAAGAAGAGAAGATAGAATATGAAGGAAAATTTTCGTTAACTCTACTTTTCTGTCAAAAGTAGGAAGATTATGATGAAAAGGAAAAGAAAAGTTGCATGATTTTTTATTAGTGAAATGACTAACAGTTTGAAAAATTAGAGAGTTGTTGTAATGTAACTCGTTACTCCGATTCGAAAAAATAAAATACTCTTTTTATCCTTTTCATTTCTTTCAAACTTGAAAACACAAAAAACTAAAATTATTATCATTTCTCATTTTTTTCTTTTCTCTCCTTAATTTCATTTATGTTAATTTCCTTCGTATCTAAAACTCGAAAAAATAGCGTAAACCAGTCACTTAGAAAGTGTTGTGTTTTAACAGACCTTAAAGTGATGTTTATTCCGAAAGCTTGCCTCAACAAAGTCCACTAAACCTTCAGTTCACATGATGTGCCCAAGTGTCCCAAGTAAGCGACTGTTGTAAAAATCCACCCACACCTTGAATTTGTTTTCTACTTCAAGATCCAAAGCAGATGTTGCTTTTGTGTGTGCAAGAGAAGGGTGATTAATATTCTAATTCTTAATGATTTAGTTATATTTTTATTAATCTTTGGACATATACTTGCTTATCAATATCATAGTTTCAGATATCTCACATATACAAAAGCTAACTTCCATACAAAATTAATCTGAAGAATGCCTACAACTCGATTTATTAGAAAATAGTATGTGTATGTCTAAGTAAAAGTGTTGGATTAAACTGGATTACAGTATTACTCGCTTTTCCGCAATGAATCTTTAGAGGTTCCTACCGACGACTGTTGGACAAGTTCAACCGGTATAATCGGGATGGAGTCCCACCATCCTTTCAATCGCCGGTTCCCCATCTGATTTTTCCTGTCCCTCGGGTCTCCTGGTTTCAATGTCATTGCAAAGGTCGATAACACGAGTGTGATGATAATATATTTAAGAGGGATGACAACTAATATCACTGCACATCCAAGCATGGCAGTAATCACCGCATCTGTGTGCTGCATATATGGACATCAAGTCATGATAAAAGTTTGGATAAAATTCACAACTGGAAATCAATCTTCAAGGTCATCAAATATTTTTTCCCTAAAAAGAAAATTATAGGAGACAGTTTATATGTGATTTCAAATACAGTGTTAGCTAAGGGGCATTTTTGTAACTTCATAATTATCCCAGCAATCAAGTATTTTGCGGTTATTGACAATGAAACCGAACTGATACTTAATATGATGGTCTGTAGTGTTAAAAACATATGCTATTGACATTTTTCAGGAAGATCAACATTCAAAATATGAAATATTATGATACCTTGGGGGCATTGGCAAGCCATATTGACCATATTTTTAGTAGTGAAACGTTGAGCAACTGCATAATGTTGTATAAAGTATTAATTCCATGCTGTGCTGCCACTATACTGTCCATTGTTGTCTGATCAGAAGGAAAGGGGACAACAAACTTTGTTCGCTTGCCTACTTCGCTTTTTCTTGCCCAAATCATCTTTGTAACCATCCACACCAACAATGCTGCAATGGCCAGCCCAACCCACTCTCTGCAAATAGAGTACCACTTAATAAATCTAAAATCACATTTTCATAAAAAGGGTGCCTTCACTTCCATAATAAATGCTGCAAATTTCAAGTTGAACTAGAAAATTTCCTCTTATCCCATAGTTACGTACTTGTAAACAACCAGTAGCGAAGTGCCAATCACCGTAATGGTGGTTGCAGGTCTTTCCCACCCGAGGACCTCCTCAAACCATGTTAATGCACTTTTGAAAGGCGTCACAAGTTCCTGAATGGCAAAAGAAAAAATAAGAAAATGAGGTACCTTAAAAACATGACCAGTGTCTAACTTCATATAAATGGAGAAACTAGCTGCTGCAGAATAGTAGTATATTGCGGAAAGAAGCAATATAAAAGCTTGCAAGTAACTCACATAAAGATACACTAGTAAAACTTGATAACCACCACTACAGGTGTATTTGTGCTGCGTTTTATTTCAAACATGTTAAGTCAAGATATATTACTACAAAGGGAATGGGTTAAACAGAGAAAAAATAGCCCAAGGTCTATAATTAATATATGCATACATTTTCATAACTTGTTTTCTTTAGATTGTTTTTATAATTATATTGTTTTAGGTAGTGATCATTAGGTTAACTTAACCCGTTCCATCCTGTTTTGACTAGCAGTAAAACATACGACTCGTTTCAACTAAAATCAATTTTGACCAGCCACCCAACCCGCCCATCTTGCCATCTTTTACCAATACCACACATTCGGGATATAAGATTTTCAAGCATTGTATTGTACCATCAATATAAGGGCACTATCGCCAATCCCATCTTCTTTCACTTCATCTGCAGTAGCTTTAGCAGTATTGATTTCTTTTGCTTCCTCTCTAACTTGTTCAACAGCTGTCTCCAACGATGAAAGATTTTCGGGCTGATTACTTGCCATTTCAGATTGTTCAGGTTCTACTTCTGGCTCTGCACACGGGATACAACTAGACTGTGCAACATTCAGGTTTCGTAATATCGAGCTAGCACTGCATGGATGTCCACTTTTCAACGTTTTTAAGCTCTTAGCAAGCTCCTCTAGCACATTACTTCCCGTAGGCAACTCGTCGAACAAGGCAAAAATCAAGAAACTTTTGGGATTAGGTGGAGAAATCCTAAGCATTTCTCGTGCCGCATGGAGCCTTATGATCCCTAATATGGTCCTTGCATGCATCTCCCAGGCTTGTAGTGGGGAGTCCACCTTAAACTTTGCTAAAAATTTATGCAACAGCATAACCTCCTTCACAAGAGCAAGCCAATGGTCTCGTCTTGTGGAGCTAGTCAATTCCGGGAACTCAATCTGAAAACCCTCTTCCCTGAATAATTCAAAGTAAAAAGAAATAAGTAGAGAATACTAGAGGTAAATACAGTCCTTATTGGCGACGTTATTCAGTACTTGAGGTAGTAATTAATCTCACAGCTCAGCAGACTCGTAAATAACGGCTTTGTCGAAAAGAGGAGCACCGAAAGGGCCTGTGGCTGTGGGTTTTATTGACTGCTCGATATCCTTTGACAAATCAAGCTTGAATGCATCTTCATATAACATTGAACCCGAGGCCTCAAAGTAGAGTGCATAATTGGTTAATGTAAGCCTACCTAAAAATAATCATCTGTATGAGAATAGCATGAAGGACATACCAGATGACCATTCTCCAAAACAAAGAAAAAAAAAAATAAGAACTAGAGGTGGAAAGATGCGTTGGTTAACGTTCAAGAGATGCGGGTTTAAATGGGTCATTTGTTAGTACGGGTCCTCACATGGGTATTAGTGACTTTAGCATCTTCAATAATTTAATGTAATCAAGATTCACCCGATACCAAAGGGATTTCAATTAAAGCTCTAATAAGGGTTAGGAGGTTTGGAGTTTGTTTGGGCCAATCTGATTTCGGACAAGACAAATGGCAGGGGGCGAGGTGGCTTAGCTCCCTTTGTGGGGTTCTAGGCCCCCAAGCAGTATGCATATTAGTTAGTTGGCAACTAAATTTGCCCTCATTAAAGATAACTACTTTACCCGCCAAGAGATTTTCCTGCAAAAACAGGTGCCAGTGTGCCACCTATTCCTGCCAACACAACATTTTGAAGTCTATGTAAAGGACATTTTCAGTCTTGTAGAACACATGGAAAAATGAACAATCCTGTGGTTTTGCTCTTGTTTCTTGCCTAAAACTTGAGTTCGACTTTGAATTATCTGTTTCTAGATTTCATATAACACTGGGTATCAGCTGGGTTGAAATGCTACAATCTGACAAATGATTTCTTCACTATTCAGAGTTTCTTCCGAGTTGTAATTGATTGTTACCAACCCCACATACAGAATGACCAACTTATATGTGGCCCATGTTCTGAATTTGTTTAGAAAATATCATTAGGAAAAAAAAATATTGAAATAATAGTCCAAATATTTAGAAGGTTGTATACATTATATATACAGTTTGGGAGACTTTCAACTTGTTTGGCCCGTTCAGTACCCCAATTGCAATGTTCCTCTTTAAGCTTAATTTCTTGAATTGACCCATTTGATCCGCACACCACCCAAAGAAATGCATGCATAGGTAACAATTCATATTTTTGCCACATTAAGAAGAACTAAAAGAGAAAGGAAATAAAGAATCAACACAAACCAGGCCAACTTTGTTTCCCTATATGGCGTATTACTCTCTGTGAACTTGCAGTTCCCTCAACATGCAGAATGAACTCATCATCTGCCATTTCCACATTCCTTGGTGTTGCTTGCTTTTGCAGATGTTGCACGCATCTGATAAAAACAGCCAATCAGATCGAATAATGAAATTTAGACAAAATATCATATGTCTATTTAGGCAAATGAGACGGTTACTTGTTTATTTCTTGAAGAAACTTGTCGTAAGCAGGAAAATGAAGGCGATTTTCTGTAGATGCTGTTAGTGTCTCGAAAGTAAACTTCCCATTAATGAAATCAGCCACCAAAGGAACTAATGATCCCAACCACACAAACGCGTGTTCTCCAGCACTTGGCTTATTGTTAACCTACTAACACAACTTACATAGTTAGACAAGATACTATAAATTTACTTTAAGATCCATAAGAAATATAGTCATTAACAACCTTTACGTGATCTTTGATATGTGTTGGAAATGTAATTTACGCACATATTTATTTTCTTGTATTTGTTGGTAAAAATAATAAAAAGGTCAAACACAAAGTAAAAAAAAAAAAAATTTAAATCCCTGAAGGTGCCTTACAAGGAGTGGCATGATGTCTGAATAGAACAGGGGTACTTCATCTTGTTTGTTAGGTGGATTTGCAGTTGCAGGTTGCTTCCTCTCTTCTTTCTCCTTGGCCACACATTCCTAGAGGATAGAAGCAAAGAGCCAAAGACAACATTGAAAAGATACTTTATTTTAAGAACAATAAATCTCAACCAATCTCAAAGCCCATATGCAACGCAGAAATATGAAACAACCATGTTCTACCATTGACAGAATCTCATTTAAAAAATAATGAGCTACTAGCATTTAACTTTAACGTGATTGACTGACGAGATTGAGAGGGAATTTTCTTATGGTGGTGAATTCAAAATCTGTAAGTGGCAAAAACAAGCCAAAGGATGTGCAATCTGGCCATTTGAATCCATCTACGTAAACTAGTAATGCGTAGTTTGCCTTCTATTAAATTTTGTAGGTTGCCTTCTTCTCAAGCATTTTATGGCAGTTGTAATCAACTGTTAAACTCTTTCAGATTTCATTTTCGAGCCAAAAGCAATTAGGTTTAGGTTTGTTTGCATATTTCAGAGAAGAAATGAATTATTATTTCGTATCCAAAACAATAAATAATCAACAATGTGTACCGTATGAGATTGTTCATCGGCGGCGTTAGGCGACTCCCAAGCGAGCATCATGTCGAAGGTCAAGTGACTGAAGGTTCCTTCCCGAATAGTTTGTTCGACATCTTTGCACATTTCATAGAGCGCTTTGGATGAGCAATACTCTACTAATTTCCTCGAGTATTCCCCTTTCTCCCCTTTCCATACGCCCTCAAATTCCTCCACCAATCCGCTCACCGGCGTTTCTAATCTCCTGTAAATTAAGTTAAATTGAAAACAGTCGCCAATGGATTGAGAAAAGGAAAAAAGACGGATAAACGACGTACATGGCACAGCGTTGGAGCACATCCTGGGCAATTGAAGAAAGATGCCTTGTTCTCTCCATTTGATGCAGTTATTCATACAGAAAGTGGATACATTTACTACATTGAGATCGTTACGGATTACGGATCCGTTTTGTGTTTGTTGAAGCAGGAATTTGGTGAGGATGAAGGAGTGCTCTGTAATGTCAGACGTGGTGACACGTGGTGAACATGCAGGATTTCGAGGTGCCTCTCCAAAATTCTTTTTATGATTTAGGAAGTGAGAGTACCGGCTCGAGCCACCGATCGGGAAGACCACCGCTGGAGCCTTGGACATACGGACGGGTCGATAACTCGGTAAGGAAGCTGTACGGATGAGTTCGCGGATGGTTTGGTTTCGGACTTTTTGAACTAAATCATGCTTATTTTTAACCGTATTTATAAACGGGAGCAATATTCACGATTTTTATTAATCGGACATAATATAATAAAATTAAAATTGAGAGTGTTGTTCGATTTTTTAGGGTTTTCAAGTAATTCAATATATATATATTGTTGACAGAGCAGAGAGAAAATCTGCTCTGTCAGCATGAAAATTCCACCTCATTGATGACCTGGAATAGTGACATGGCACCTACTTTATAACTGCTTTACATTCTGAAATTCTGGAAACGTGAACTGTTTATTACAAACTGTAAATAAAAAACTGCTAAACACAGTAGTGGGCAGCAGTAGTGGGTTAAGTAGTGGGCTCTACAACTGCTATTACAAGCTGTTATATAAAGTTGCATTTATCAGCAATTCCTCTAATTACTTCACCTTGATACGATTCACCATCAACCTGCGCATACCACATAAGCAAATCAGTGAAAAATGGCAGACAACTTCAAGGTAAAAGCTTTTTTATTATATATGTTTCTGTAAATCTTGATTTTCTCATTCTTCTTCTATATTTTCTTCTTGCATGTAATGTGTATTTAACAAGCAGAAGTAATGGGAAAAAACAATAAAAACAAACATTCATAAGAAAAATCACAAATGTAATATTATGTACGCATAGAATGTTTAAAGTGATGAGTAGAAACATCAAAACTAACACTAATGTTTTTGACTATATACAGGTAGAAGAAACAGTTGAAGTGCCTCAAGTATAAACTTCAAAATTACCTTGCAACTCATATAATGTTTCTGTGAATCCTGATTTTCGCTATTTTCTTCTTGCATGTAATATGCATTTAACATGCAGAAGTAATGAGAAAAAACAATAAAAATAAACATTCGTAGTGAATAATCAGTACATATTGAATGTTTAAAGTGATGAGTAAAAACATTAAAATTAACATTAATATTTTTGCCTATATGCAGGTAGAAGAAGCAGTTGAAGTGCCCTAGGTACCAAATTCAAAATTATCTTGCAACTCATTTAATGTTTCTATAAAAATTGATTTTCTCTATATTCTTCTTCTATATTTTTTTCATGCATGAATGTGCAGTTAACAAGCAGAAATAATGGGAAAAAGAATAAAAATAAAATTCATAGGAAAAACTACAGATGTTATATTTTGTACGCATAGAATATTTAAAGTGATAAGTAAAAACATTAAAACTAGCATTAATGTTTTTAACTATATGCAGGTAGAAGAAATATTTGAAGTGCCTACATTGTCTACTATGTATTTGTTTGACCACTATGCTAAAGTGCATAGAATGCAATGCAAGCAGGTAATTAAAAAAAAGTTCTTTTTTCTTATTTTCTAAAGAAATGGTATATAATTGTATTAAGTGTGTTACACTACAGCTAAAGAGGCGTCGAAACCTCGCTTCCAGGAAAAAGGATGAGATCATTGATCTCACGAAAGAGGACACAGATGACGACACAGATGTTTCAATGCCGCGCATCAAAAGGCAAAGGAGAAACCAAGTTTTGGTTAGCTCTAGGAATAGGCCCATTGTGCTAAGTGAAGGGGAGGAGGCAGTGGATGAGGCACCAATTGTGCTAAGTGAAGGGGAGGAGGCATGGGAAGAAATAGGGGAAGAGGCAGGTGAATAAATAGGGGAAGAGGCAGTGGATGAGGCAAAAGAGGAGGAAGAATAGTTATGTTTTTACTGCTTTTAGTTGTATTTTTTTTACTGCTTTTAGTTATGTTTTTTACTGCCTTTAGTTCTTGAATGTTAAAACCAGTTTCTTTAACGTTATATGTATGTTCAGTTTCTTTAACGTTATATGTATGTTCCTGTTTAAGTACGACTCAAGATGTTTGACAGAATTGCCTCTATTTTTAATATACAAAAATTAAAAAACAGTAAAATATTAAAAATATGCAATAATTTTTTTTTATAAAAACAGTTCCGTTGCTAATTAGATAAAGATAACTACAGACTTTAGAAATGTAATTATAGTCTCTCTAAGTAACTATATCTTCAAATATGAGCTACATTGTTAACAGCAACGAACACTCTTTTATGAAATCCAAAAGACATTGTTGCTTTAGTATATCAATGATTAAATATGACACTTCTATTTATATTAAACTAAAATGGCTGAACAAAGACTTCGCCAGCTACTAAAGTAACATATTTTATGAAATTTTAAGTTTTATAACGTTTGTGTTTATAATGAATTAATGATTCCGTCATTAGTTTGATGTTAAAGAATGTGTATAGAATGACATGCTCATCCCAAAAGCTATTGATTGCTGGTTAAAAAATTAAAATTGCTTCGAACACCTTCTCACATGACCCACCATTCATAAAATTTTACATGAAATCTGTGGGTTAACTATGTCATCAGAAACATAATAATTTTCTTGCACAAAAGATAACAAACAATATCTATTACATGATGATAAAAAGTACGATTCAAGATGTTTGAAAGGATTACCTTTATTTTTTATATAAAAAATTAAAAAAAAACAGTAAACTATTAAAAATATGCAATGATCTTTTTTTATAAACAACTCAGTTGCTTGTCATGTGTATTTCTATTTATATAATGTGTTTTTGAAATTGTCCAGATACATGTTTGTGAATTTATATAACATGTTTTTTATAAAAAAAAACATCTAAAATACTTATTATATTCATTAAGTACATTAATAATTTGATTAGATAATTTAAAAGTAGATATTTTAGGTAAAATATTGATAACTTATGTAAAATAAATAGACATCTTACATGTATTAATTGTAAAAAAACGAACCTGAGCTAAAATTCAGGGGTTATAGAGGCGGTTTTAATACATGTACTATATTTATGGGTTGTGGATGCAGTTTTTAAGCAGTTATGTCCTATATAATCCCAAGCTAATTCCAGATTTCGTTCATTTTAGACACTCACAGATTCCAGGTACATTTAAAACAAAAAGTTACACCAGTTTACAGATAGCTATGGTTTAGTGATTGTTGTAAACTTTTTTTCAGAGGTTTCAAGGACTGGATTTAAAGCAGTAAGCATCAACAGGAAACACAGGTTAGCTTTTTTAGTTCATGCTATTTAAACTGCACTGTGGCTCTAAGCATATTAATTTTCGTGGACTGAAGGACCACTATTTCACAATATTTAAATTGAACTACGGTTTAGTTAATCATTTCTGAATATTTTAATCGATGACAACTCTTTTGATTTCATTAGACGACTAAACATATTGGATTATTAATTTGTTCCTTGGCTAATTTGAGTATATGTCATTTCATTACATGTATGCATTCTATTTTAGCATATAACTAAAAACTTATATTGATATGATTTGTTTTTAATTTGAAATTAGAGTAAACCAAAAAGTTAGCAAACAATGACATATGAACACAGCTCTGGTTTGATATGAATTAATGCAGAATAAGATAAAAAAAATGAAATGCAAAACATATCATAAAACTAGGCTCCTAAGCCCTACAGGCTTCTAAGCCACCCACAAACTAGGCTACTAAGCCCTACAGGCTTCTAAGCCATGCAAAAAAATTAATAAAGACGATTTAAGAATAGATAAACCTTACTGTGTGAGCTAAGATAATCCAAGCAGCATTGTCAAACCACCTTTGATTGTCAATCAAATACACCTGTTAACAAAAAATAGAAATTAATAGCTACACTTGAAGCAAAATTTGTGATAATCAATACCGACACCACAAAACAAACCATCAAATCTTATATATTATTCAAACCCTAAACCCTAATTATCAAGATATCACATACTCAAATGACATAATGGGCCCACTCCTATCTAAAATGTATTACTTACGTTAATGATAAACTTTCATCAAGTACATGCCAGAAGAAAAAAAGATGGTCCAAAAGCAGCCCTCAAAATAAAAACACTTAGTTTGACTTCTTTTTGTATTTTATAAATACATACACACACACTAATTAAAATATGTATGTTGCAAGTAACCACTCAAAACATCATCACAAGATCTCATTCATATAATATACTTTTCAAAATATCACAATTAGATGTGATATGTCAAACCTTTCTTCATTATGGGCATGCAGTGAAAGCTGCTTTCAAACCTCCCAAAGTCGACATAAAAACTTCTTCAAGCCAAGTTGAATCCAAAGATCATGTTGCTTTAATTATTCAACTTTCATTCCCGCTTGCAATTTCTCGTGGGGATGATCCGCTCTAACCTGCAACAAGGGGTAATAATGAGTAATAATGAATTAATACTCTTGAGTGTTATATGTATCTATATATGTGCATTACCTACTTATTGATCCTATTTCTTGCATAAAAGCAAACAAATAATAATGTACGTATCTATACATACATTAAATACTTATTGATCCTATTTCTTTCCATTATCAGTTGTTAGCTAAATTAGTATTTTTTTTGTTTCACAAGGTACTACAAGTTGTTCGTGCACTAAGAGTACAGCATTTGGGTAGCACACAAAAAGAAGCACAGGTCAGTTTTTAAGCTTAGGGAGTTTTCAGCTATACTGTATTTTCATGTCTTCATGTGGCTATTAGTATACTGCATAGATTATGGCCATCACTCATACTGTTTTTGTTGCTTATATATTTAATACATGATATGTTTAATGAAGATATGGAACCTTGACTATGGACAAGGTTCAAAACACTTTAAGTGTAAGGTCAAGTCTTTGAAAAGGTTTTAAAAAACAGATATTTCCAACTTTGAATAAGAATACAATTTAATGCAAATTAAATAAATATAATATGACGTAAAACATATAAAAAACTAGGCTACTAAGCCCTCAGGCTTCTAAGCCACAAATGAAGGTAAAGATTACATGCTCAGGTGCTCAATAAGGAAAGATGGTAATCAGACACAGATCAAGACTAAATCAACTAAAAGATTAATAAACACATAATCTAATCCTAATTTAATCAACAAGATTAAGATTAAATTGATTCACAGAGCAACAATCTATACTAAATTTGATCAAATAAATAAGACTAGATCGATTCCAAGAACAAAAATTAGATAATTTAACACTGATTTACTCAAACAATATAATAAATGAAAAAAACAGAGAACAAAAGCAATACCCACTCCCACTGGCAATTACAACACTAGTAACAACATGAACAAGAGCACCATAAGTAACCCAAGCTTCTCTCTTGAAGGTCATCATATACGCAAACAATGACATGAAAAAGGGCGTGGTTGCACCAATATCTTGGTTAAAAGAAACCGGCCGATATCTTAAAGAAATATTCCACCGACAACAGACCCACAAAACACAACACTGAGGGCTGCAATCATAAGGCCCATTAACACAACTATAGCAGTAGTTTTAAAAACTATATTTATAAAAATTTATAAAAAAGCTTCGGCACACGGTTACAAACAAATATCATAACACACAGAAACTTCACATGAGTGAATAACAAACAAAATCACCCATAAACACTAAATCTATAAGAAAAATGATTAGCCATGTGCTATATACCCTAGATCTGCTACAAAAAACTACGAAATAAAGTAATCAATACCACATACGAAAGCTGGATCTGCAAAATAAGGAACAGTTTAGCGAAATTACCTCCGTGCGATGGTGCGCTGTAGGTGACAGATCTCGCAGATGAATGGAGGAAGGCGGTGGAAGAAAGATTTGATGTCGATGGAGCGGCGGTCGATGTTGTAATACGGCGGATTGTGGTATAGTTTTTAGGGTTTAAGTTGGGCCGGTGATACGGCAGATTGTGGTGGGGTGAAACTGGTGATGTCGGCTGGTAGTGGAGGAGTAGATAGGGTTTTGTGGGTGTATGTCGGCTGATAGTGGAGGAGCAGATAGGGTTTTGTGGATGTATGTTTATATAAGGGAGAGTAACATACAGTGGGCTTGGACAATGAGTTTTAATGGACAGATGTTATTTGTATGTGGGCTTGGACAATGAGTTTTAATGGACATATGTTATTACGAAATCATGTACGTGGCATAATTCTTGACATTTAATAATGTAATTTACTTACATGTAGTCATGTATTACAAAAACGTGGCATGTTTTCTTTTAACAAACCTATTTTTTAATCATAATTTTTTAATCTTTAATAGATAGCATATATTCATACAATTTTTTAAAAGATGGCATGTATTATTAATACATTTATAATATGTGGCATGTAATGTATTTAAATTATTGAAGTCATGATCACGTTAAACTGGTGTTATATCCGTGCGTTATACGGGTAAGTAAATAAATTTTAGATTTTAATATTTTTATATATAATAAAAAATAAATTATATTTCAAATTACCCATATTACATTAGTTAGCGTAAATGAGAAATATCAAGGTAGTGGATTTTTATTATTTCAAAAATATCATTTTATGTATACGGATGCATGCCAATGATATTTCACTATATGTCCATCTCACATTTTCATATCATCATTGACGTGGAATTTATTATGACAGATCAGAGATTTTCTCTCTGTGAACAATAAATAAATATAATTTAAAAAAATTAATTACATTTTGATTATTATACAGCATGAGAAAATTTTAGTTTGCTATATTATAATTAACGTTTTCTCTTAATAATTACATTTTACTTATTAACAGGATTTTAGTGATTTCAAAGTGTTCTGGTTTTTTTTAAGCTTCGGGTAGATAGATCGAATAGATAAAGTATATTACTAAAATTTACTTATTGTTGATGTCAATAATATTATTAATGTAATTAAATAAAGTTCACGATACTATTTAAGAAGGTTGGATCTGTGTAGTAACCTTCCATCTACATAAAGTTGAACTGAAATTAATAATTGGGTTGTGCATGAAGAGGAAAGTAAAGTTTTACATATGAATTTAGAAATGGCAATTGTAAACAGTTTTAACTACAATGGCTTCGTTTTTTGTTATCTTTTATGTCCAATGGGTCAAATGAGTTAAGATAAAAGATTTAACTATACAGATATACTGATCAAACGAGTTGAACAGATCGAAAGTCGTCTGAAGTGTATTCAGGAACATAACACCTCCTCAAGTCCTAGATCGTTTCATTAAGCATAAGATTATTATGTCAATAACCTAATTCTTGTAATCTATAAATATAAATCTCATGGTAAGATTCAACAAAGTGTTAACAACTCTAACAATTACATTTATAAATTACAATAGCGTATATATTTAAAATAATTTATAAATATATATATATATATATATATATATATATATATATATATATATATATATATCCATATGATATAACTATATATGATAAATACAATAAAAATCCATAGGTACAAACATGTTTATATTGTTGTTATCGATCAAAATAATGATTATTTTATAATGTATCATGTCATGATTTCATTATATGTGTTTTTGCCACATTATAAGTGTATTAAGTATGTTTTTGTTATATGTATCTTAGACAATCATCGGTAGGGATTGTATCTAAGCATTATGATGCACAATCGAAACGAAAATACTGATCCAAATAGAGTTACATCTGATAACCAACGTGATTTGCATAATTGTGTAACCCATACAACTACACCGTCAAGAAGACATACAAGACGTCCCCCTCTTAACGAAGCTTTAAGATCTCGTACGACACAAACAAACGCACTGAGACAGGTAGATGGTGCAAATGATAATCCCGTAGTTCCACCTCTACTACCTGCGGGCAGACCACGTGTATCTATTATTCAAAATACAAGAAGTAATATTGTAGCTCCGCCAATACGACCTTCACGTATACCCCGACAATCTGAACATGACATTGTAGTTGAGCCGCTTTGTCGTCGAGGAAGACCTCGACAGCCGACCAATCGCAATGTTAGACCACGTGCAGAAGAAAATGGGGTATATGTTTCACGTCATTCTGATCAAGTTAATGATGATTCACCTTCGTTAGGTGAGTCTACTTAAAAACTTTATAAACATGCTATGATGAAAACATGCACTCTCTGTTTATCTAATATGTGATATACAAGTGTGACATCATATGATAATCAAATATTTGTGTCTCCTCATCAAACTACTCAAGTGATTTTTACATCAAGGACGGTTGTTGGAGTTGATGGTAATCCCGTCCATCTTACTAGCCAATCAGCTGCATACGCCCCTTCATGTGTAACCATATCTAACAACGTCAATCCGAATGCCCAAATCATTAGTCGGTTGACTCCTTCCTATACGACATCGAGCATGCCTCTGTTGATAAACAGAGAGAGAAATCTCAGTACTTCAACCGTCAGTGTTTATAGAAATGCCCGACAATGTCGTAAGTCACATCGACTCATATGTCATTCCCTTATATTACATGACATGATCTATATACATACCATGTTACATTAATCATTATTTCAATCTCAGGGAGGATGACTGAGTACTTAGATTCTGGCAATGCAACGCACACATGTCAATATTGTGGAGCAATGTTTTGGTATGGTGAGCGAACAGTCAGGCGATCTTCCACATCTAATCCACGATTCTCCACATGTTGTAGTGAAGGGAAAGTTCGGCTTCCATTGCTTCTTGAACCACCGCGATTATTAAAAGATTTATTGAAATACAATGGCGGAGAACGTTCTAAAGTATTTAGGAAAAATATGAAAGTTTTATGCGCAATGTTTTCATTCACTTCAACCGGAGGAAAGATACATAAAGATATAAACAATGGTATTGGTCCTTACACATTTCGTTTGAATGGACATAACCATCACCGTATTGGGACATTCTTACCAATGCACGAGGATGGACGCCCTAGGTTTGCCCAGTTATACATTTACGATACTGAACGTGAGGTTGAAAATAGATTATACGCGTTAAACAGAACAACTTCCAATACGGCCGACGAGCCTATCATGCGTTCGTTGGTTCAAGATCTAATAAGGATGCTTGATGAGCATAACCCGTTGGTGCAGTCATTTAGGATGGCAAGAGAACGGTTTAGGGATTCCTCAATGCAGGATGTGAGTCTCCGATTGATTAGTACACGACAGAGAGATGGGAGACAATACAACTTACCAACTGCTTCAGAGGTGGCTGCACTAATTACAGGTGATGGTAATCCAACTGACTCTCGTGATGTAATTGTCGAAGCAAGAGGTGGTGAGGACGGACGTAATCCGGTTAAGCGAATAACCGAGTTACACCCAAGTTTTATGGCCCTACAATATCCCTTGCTTTTTCCTTATGGAGAAGACGGCTTTCGTTTATACATCCCTTTAAATGTTTCCGATTCCACGAGAAGAAAGTACATGAGTTTGAGGGAGTTTTATTGTTTTCGCCTGCAAGACAGAGTTAATGAAGGTAAAACATTACATAGTGGTGGACGTTTGTTTCATACTTATATTGTCGATGCTTATACTGTTGTTCTCGATCACGATCTTGACTGGTACAAAAGAAACCAGGATACAATTCGTTCAGAGTTATATAATGGACTGCATGACCACATTGCTAACGGGGAGACTGATGCTGAAGCTATTGGCCGAAGAGTTATCTTGCCTTCATCGTTCACTGGTGGGCCTAGACACATGATACAACAATATCAGGATGCAATGGCTATATGTCGTTGGGCTGGACCTCCAGACCTGTTTGTAACCATGACATGTAATCCACGATGGCCTGAAATTCAACGTCATGTTCAAAACAGCATATCAGGTCAACCAACAAATGATAGACCGGATATCATAACACGTATGTTTAAAAATAAGCTAGACGAGCTTATGGAAGATATAAAGAAAAGAAATCATTTCGGACGAGTGAAAGCGGGTAATTTTTTCTTATAATAGTGTATAATATCTTTTATAGAATGTCGTTTTTTATTGTAAAACTGATTTTAGTTGATGATATGTGCAGTTATATATACAATTGAGTTCCAAAAACGTGGATTGCCGCATTTCCATGCTCTAATATTTCTACATAATGATGATAAGATTTCGGCACCTGATGATATTGACCACGTCATTTCCGCGGAGCTTCCATGCGAAATAAATGACCCCATAGGTTTTGAGGTTGTCCGTACGCATATGATGCATGGACCATGCGGAGAGCTCGATCGTTCAAGTCCATGCATGGATAATGGAGTATGTCAAAAAGGATATCCCAAGGAATATTGTAAGGAAACATATGTCAGTGGCGATGGGTGGCCCCGTTATAAAAGATCGAATAATGGGCGTAAAGCAAAAGTTGGTCGAAGTGATATCATGCTTGACAACCGTTTCGTTGTTCCACATAACATTGATTTAGTTGTCAAGTATGGTTGCCATATTAATGTTGAATGGTGTAACCAAGGATCATTGGTGAAATATCTATTTAGTTATCTCAACAAGGGTCCAGACCGTGCAACCATCTTAATTGAAGGCCACAGCAATAGGACTTCCTTCCACTCAATATTACGACATGAAAACGAAATCGAAGAATACCTGAATTGTCGTTACATTTCAGCTTCAGAGGCATGTTGGAAGTTATTTGGTTTTGAGATGCATTATCGTTCGGTTGCGGTTGAAAGGCTTCCTTTTCACGAAGAAGGTGAAAATAGAGTTTACTTCAGAAGACATGCAGATATACGAAATGTCGCCGATCAGGTATCTTCTGCGATGTCTAAGTTTACAGAGTGGATGACAGCAAATCGCGAATATCCAGAAGGACGGAGCCTAACGTATGCGGAGTTTCCAACGAGGTTTACATGGCATGAAAAGGAAAAGGAATGGAGGCCACGTAAGAGTGGGTTTGCTGTCGGTCGTATATACTTTGTCACACCTTCGATGGGAGAGAAGTATTATCTCAGGATGTTACTAAATGTTGTGCGAGGTCCTCAAAGTTATAAAGATATAAAAACAGTGGATGGTTTCACATATCCTACATACTTATCTGCTTGCAAGGCGTTAAATTTGTTAGGTGACGATGTTGAGTGGATCCAATCAATACAAGAGGCGTCTCAGTGGCAATTAGGGAATCAACTTCGTGAGCTTTTTGTAACTATACTGTTATTCTGCACAGCTAGTGATCACGCAAACTTTTTTAGAGAAAGTTTTCCATATCTATCAGAGGACGTTGCCTACAATCAACGTAGGTCATTGCAAAACGACGCAGTTATGTTTACAGACGAGGAGATCGAGAATTATACACTAATGGAGATAGATGCAATTTTAAATGCGAATAATAGATCATTGGCTGATTTCCCTGACCTTCCTCAGATTGATCATCGATTGATCAATATAGTTAGGAACAGGTTAATTGCTGATGAAAGAAGATATAACGTAAACGAAGAATGGGCTTAATTTAGCAGTTTGTATGCTGGTTTAAATCACCAACAAAAGGAGGTGTACGACAGCATCATGCAAGCTGTTAACGCTAGAAATGGAGGCCTGTTTTTCGTGTATGGGAGTGGAGGTACCGGAAAAACATACATGTGGAAGACAATTATTTCATACCTACGTTCACGAGGTAAAATTGTTTTATCTGTTGCCTCATCAGGCATAGCTTCACTTTTACTCCTTGGTGGTCGAACAACACATTCCAGGTTTCGTATCCCTGTTGAACTTGACAACGAATCATGTTGTGCAATCGATGTCACCTCGGATCTTGCCGAGTTGATTAGGGAGTCGGAATTGATCATTTGGGACGAGGCCCCTTTACAACACCGACATGCATTTGAAGCAGTTGATAGAACTTTTCAAGATATTTGCAGGCAAGTTAGTCCTGATACCGAAAGCCATGTGTTTGGCGGTAAGGTTGTCGTCCTTGGCGGTGATTTCAGGCAAATTCTACCTGTTATTACAAACGCTCGAAGGAGCGAGATTGTTTCCTCTGTTATAAACAAGTCGTCGGGCATTTGGGACAGTTGTAAGGTTTTTGTTTTGTCTATTAATATGCGGCTTCGTGATTCATCGATTGATGCAGCGGATGTCGAACAAATGATGCAATTTAATAAATGGATACTTGATATGGGGGATGGAAAGCTTCAAGCAATTTCACTTACTAACGAGTCGGATGCTACTTGGGTCACAATTCCTCCTGACCTATTGATTCCCGTATCACATGATCCTATTAGTGCTATTGTGTCAATCACATTTCCAGATATCTCAAACAGAATAAACGATATTGATTATCTGAAAGAGAGGTGTATTCTATGTCCAACCAATGACGCTGTTGATCAGATTAACTCGCATGTTCTTGATGGAATGACAGGTGTTATGCATGAGTTGTTAAGTGCAGATAGTATATGCCCAACTACAGATAACTTAGAGGAGATGCAAATCATGTACCCTCCCGAGTTTCTTAACACGTTACGATTCTCTGGGATTCCAAATCATAAACTTGAACTAAAGATCGGTGCCCCGGTGATATTGCTATGTAACATAAATCTAAAACGGGGTCTATGTAATGGGACACGTCTTGTGATAACTCAGGTTACCCGTTTGGTTATTGAGGCAAAAATAATCACAGGGAGTCATGTCGGTCAAAAGGCATTTATCGGAAGGATTGATATGACACCAACCGATACAATATGGCCATTTCAATTTAAACGCAGACAGTTTCCTCTCAAGGTCTGCTTTGCAATGACAATTAACAAAAGTCAGGGCCAAACATTTAATTTTGTTTGCGCTTACCTACCGAAACCAGTATTTACACATGGCCAACTTTATGTTGTTGCATCCCGTGTCACTTCTCGTGCGGGTCTTCGATTTTATATAGACAACGAAGGAAAGTGCGCTAATAATCTTACAAAAAATGTTGTTTACAAAGAAGTTTTTATAACTTACCGTTCGGTACGTGGAATTTCTCTTTTCTCCACATACAATCTCTCTTTTTATTTTCTCTTTCCCACAGACGTAGTAAATATTAAATGTATGAGTGTTTCAATCTATACATTGTTGACGTTATGTATGTACTGATTATATTCTATTTTATTGTAGTTGCTATTGAATAGAGATGAACATTCCATATCGTCACATCAACGATTTGCGGCCTAATATTACTGACAAGTGGAATATTCATGTCATGGTTTGTCGTTTATGGACTACGTATAATCCAAGCACAGACCGTATACTTTCTTTAGATATGATATTATCAGACGAACGGGTAAAGATCTTCTTGCATGTTATTCATTGACATTGATAACTTTTGAAACTTAACATCATGAATATATTGTTTGCATGGATTTCAGCATTCGTCTATCCATGCAAAGATTCCTGTGTATCTTACCGACAAATTCAAGAGATGTATCAAGGAGGGTTGTGTGTATAAGCTGCGTAGATTCACTGTTCTTGATTATGACACGAAGTATCGACCATTAAAGCATCCGTTTTTTATCCAGTTTATGTCTGGGACATCTGTACAAGCTTCATCGATTCAACCACATATGTTTGATAGATATGTTTTTGAGTTTATCTCATTTTACATGCTCCGTCCCCGTATCGCAAATGATACGTATCTCACAGGTGATCACATTTTTTATATTCTTGATTATATCCACATGCTTGCTTATTGTGGATGTGTGTTGTTATAGACGTTGTAGGGGTACTTCACGAATGGGGATATGTTGAGCAATATGTCGGACGGGTCCAAACTCGCAATCCACAGATACGAAAAATCGTAATTTGTGATATGCAGTAAGTTATTGCTTCCTGTCACACCATTAATCTTTACATTCTATTTAATGAATGTTCACTATATATTGATCCTTTAATAAAAACTTAGAGGCGTGAAACTGGAAATTTCATTATGGGGAAAGATGGCTTTGAAATATGGTGATGACGTGATCAAATCGAAGAATGATTCAAACATCGTCGTGGTGTTAACATGCTGTAAGGTTCGAGAATACAATGGTTAGTGGTTCTTGACCTTTTCATGTAATGTAATTACTTTACCAAAAAAAAAATTCTTTTTTGGTTACTAATTGGTACTTGCAATTATCTTAGACGCACCTGTTTTATCGACGACGACATCATCACAATTTTATCTAAACCTGCCAATTGCCGAGGCTGAAACCCTTAATCAACGGTATTATTTCACATATAATACAATAATTACACCTACACTTATGTGTGTCTGTACTTATTTATCATTTCACTTTGTGGTTTCATAGGCCATTCAGTCCGGTTTGTTTTATAGCTGGTCCTCCTGCAACAACTAATTTACAAGTCACAGGAATTCCTAATATCTACAAACGTCTAGCCGATGGCGTTGCTAAGGTACCCAATAACAAAATTAACATATGATTTCTATGGTTAAAGCTAACAGTTATGTTACTCACGGCATGGTTGTCAGGGTGCGATGTTTATAATAGATGGGACCTTGGTTGATGTGGACTTATATAATGATTGGAAGTACATACAGTGTACGAGGTGTTTTAGGAAAGTTGGACTAAAAGACAGTAGTTATTACTGCAATTTTTGTCGATCTCATGTCACCAATCTACGACAAACGTGAGTTAAAAGCATCTTCATACATACATGTCCGACTCAAATATGTACTGATTTCTGTTTTATATAGGTACAAGTTAGTGATACGGGTTCACAATGTCGAAGAAATGAGTTGGGTTCTTTTCAACTCAGACGCAATTATGCTTGTGGGATATACGGTTGACCAGTTTCTTAGAAAGATCGAAACAGAGGTTGTTTTCTGATCACTACTCTTATCAAAATTAATATGTATGTTTTCTCAAAGCACATATTTTTTATCAGGGTGCTGGTGATCCCAACTAGATTCATAATTTCTTTATTGACAATTTAATCGCTAGAAGGGTTGTTCTCGGAATAAAAATACATGAGTATAATCTAGCACCGAAATATGCGCATAGGTTTACTGTTACCAAGTACTATGGTGACGACGTTGCTGTTTTGAAGAAATATGAGCGCCCTGAGTCGAGTGTTAGGCAAACATTAACGCCAGTTTTGGGTTCTACTTCTGATAATGATCATGAAATGATCGATTGTGAATCTCCACCATATATCACCGAGGAAGAGCACAAGATGATGGACGAAATCCAGTGGGGTCCAAAATCCGAAGCAACGAATTCAGGTGCTCCTACTACATGTGTGACTCGCACAGGTGATGTAGATCCCAAGATGGTGGATGAAAATCATGTTGATCCAGTATCTAAAAGAACAGTTGCAATCATTGTAACGAGTGAAATGAAAGATCCTTCTACAGGTGTTATAACCTCGAATGCGCAAAACATTGACGAGGAATGTGAAAATAACACCAATATTGAGGTTGATGCCATTAAACCTCTGAATGATGTAGATGGAAATGTTGCCATTGAGGACACTGATGATCCTTCTGCATGTGATAGAACCACGGATGCACAGACCACTAAAGGTTCGTGTGAACAAAGCACCAATGTTCAGGTTGATGGTATTGAACCTCAAATTGATGTAGATGACATTAGTGCCACCGACAAAACTGATGATCCTTCTACATGTCGTACCGAATGTACAAAGGATTCTTCTAATTTTCAGGAGGATACAACCAAGACTGGTATGGAATGTGAGAAGCTTAATACGGGCATGCATGATGCATAAGTGGTCTGGGTTAATATGTGACAAGATGTGTTTAGTCACGTGTCTTTATTTTTATATATGTCTTGATCAGGATATATATTTTCCTACATCACTTTAGTCGTTTTTTTCTATGGTTTTCTTTTCTTATTGTTTATCTTCTTTATGTCTGCCTTAAAAGGTTTTTGAGAAAAAAACTTAACTTATTATTCTTTTATAAATACCCATGCTTTATGTATCACACTATTGTTCTCATCGACCATTATCATTCTTATTCACTATGTTATCGTTGTTATTAAATACGATATATTCATGTAGCATGTTACAGATATATGTATAACGGGTAATTTTATATAACCAACTGTAAATGTTTCTAAACAAGATTTACAAGTGGTTGTTGCATCGTTATGAGGATGAGCATACTTCTTACGAAAAAACATATCCGAAATATCATTATTTATTCTACTGAAATAACATTGTTCTCTAATCTATATAATAAATAATTGTATATGTTTGCAAATAAATTGAAATTGTAGGAATGGACGGTCATTTAGAGGCAGAAGTCTTCTCAGATTTCAAAGTACCAAACGTTTGGTGGAACTTTGGGAGGGTTTTTGTGGAGTTTATTTGGAAAGATGAGAAAGAAAACAAAATTTATTTATTTTTGCTAGATAAAAAGGTAAGGTTTCAATTAATTTAAATATCAATAATCTATGTCATTACGAGTATAAGTGTTCTAGAATAACTGTCAATAAAAAATTATACTTTAGAGAAACAAAATGGCAGCGGTCATCTATCATTGGTTGATTCCTTCATACGAAAGGAGAGATTTGCTCGGCAAAGTTTTTGTTTTGCGTCATTTTCCGTTGCAATTAACTTTCGGCCACTATCCGAGATATAAAGGGTACAGTTTTGTCCGTGATGACTGGGAAATAGTAATCAACAATAAGACAACACTTGAGGAAGTGTCGTCCGATGAAAACTTTCCAACTTACCCATTGCTTCCTTCCATTAAATCTTTGGTGCGTGATAAATCTGTACGAAAAATGTTGATAGGTATGTATGCAAACGATTATTATACTTATAGCTTCTCATATATTTAATATAAGTTATATAATACATTTGTTATTATGAATATTTTATTTAGATGTTGTGGGCAAAATTGTTGGAGGAGGCCGAATACGTTATGGTGGTGGTTGTGAGTTGTTTTTGAAAGATGGGAAGTAAGCCAACACTCGTGTTATTTCTTTGGTTATGTGTTATCAAACATGAATTTTGTTGTTATATATTTGATAGTCTTATATGTACTAATTTTAATCACTATTTTCTGATTAAATATACCTCATCTATTAATAGGGGTGGCCTAATTAAGTTGGTCGTGTATGATAGTCCAAAAATACAACCAGTTAGGTTTGCTATCGCAATCAGAGATAAATCGATAATATTTGCATCCCGTGTTAAACTTATTCATCTCAGTCCAAGTAAGTTAAAAATTTATTCCCACATAAACTTTACACATTTGCAATGTCATAAGATAGTTCATATAATTGCATTTTTCGATCTTATTTTTCAGTTAACATTTTGATTGCAACGGAATTAACCGAGATCATTTTTCAACCACGGATCCTGGAGGCGGCCAAAATTAATTACAGGATGTTGCGATAGTTTATTATTTGGAATAAATAACTTTGTATTTTTCTTGAATGTTCTTTGTGTAACGTCTTCAGATATTTAACCATTTATATTTTATGTATATTTGTACTTTAGATTCATTAAAAATGTTGACCATTAAAAAAACAACACACGTATGTTCGGATCCAACTGTATTAGAAAAACCGACCCGTACAACGTACGGGTATAGCACAAGTTATATATATGGTTGAGACAGCAGAGAGAAAATCTGATGTGTCAATACAAAACCCACGTAAATGGTGACATGTAAATGTGACATGTACAAATAAGGCATTCTGATTGGTGGAACATGGGATGAAGTTGAGAAACCGTAAATTCATTTGATTTAAAATCAATTGGTAAGGGGGGCTGGATGAAAATTTTGAGGGTGTTTTATAAAACATTTGAGGGGGTTTTATGAAAATTCTATTTTAATACAATTAATTATATGTTGTTTACAAATTATGTTTAATAACTTGTCATATATTTTGTTTTGAGAAAAAATAATTATATATTTACAACCGTCTCATTTTTATCTATATTTTGGTATAAATTTTATCATATTATGACATTATTTTAAAAATTAGTATCTTCTTAATTTTTGTTTCCATCAATAGCAGTGAATTGCAATCAGGTAGACCGTCATTAATGAACCATTAATGACTAATTAATGAGTCGTTATTTTTTATTAGCCAATGATCTAATTAAATAAAGGGTCAAAATTGAGTCTCGCGATACTCGTAATAAAAAATGATTTTCAAATAACTTTTTCCTACATATGTATGTATGTATGTATGTAATTGATAATTTGGCGTGCATCCATATAAAAAAAAGTACATTTTTGGAATATCAAAAATCTACTATCCTAATATTTCTCATTCATACGTTCTAACGTGATAAAGGTGTTTTTTCATTTATCCGTTACCTAAATATTATTTTTATTAACAGTAAACGTATTAATATTATATTTAAAACTATTAGATGTGACATATTATTTTAGCAATAAAAAGGTAAAACATTAAGCTTAAACAATTATATATAAACTAATTAAAGTATGTTATAACAAAATATGCAAAAGTTACCCATAAGCATATTTTAGATTACTCACTTCTAAAATATATGTTAAACATCTATAATATATCTGATTAACATTTTACCCTGTTTTGATGTGAAAAGAACGCTTTTTAGAGTATGTTTATGTAACAAAATTCTACTTTGAATTAATTACATTTTTATTAATGGGTTTTGCTTAAATTTTTACGGGGCATTCGTTAATTTAAAACGGTTAAATTTCCCACACTCCTTTTATATATTTGTTTTTTCTATCAAATTTAAATTGAGAATTTTTTAAACAAATTTGTTGTTTAAGATGACGTTTGTTAGATATGGATTTTAGAAATTTTCACATATTTACTTCTCTTTTTTTTATTTCTAATTTTCATAAGCATCTCATTTCTTATGTATCATTCTTTCTCTATACTAAACCTCCATTATAGTCGCAGACCAACATTTTGGTATAAATTTTATCGTTATATGATAAAAATTAGTATATTCTTAATTTTTTTTATCGATCAATAACAGTGGATATGTAATTCTCAAATCAATTTTATGTTTTTTATTTTTATTCTCTCTACGTATCATATTTGATATAATAACTGATTTCTTGGTTTTTCAATAAAATGATTAAATATACATTATTTTAAAATTTTATTTTTTAAGATAAAATTTATATGAAATAGATAAGATTTATAATATTCGAAGGTGTATGTTAGATAGTTGATGCATTCAGAATATTATTAAGAATATATTATACTCATATGTCATGGTTTAGTAACCAGATGTAAAATATTTAAAATTTTATATTTAAACGTAATATATAAACGTACATGTACCAATTTACAATTAAAAGTTCTCATCATAATAGAACTCAATCCGAATAATAAACACCAATTGATATATAAAATGAAGAATTACACACACACACACAGAGACACACACACACACACACACACACACATATATATATATATATATATATATATATATATATATATATATATATATATATATATCTGTGTGTGTGCGTGTGTGTGTGTGTGACACGTATATTGTCACACCCCGCTAAAGCGGAAACACGAGATGTCACAGCAATAGGTCTCATAGCACAAGGTAACAGAAAATTTCCAACCATAACAGAATAATTAAGATAAAATCAAAATACAATTATCCAAAATACAGTACTGATAATGGAATATTGTCTTTGATATAAAAATAAAAGTAGCCGATTGGAAATTCGTTTCATGAATCCACACATGATATGCTCTAACGTGCTCTAAGACCTAGCGAAGGTTACCTGAAAGGCATGAGTAAAAGAGAGGTCAACTACGAGAGTTGGTGAGGACACAAGTTTATATGCACAAAATGAAATTTTAATGCAAAAGAAATAAAGTAAAATGTTGGGGTTTTGAACCCAACTAATTTCTGTAAGGATGGAGACGTTAATCCAACCACATACATGCATCGAAATATATATATATATATATATATATATATATATATATATATATATATATATATATATATATATATATACATGATTTTCGTAATAATCAAGAACTTTTATACTTATAATAGGTGTTTACTTACATGCATGGTGATATATATATATATATATATGTATATATAAATATTGTACATTCAAAGTCCTTGTTAATATCCATCATTTTCACCAATCTATCTCATTCAAGAAGGATCAAAATAACCACATGCATGTTTCTTGCCATACAACATTTGGTAGGATAGATCCATACATCAAATGGTAGGATAAAATCTTTAATAAGATAGTTACATGCATGTATTTATAAGAGTTAACCACATGCATGCTTTTGCCTTACAACATTTGGTAGGATAAATCCATACATCAAATGGTAGGATAAAGTCCATAATAGGAAGATTGCATGCATGTGCTTATAACTTGATCTTCTTGAGTTAAAAAGAAAGAAAAGATGATGAGAGAAAAGATGGTGAAGATATCGATTTATACAAGAGCGTATAAATGTACAAGAACTAGTATTGAGGTGGATGATTATACCTTCAAGAGAGTACTTCACTTGAAGAGATAATGGCTTCTTTTCTTGATCTTCTTGAAGTGTTTGAAGAAAGAACTTGAGAGAGTGAGAGTGAAAGAGAGTTTGAATGAGAAGAGGGGTGTTTGAAATGAGAAGATTGGGGTTGGTATTTATAGGCAAAAGAGAAGAGAGGGGGGGGGGGGGGGGGGTAGGGTGGTGAGGGTGATGATGGTGGTGGTTGAGTGTGTAAGTTGGTAAAATGATGATGGTTGACTTTGGTTATAATAATATTATATTTATTATTATTATTATTATTATTAATATTATTATTATTATTATTACTATTATTACAAATATAATGTAAGATAAACATCTTTAATATGTTTATTATTACATTACATTTTATTAAAAGTGTACATAAAATGTACTTGCTACTTATTTAAAATTATAATGGACATTTAAACATGTAATAAGATTTTTAGGTATGACGTAAATATATATATATTTTTTTTACAAGAACTAGGACTTTTATTTATATACTTACGCTACGAAAGGTATTTCTAAATCATCGAGGACTTATTGAATTTTAAACTTAAAGTATATGGGACTTACCTTTTTGTGATTGGTGACGGTTGTCACAGTCTCCCCTAGTTAAAGAAATTTCGTCCCGAAATTTACTTGGTGCTACTGTCCTTAAAGAGGTGGGGATACTTATGTCTCATGTAATCCTCACTTTCCCAAGTATATTCGGGTCCGTGTCTCGAATTCCACCGGACCTTTAATATAGGGATCTTGCTTCGCCTGAGCTGTTTGACTTTTCGGTCTAAGATCTCTATTGGTTCCTCCGTGAAGTGCAATTGCTCGGTTACTTGCACTTCTTCCAATGGTACTACCGATGAGTTGTCGGACAGACATTTCTTGAGGTTTGATACGTGGAAGGTATTGTGAATGGCGCTTAATTCTGGTGGTAGATTGAGTTTATATGCTACGGGACCAACCTTCTCAGTAATTTCGAAAGGTCCAATGTATCGAGGACTCAATTTTCCTCTCTTTCCAAAACGAATAATACCTTTCCATGGGGATACTTTTAAAAGTACTTTGTCTCCAACTTGAAACTCTAAGGGTTTCCTTCTATTATCCGCATAACTCTTCTGGCGATCCCTCGCCGTTTTGAGTTTTTCCTTGATGATTGAGATCTTGTCGGTGGTTTCCTGAATAATATCGGGTTTGATTAACTGTCGATCACCCGCTTCTACCCAGCTTAAAGGAGATCGACACTTACGTCCATACAGTGCTTCATACGGGGCGCACTGTATGCTGGTGTGATAGCTGTTGTTGTATGAGAACTCAACCAAGGGTAGGTGAGTATCCCAATTCCCTCCAAAGTCTATCACACAGGCTCGTAACATGTCCTCTAAAGTTTGTATGGTTCTTTCTGTTTGCCCGTCGGTTTGTGGGTGGTAAGCTGTACTCAAGTCGATTCGAGTACCTAATGCTTTCTGCAATGATTGCCAGAATCGTGAGGTAAACCGACTATCCCTATCTGAAATGATTGAAATTGGCACACCATGGCGTGCCACAATCTCATTGACATATATTTGGGCAAGCTTTTCCATCTTGTAATCTTCCCGGATTGGGAGAAAATGGGCAGACTTAGTGAGTCTGTCTACTATGACCCATATGGCATCGTGAGATCTTGCTGTTCTTGGTAGCTTGGTGATGAAGTCCATTGTGATTTGTTCCCATTTCCATTGAGGGATTTCGGGTTGTTGCAGTAACCCAGACGGTTTTTGATGTTCAGCTTTTACTCTTGCACATGTTAAACATTTTCCTACGTACAAAGCTATGTCCCTTTTCATACCCGGCCACCAATAGTATTCCTTAAGATCCTTGTACATCTTATCGGCTCCGGGATGCACGGAGTATCTTGACTGATGTGCTTCATCCAAGATGGTCAACCTTGTGTTGTTGTAGTTTGGGACCCATACTCTGTTCTCAAAATAGCGCACTCCATCAGTCTTAGTTTCGAATCGAGATTCCAAGCGGTATAAAGCTTCGTCCTTTAGGTTCTCCTCCTGTAATGCCTTTTCCTGGCTTTCCAGGATCCGACTCTTTAAACTGGTTTGGACCATTGCTCCCATAACTCTAGCCCTAGAAGGCTTCACTCTTTCCTTTCTGCTTAAAGCATCAGCTACCACATTTGCTTTGCCAGGATGATACTTGATTTCGCAGTCATAATCATTGAGTAGCTCAACCCATCTCCTTTGTCTCATATTGAGCATCTTCTGATCTAGAATGTGTTGAAGACTTTTGTGATCAGTGTAGATGGTACACTTAGTGCCATACAAGTAGTGTCTCCAAATCTTAAGAGCAAACACCACTGCTCCAAGTTCCAAATCATGGGTAGTGTAGTTCTTCTCATGAACTTTTAGTTGTCTTGATGCATAAGCGATGACCTTTTCCTTCTGCATCAGTACACACCCAAGTCCTTGATGTGAAGCGTCGCAATAAACCACAAAGTTATCTGTTCCTTCAGGTAGAGTTAAAACAGGTGCATTACTCAATTTGTGCTTGAGGGTTTGAAATGCTTCTTCCTGCTTCTCTCCCCAGATAAACTTCTTATCTTTCTGGGTTAGTGTGGTTAGCGGCTGTGCAATCTTTGAAAAGTTTGCAACGAATCGCCTGTAGTAACCTGCCAACCCAAGAAATTGGCGAACTTCGGTTGGTGTTTTTGGCGCTTCCCATTGCTTGATTGCCTCAATCTTTGCCGGATCTACGTGAATCCCATTTTTGTTAACCACATGACCAAGAAAGTGTACTTCGCGAATCCAAAATTCGCATTTAGAGAATTTCGCGTACAACTTCTGGTCCTTAAGTAGTGTTAGCACCAACTTCAAATGTTGCTCGTGGTCTTCCTTGCTTTGTGAATAAATGAGTATATCGTCGATAAATACGATAACGAATTTATCCAGATATGGTCTACAGACCCTATTCATCAAATCCATGAAGATAGCTGGAGCATTTGTCAATCCAAAGGGCATAACTAAGAACTCATAGTGTCCGTAACGAGTCCTAAATGCTGTTTTAGGAATATCCGCCTCACATACTCGCAACTGATGATATCCCGAGCGTAGATCGATCTTTGAAAAATACGTGGCTCCTTGAAGTTGATCAAATAAGTCATCAATCCGGGGAAGTGGATATCGATTTTTGATCGTCAACTTATTAAGTTCCCTATAGTCGATGCACATCCGTAATGACCCATGTTTCTTTTTAACGAAAAGGACTGGAGCTCCCCAAGGGGACGAGCTTGGTCGGATGAGTCCTTTGTCAAGCAATTCTTGAAGCTGTGCTGACAACTCTTGCATTTCCGATGGCGCTAAGCGATAAGGTGCCTTAGCCACGGGTGCTGCTCCAGGAACCAAGTCGATATGAAATTCGACTTGACGGTTCGGAGGTAACCCTGGTAATTCTTTGGGGAAAACCTTAGGGTAATTTCGAACTACGGGGATTTCCTGGATGTGTTGTTCTTCGGTATCCTTATTAGTGACGTGTGCTAGAAATGCCTCATTTCCTTTTCTCAGGTACTTCTGCATCTTCATGCAGGAGACTATCTTCAGATTCCTTCCCGACTTCTGTCCGTATACGATGAGTTTTTCGCCTCTACGCATAGGGATGCGTATGATTTTCTCGAAGCAACATATCTCCGCTCGATATTTAGTAAGCCAATCCATACCGACAATTACGTCGAAGCTTCCTAACTTAATTGGGATTAAGTCTATACTAAATGTCTTACCAGCTAAGTTCAATGTGCAACCAATTATTATATCCTTAACCCTAGCTTCCTGACCATTAGCAAACTCTATGGTATAGGCATCTTTCATCTTTTTAGTTTTCAAATTAAGCGTTGTCCTAAACTCCAATGACACAAAACTCCTATCTGCTCCCGAATCGAATAACATTGACGCATAGTTATCATTTAGAAGGAAAGTACCTGCGACAACATCCGCATTCTGCCTAGCTTCATCCACTCCAATCTCAAACACTCTTCCTCGAGCTTGGCCTCCTTGGCCCTGCTGGTTCACTTGGCGGTTTTGATTAGCATCCTGTCCCTGGTTGGGACGGGGGCATATACGTGGGTGGTGCTCCAAACTCCCGCACTTGTCGCATGGTCGTGCCCTACAATTATTGGCATAATGGCCTCTTCTCTTGCACCTACTGCAGACGATGCATCTTCCTTCGTGAAATTTTCCGCAGTTGTTGCACCTAGGGTAGGTCTTTCTCCCTCCATTTGTCTGTGTCTGAACTTCATAATTCCTGCTAACCTTCCGGTTCCTTCCAAACTTCTCATCCACTTGCTTCCTCGACAATTCCTCCATCTTCTTCTTTCCTTTGTTCTTGTCACTGGCAAACATTCCAGACCGTATGGCGTTATTGGTGAGACTGGTGGCCAAATTCACTGCGTTCTGGAGTGTGGCAGGGTTTGCCGAGGTGACATTTGCTCGAATCTCAGGAGCTAGACCCCAGATGTACCTATCTATACGGTTCTCTTCAGGGGTTACCAAGTGTGGAACTAACTTGGACAGTTCATGAAAGCGGGTAGTGTAAGCACTGATGTCACTTCCCACCATTTCATGGTTCCATAGCTCAGCTTCTAACTTCTGAGTTTCACTCCTTGAGCAGAACTCTTCTCTCAGTAGTTTAATAAATTCTGCCCAGGTAAGCTGATGAGCTGCTTCCCTTCCTCGGGTCTGTATTTGGATGTTCCACCACGACAAGGCTCGACCTTGTAGCAAGCAAGCAGCGAATTCCACCTTGTTAGCTTCCGTGCACTTGCTGATACTAAGAACTGATTCTATACTATCAATCCAACTCAGCAATCCTACGGCTCCCTCAGTGCCATAGAATTCCTTAGGGTTGCAAGCTCTGAAGGTTTTGTAGTTGCAGTCTCTGTTTGGCGCATTTGCATGTTGTCCAGCTTGTAAGCCTGCTGCCACTTGGCTAACAATGTTGGGCAGTGTCGCTAACACTCGGTCCAACACTATTTGACTGACGTCGTCTTCTCTTCTCGGAGGCATGGTTCTAAGATGTGAATATAATATAATCTTTGTCAAGTTTATTTCTTAAGGAAGCTAAGTATGATCATGCAAAATTTTTCAGGCACTAATTAATACTATGGGGACAAAAAAAATTTCTTAAAATAGAATCATTTCCATTGATAACATTTTGGGTATACATCATGATTACAAAATTTCCCAAAATATGGTAATACATAAATTGTTTAGATTGGGTTTACATACTTTTTACCAAAATTTCCCAATCATATATAACGACATAAGACCTAATAGGTAGTTCCTAGAGAAATAGTAGCATACTTAAGGGCCAGGGAATGGTTATTTCAGAGGTTCCTCCCTAACATCACTCCTAGTATGACTCCTACTGCCAAAGCTAGCACTGCCAGGGCCTTCACACGTTCATATACTCTCCTTATGTCCTCCCGTGCGTTTGCCTCCACTCGTGATATATTCTGGTACTGGGCCTCCGCCATTTCTGTAAGAGCACCAATAGAGTGGCGCTGGCAATCCAACCGTCCATCAAGATACTCAAAGTGAGAGGTAAGCTGCCTCAGGTGTCGGGATTGCGCTTCTATCATCCCTGGTGTTATGACAGGTATGCCTGGTAACACTGAAGTGCCTGCTGCTATTCTCCTAACGGTGGATGACTCGCCGGTAGCCGCTATAGCCTGTGGGGGTGTGATACGCGGGGGTAAACCAGTAGTCTTCCTAGCAGTGAGTCGGGTGCGAGGGAGTGGTTGCTTATTTTTGGGCTCTAGGAATCCAGGTGGTAGTGCACATGGATTGGGTGAACTCCGGCCACTGGACATCTCCGGTTCCTCATCGGATGTTTGATGCCTTATTGTATTCTGAGTGTGCTCAGTGGGTTCTGACTCGCTGTCGTACTCTGGTCCAGGAGTATACTCGGTCGACATACTGATCTGCGACAACGATCTACTTAGTTACTAGTGTTCTATTGTGAGTGTCTAAAGGAAATTATGCATAATATACACACATAATCATGCTTAATGAAAGAAAATTTTATGCAAGCATAGGACTATTACAATTAACTTGAGTATTCCATAGCCCTTACTTGAATTAAACATAGGTGATCAAGCTTTGTTTAATTAAAGGAAGATAATGGAAGACTCAACTTAATCACATTAGTAAAATGCTTCAAGTTTAGAAATTTATTTTAGAAAAGTCTTGTCTTTCGAAAACCTTCGGTTATAGTTTGAGTTTTCCCCCCATAAGGAAAACCACAATTCTCTATAACCTTCGGCTCTGATACCAACTCTGTCACACCCCGCTAAAGCGGAAACACGAGATGTCACAGCAATAGGTCTCATAGCACAAGGTAACAGAAAATTTCCAACCATAACAGAATAATTAAGATAAAATCAAAATACAATTATCCAAAATACAGTACTGATAATGGAATATTGTCTTTGATATAAAAATAAAAGTAGCCGATTGGAAATTCGTTTCATGAATCCACACATGATATGCTCTAACGTGCTCTAAGACCTAGCGAAGGTTACCTGAAAGGCATGAGTAAAAGAGAGGTCAACTACGAGAGTTGGTGAGGACACAAGTTTATATGCACAAAATGAAATTTTAATGCAAAAGAAATAAAGTAAAATGTTGGGGTTTTGAACCCAACTAATTTCTGTAAGGATGGAGACGTTAATCCAACCACATACATGCATCGAAATATATATATATATATATATATATATATATATATATATATATATATATATATATATATAGATATATATACATGATTTTCGTAATAATCAAGAACTTTTATACTTATAATAGGTGTTTACTTACATGCATGGTGATATATATATATGTATATATAAATATTGTACATTCAAAGTCCTTGTTAATATCCATCATTTTCACCAATCTATCTCATTCAAGAAGGATCAAAATAACCACATGCATGTTTCTTGCCATACAACATTTGGTAGGATAGATCCATACATCAAATGGTAGGATAAAATCTTTAATAAGATAGTTACATGCATGTATTTATAAGAGTTAACCACATGCATGCTTTTGCCTTACAACATTTGGTAGGATAAATCCATACATCAAATGGTAGGATAAAGTCCATAATAGGAAGATTGCATGCATGTGCTTATAACTTGATCTTCTTGAGTTAAAAAGAAAGAAAAGATGATGAGAGAAAAGATGGTGAAGATATCGATTTATACAAGAGCGTATAAATGTACAAGAACTAGTATTGAGGTGGATGATTATACCTTCAAGAGAGTACTTCACTTGAAGAGATAATGGCTTCTTTTCTTGATCTTCTTGAAGTGTTTGAAGAAAGAACTTGAGAGAGTGAGAGTGAAAGAGAGTTTGAATGAGAAGAGGGGTGTTTGAAATGAGAAGATTGGGGTTGGTATTTATAGGCAAAAGAGAAGAGAGGGGGGGGGGGGGGGGGTAGGGTGGTGAGGGTGATGATGGTGGTGGTTGAGTGTGTAAGTTGGTAAAATGATGATGGTTGACTTTGGTTATAATAATATTATATTTATTATTATTATTATTATTATTAATATTATTATTATTATTATTACTATTATTACAAATATAATGTAAGATAAACATCTTTAATATGTTTATTATTACATTACATTTTATTAAAAGTGTACATAAAATGTACTTGCTACTTATTTAAAATTATAATGGACATTTAAACATGTAATAAGATTTTTAGGTATGACGTAAATATATATATATTTTTTTTACAAGAACTAGGACTTTTATTTATATACTTACGCTACGAAAGGTATTTCTAAATCATCGAGGACTTATTGAATTTTAAACTTAAAGTATATGGGACTTACCTTTTTGTGATTGGTGACGGTTGTCACATATATATATATATGTGTGTGTGTGTGTATGTAATTGATAATTGACGTACATCCGTATTAATAAAAGGACATTTAGAATAACAAAAATCATAACCCTAATATTTCTCATTCACGCGTTCTAACATGATAAGAGTAGTTTTTCATTTATCCATTACGTAAATTTTACTTTTATTAACAATAATGAACACGAGAAATACATTAATATTATACTAAAAACTTTTAGATGTAAGATACAATTTTACATTTTATAAAATAGTACTTATAATAAGTATTAAATATAAAAGTTTATTTACGTATCCGAGCACCGCTCGGGTATAACACTAGTTAGGTCGGGTTAATGAGGTTTCGGTTGTTGTTCCGGTATTTTAGGAACAAACTTTAGAACAAAACACAATTTATATGAAGTCCTGTTAATTTAATTATTATTTCAAAAGTAAACTAAAGTATTTTAAAGATTAAATCGAAAATTAAACTATATCTTATTTCATATTTATTAGATTTTGATGGTATCAAAAAATCACTAATGGGTGATGGCACCCTCAAATTTGACTAGTGGCACCGGCTCAATAACGTTAAAATTTTTCTCACGTCTGTAAATTGACCGGTGACCTGTGCCACCGCCAAACTATAGGTAGGGCCGCCCATGCTCATAAAAATTATACATATACATACATACATATATACATATATGTGTGTATGTAGTATGTATGTATGTATGTATGTGTGTGTGTGTATATATATATATATAGGGGACGGTTCAAACGAGAACTGTTTTTCGTACGAGAACCGCGAGAACCAATCTTAGCCGTTGATTTGATAAAGTGGAACTCATGGATGTGGAGCGTGGGGGGATCAAGTGTGGCAGGGTGCATGTGATGAATTCATGGGTGGGCAATGACATTGAAGGAGGGGGAATTGGACGGCTAAGATTGGTTCTCGCGGTTCTCGTACGAAAAACAGTTCTCGTTTGAACTTTTGCCTATATATGTATACATACAATTTTGGTACGGTTTTATATGAATTAATATTAAACCAAAACACTGAACAAAATCATTTAACTCGATTTTGCATCGAGTAAACAACCAGTATGATATTTGTTGGCCCCGAATGGATACTACAACAACAAATGTTTGTAGAAGGGGGGGTTGAATACAAACTTTAGCTAATAAAAAATTAAAACACACGGATGTACGTTATATAATTCTTATTGATGTTAATCAAGAATTACATGAACTAGATGCGAAAAATCTAAGTTCAACAAAGGTGACAACAGTTTTAGTCTAACACATAGACTAGCTAATTCTAACCAACTAATGCTTAGAATGTTCAACACATGAACCAGTTTGTATACACTGTGAAATATTTGCTAACTCTTCTAAATCTCAACTGATGAGATTTTACAGTGTTCAACCGATATATTCAAACATGGGGAATGCTTGAATATATATAGAAAGTTTGGAGTCCGGATGGTGGTAAGAGAAGGGAACAACAAAGTATAAGGATAATAATATTATAATAGATCAAGTTAGTGGATGGAAAGTAAATTCACTTTATACGCTAAAGGTATAAAGTGCATGTACTATCTATAAAGGTAATTCTCACTATCTATTATTATATTATTAAACCCATACCTTTTGTCTTGAAAATGCAAGTTTCTCTTTCCATGCTTGTACTTTATACAACACCATGCTTTCTTCAGATTTGACTTTACAAGTAGTATGGAGTTGCCAGCCATACTTAGTTGTTGAAACAAATCTTCGAGATCTTCCTTTTGTTAAGTAGCTTTCACCTTTTCCAGGGGATCAAACTCTATCCTTTTTGTCTATTTGCAGATCCAAAAAGTGCTAATACTTTTACAAAGGAAATCCTAAAGCCAAAATAGAACAACACATGTTCTGCCTTGACTTAAGAATAAAAACAACTCAGTGTACATATTTAATATGACTCAGCTGATGAAACTAACTCTAAACTGCATTAATACTTTTGCTCAGATGATGAAATAAATAAGGACTAAAGTGTATAAGTTAATCAACCTATATGATCAATAGACCAAACATGTTCTGCTGATCATGTAGAGTGATAAACTTATAAAAGTTACTTTAAACAGAAAGTAAACTACTTATCTTAAAGGGAGAAGTCATCAGCTGATGCTTTGAGTCTTTAGCTGATGCTTTAGAGGTGTCAGCTGATGCTTTGTAAATCCTCAGCTGATGCTCTTTTATTCTCGTCTGATCCTTTGAAGCTGATTCATCTTTTGATACTTAGAGTTCAGCTGATGTTTTAACTCATCAGCTGATGTTTCATACTCAGAAAATTCTTTAAGTCTGTTTTGAAAAACAACACATGTTTTTTAATATTCTGAACTCAAAACTAAGAATATGATTTTATAAACATCAAATCCTATTTTAAATAATAGATAGGTTTAATTATGGTTTAATATTGTTATCTTCCCAACAATATTCTCCTCAAAACAAACAACCAATCTCGGTTTAGATGGTTTAGTTAGTTTAGACAGTGATACCTGTAGGTGTAGTACTAAAAACAATTAATAGTTTTTGGCATTCATTTACCAAAGGAGAAAGAGAGAGAAAAAAAAGTATAGGTACTTTTACATATTGAAATATGAGAAATGTGAGGATTTTTTATTTTGAAGTTTGGAAAAGTAAGATAGGTTGATCTTGATGTAGAAAGTTGTTTGATAAAAACATTAGCAAAGTGTCATTCACACGATAAAGTAAATAGGCATAATTCTTGCATATCACTCTTCAAATTACCTTATATCAAGTTACAAATAGATTGGGCAATTTATCACGAGATTTTAAGGGTAGATATGTAATTTGACAAAGAAACGTGAGAAATTAAATTATCACGAGAACGAGTGCTCACTTTCCCAATAGTGTATGCTCTCTCACACACAAACAGAGTGTGTAACTGTGTAAGTGTTTAACTCCCTATGTTTCTGACTTTTTCTTTGTTTCTCCCTCTCTTTTTTTCGACACCATCGTCCTCTTCATTCATCTCCAACATATAGTTATCGTCTACATAGTCTTTCCGTTTTTTCGTATTTTCATACGCGATTTTAGAGCTCCAACAAGTAGGTTTCGATACTTATTGATATGGCCTATGGGGTTGCATATTATTATATGATTTTGAGGTTGCACGTTATGATTTGATTTTGAGGTTGCACGTTATGATTTGAGTTTCAAGTTTGTGTTTTAGTTGAGGTTTTAGTTGGGGAGGAAAAGGGTGTGTTGCAAACATAAATTTTTACCAAAATATTTCAATAAATATTTTTAAATAAGTAAATCTACAAATAAGCATTAAAATTGGAAATTTAAATTTGAGGGCTAATGTAAATAAATATTTTTTATTTCTAATGTTTTTTTTACGAACATTCCATTTATGAATATTATTTGTTGATTTTCAATTCTTTACGTAGCAAATGCGAGGGCAATTAAAACAAGTGATATGATCATTTGTGGAACTATATTATATCAATTAAATTAATTACTCTTGTAATATGCGGGTTGGTTTTAAAAAATAACATATATTAAACATTAACAAAAAACTGAAAAAGTATTAAATAATTATAAAACGTCAAATAAATGATAACTTAAATAATGACGACAACAACGTCATCGCCCAAACCAGGGGCAAAAGCGTCGGCGAAAGAGAGGGCAGATGTGACAGAAGAAACGTGGAGTTGTCATGACGAAGAGACATAATTTTATTTCTTATATAAGCCATTGATCATTATTGTTACGGTTAATGATACTAAGGTCAAATTTTTATTGGTTATAAATAAAAATATTTACAAAATATTTTAGAACAATAAAACAAAAGGTATAGGGATATTTTAAAATTGTACGTTCTCAATTGTATCAAGTATCAACAAAAGGTTAATGAATTCCTCACATGCACACTGCCACACTCTATCTCCCTACACTCTCCATCAATGAATTTCACTTACAAAATGAATGGCTGAGATTTAGTTTCTCATTCTCAATTAACTTTTTCATTCTCATTTTAACCTCCCCCCCCCCCCCCCCCACACACACACACACACACACACACATATATATATATATATATATATATATACACACACACACACTATTATAAAGCATTTAAACCTTTTGTTAAACTCTTAAAATTTTAGTGTTTTAAAGTTACTAAAGTATCCCTCATTTAAATTAAATTAAGTAACTATTAGATATAAACATATAGTTAATATGATTCTTATTTTCCATTTTAACTAAACTTACAAATTTAAGAAAATCAAAGTGAATAAATTTTTTTGAAAGTCAAAGTCAATACTAATTAACTTAAACATTAAAAAATATATTCATAACTTTTTTTATAAATTATGGAGGACATAAAAGTAAAGGAAATAGAAAAAAGATAAAAAAAAAGTAGACATGTCACCAAACAAAAATAATTCTCTATCACCGTATTACATAAATATTATACTCTCTGAGTCTTGAAAATAGACATGTTAAGGAGTAGAAATTATTCGTTACCGCCGCATTACGCGGGTATCATGCTAATATATATATATATATATACCCATAAGGTATTTACTAAACATAACATGTACTATAACTAATGTTAATAGCAACATTAAACTAAATTAACTATAAATGGATATAACTTTATGTCTAACAAAAATGTTATAAAAGGTAAAGATTATTTATGTAAATTAAAGTGGTTAAATAAGATATTTTAAGATTTAAGAAGACATATGAAATTAGTTCTAAAAATTTGAATTCAAATTAAAGTTAAAATTAAATTCAAAATACATAATCAAGACTATATAAATAAATTTGAGTCAAATTAATTTTTGTTTATATAGAAGATGTGATTAATAAATTTTTTAAATATAAAAAAAGAAGTACGGAGACGTGCTCTTTCGTAAGTTAGTGATTTAATTAGTATCCACAACTGATCATGACATGCCAATATTCCCCTTTTGCTTTAATTCGTATAGAAAAAGTATGTTATTTGTTTGGTGACAAACATTTTTTTATTGATGCTACATATTATCTATCTGCCAACCAAAAATTGCGTGCATGCAAGGCTGTTTCAAGTTATAGCTGATTTTATTATAATTAAAGAAACTCTTTCACAATCAACTTTGTTGATGCCCACTGCTCTACCACTATATCTTGATGAATAATAAATGTCATGTATGTTAATTTTTTTTACTAAGATCGATCATATAATATATAGTATATTTTATTTTTTATTTCGATTTCAATATGTTTATTTATACTTTCATAATTATATGCAGTTACTAAAGTTTTAACTTATTTATTATCATTAGGATAATTTTATAATTTCAGTTACCCTTTAGGCCTTTATTAGGCGACTTTCTCAATGATTTTATATTATGATACGTGTTGTTTGTTTTTTAAAAAGTAAACTCAAACCTCTCGTCTTAAAACAAAACTCTAACTTAGAAAAAAATTTGGTTTGTGTCTTGAGGCAAAATCAAGGAGAGACCGAGGAGGGGCATGGGTTGTTAATTTTTTTTTAACCAAAAACACATATACATTTATTAAATCTACTTCACTGTTTATTATGGGGACTTGAACTCACAAACATTTAGGAGGGGGCACCACTTCACAATACCAACCAAAGGACTTATAGCCTAGCGGTAGTCGGTGTTTAGATGTCCCATAAGGTTGTGGTTCAAGTCCTGTTGTGAACAAAATGATGTAGATTTAAGATTAGGTTGGATGTTGTGTGTGTTTGTCCTTCAATAAAAAAAACCACTCTACAATACCAGCTACCGCTAGGATACAAGCCCTTTAGTGCATTGGTTGTTACTTGCAATGACTGGCATAGACGTCGACTATAGGAACCTGTGGGCAACCGATCGTTGGCGTGGTGTGTGTATGCGTGATACGTGTTGGATGTATTGAGTTTGACTATGTGTTATTATCTTTTGATACCTTTGAGTTTAAGTGTATTTCTTAATAATTAATTATAAAATTGGTACATTGGTCATTTGAAAATATTTAACATATCTATTACAGGGATTATTATTATTATTTTTTGAAAGACAGAATCATATATTAAACAAATATGTAACTACAATTTCACACATGGGCTTCTTTAAGGAACATAACGCAATCACCTAAGATACAATATTCTATTAAACAATTCTAAGTGATATATCAACCATTTGCAGTAAAGCATTTACAATTTCAAGACTATAGTTTGAAAATGACAAAAAGTGGCGAATCCAGGATTTAAACATACCGGGGTCCATTATGTGATAAGATTCGGTCAAAAAATTAGATAACAGGGAAAAATTAATTATGGGTTGGGTAACATGTAAATTAAAAGTATTATAAATACCGACGAAACATTATATATACATTCAAAAGAAATAACATAAAGTTATTATAATCGTTGTACCGGCGGATCTTCAAGAAGTGAATCGAAATCAACTTTCATACACTTTTATGGGTTTGTTTACTTATTGTCTTTAACAATTCTTTCTTCAACATTTATTGTTTTGGGGAATATCATTTGAATTTAATTTACCAATTTTGTTTTAGGAAACCTTAGCATTGTAGTGTAATTTAACATAAACATTAGTACATTAGATTAATTTATAGTTCAATCAAAATCGATACAACTCAATTACTCACACACAAAATAAATTTATACAAATTAAAATTAATAAACCGTGAAAGTCTCAAACACAGAATGAAAAACTAATATATAAAAGAATTGTAAATAAAAAAAGTACATGATAAAAACTGAAAGTCCATTATTTTTATGGGGTCCTTTTTGTAATTTTAGAGTGGTCCAACGTTTTTATATATATGTAGTTACAAAAAAAACATGTTCTTTTAGTACCCCATTAACATATACATGGAGTCGCCCCTGATGACAAACAGCAACACTTCGTAAGATTATCTAATCTTTACCGATTCTTTTGGAAACTGAAGCTAGCTATTCCAATTTATATTTTTTCAGCTTTTATGTTACAAGTTTTAGAAGTTTAACTTTTTCAGGTATCATTTATGTTACAAGTTTTAAGAGTAAGATCAATCTACGCAATATTTTTTAATAATCGTGGATGAAGCTTGAATTTCATGCAAACCATGGAAAAAACATTTAATTTACTCTTCTATAAAAGTTAAATAAACAGAGGATATTATATATAAAAAATAACAATGGTTAAAACAATGTCAAGAACATATAACTATCTTATAACTTTAATCAATAGTGATTTGAATCCCTTCTATTAATAATAGTGATTCAAATAATTTAATAATAGTGATTCAAATGAAAATTTATAATTCAGGGTTCTGATAATTAATTAGATATAAATCAATAGATGAACCATTTTAGAACAAACAAAAGAAATTATCAGCTATGATTTTTTCTTCCTGAAATATAAAGAAAGAGGTATACCAATTAAAACCAAAAGTTAGGATACAAGGACATAGTCAACCAAGAAAAGAAGAAAGATATACAGACATAAATAAATTGTACGTTGTTGGACTGATCTCCAATGTTGGTTAATAAGACATATGTCTAAAAGAAATCCCACATGACATAGTCATCCAAATATGGATGGACTCTACATATGTGTCTTTACCATACTTGCCCAACTACAAGAAGTTTGTACATTTCATTTCTTTGCATATTTATTATCTAAGATTAATAATATATATATATATATATATATATATATATATATATATATATATATATATATATATATATATATATAGGCAAAAGTTCAAACGAGAACTGTTTTTCGTACGAGAACTGCGAGAACCAATCTGAGCCGTCCAATTCCCCCTCCTTTAATGTCATTGCCCACCCATGAATTCCTCACATGCACTCTGTCACACTTGATCCCCTCCACGCTCTCCATCCATGAAGTTCCCATATCCAAGGAATGACCGAGATTGGTTCTCGCAGTTCTCGTACAAAAAACAGTTCTCGTTTGAACCCTCCCCTATATATATATATATATATATAGGGTAGGGATATAGGAAGAAGGAATTAAAAATGAGAAGCCTAGGAAGCAATCTAGGCCTTTGATCAAATTTAATCTAAGGTTAGGATGATTAATGGCATTTTAGTAAATAAAATGAACTTTAAGTGGGAGGGGCACTAAAAAAAGTGGCTGGAGGGGTATTTAAGTCATTACGCGCGTGAGTGGCAGCCACTCTCCTGAAAGGAGAGTGGGCTGAGTAAAAAAACCCAATACCCCTTCAAACTTTAACCAATCATAACTTTTATATAGTAAACTTTTTTTTAAAAAAAAATTGCACCATTAAAAAGATAAAATTATGCTCTTTCATTTGATACCACTTTTGCATATATTTTTTTATTTTTTATTTTTTTTGAACTATGTTGCACAAAATTTACACTGTGTTGCACCAATTTCGTACTATAAGGCATATTACTTTGGTGCACGCATTTGGTGCTGTGTTACACAACTTTTACACTATATACACAACGTTAATTTGATGCACAGCTTCGGAACTGTGTTGCACGTCTTTTTACTGTGTTGCACGTTTTTTAAACTGTGTTGCATGTTTTTTTTGGGTGATTCAAAAAACTGTAGAAAGTATACATCAAGATGTATAACTTTTATTTTTTAAGTTTTTGACGAATCAAACTCGATCTTGGTCAAAATTACGGTCAAATTGTTGAAAAAATAGAAAAAAAACCAAAAAATTCGTATCTTGCTCATACTACATCCGTTTTAAATGATTCAAAAAACTGTAGAAAGTGTGCACTAAGCTCTACAACTTTTATGTTTTAAGTTTTTGACGAATCAAACTCGATCTTGTTCAAAACTAGGGTCAAAATAGGAAAAAAAATAGAAAAACTGTGTATTTGATGTGCAACACAGTGCGAATGTTGTGCAACATATTAATGTTGTGTAAAATAGTGTAAAGTTGTGTAATAGAGCGCAAAATATGTGCAACATAGTGATATGACTTACAGTGCGAAATTGGTGCAACACAGTTTAATATTGTGCAACATAGTTCAAAAAAATTAAAATATGCAATACTGGTATCAAATGAAAGAGCATAATTTTATCTTTAAAGTGGTGCAATTTTTTTTAAAAATAACTTTAGTATATAAAAGTTATGGTATATTAAAGTTTTAGGGGGAAAGACACAAGATGGGGGACATGTGTCATCTCCTCCTTGCTTCCTAGACTTCTCTCCCAAAAAAACTTCTTCATTGATCCACGATCTATATATATATATAGACAAAAGTTCATGCGAGAACCGTTGTTAGCGCGAGAACCGTTGTTAGCGCGAGAACCGCGAGAACCAATCTAAGCCGTCTAATTCCCCCTCCTTCAATGTCATTGCCCACCCATGAATTCCTCACATGCACCCTGCCACACCCTATCCCTCCACGCTCTCCATCCATGATACTTCCCATATCCAAGGAACGGCTGAGATTGGTTCTCGCAGTTCTCGCACTAACAACGGTTCTCGTATGAACCCTCCCCTATATATATATATATATATATATATATATATATATATATATATATATATATATATATATATATATATATATATATATATATAGGGGAGGGTTCATGCGAGAACCGTTGTTAGTGCGAGAATCGCGAGAACCAATCTCAGCCGTTCCTTGGATATGGAAAGTATCATGGATGGATAGAGTGTGGCAGGATATATGTGAGAAATTCATGGGTGGACAATGACTTTGAAGGAGGGTGAATTAAACGGCTTAAATTGGTTCCCGAGGTTCTCGCATTAACAACGGTTCTCGCATTAACAACGGTTCTCGCATTAACTTTTCTCTATATATATATATAGAGAGAGAGAGACACTTGTGTTATTTTAGATGTCTCACGGCAAATACAATTACTATGTATGATTCATGACATATACTTACCATCGTGAATGAATAAATAAATAAACGGACATCTACGTACCACACTCAAAACTGAAATTTCCATGTTTGACTTTTGGTTTTGTATATTGCATGTGCCGAGAGTCATGTAAATTTTTAATTAAGATTGATAATTAATTTAGTTGGTTAAATCGTTTTTAAAATTAGCTATTTCTACTAATTTAGTTTTTTAACTTTAAAAGTGGTCAAGTCGGTACTTTAAAATTTATTTTTTGACAAGAATGGTCATTTCTAATGTTCGCCGTTAGTCAACTTTGTTAAAAAAAATCCTAGAAAATCAATTATCCTTCACATCTCTCTCTCTTTCTCTCTGTCTTGACACTTCTTTCTCTCTCCTCTCTATGTTTCTCTCACGATGAAACCACTACACCACCACTCATCAACACTTCTCTCTCCTCTCTTTGTTTCTCGCACAGTGAAACCACCACACCACCGCCACATCTTGAAACATTCCTCCCTCATCTCTCTCTATTTCTCTCTCATGGTGAAAGCACCACCACTACCGCCTCATCTTCAAATAGATTTAGGTTTTTCACATGATAGCGGTGTCTTGGTGGTGGTGGCTACAATTTTCTGTGGTAGTGGTAAGTTTCAGTTTGGTGGTGGTACACGGTGGTTTTGGTAAACAGTGAAGTGGTGGTGGTGGTGGTGGCTAGGCTTTTCTGTGGTGGCTTAGTGTAGTGGTGGGGCGGTAGCCTTGGGAGTGCGAGAGAGAGAGCCGGCGGTGGAGGTGGTGATAAGCGGTGATGGTGGGGCGGTGGTTATTGAGAGTGAGAGGGAGAGAGAGGGAGAGAGAAATAGTATGTGGGTGTGTGTGTGTGTGTAGAGTTGACTAACAGTCAACGTTAAAAATGATCTCTCAGGCCACAAAACATATCTTAAAGGAGTGTCTCTAATACTTTTAAAGTTAAATGACTAAATCAGTAGAAATAACTAAGTTAAAGGATGATTTGACCAATTAACTCTTAATAATTTTATAAAAGATATACGTTCAAATCTTAAAATAGTTTTACTTAAAACCCTAGACTTTATATTATTATTATTTTTTTATATATATAGGGGAAGTTTCAAACAAGAATTTTTTTTCGTACGAGAACCAATCTTTAGCCCTTGATTAAAATTAATCAATGAATAAGATTTTTTGACGGCTTGTTAATGCTGCATTAATGACTCATTATGGCTATTAATGACGCATTAATAAGGGTTACTTCGGAAAAATCAAGCCTCAAAATTAATGAAAGCTCAACCGGACTCACACGTGGGTATATATATAAATTACCAAAATACTCCTATTAATGAGTTATTAATGGCGCTAAAAATAGTTCTCATACGAAAAATAATTCTCGTTTAAACTTTTGCCGACAACCAATTTTTTAAAATAAATAATCATATGCATTTTAATTAAATCGTCATGACCATTAAATTTTCTTTTTCTTTTATGTTGGTAATTAAAGAAATGAAACATGAGTCGTGATTGTCTTGCTGATTTGTTCCCGATAAATTTTGGCCATACACAAAAAACATAAGCTTTAAACTGCACACAGTACAAGTTCATAAAACATAAAGTTGTTATATGTAAATAATTTTGTAAGTCAAAAATTAAATCACAAAAATAAGTTTATTAAAAATAAGTCGGGAATATAAGCTAAACCAAATCAGACTTCATATCCAGCGTGAAAACGATTGATTCTGTCTTTGAAGTTATACAAGTTTGGACGCCAAATGGAACAAGTCAGCATTGTTGTTAACACCAATGTACATATATGACGTTACATTCTAATTAACAGCCGGCACTCTTTTAACCTTTCCTTAATTATAACATAATCAACTCATTTTCTTCAACTTCTAAAAGATTAAAACCATTTTTCTCTATTTGTTCTCTGAACAATTTATCATTAATGGACAGGTTAATAAGTTTGGAGCCATCTAATCTGGTTGCAATACGGGTCGAACCAGGTGAAAGGTGCTACGGTCAGCTCACTTTGAGAAACGTTATGTACACCATGCCTGTGGCTTTCCAACTTCAGCCGGTTAACAAAGTCCGTTACAAGGTTCGACCAGAAACCGGGATCATTTCGCCATTGACAACTGTTACTGTGGAAATAGCTTACGACTTCCCTCCAAATTCTAGCCTCTTGGAATCATACCCGTATTGTGATGATTCGTTTTTGTTACATAGTGTGGTGGTTCCTGGTGCAGCGGCTAAGACGACTTCTATGAATGATTCGGTCCCGAGTGACTGGTTTACTACAAGAAAGAAGCAGGTGTTTGTTGATAGTGGTATCAAGGTCATGTTTGTTGGCTCAATGGTTCTGGCTAAGCTTGTTACCAGCGGTTCGATCAATGAGATGAGAGATGTATTGGAAAAGAGTGATCCATCTTGGAAGGCGGTTGACTCTGTAGACTCCGAAGGTCAAACTTTACTTCATTTAGCGATTGGTCAAGGTCGAGCCGACTTGGTTCAGGTACTACTTGAATTCAAGCCAGATATAGAGGCTCGGTCTACTCTGACTAGATCAGGATCAACCCCACTTGAGGCTGCAGTCACCTTAGGTGAAAGCTTGATTGTGGAGCTCTTACTGGCTAACCAAGCCAGCACGGAGCGGTTAGACCCATCCGTGTGTGGCCCAATTCACCTAGCGGCTGGTGGGGGGCATATTGACATTTTGAAGTTACTTTTAGGCAAAGGAGTCGACATGGATGCTGTTACAAAAGACGGGAACACTGCGTTGCACCTAGCCGTGGAGGAGCGGAGGCGGGACTGTGCCCGGCTACTGTTGTCCAATGGTGCAAAGCCAGATATCTGTAATTCTAGTGGAAATGAGACCCCATTGCATATAGCTGCAGCTCTTGGCGATGAAAACATGGTTAAGCTTCTAATTCAAAAGGGTGCTAACAAAAACATCCAAAGCCAGGCCAGGAGAACCGCATATGATGTTGCAGTCGAGCACGGACATAAGCGGCTATATGAAGCACTCGGATTAGCTGACACCTTGTGTGTAGCTGCAAGAAAAGGTGATACTAAGACCATTAATAGGCTTCTTGAAGGTGGAGTCACCGCCAACGGGGCAGACCAGCATGGATGGACCGTTTTACACCGGGCCTCATTCAAGGGTTGGGCTGAAATAGTCCAGATTCTGATAAAGAAAGGGTTTGACATCAATGCGCGGGATGAAGCTGGATACACAGCTCTGCATTGTGCTGTGGAAGCAGGGTATGTTGATGTTGTTGAATTACTATTAAAAAAAGGTGCAGATGTTGATGCAAGATCCAATAAGGGTGCCACAGCAATGCAAATTGCAGAGTCACTGAACTACACAGGAATCACAAGAGTTCTCACCAAGAATGATGAATCCGCACTTTCGAGTAAAACCAGTAGTAAATATGACTCGATGAAGAAAAGGACAGCTCGGGGTCGAGCATCTCGTGGGAGTTTTGATCAATCGGTTGCACTGCTGACCGTCAACTAATTGATCCAATACACTCTTTCTGTATTCTGATGATTGATGAGCTTTACTCTTCCTTTTGCACGAAGAACCAGTAAGTAGTTCAGTAATAAGTGTGGTAATTGTAAGCTCATAAAACTGTTCATTCTTGTCCCAAAACATATATTGTTCATTATATTCTTCATGGGGTTTCTTCAGCAACATTCTTGAATCCACCAGGTTTAAAAAAATGTAACCTTTTTAGGCATGTTTTCTGCATTTGTACTCATTCCGAATTAAATGCTGATTTTGTAGACATGTCTTGATGATTTGTTGTAGAACATGAGTAAAAGTTTTGATCTAAAAACCTTAAATTTACTATACCAGTCTGCAGTACCAACTCCAAGAACAAATACCCTACAGAACACCGTTAGCCATGAACGACGTTAGAAATTTAAGAACCCGAATAGAGTTCCGTAATTGTGATGTGAACCGTAAAGTATTCACAAATTCATTGTTGATACGGGTTCTGTCACAAACTAGACTCTAATGTTTTCTATGATCAATGCGATTAATGATCTTGTAATCCTAGTAGGAGAAGCAGAAACGTACCCGAATGAGATCATTTCGATTTTCCTTTAAAATCGGTGAGGCATTCTATCGAGCAGGTGGTGGGCGAATCAAAATCAGCTATTCGAACAAGAAAAACACAACCTTAGAGCTTCGACCGGTGCCGTTCATTCACATGATTCCAATCCCAAATCCATCGATGGACTCCTACGAAACAATCATGTTCTCCCCATTATTAAGTTTCAGACTTCAGAGTCTAGTTTGATGACTGAAAGAAGTTAAAAGGTTTATTTTGTGAATTCGGGATAATCACGTGTGTATGTGTGGCCTTTTAACGTTCGCGATCTGCGAGCACGTGAACATGCTGACCGTCGGCATCTCGTCTAACGGTTTTTGTCGGTTGTATTCTGTCGGTGACGGTGGTCACTTGACATATATACAGACCACAGAGTGTACCAATTTCCGTGGTCTAGAAATTATTTTTAATTAAATAATTATATTTATTTTTACTAAATCTATCTACTTTATACTCACTCTCATTAAACCATATCATACCAAATTCATTAATTCTTTTTCTTTGTTTTTTTTATTTTAACACTAATATCATTCTGGTCTTCGGTTCTAGTTTTTTTTAATCATTTCGAGTTTCGGTCCGATTTAGTCTTTTTTGTCCGGTCCGGTTTTTGAACCGAGCTCACCCCTAAGTTATATGTAGCATTACACAATAAATTGACATGGAATCTTTCTTTTCAATTTTTTTGTTTAAAGTTATAGGATATGATATATATGTTTCTAACAATATCTATTTTAGATATTTCATACTTATATACACTTTAAATGAGAAATATCTTAATCATTTCATTATTTGGCTTGTCTTTGATGTGTAGCATTTTATAAAACAAATATGTAAATAAAACGATGTTCAATGATTCACAATAACAAAATATATTGATCAAGTTTGTTTTCACGATGTATCACATGACAGCGACATCAAGTAGTTTGTAATGGAGGACTAGACATCTTTTACAATGACGGCGAGATAAGTTTCATATCTTATATATGAGAGGGTTCATTTGGTAACCATATTATTATAAAAACCGCGAGAACCAATTTTCTGATTTTTCATCTGTGTGTCTTCATCTACTCTTTTGTCATTATCTCTGAATTGTGGGTTTTTATGGTGATGATTCAAGGGTTTCATACTTTCATCAAGTGCTCTTTTGTCATTATCTCACTAAGTGTGGATACTCATTTGGGTAATAAACCGATTTTATCAGGTGATGGTGGTAGTCGGAAATGTTGGTTGTAGCTAGTCGAAAAAAGTGATGGGTGGAAATGGTGGCGGAACTATTAAATTTAAAATTACCCATTTGTTTAACATCAATGATTTTTTAGCAACAGTTAAATACTTACTATTTACTAATATAAAGTTTGAATAATAAATTAAAGAATAAAGTCATTACTTAAAGAAAATGAATAAATTAAACTATAAAGACATTTTTTATCATATTAATTTGACGAGGTTTAACTGTGGCCTGTGCAATAGATTTGTGTAACCGTAAATTTTAAACTACTACTTAAAGTTGTCATATAAGCATCATTAAGGTGGCCTAGTAGTAAGGCGTGTTGTCCTTAAAAAGGTCACGCGTCAAACCTTACTAGGTAAACATCTTAACGGTGGCTAGGGAAGGGTAAGAAAATGGTCACGAGGACACCTCGATTAGATCGCAAACATCTGAGTCAACGACTCGTGCGATGCGAATAACATGAACAAGAAAAACCTCTATATTTAACCGTTTATTTAAAGTTGTCATATAATACACTTTAATGTAACATTAATTTAGAATAGTAGAAAATTAACAACATATAAAATTTATTATAAATATTGTTTAAGCTTTGCATCATAATCATGAAAAAAAGTTTAATTTTGTAACATCTATAATGTTTTTTTTCTGATATTTCATTATGGTATATGAAATTTTTGTACAACTCTGCCCATTAGTGTTACAAAAACGTCATTAAGTCTATTTCTTAACCTTAACTTGTTCAACATGTTAACAAAACATGTCAGCCATTGTATAGACTTTTTTGCTACATACTTGAGTATATTGTCTAATCCTTATATAGATCGTTGTAAACTATTTTTATATCTTTCAAATGATATAAAAGTCACAAATTTTCATCAATGTAAACCAACGACTGTTAATTGAAATTGTGTATGTACAAAAATGAACCATTAAGCACTCTCTACTATTTTTTTCTTATGATTCAACACGTTATAAATTCATAGTTAATCATTCACGGTGTATTCATTATAGACAACTCAAATACATAGGATCAAAATTATAACTAATTTTCATCAAGTACTCATGGAATATTTCGACTTTAAAGTGTTGAAATGTTTTTGGCAATTAATTTGAAAAGGGGCAGAAAAAGAACAAAGTTTTCGCTCATTTCTTGATCGTTTTACCTAATTATTTTTATAGGTTATCTCTATCCAAGTCTCCTCATCCCATTACCAACTGGGCTACACGTCATTGGCATTTTTTATAGGTTATTACAGTACACTTTCAAAACACACTAAGTTCATAAATTTTCATCAAGTGTAAGTAAAGAAATCAATAATTAATTAAAGGTGTGTATGTCATAAACTAAACTCATTCAGCCCCTTATAGTTTTTAACTCATTTTAAACTTATTTTTAATCATTCTTAGTATTATTACGACTCGATAACCTTTTCATGGACTAAAAAATCATTGAACTTATTAAGTACTTATGAAAAATTTCTAGTTTAAACTCTCTATTTGGTGAGTGTTAAAAATGAAAAGAATATAAAAAAACTCCCTATAGCAAGTTAAAAGTAATATAACGGGCATAACAACATTTTTTTCAGAAGTTTAATTGAGCAGTTGTGTAAAAAAAACTGGACATACCATCTTCATATATATATATATATATATATGCAAAAGTTCAAACGAGAACTGTTTTTCGTACGAGAACTGCGAAAACCAATCTGAGCCGTCCAATTTCCCCTCCTTTGATGTCATTGCTCACCCATGAATTCCTCACATGCACCCTGCCATACTAGATCCCCTCCACGCTCTCCATCCATGAACTTCCCATATTCAAGGAACGGTCGAGATTGGTTCTCGTACGAAAAACAGTTCTCGTTTGAACCCTCCCCTATATATATAATGGGGTTCAAGTAAAAAAAAGTTAGGGTAAAAAATGTAAGAAGAAATCTGAGCCTTACATGTGGCAGATATGATAAAAGAGTATGATAGGAACTTTAAATAAATATAAAAAATTCTCACTCCTACCCTAAGTTCAAAATCATCAGAACTCTCCCATGCCCTCCCCTCACGAAAACCCACCGTCTCCTCCCCTCACGAAAACCCTAAGCCGTCGATGCCCTCCGCCGTTGCTGCCCTCCGCCGTCGCTGCCCTGTGTGCATTTCTATGCCGTCTCTTCTTATTTCCCGTCCCGACCCAAGAAAACCCTAATCCTCCATACTTCCCGTCCCCCTAATCCTCTAGCCGCATATAAGTATCGCTTCCGCCGTCTTGTTATCGGCGTTTTTCATCGCACCGACCACCGACGATGGGAAGCCTAACCACCGCACCGACCTTCGGCGTTTTTCTTCTTCCTGAGCGACTTCCTCCTTGTCGCCATCTTCTTCACCAACGCCCACCGTGGATGTGAAGCATAACCATCGCCGCCGCCGCTGTTATACCCACATCTGATGGTCGTGCAACCGTTGTTTTGTGCATCGCCGACCGCCGCCGCCGCTGCATCACCACCGCCGCCGCCGTTCATCCATGTCTGTGCATCAGATAACCCTAAGTATGTATATTTTTTATTCTGTGCATTAAATGGTTGTAAGTTGTGCATTAGATGTAGTCTGTGAATCAATGGACAGATTATGTGCATTAGATGGTTGTAAGTTGTGCATTAGATGGTTGTAAGTTGTGCACTAGATGTAGTCTGTGAATCATCATGGGGGGTTTGTGCATTAAAGTGGTTGTACTTTATGCATCAAACTGAGATGTTTTGGCTGACGGGAAGAGACACGTTTTTCTCCCCCTTTATATTTGCTTTTTGAATTTACCATATTAACCTTTTGTATTTTTTTTTATTCCGAAAATATGGTTAAAATGGAGACTTTTTTGTTTGACTTTTGAATAAATCCTGTGGTCCAGATTTCACCTTACATTTAGTACCATAACATTCTTCTTACATTTAGTACCATAACCTTTTGAATAGAACTGTTGTTAGTGCGAGAACCACGAAAACCAATCTCAGTCGTTCCTTGGATATGAGAAGTTAAACGGATGGAGAGCGTGGAGGGATAGAGTGTGGCAGGGTGCATGTGAGGAATTCATGGGTGGGCAATGACATCGAAGGAGGGGGAATTGGACGGCTCAGATTTGTTCTCGCAGTTCTCGCACTAAGAATGGTTCTCGCATGAACTTTTTCCTCTCTCTCTCTCTCTCTCTCTCTCTCTCTATATATATATATATATATATATATATATATATATATATATATATATATATATATATATATATATATATATATATAGTGGGAGTAAATATTTCTGAGAATGGGAGACTCAATCCCAATCGTCTAATTCTCATTCCTTCAATGTCATCGCCCACCAATGAATTCCTCACACACACCCTGCCACACTCGATTCCCCCACGCTTTCCATCCATGAATTCCACTTACAAAATTAACGGCGGAAATTGAGTCTCTCATTCTCATTTGAACATTCCCCTGTATATATATATATATATATATATATATATATATATATGTATATATAAAGACTAATTTGATAAAATTTATTAGACGATCTGAACCATTAATTTTAAACAAATGTTGAAAATTGATCATTCATTCACTTAAAATCAAAAAATCAATTTTGGTTTTTTAGAGTCAAATTTATTAGAGAAAATATCCATATATGTCCTTATTAAATCATATAAAATCGTATTTGTCCACCTTAATTTATAAATATCATATTTACCCTTTATAATATTTCAAAATATCATATTTAACCAGATTCTTAGTTTTATCATTCTAAAATATTTCATAATCATTTTAATTATAACCCATAACGTTTAACTCTATTACGTACCCTTAATTGTAAAAATAATGATGTTGACTTATCTAAGAAATATAATCACGTTTCTTCGTATAATGCTACCATATTTCTGCCGTCAAGTTCGCCCTCCCACTCGCGTCGATATTTCTACCGCTGGTTAGCGTACTTATGTCGTATGTTGTCATTTTTTAAAATTCTTATTTAATTCGCGTTTTATTATTACTTAATTCATTTTTATTAATGTTTATTATTTATTATATTTTAAACCAAACCGCGTATTATACGTGAATTTAGTTTAGTTATAAGATATTAAAAGAAACATTATATTAACTGTTTCGTAGCGATTTTTAAAAAGTAAAATAAAATACACAAAGCGGTAGCTAAACACAATTTAACGGTTAACACGTAGACATGTATTTATCTCCAACCTTTTTTGACCTCACTCACATAGGCCAAAAATGTCAATAGAAGAAGACTATAAATAAAATCTCAACTCCAAACAGAACAATTCTAAAGTCAAAAATGTTGATGGCGCCTTATAATTCAGCTTGTTGGTTAATCCACCACGACACCATTACACCAATACCATGCTTACCAACTCAACAACGTACTCTAACAACCCACTAATATCTTATTATTGTTCCTTATAATTAATTTCCAAAACAGCACCCTATTCATTTTGATTTTTCATTTGTACCCTTAACCTTATTAATATTACGTAATAATACTGTTATATATACTTATATATACCTTATAATCAATTTCTAAAATAGATCACTACTCAATTTCATGTTTCATTTTTACCCTTAATTTTATAGAAGTTACATAATAATAATAGTTATTATTATTTTTTTATCTTTTAACCTCTAATAATATATTACTTTTCATTCTTAAGTTTTTTACCCTTAAGTTTATACAACTTTATAAGAACATTGTTTATTTCAATTTTTTGTTTTGAACTCTTGATAAATATTTACTTTTTAATTTACATTTGATCTTTGAGGTTAAGAGTCGTGGTCATGTATTCCTCATTTCATTTATTTAATTTAAGCTCTTTATAACTTTTTTACTTTTTATCTTTAGTTTATATAAATTATCATTTGATCTTATAATATTACCGGGTCACGTAACTTTATGTACATAATGTTACCATCAAATACGGTAGATATATGTTAAACTAAGTATTGTTTACATATGCAAACTTTGAACAACTATCTTATATTTTATATATAATATGCGTAAATTAAATTACTAAGAATATGATTATTTAAATATCACCCGCAGTAATGCGTGAACTTGATATACCTTGTTCTTTTACAACCTTATGTAGACTTACTATTGTTTATTTTAATTTTTCTTATACAAATTGATGGTTTCTTATAGATTATATTTGTTAAATGAAAGTATATTCCTTATATCTAATCAAGTATTGACATGTATAGTGAATTAATTCTCTTTTTTATCTTATCTATTGATTTTAATACTTATTTTAATCAATTAGATAAAGAAAACATATGAATAAACCAGCCTTTGCTAAAATATGTTTAAAAGACTTGAACTAATTACTCCTTTTTAAGTATAATGACATAATTTTTGTTATGTTAAGAAGCTTGATTGTGTATGTTCGACAAAAGTGGTTGTAACTTTTTAGTTATATCAAGGTATTCGACAAAGTATATGTATGATATGCATGACTTATTATCTTTTGGTTCACTGCATGAGACACCGTACAATATGGCATAAAGTCGTAATACCAACAATCACATACTCACAGTTGACACTTTTACATGTCAAGTAAAAGAATGATGAAACAACCGATCGATAAAGATGAACGAAAACAATACAGATACAAAGATTTATGTGATATGATTCACACGATCAAAGTAATTATGCTACATTTACAGACGAACTACAATATTTATTATATCATAGAATACACGAGCATTCTACTTCGTTTATTACAATTACAAAGATGCAAATAGATCGATTTAATATAAATGTTGACCCCCTCATATTTGCTTGTGGGCCAGGTCCCATAGGCTCAAGATGTCACATCTAGGAGAGATTTGTCAGCAACAAATCATCCTTCAACAATGTTACCTTTTAGTGTCAGCAACAATATTAGCATAAACAACTATTTTAGCAAAGCTGCATCATAGTTCAACAACAGTCCAAAACATCACCATTATGTGATCTAATGAAGAATCTAACTAACAAAGTATGTCCAAAAAGTGTTCTTACTTGGGTGTTGTCCTGAACCCCTCTCCCCCAAATCAGACTTCACAACTCAGTATTACATGCTTTAATTAGGGGCATATGGTTGAAGACACATGGACATGTTTATTGCTTTTGATTTATATAAACATATGATATTAAAGATTTAGAATATTATTTTTTATGTTGTTTTAAGGTTAAGTGGTTTTATATAGTGATATAAAAATGATATTACAGTGACAAGTTTGTTCTTAAAAAGTGTGAACCAAATGCATGGATTTTGTGTTCTGAATTCTTTTTTGGAAGTAAATGGACGTCACATATGATAATAAAATCTGAAACAAATGGTCAAAGAACAAATCTAGTGAGCACAAAACATTAACACACTTGTTAAACCTAAGTTGATATAACATATTGAAATGTTTATATATACTAGTCTAATTTAACAAATTCAAACTCAAATTGATGAACAAGATCACACCTATTAAACCTATATTGAAGTCATCATCAAATAGACATCATAATGAATAAGAACATACCTAAACAAATAAACAACTAATCAAACACTATTAAGTTCTCAAATCATCTAAACATTAATTGAGAGAGAGAGATAGAGAGAGAGTTGGTGGCATTGTGTGAGAGAGGTTCGCCTAGAAGTCGATAACAACTGCTAAATCGTCCAAAATACTTTCCAAATCATATTCAAGTGTTTCCAACACTTGTTTTCAACTCAAATATCATGACAAACACATTAACAACATCAAATTTGACTATAGTTTATCATCATTTGATCAAAGACTTAGGAACACAATACATTTGACCCGTTTGCTAATTATACTTAAAATTAATCAACAATTCAGAAGCTAAACACTGTTTACTAACAGTTTCAGTTTCAAAACCCAAATGAAAATCATCTCCACGATGATTTTAAACTATCAACACACTACTATCACCTAGATTTTAAAAATTAGTCAGATAAAGTAGTCAAATGAGTCATGAATATTTACCTTCTTACATTAGAATTGACCTTGAGCTCTCGATTTTTCCTGTGCAAGAACACACCCACACGAACAATAATTTGACTAGTGTTTGACTTGACTCTTGTTCCCTTTTATATTTATTGAATTGGTAAGATTAGCCCCTCTATTAATTCTAAGTTACACCACACAAGTATCATCCACACATATCTATATATTTTCTTACTTATATTTATTTACACATAATTTTTTATAATTTATTCCCCATTCTCTTATGTTCTACTAAGTAAACTTATACTCAATTTAGGTATCACTTCCCTTATTTAAATGTCTTAAATTTATAACTCACATGGAAATTACTCAAATAGACTCAAATCATAGTAACATAATTTGTAATTAACTCCTAAAAATGAGATAGGGATAAATTGGTAGAAAAGGAGATATTTTCAAGTCTGAAGATTGGAAGAAAGATTAAAAAAATGATATGTTACTCATATGACAAGAAATATGTGAAGGGTGAATGGAGGAATGCACCACATGGTCTTAAATCTTCCTATTCATCAAATCAATATAAGCTGACAAAAACTGAAAACTAATATCACAAATGTTAGAGACTGTTTGTTAAAATAAAATTTTAAGCACCCAATGATTTTATAGTCTAAATAATTAAAGACTCTGTATGAAACTACTTCTGAATGTCCTATTTTGTTTGATAAGAGTTCTGAATGAACAATAAGAATAATGCAAATTACCATTTTAACCTTAATAGTGATTTATTATATTATAAGATATACTTGTTTAACAAGACAACTGTGAAAGAAGAGATATTAGGGTAAAATATTTGGTGCTTAATGATTCAGAATATAATTTAACATGAAATGGTTAAGTAGTATTGTTTTGTTTAATTCAACATAAGAATCATACACGCTGAATGGTAAACTATTAAGCATTTGCTTTGAATGATTCTAGCAACAAAAAAAGAAAAAAGAATTTAGTAAGAGAAAATCACAAAATATAATAAATTACTAATTTGATTATCTCTATTAGACAATTTTTACCATTCGTTTTGATAAAGTGAAATTTGAATCATCAATTCAATTAATAGTTCGATTTGGTGTTGACTTTTAAGAGTCAATGTTCTTATTCAAAATTAGTAGAGATAATTCCATATATGCTCTTCTTAAACTTTAAAATATTGTATTTGTTCACTCAAATTTAAAAATATCATACTCATCATATATAACATTTTAAAATATCATATTTAACCAAATCATTAAATTTATCATTTTTAAAAATATTTGACAATCAGCTTAAATTTCTTTTTAATTATAACCAATAAATAGTTAACTTTATTGCTTTTAATTGTAACAATAATGATCGATTACTTATACAGTACATACAATATCGTCTCTGCCATCTCACCCACGTTAACGTTTCTACCACTAATCTGGTATGTGACACCGTCTGTTATCATTTTTTAACTCTCATTCCTTCACTTCTCATAATTATTTAATACCTTTTTTCACTTGTTCAATATTTATTATTTTAAAATCAACCAGTGATTACAAGGATGTTTAATTTAATATGATAGAATCTTAGTGTATCGACTTATTTCACCGTATTAATATTTATTCGGTGGAACTAGTAATATTAAAATTCAGTAAGAGAATATAAGGTATTAATTTTAACCGAAAGTAAAAATAGTGAGCGTCGTAATTTGACGCGATGGGGGTAAGTGCGTGAATGAGTTAGCGCACACCAGATAAATTTGATCAGATCTACCCAGTCACCATCTCACCCACTCCCCTCAAATCTCTATAAGTATCCTCTTCTCCCTGCTCTCCAATTCGTGCCTACCATTCTTCTCTTCTCCCTATCTCGGAAGAACCAACCAATTCGTCTCCTTTGAGATCCCCTTTGATTCGGGACTTCCGTTTTTCGAACCCTTTCTACAGGTACGCTCACTCACTGCTACATGTATATGTTCCATTTCAATTCTCCTGCCATGTGTTGTAGATTTCCTTTTACTAGACAATGTTTACTGTGAATCAGATAGCATAGCGTCTTCTTTTGAAAACTTTTGAATCTGTAAAGACCACACTTAGATCTAGAGGTGAACGTCCGTGATCTGTTGCGATTGCTCATTCCCCGTGTAGAGTTTTGTATCTTTGTGCGCAATCACACTCTACTAGCTCGTTGAAATGTGCGTGCTCAGTTGCGATAATTTACTAGGCCGCGGGTCCCACGATTGTGGATTAAATTTTGGTTCAGTGAAAATGTAAAACAGTAAATAAGAGATCTTGCAAAACTTTTTGTTTATTTTAAACCAAGGGTATTGATCTGGTGTTTCTAGGGTTTTGGGAACCGCAGATCTACTTTTGGATCTGTGATTTTTATTTTTTTTAGATCTAGTTTTTTAATCCAAATCCGTTCTTGGTCGAATGATCTTGTTTGGATCACTGAGATTCTGCTTCACCGTAAAAGAAAGCAATTTCAACCTGCTTCAGATTTCTAAAGTGAATCTATCCATTAGGTATTATGTTCGGATTTAATCGGAGCTCTTGATGAAGTTTATGAACTGTTATTGAGATTGATATAGTCGAATCCGAATCGAAGTTAGCTTTCCCTCTAGACAACAGTACTTCTATGTTCTTGCTTTTTTAATCAAAATGATCGCTTACATTGATATGAGTATCAGACAATTTTATATTGTCGTATTTGTACAGCAAGCAACCAGCTTTTAGGAGTTTTGGGTTGGTAGATAAACAACTACTTTTTCCAGGGTTAGTGGGTTGGTGAGGGGTTCTTAAGAGTATGGACACCGCAATCCGTTTTAAATAAATTATTTTATATTTTCTGCAAGTGTTGCTGAATCTAGCTTTCTAGACTGCCATAGATATTAACTTTAGCTTATATAGTTTTACGAATCGACATTCTTTGTTCAATTGAATGTAGATCGTTCCTTTAGGAATTAAGCATTAGCAAGGTCTTTGTGATGAACATATTTGTTAGATCCCTATTGATAGTATTCCTTTGTATACGGTTTAGAATTAAGTCTAGCAAAGAAGTTCTAATTTGAATGTCTGTTTAATGTTTGTATTAAATGTTTTGAGCGGTGGTTTAACAGATCAATGGCTTCTCACATCGTTGGTTATCCCCGTATGGGCCCCAAGAGAGAGCTCAAATTTGCTCTTGAATCTTTCTGGGATGGCAAGAGCAGCGCAGAGGATTTGCAGACCGTAGCTACTGATCTCAGATCATCAATCTGGAAACAGATGGCTACTGCTGGCATCAAGTATATCCCCAGCAACACTTTCTCTTACTATGACCAAGTTCTTGACACCACAACCATGCTCGGTGCTGTCCCACCAAGATACAACTGGAATGGTGGTGAAATCGGTTTTGACACTTATTTCTCAATGGCCAGAGGAAATGCTTCTGTCCCAGCTATGGAAATGACCAAGTGGTTCGACACCAACTAGTAAGTTGGTTTGTGAAGCTTACTGTTATTGTATTGATGGTGTTTAATTGCCGAATCTACACTACAATCGACGAATAACAACTGTTGTTTTATTGATGTACAGCCATTACATTGTCCCCGAGTTGGGCCCTGAGGTTAAATTCTCATATGCTTCCCACAAAGCTGTGAATGAATACAAGGAGGCTAAAGCTGTATGTGTTCTTGATATCTTCTTTAAGAATTTCGGGTCCTGTGGTGGTTGCTAATTTGTTGTTTGTGCAGCTTGGAGTTGATACCGTTCCAGTCTTTGTTGGCCCAGTCAGCTACTTATTGCTATCTAAACCTGCAAAGGGTGTTGAAAAGACATTTGATCTTCTATCCCTTCTTGACAAAATCCTTCCAATCTACAAGTATGTATATATCTCTCTCTTTCCTTTAATCAGTTTTTTATTCTTTACAATGAAGTATTGTAACAAAGAAGTAATCTTGCAGGGAAGTGATTGCTGAGTTGAAGGAAGCTGGTGCCACATGGATCCAGTTTGATGAGGCTACTCTTGTGAAGGATCTTGAGGCCCACCAATTGCAAGCTTTCACCAAGGCTTATGCAGAGTTAGAATCAGCTTGTTCTGGTCTTAACGTTCTAATTGCCACCTACTTCGCTGATATTCCTGCTGATGCTTTCAAGACCCTGACCACCTTGCCTGGAGTCGCGGGTTACACTTTTGATTTGGTTCGTGGTGAGCAGACTCTAGATCTGATCAAGACCAGCTTCCCCTCGGGCAAATACTTGTTTGCTGGTGTTGTTGATGGAAGGAACATCTGGGCTAACGACCTTGCTGGATCTCTAAGTGTCCTCGAGTCTCTTGAGGCCATTGTTGGCAAAGGTAGTTATAATTTTCCATTAATATTTTACAAGTTAGAGGTCGAGTGGGTTGCATGAAGGTTCAAAACAGGTTTGGGTTATAATGTTTTTTTGTTTTTTGCATGGCTTGAAATGGTTTTAGTTGGGTTGACACGAGAAGTTGTTATCCATGTTTTCTAATAATGATCAGTCTTTGAAATCACTTTGGCTTTCGACCTGTTAATTAACTGGTTTTTGATTAGACCCATTTGACCTCTTAAAGATGAAACAAAAACCAAGTTGACCATTTCTTAAGCAATTGGGTTGAAAGCGCCACCTCTAATACAAGTATGTCTTTATTCCTAATTAAAATGTGAGTTATGCAGATAAGCTTGTTGTGTCTACCTCTTCATCACTCCAACACACCGCTGTCGATCTTGTGAACGAGACCAAGTTGGATGACGAGATCAAGTCATGGCTCGCCTTTGCTGCTCAAAAGGTGGTTGAAGTTAGTGCTTTGGCTAAGGCTCTTGCTGGTTCAAAGGACGAGGCATTCTTTACAGCTAATGCCGCTGCTCAGGCATCAAGGAAGCGCTCCCCAAGAGTCACTAATGAAGCTGTCCAGAAGGCTGTAAGTGATATAAATCCCGATTCTTATGCATATTTTGTGAAAAAAAAAACATTAACTTTGTCACATTAACTTATCAAAAAATGTGCTTGTTTTGTTTCCTCAGGCGGCTGCTTTAAGGGGTTCTGACCACCGTCGTGCCACCAATGTGAGCGCCAGATTGGATGCTCAGCAGAAGAAACTCAACCTTCCAATTCTACCCACCACCACAATTGGTTCTTTCCCACAAACCATTGAGCTCAGGAGGGTTCGCCGTGAATACAAGGCTAAAAAGTGAGTAATCCCAAATAACAAATCCATTCACTCTTTCATTGGGTTAATTACTGAGCTTATGTCCTCACAATTTTATCTCATGGATTTATAGGATCTCTGAGGAAGAATATGTTAAAGCTATCAAAGAGGAGATCTTCAAAGTTGTCCAACTACAGGAAGAGCTTGACATTGATGTCCTTGTCCATGGAGAGCCAGAGGTACGCTGTGACACCATATCAGATGTTAAAAGTTTGTATTTGTAATTGCAAAAAAAGAAAAAAAATATTGAAAAGTGGCTAAAAAGTTGTACTTTTTCACGTTCTCAGAGGAACGACATGGTTGAGTACTTTGGTGAGCAATTGTCTGGTTTTGCCTTCACTGCTAATGGATGGGTGCAATCTTATGGGTCTCGATGTGTGAAGCCACCAATCATCTATGGTGATGTTAGCCGCCCCAAGGCCATGACCGTCTTCTGGTCAACCATGGCTCAAGAAATGACCAAACGCCCAATGAAGGGTATGCTCACTGGTCCAGTCACCATTCTCAACTGGTCCTTTGTTCGTAACGACCAGCCCAGGTATATAATTAATTACAAACCATTCTATATGCTGCATTACTAGGTCTAAACAAATCAAACTAACCACTTAAAATCTATCTTTTTGTTTCAGATTTGAAACATGCTACCAGATTGCTTTGGCTATCAAGGACGAAGTCGAGGATCTTGAGAAGGCTGGAATCACAGTTATTCAAATCGACGAGGCTGCTTTGAGAGAAGGATTGCCACTTAGGAAAGCCGAGCATGCTTTCTACTTGGACTGGGCAGTCCACTCATTCAGAATCACCAACGTTGGAGTCCTGGACACCACCCAAATCCACACCCACATGTGCTACTCCAACTTCAATGACATCATCCACTCCATCATCAACATGGACGCTGATGTCATCACCATCGAGAACTCCCGATCTGACGAGAAACTCCTTTCAGTGTTCCGTGAGGGAGTGAAGTACGGTGCTGGTATCGGCCCTGGTGTATATGACATCCACTCTCCAAGAATACCATCAACAGAGGAAATCCATGACAGAATCAACAAGATGCTTGCAGTCTTGGAGACCAACATTTTGTGGGTGAACCCTGATTGTGGGCTCAAGACCCGTAAGTATGGTGAGGTGAAACCCGCCCTCGAGAACATGGTTGCAGCTGCCAAGAAGCTCCGTGCCGCCCTTGCCAGCGCCAAGTGAAGAAAAGCGGTTCTGTCATGATGAGCTTTAAGATTTAATGTTACGTTGATGGAATAACTGTGGTTGTCTTGATGATTAGGATTTTTATTTGGTCCCGTCTTGTTGAGGATGGTATTTTGTTCTTTTTTATGTTTTTGATGTTTGTGTAAGGTTGTTGAGGGTTTTTGCATGCCCTCAACGAATCAAATACTAAAGACGATATTTTGTTGGTTTGCAAAAGAAACAAGAGAAAGAAAAACGATATCCATATTGGGCAAGTTTACACTTTACACATAAACTAAACAAATATCTACTAGGCATCTCTACTAATAGTTAATTGCTTGCACCTTTCCAATCCTACAACCTCAGCGTCGCCAACTATCGTTTCTGTCGATGCCACTGTCCTCTTCACCGTCGTTATCATCACTACTGACCATCTGTTTGATTCATCGCATCGAGGGTTTTCGCTTTCTTCTTCTTACTTCATCATAGGAATTGGAATTTGGCTTATGTTTCTGGTTTTCATTGTATACCTTGTTCATTTTGGGTCTTTCGTCGTTAAGGGCAAACAAGTCAATTCATTTTGCATCCTTTAAAATTCCTTTTGACTAATTATAAAACCAAAAAAAAAAAAAAAAAAAGATCTTTACATATTCCAATTCTTATCAAATTTAATCTTCTATGGTTAAATTGTATAAAAATGTAATGAACTTTGCCTTAATTATCATAGTATATAACCAGCTTTAAAGTTTTAAAAATAATACAATTAACTTTCATAATCCTCTTGTTATATGCAAACAACTTTTTTATGTGTTTGTTGTTTGGTTACCATTATATACAATGAACTTTGTTATAACTTCCATAGTATACAACAAGTTACATACAATGTGAGGATTATGAAAGTTGTTTGTATTATTTCTAAGAAGATAAAGTTGATTGTATATAATAGTAACTAAGACAAAGTTTATTGTGTTTTAAAGCAGTTCGCCCTGATAACATTTATTAGACGATCTGAACCGTTCATTTATAAAAATATTTAATCTTAACCATTTATTCTCTTAAAGTCAAAAAATCAATTATGACTTTCTAAAATCAAATTTATTAGAGATAATTTCATATAAGTCCTTATTAAATCATATAAAATGTATTTGCGTATCTTAATTTACAAGTATCGTATTTACCCTTTATAATATGTCAAATATCATATTTAATCAAATTCTTAGTTTTATCATTCTAAAATATTATATAATCATTTTAATTTCTTTTTAGTTATAACCAATAAATGTACCTTCATTATCCTTCATTGTAAATAATGATTGATGATTTATATAAGAAATACAATCACGTCTCTTCGTATCATGCTACCAAGTTTCTGCCGTCAAGTCTGCCCTCCTGCTCTCGTCTATGTTTCCACCGTTGCTTAGAGTGCTGATGCCGTACGTTATTATTTTTCTAAATTCTCATTTAATTCATGTATTATTATTATTTAATACGTTTTTATTACTGTTTAATATTTATTATCTTTTAAACCAATAAGTGTATCACACGGACATTTAGTCTAGTATATATAAAAAAGACTAACTTGAAAAAATTTATTAGATGATCTAAACCCTTAATTTAATAAAAGATTTAATCGTAGCCGTTAATTCTTTTAATTCTAGCATTTTGATTTTATCTTTTTAGAGTCAAACTAATGTGAATTAGATAAAGATTTAAATTAATTATATTTATCTATGAATTGGATTAATTTTAAATTTGTTTAGATATATACGTTATTTTTATTAGAAATAAGTTTAGATTTAAGTTAATTATGTTTATCTATCTAATAAAGTTTATTATTTAATAATATAATAATCGGACTTACTTATTGCTGGTCATGCCGTATTGGGATTGACGCCGTCTGTCGTCATTTTATTACCACATTTTTTCGCATTTTATAAAATATTTAATATCGTTTATTAGTGTTTAATATATATTATTTTTTATAAACCGTCTCGTATGTTACACGAACATTTAAACTAGCTTCTTCATAAACATTCTATGAACCAAACGAATCTTTCAACCAAACATTCTATGACGTATTGGGAGTTTGGGACCTTAAAAGTTTTCGCTGCGTAGGTTAGATTAATTAGTACTTGTGACGGGGTTGCAATATATTGTAAATCGGAACATATATACTTGTTAGTTATCAAAATAGCTAGACATGATTTTCTGCAAAATTAATGCCCGATACCTCTATCTCCGACTCCGAACATATATACTGGCAAATGACAAATATCCGTGAATTCTGCAGGGATTTTTTTTAGTAAAAATTCTAATTCAAGGGTAAAATTAACTTTTGGAGGGTAAAAACTTGTGGTGAATTACAACCCTAGTTTTTGTCAAACTTAGCTAGCTGGTGATTGTCTCTTGTATTCTAACTTTTGTGGATTATTACAAGAAATATAATATAAATAATAAATAATTCCTATAAATACACGCTTTCATGCGTTCTTTAACCAAGATCAAGGAGGAGAAACAAGATACATACAGAGTTTCCAAAACCTGCACCAAAAATGGCGATCTTGAATCACATAGCCCTTGTTTTAGCCATTCTGGCTGTCCTGCAACCTCCAACCGCCATCGTAGCAACAGATTTCGTGGCTGGACCTTGGATTTCGATTATCAAGCTTGGGCTAAAGATAAAGTTTTTCGAGTTGGCGACAATCTAGGTACTCGATTTCAACAGATAATTTCATATAATTTTGAAATATGTATAGTTAATATTTATTAATACTAATGATTTCTTATATATATATATTGCAGTGTTCAATTACCCTAAAGGCTTACATAACGTATTCAAAGTGAATGGCAGTTCGTTTGAGAATTGCATCATTCCGCCACCAAGCGAAGCTTATACTTCTGGACACGACATCTTACCCCTCGTTGGCCCTGGCAAAAAGTGGTTCCTTTGTGGTGTAGCAGAACATTGTTCTGAATTCAATCAAAAGCTCGCCGTCTATGTCAAAGCATGAAACCAAATATCTAACCATCAATTTTTTCATTTTCTAGTTTGATTTTCTAAGAAAATATAAGTTCATCTAAGCTTATTGTTGTGCAAACCAATTTTAGTTACGTGATTATTATAATACTTTCTTTTGCAATTTTTTCTATGTATGTATAACCTACTTCCTGTTTAATTAGAAGAATTAAATAGTGATTATATTCACGACTAGTTGTTTATAGATGATAAACTTAAGGTTATTGTTAGAGGCCGTGAGAAGGGGTGGGGGTGCGACTAGGGAGAATGGGCAAGTGAGTTGGGTATTGCATCAGACGAAAAGTTATTTTTTTAATGGGCTTAATGAGCTGTCCACTTATAACCAATTAGTTTTGAGTTGATACCTCAAGACTTACAATTGTCGTCGTCGTGATCACTGGATCCACAACATGATACTATTGTAGAGTTAGCATGATTTGGTCCAAGTGAAGGCGATCATGCCAAAAATTCAAGGTTTTTTGTATTAAAAGAGTTGGTAGTAATTGAATTATTCTGCGATGAAGTGGGGTTTATAATGATATTCAAGTGGTGATTAGCATTATGAAGAAAATACCTCACTCGATAATAAGTGATAAGATGCAACCCCTCAAAGATAGTTTTGATGGTTAAAATGCATTAATACTATAACTAGATGGTTAATAGCTTTTGGTGGGCCATTTATTTTGTTAGTAGCTAAAATACACTAACATAAGCATATATTCACTGGAATTTAATCATAGACACATAATCACATAGCACGTTAAGATATAAGTCGTGTTATTCGCATGTTGGTGTGATAAGAATCAACACTATTGATCGCGCATAAAACCTTCTTGGATGATGGTCAGATGCGAGAGTGCCTTTGTTGTTCGGATGCGCTTATATAAGAGATCCTGCAAAACAGCCTAACACCTAAAGTTAGAGGAAGACGGGGGGATGATCCCCGTATTCCTCTCCGACGCTCAAGTTAGTTCCGGTAGAGGATGTGTTTGAGGAAGTATATGTTACATGCATACATTGGTGCCAGGGTATTTGATATTTATAATAGAAGGAGGTCATACTTGTACCCTTGGATTGTTACACACATGTCCAAGATCGGTTGTTCTTGATGATTATATTTGTAACGGATCTTCCCAACAAGGATCCTTAAAAAGCCTGCGAAGTGTACTTGCGTATCAGACTCTCCGTACTTATCATTAAATATGATTGGATAGGCGAGCCTGCGTCTTGGGAAAACGAGGTTTATTCGACCAGGGTCAGAAGGCCGGAGGTCCTCCTGCGGGTTTGTTGCTTCCGAAGGCAGGAGGCCCTTCTGTCTGTGCACTTTCCCTTGGTAGGCCAAAGTCAAGTGACCTCCTAGGGAGGTTGTGTGTAGCTCTATGGGGCCAGGGCCTTTGGTTTCTCCTGAGGGTTTGTTTGTAACATGCCCAGAAGAATGGCGCTTTGGCTCCTCTGAGTCTGGTCTGGGGGCGTACCCCATCAACTATGAATACTCACAACCAACAACTAAACAAGTGTTACAAAACTTAGTCAAACACAACTCATACTAATCACTAACTCAACTAAGAAACATAGTTGATCAAGGTATCAAGTGGCATAAAAGATCCTCATTTTTAACTAAAACTTGGCACTAAAGCATCCCAAAGCTCTCAAAATAGGCTTATAGCCCATTCCATCTAAATCTCTACTTGTATACTAATCACCAACTCAACTTAGCAACACACTTGGTCAAGGCATCAAGTGGTATATGAGATCCTCATCATTAACTAAAAAATGACACTAAGACATCCTAAGTCTCCCTAGATAGACTTATGACTGTACTGTAATATTATCAACATTTTGACTCATATAAATTTCAATTTAGCTTCTGAACTCTAAAGAAAAGTTAAAGTAGACTTCAAGAGCTTTTCAATTATATATAAATATGTTCAAAACCGAGTTAAGTTGATTAAAGAATGTTCAATATAGTCCACACTTAATTCATAGTTCTAACAGACTAATTTTAACATTTGGATCAGTGGTATCAATAGTCCAGATTGCAATTTATAAAAGTTTGGGCGGATGAACATTTTGTAATTCACATGTGACGCTTTTCCAAATCATATGTGATTGTATACTGTATCACCTTTGACTGAATATAAATATTTTAGGGTTATATTTTTTACATGAAATTATTAAACACAACTCTCAGTTGATTATAAATGATTTTTTCAGTCTGATAAATTGTGCAACCAATCCTTCATGAGTGTGAACAAAACAAATGTAAGACTTCCGAAACAGAGTATTACACCAAAATTCATCCAAACTCATACCTAATGATTCTAGCAACTATAAGTTAGTTTATACATGCTTTCCAGAACATATCTACAACATTAGATCATCAATAACAACATTTAACATCAAGATTCAACAAAAATTATTATTGCCCCGTCACACAACCCAAGTTCAAATTTCAAGTAAATCATTCATCAAAGGACCATCTATGATCCATAATCTCATGAAGTTGCTATTGAAATCAGTCCGTAATCAGTAGAAAACTTACTTGAAATTTGATAAATTGCCAATAGGGCTTAAAGATGAACAACACCACATTCAAAAGCTCAACACTTGCAATCTTCACAAATTCAACTAAGATCACCCATGCAATGGCATACAAGTTTCAATTTGATCAAGCCCCATTTTCTTCCTCTTCCTCCCTCCTGATCGTTTTCTCTAGAAACGTCACCAATATTTGTGGTGATTTTTGAAATTAAAATGGTTTTTATATATTAGTAATACTTTAGGAAATTGGCAACCTAGATCCTCCTACTTCCTTAACTCATAGTTTCACCACTAGCCAAGTTAATAATCATTATCAATCAATAAAAACAAAGAAGCTTAAAGACTCTTTATTTATATCAAACGCTTAGCAACATTCCAAACTTAATTTAAAAAGCCAATAATGATTTGGGCATAATAAAATCACCCGAAAAACATACAAAATCATATAAAATCCCTCATAATAGAATTTCACATAGATAATCGATTTAACCAACTAGACCCTAAATTAGAATGTCAGTAAATCACGGACACAAGTTGCATAAAAGAGTAGGGAAGAAAACTGTAGCAACACCAATAGCTAAATACACTAACAAAAGCACACCAGTGAGAATTATAGCTTTAAAGAAGCTTAAAACGGATTCTTTTCCCTAAGGCCCGACTTAAAGATCGGACTCTAGCTCTTCTTAAGTTCCATTTAAAAGGCTCTCGATTTTTTTGGCCTTACTATATATTTTTGAATTGCTCCTAAATCTACACCATTTTGACCTTAACGGGACTTGAACCCATGACATTTGGCCAATGGGGCACCATACCAAATCACTTAGTACTTACCACTAGGCTATAACCTAAGTGGCAATTTTTTTGGCCTTACTATATGTCATCCTTCTGTAGTTCTGCATTTAATTAACTGTTGCATAATTTATTTATTTTTTGTTTTGGAAAATCCGTTCATAGATGTTGGTTTATTAGGGGTTTGGTATTGGAAGAATGTGAATGAGAGTTTAAGTGGTGGTTTTTGGTTAAGATGTGATTTATAACTAGGATCAAACCAATAATAATGAGGATTCTCAATCCCACCAATGTTCATAGGTTTTGACTTTTGAGACTGATTCAAGATCTTGACGTCATTTTTTATACTACTGCACAATCAAACCCATGTTCATAGTGATTCTTATACATCAAAACAAACGTTCTTATAGTGCATGAATAGTGCTGGATAACAGGGAAAAAAAATAAAGAAAGTGGCCACTTGGAGTAGGCGGTGAATATCACTTGAGAATTTTTTATATAACAAACATATATTAAAGAAAAACTTTCAAAAGTAACGTGATATATTTTTTTCATTTCAGAATTATGGTATTGGGGATGTAACTGAGCTAGTAACCGGTTTTTAAAAAAGCGATAACTAGGGCTGTAAACGAACCGAACGTTCATGAACCGTTCGTGAAATTGTTCGGCGGGAAGTTCGTTTATGTTCGTTTGTTTATTAAACGAACGAACATGAACAAAATTTTTCGTTCGTTTAGTTAAACGAACGAACATGAACAAAGCTCTCGTTCGTTCATTTATGTTCGTGAACCGTTCGGTTATCTGTTCGTGAACTGTTCATTTATGTTCGTTTATGTTCGTTCGTTTATGTTCGTATGTTTATGTTCGTTTGTATATTTATATAATACACATATTTGTAATTTGTAATTAAGTAATTTAAATTATTTAAATTAAATTAAGGTGCATTTATAAAAAAACTAAATAAGTAAAATTGTTGTTGTTATGTTATTTTTGAATTATGATGTTATTTAGTTTTTTACTAATTTTAGGATGGAAGCTTGGATTGGGAAACAAATGGGAAAAAAGCAAGATGTTCAAATCGGTCACTTTAAAGAACTATGTTGAATGCATATTAATTTAATATCCGGACATGTGTTTTGCTACGTGATTGTATTATTGACCGTTCTTGTACCTGATGTTCGTTTTAAGTTCTGTATTTCTGCTAATTTCAGTGTTTGTGTTCGTTTATGTTCGTTTATGTTCATTTATGTTCGTTTATGTTCATTTATGATCGTTCAAGTTCGTTTATGTTCGTTCATGTTCCTTTGCGTTCGTTTAGCATTTAAATGAACGAACACAAACGAACACGAACATCATCATCTCTTAAACGAACGAACACGAACAGGAATTCTCGTTCGGTTAACCGTTCGTGTTCGTGTTCGGTTAAAATTAAACGAACGAACATGAACAATGCATCGTTCGTGTTCGTTTGGTTCGTTTACAGGCCTAGCGATAACTCTCTTCACCAATAGCAAGTGCCACGTGTTACACCCCCTGTAAAAAAGGCCCAGTAGGCTTTTGAAAGTGACACTACACGTAAAGCCCAATAGCAACTAGCAAGTGACACTCAGTGAGTCAGTGACAGTGAGTAAAGTGATAAACTTTGAGTGTAAACACTACATGTAGCAATAATATAGGGCAAATTGTGCGAAAATACAAAAAACTATATCGAAATTGTCATTGTATACAATCAACTTCATTTTTTATCAAAAAAATACAACAAACTTACAGATTATTGTCATTGTATGCAGTTTACCTGATATTGTAGGTTACCTACCGGTTAAAACTATTTTCTAATGAATTTCGATTTTAAATAATAGTTTTATGCAAAAAACTCAGATCTCGATCTAGGGTTTTCTGGCTCTTTTCCGCCGGTGCAAGGGCGATCTCCCGACTCCAGTGTCGTCAATGATGGAGGTTTGGTTCAAAAGACTCGCAAGAAAGAGGGGAATAAGGATCTGGTAGCAACTAGCAAGTGACACTCAGTGACAAAACTTGTGGAGAAGAAGGTCCCTCTATATCGAGCTCATTTCTTTCTATTCGAGGTGATGAGAAGCTTTATGGAGGTCAGGAAAATCAGGTTAACATACAAAAAAGTCCAATTTTAGTTAATAATGATGTTTTCTTTACCCCAAATTCGAAATTTGAAGAATCAGCTAAGCCTAGGTTTTTGTCGACAGAATTGAAGAGGACGACTGGTTCTAAAGGTAATGCTACCAAATTTGTTGGTTTAGGATCTGTTAGTGTTTGAGGTCGTTGATTGGTTCTTGTGGATGTTTTTGTTTGTGATTCTTTTCTTTGTGGATGTTTAAGCTTATTCGGGATTTCATCAGTCCATCTTATTTGAGATTTAATCAGTTCATACGTTCCTTGGTGTGATAGTGGTTCTTGGTTCGTTTTTTTGTTTTGATTGTATGATTGCTTTTTTGGTTCGATCTTGCTTGGTTTGTACTATTCAGATGCTTTATCTGTAATGTTTCAAAGAACATAAGAACATATGAAGAACACCAAGAAGAACATGAATATCATAGTAAAAAATTTTCAAAATTCAAGTAAAAAACCGGTAACCTGATAATCAGGTTACCACTTGCATACAATGATGCAATTTTGTAAGGTAGTTGTATTTTTAGGTAAAAAATGAGGTTGGTTGTATACAATGACAATTTCAACATAGTTTATTGTATTTTCGCGTATTTTGCCCAATAATGTATTTAGATCATATTTTCAATGCATTCTATATATGTCTGATTGGTAGGATGTAGTAGAATGTGAGAAACAGTATAATTAAATTCAATTTAATTTTTTTGGAGATGTTTAGATGCAAAATTGTAAGGTTGTTTTATTAAACTTGTAAAGGGTTTTATGAAAATATAAGAGGGTTTTATGAAAATTATATATTAATGTAATTAATTATAGGTTGTTTATAAATTATGATTAATAACTTATGATAAATATTGTTTAGAAGAAAAATATATATTTGCGACTATCTCATTTTTATCTAATTTGTTATATATTTTATCGTATATGACATTATTAAAAAAAATTAGTATATTCTTAATTTTTTGAATAAGAAAAATCCATTACCTTGATATTTCTCATTTATGCGTTGTAACCTAATATATGTGGTTTTCCATTTCTGCATTACGTAAATATTACTTTTATTAACAATATTGAACATAAGAAACACAAAACACAAATTAACCCAAAACCCAAGTACCAATCATTTCAAATAATATTTGAAAGTAGTAAAGAAATTAGGGAAGAAAGAAATTTGTATTATGAAAATAGTTAAAGAAATATGTTTGTATATGTATAGAGTAGAGAGAATAAGTTTATATATTAAGTATATTAGAAAATCACACTCATTCAAATGTGAAACAATACTCGACACATTCAATTTTACTGCTACGATAACAATTCATTATGATAGTTACTCGACACATTCAATTTTACTGCTACGTAACATACATTTTAAAATTTGCCATTAGGCTGCACGTTATGCCTAACCCGATTCCATCGGGTAGGCTCGAGTAAGAAAAGGTACAGCATTACGTGATTTTGGGTAAGGAAAATCGAGTAGCGAATCGAGTTCTGCAACCCGATGGAAACTTTCCCAACCCCCACCCCCCTCACAACCAATCACACTTCAACACATATTTTTTTAATTTAATATATTAATAAAAAAAATGAGGATAGTTTTAAGGTAAGATATAACTTGATATTGAGTAAAGGAGAAAGGGAATGATGTGGCGCTGATGTGGCTGCAGGTAAGCCTTACCTGCAGGTAAGGTATAACGCGTAGCCTTAGAACTAACGTGTAATTTAGATAAAAAAAACACTATAAATTACAGTTTATTATAAAAAGAAAATATTAACCTGATAACATTTGTTTTTTATATGTATGTAATTAAAATTGAGAATCTGTTTTTATACAATATGAATCATCACAAGGCCATAACTAGCTACTAGGCCGCGATAGTGATGACGATGATGTAATGTCGTGATGGGCCGGGAGTGTGGAGGGTATCACTATCTCGTGATCTATGCCACTTTGCGGGTACTCTTATGCGACCTGCCTTTGTGTTCTCTAGGTATATTCTTCTATTGAAGCTACCAAGTGACAAAATGGCCCAAATGATTGCCGGCCGGTAATAACAATCTCCATCATTTTATTTTTATGATGTTTTCAAGAAATCTAAATCATTATAAATAGACACTTTTACATGTTTGTAGCTAATACAATTAGCCGAGTATTCAAGAATCTCTTGACACAAGCAATGGCCGATTTTAGCCACTTCGTTCTTCTTTTCGCCATTTCGGCAGTCGTGTTACTTCCGACGACCACCACAGCAACCGAATATGTGGTGGGAGGTGACACCGGTTGGACCACAAATGTTGATTATCAAAGCTGGGCCAAAGACAAAGTTTTCTATATTGGTGACACACTTGGTAGTAAACTCTTTAATCTTTTTGAATATTAATCTAGCTAGCTTCTAATTACTATTACCTAATAACCATTTTTCTTAACTATAATTTATTATGAACTTTTTTAGTGTTCAATTACGAGCAAGGCAGGCACAATGTGTACAAAGTGAATGCTACTTCCTTTGCTAGTTGCACCGCCCCGGCACCTAGCACAGGTCTAACTTCTGGACACGATATCGTGACCTTGGCGGCCCCTGGCAAAAAATGGTACATTTGTGGCGTGGAAAAACACTGTGCCGATAAAAACCAGAAATTGGTCATTAACGTCGAAGGTATGGCGCCCGCGCCCGCGCCAAGTAGTGCAACCAAGTACGGATACCAAGCTTTCATGGCGATCATCGTCGCTTTGTCGATAATCGTCATGTTTTGAATTTAACGATTTAATATATATGTGCAACTGATTTTTAACCAGTTGGTTTGATGTAACAATAAAACAGATGGTTCTTTGATTGTTCTTTAATGAATGAATACCACGATATTAAGTTATAGAGAAATCATATTTATTATCAATATTTAACTTAACTGACATTGCACTCACATATCAATTGGACCAGACATATTTTGATTATTTCATCTAACTTGTAGAATAAAGTAAATAATAGCAAAAAGTCGTCATTTCATTACTCACATATAACAAAACTTCCGTTCTAATACATAGAATGTTAGAATTATAACGTACACCATGAGAATTAGTCATGGATCAATTGACAGTAGTAGATTTCATGGTTAATGCAACGAGCAAGTCTCGAAAATCACCATCTGGAACGCTCTCGACTATGGCATCTCGCAGATCCATCCCGTACATTTTCTTGTAATTTTTTCTTATTTTATTCATAGCGGTTTCACTTTGACTCACCATTATACGTTCCAACTCTCCCTCATCTGTGGTTCTTCCTTTGATGCTTGCTTCTAGTGCCTGAATTCAGATAATTCGAAAAAGATAATAATTAAGCCCGCTTTTTCTAGCTTATGAGACTATAAACTTCGGCTGATGAACTTCAATAAAGCTATAAACTTATGCCAGTAAGCTCTTAAAAAACCGGATTACAGGTTTATCAAAATTCTAATAAGTTTATAAACCAAACGCTTGTTATTATACACTTTGTATTAAAAATTATCGAATAAGTCAAGGAATTCGGCTTGCTTGAAGAAATGTGAAGTCATGAACTACTCCCTCCGTTCCATTTTTATTGTCCACTTTTAACTTTTTAAAGTCTTTCTTTTTTAACTTTGACCTTAAATAATTTTGTTTGTGTTATATAATATTTGATACAAAATATATGAATGCATTGTGTTTTAAATGTATTTTCATTGATATAATTTTTATCAAGAATTATATAACATAAACAAAAATATTTAAGGTCAAAGTTGAAAAGGAAAAACTTTGAAAAGTCAAAACTGGACAATAAAAATGGAACGAAGGTAGTAATTTCTGTGATTTATTTCTATATTATTTTATCATAGGAAAATTGGAGTTATTAAATTAAAGTAGAAGTTTTATAATAATATTATATATTTTATGAAGCTTCATTGAAGGTGAAGGACTTTTCGTTAACTTTTACTTAAAAAAACAAAAAAATTCACCTTTGCATAATATTTTGGTGGGTTGTTTATGAATTTCACCACAAATTTCAGCGCATCTTCAAATTCTCCATATTTATTTTTCAAGTGCTGCAAAAAAGATAATAATAATAAAAGTTCGGTTTTTAGTTATTTGCAAACAATAAGCACCGAAATTTATTTGATCTTTTTTACGTGACTATTTGGGTTATAAGTAGAATTATGAAAAACCTAGTGGGTATTTCAAAAAACAATTAGTAACGAATAGGGTAAAGCCACCGAGTATCATTTTACTTTTTCAAAAGTATTTATTATTTTATTGTTGAAATAACATACTTTGCAATGATTTTGTCAACGTAAGTAAGGACTTCAATATTTTAATTATAGTTTAGACTTTGACTATAGTTTTCACCGTTTGATCACTATCAAACATTGGTGATGTGAATGGAATTCATTCCCGGTGCTAATGATGAGGTCTGATTGGCACCTGGTCAGCCGTCATTGCCAAATTAATTTAACGTGACTAAATAGATATTAAATTTGTCAATGATAGCCGTCCAGACTATCAACACCAGGGAAGAATGCTAGTCCGGTTACAAAGGTTTAGTGATGTTTCAACGGTGAAAACTCTGGATAGAACTAAAACCCTAATTGAAAATTTCAAAGTTCTTATATAATTAAGTCACCATAAAATAGGCTACTTAAGAGATTAAATTACATAATAAATACTTTTGAAAAAGTAAGATGAGGAGTCCCAAACACCTCTTTACACTTAATTCTGAAATATGGTTATGACGTGAGTTAAAAGAGATCGATAAAAAGGGGTGTATCGAATTGCGTCATGCTTCTAAAAAGCAGAGAGATTGCTATATATGCCTTCAGAAAATGCATTTGCAAGCATAAATTAGGTTGATAATCAAGTTGGCAAAACGCAATTTGCATATATTTTCTAGAATCAAGGACAAAACATATTCCCAAACACCCCCCTAACGCTGTGTTCCCGAGTTAAAAATAGGGGAGAAAAGAAATGATTTATGAAGAAAAATAATCTTTAGCTGTGTTCCAAGTTTTTTAGGAGAGAAAAGAAAAGATTTTAAAAGGAAAATTATCCCTCATTTTCTTTCCTGATTTTCTTCCCAAAGTAAGGAAAATTTTGAAAGGAAACCAAAAAACACTTCAAGCTTCACATCTTCTCTCATATTCCTTCTAACTCGGGAACACCAAATGACAAAAACATATTTCTTTCTCTTCGTTTCTTTTCTCTCGTTAATTTTCTATCATTCCATTTTCTTTCTTCGTATAACTCTGGAACACAGTGTAATTTACTTTTATAATTTAATAACTAATTGCTTAAAACTGAAAGCTTTTACCTTTGTGTAACTATGCCCATAAATATGCTTATAGATTGAGAAAGTGAGGTTGAGTTGTGGAATGCTTCTTTTACTTAGAATTTCAAGCACAACTCCCTCATCAATCTTGAAACCCCCACATCCTCCTGCTTCTCCTGTTTGGAATAGCCTCTGTGCATCACACTTGCCAATGTGTACACTAACATCTGCACTATGTGATTTTTGTGATGCAGCCAATGCCATTAATATCTGCACACAAATTCCACTTCTCATCAACCATTTCCCATGTGGGTTTCTACTCATAAGCATTAAAAAGCTGTACTTTTTCACTAAATGTACAACAATTCATTAACAAAGTACAACTAGTCATGCACAGAACCAGATAGATCAAGCTTTTTATAAGAGTGAGAACTCCTAACCAACCATTCTTGAATGGGTTTGTATCATACGTATAAAAAGGTGTCATTTTCACCAAGTACAACCACTCATGCACCAAGTACAACTATTCAGGCATAATACAAGAAAGATTTACCTTTTGGTAGGAGTGTGGGGGTTCAATGCTCATAATATCTTGGTCCAAATGCCTTCTAAATTTACTCTGATAAGCTTGTTGGATGAGGAAAAAATGGCTTGATTTCCTGTCAACATATATCTCTATGAGAGCCTTGTAGTTGACACTATCCCTTTCCTTATAAATGGCATTCTTAGCCACGATAGCATCGCGTTCCTGCGGATTAAGCATCAAATATGACAAGATCATACCCGTCTTTGATGTCTGACCATCAATCCTGTTTCGTAAACGATCATACAAATCTTCACCATACATCTCCATATACTTATCACGGGTCATTTGGCGTTCCTGTTGTGTTAACTCACACGCGAAAACCCGAACCAAGAGGCTAAAGTTTCCAAAAGAACCATGAATTTGCTTGCAAATGTCTTGAATTGAGCTTTGGCTTAATGGTTTTGCCATTGTTAGCTAAAGTTCTGTGAAATGTGTTATATATATATATATATATATATATATATATATATATATATATATATATATATATATATATATATATTGAAAAAGCATAACTTGGAAGCCAAGGGTGTGGGCTCATGGTCCACTAGCTGACTAACATAAATAAGCACTTTTCTTTTCTTTTTGTTGAGAAAGTTTCTTGCTTTTTTAATTGAGAAGTTGCTAGTTGGGTCAACTTTTGACTTCCTTCCAGTATTGTTTGGCTTTGATTTGGTTGTGTATATGTTGTACATTTTGTGATTTTCTTTTTTAGGAAAAGGGTAAATCTAATTATATAACTAGTTTCAGAACAAAAAGTTACTTCTTAAGAAATTTAGGGGTGAAATATGAATGTCTCACTTTTTAATAAATACTTATACTAAAACCTTACATAATAATAATTTAGTAACTTAACAACTTATTTACCTTTCTTGAAATCGATTATTGGGATGTGGTTGACCTTCAAGTCTGAGGGGGACTACATTCCTTTTGTTAGGTACAAAAGCTTGACTATTATTATATAGTTTCATTAAGTTTATATATTATTATTATTGTTACATGGTACTTTTATTTTACACATTAAAGGAAAGGAAAAGCCCAAAAGATAAGTTTGTAATTTTCTTCTTTATTTCTGCAAAGTGATGCGTGGGTACTTTCGTTTTGTAGTGCACAAGTGATTCATGAAGCTTTTGTCTTGTAGTGATTGAATGGATGTCCTTGTAGACAATGAATATGATATTGACTAAGCCCTTTTGTCAATTTTATGTATTAACTTGTTACCAAGTCTTTTCGACCCACACATTGTACCACTGCATTATGAAAACAAACAATCAAATTTCTAACTTATTAAAAACACTTTATCAATAATTCTTGCCATATTAATTGATGAACTCACCATTGAAGTGCAGGATTGATGGAGTAGAAAAAAAGGTTTAGTTCCTAAAAGTACATCGAAGTTGACACCTTTTGCTATTGTGTATACCCATCTTTCATTACTCCCATTTAATACACCTAACTCTTCAAAACTACCGTTTAATGCATCTTAACTTGTGATAGCAGGTTAAGGGTGATGTGGATCCGGTTTTGATGATGTGGCATGTGTTTTGAGTGATGATGTGTAATTTTCTATTTAACAATAACTAAAAATATAATAATAATAATAATAATAATAATAATAATAATAATAATAATAATAATAATAATAACTAAACTCAGGTCTTCATCTTCATCTTGAGGCTTCCATCTCTACACAGATCTTCATCTTCATCGATCTATCTTCATCATCTTCTTCTTGATTTGAAGGTCGCCACCCACAACCACCACAATACTCCGCCTCCTTCAACCTCACCTTCGGCGCCACCTACACCCACGCCATCGGACACATCATAGCCGCCACCATCGAGAACACCATCATCAAATCGTTCCAGATCTGAACTTCGACAGCTCCAGCCGTCTTCACCACCGTCTTCATCCTCATTCCAAGAAAACCCTAAACCCGCGATTCAAATATTTAGGGTTCGTTCCAAGAAAATTTGAACACGGTTCCGGATCTGGACTTAAAATATTTGAACACGGTTCCAAGATTTAGGGCTCGTTCCAGATCTGGACTTCAAAGATTTGAACACGGTTTCCGGGCTCACCATCGCAAGAACAGATCTTCAGGGTTTGGTGTTCGATTTAAGGGTTTGGTGTGAAATCGATTTCAGGGCTCACCATTGCAGGAACAAATCAGATCTGGGTTAAGGATTGAAGAAGGTTAACGATTTCCATCATTTATTTCTGGGTTTCTGGAATCATCTTCACATATATGCTTGAGGTTCGATTTATTCTCGTTTTTTGGTTTTCTTATTCGTTTTAAGGTTTCAATTTTGTGAATTGTTTTTAGAATCCAGATCAGTGTTAGTTTGGGTTTTTGTTTCACAGATCTGGTTAGTTCATTGTTCATATTTGTTCAGATTGTTCATACGATGGGTAACCTGTTCAGATTTTGGTTAGTTCATACGATGGATTTGGGTTTCAAGCAGATCTTCATGTTCTTCATCATCTGTTCTTCATGGTTTAAATTAAAAGATGTAAATATGATGTGGCAAATATTACTGATGTGGCTATACATGTGGCATTTTTAGGAATATAAAATAAATAAAAAATAATAGAATTACCGGTTACCTGCTTATGCATTAAACGGTAGTTTTAGAAACTTTGGTATACTAAATGGGAGTAATGAAAGAAGAGTATACACAATACACAATAGCAAAAAGTGTGATTGACAAATTACCACCATCCTGGAAAGATTTTAAGCACACTTTAAAACATCAAAAAGAGGAAATGTCTTTGGTACAACTGGGCAGTCACATTCGGATTGAGGAATCACTCCGGGTTCAAGAATGTGACAAGGGGAAAGGGAAGGTTGATGTTGGGTAGCCTTCTGTTCATATGGTTGAGGAGAAGAAACACAATTATGACACCAAAGGAAAGGGCAAGAAACGTAAGTATGATGGCCATGACAAATCCAACAAGAAACCAAAGGATTTGGTTTGTTGGAGGTGTCACAAAACTGGACATGTTAAGCGTGATTGTCGTGTGAAACTTAACAAGTATGAAGCTGGAACTAGTGGTAGTGGACAAGGGTCTAAGGACCAAGGTCCACCTAAAGGTCAGTTTTTCAATGATCTTTGTAATTCTGTCCAGAATTATGTTTCACTAATTCCTGAAATTTCCTATGTGCAGGAGGATGATTTCTCTTGGTGGCTTGACTCGGGTGCTACTAGCCATGTGTGTAGACATAAAGAATGGTTTGAGAAATTCGAACCAAATGATGATGGATCAATTCTACGCATGGGAGACGAGTCAATGAAGCCAATTCTAGGAAGGGGTGTTGTTAATTTGATGTTTACTTCTGGAAAGACAATAACTTTGTTTAATGTGTTGTATGTACCTAAGGTTCGAAAGAACCTTGTGTCTAGTGGCTTGTTAAATCGTATGGGATATAAACAAGTTGTGGAGTCGGATAGGTATATCCTATCCAAGTGTGGTATGTTTGTTGGATTTGGATATTATTGTGATGGCATGTTTAGACTTAATATCGTAAATAAAATTGCCTCTAGTAGCAATTCCGTGTTTATGGCTTCTACTTCTAAAGTAGAGAATTCTATGCTTTGGCATGCTAGATTAGGTCATTTTAACTTTAGAAGAATGCATGAAATGTCTAAAGTAGGATTGATTCCATCTTTTGATATTAAAGCTGAAAAATGTAAGACGTGTATGCTTACAAAAATCACAAAACAACCATTTCCTAATGTTAAAAGAGATTCGGGTATTTTAGATTTAATTCATAGTGATCTTTGTGATTTCCATGCTACTCCTTCACTTGGCAATAAAAAGTATGTGGTTACTTTTATCGATGATTCAACTAGGTTTTGTTATGTATATTTATTACATGCTAAAGATGAAGATTTGGATAAATTCAAAATTTACAAAACCGAAGTTGAATTGCAATTGGGTAAATCAATTAAATGTCTTAGGACTGATCGAGGTGGAGAATATATGGATCCTCAATACTTTCAATCTGTTGGTATTATTCATGAAACAACAGCTCCGTATACACCACAACAAAATGGTGTCGCCGAACGGAAAAATCGAGTTTTAAAAGAAATGGTTAACTCGATGCTTTCTTACTCGGGTTTGAGTGAGGGTTTTTGGGGAGAGGCTATGCTTACGGCATGTTATGTCTTGAATAGAGTTCCAAACAAACGGAACAAAACAGCCCCATATGAACTTTGGTATAAGAAAGCTCCAAATTTGAGTTATTTTCGAATTTGGGGATGTCGAGCTGTTGTGAAACTTACCGAACCTAAAAGGAAAAATTTAGGTGAAAGAGGAATTGATTGTATATTCATTGGATATGCACAAAATTCCAAGGCATATAGGTTTTATGTAATAGAACCTAATGATTCGGTGTCGATTAATACCGTAATTGAGTCGCGTGATGCGATTTTCGATGAGATGCATTTTTCATCGATTCAAAGGCCTAAGGATCTGATTTTTAGCTCTAATGAAGAGCAAAATTCAGAAAATTTAGATGATTTGGGTGGTGTTTCAATTCCAGAAACACAACAGCCCCGGAAAAGCAAAAGAGGCCGAATTGCGAAAAACTTTGGACCGGATTTCCAATTGTATTTGGTTGAAGGTTCAAGAGATGAAATGGGGATGCAATATTCATATTGTTTTCATGTCGAGGATGATCCTAAGACCTTTAAGGAGGCCATGGAGTCTAGAGATGTTGCTTTTTAGAAAGAAGCAATTGATGATGAAATGTCATCAATCTTGGAGAACAACACTTGGGTGTTGTCTGATTTGCCTAAGGGTTCCAAGCCTTTAGGATGCAAATGGATTTTCAAAAAGAAAATGAAAGTTGATGGGACTATTGACAAGTTCAAGGCCCGGTTAGTCATTCAAGGTTTTAGACAAAAACCCGGTATTGACTATTTTGATATGTACGCTCCGGTAGCTCGTATTTCAACTATTAGATTGTTGATTGCATTGTCTGCTATTCACAATCTAATTATTCATCAAATGGATGTCAAGACAGCATTCTTGAATGGTGACCTTGATGAGGAAGTTTACATGAAACAACCGGAAGGTTTTGTTATGCCTGGTAATGAGCATAAGATGTGTAAACTTGTGAAGTCATTGTACGGGCTAAAACAAGCTCCTAAGCAATGGCATCAAAAGTTTGATGAAGTTATTTTGTCATGTGGTTTTTCTTTAAACCAATCCGACAAATGTGTTTATAGCCGATTTGATGCTTCTGGCTCAGGTGTGATCATATGCCTATATGTTGATGATATGTTAATATTTGGTACGGATCAACTTCAAGTTGATAAAACCAAGAATTTATTATCATCAAAGTTTGCCATGAAGGACATGGGGGAGGCGGATGTAATCCTAGGAATTAGGATTAAACGGTTGAACAAAGGAATTGCTATAACGCAATCTCACTATATTGAGAAAATTCTCAAGAAATTCAATTATAGCGAATGTTCTTCCGTGAGTACTCCTATGGATCCTAGCATGAAATTGATGCCTAATAAAGGCATTGCTATTTCACAATTGGAATACTCTCAAGCTATAGGTTCTTTGATGTATGCTATGACTAGCACAAGACCTGACATTGCTTATGCTGTTGGGAGGTTGAGTCGGTATACAAGTAATCCTAGTACTCAACATTGGCAAGCTATACAACGAGTATTTAAGTATTTGAAGGGAACCATGGACTATGGTTTGTGCTATCTAGGATATCCTTCGGTATTAGAAGGATACTCAGATGCAAGTTGGATATCTAATGTAGAAGATCATTCTTCTACTAGTGGTTGGGTATTCTTGCTTGGAGGTGGTGCCATTTCTTGGGCATCTAAGAAGCAAACTTGCATTACAAACTCAACGATGGAATCGGAGTTTGTTGCGTTAGCTGCAGCTGGTAAGGAAGCTGAGTGGCTAAAAGATTTGATTTATGAGATTCCATTGTGGAAACAGCCGATTGCACCATTATCTATTCGTTGTGATAGTGCAGCTACATTAGCTAAGGCTTATAGCCAAGTGTATAATGGAAAGTCTAGACACTTAGGTGTTAGACATAGCATGGTTAGAGAATTGATCATGAATGGTGTTATTTCGGTGGAGTTCATAAGATCGCAACAAAATTTGGCGGACCATCTTACTAAAAGTTTGGCGCGGGACTTAGTGCACAAGTCAGTAATAGGGATGGGATTAAAGTCCATTTGAATCTATAATGGTGAGATACCCAATTCCCTTCTAATACGACGTTAGAAGTTGAATTCAATGAGGAAAGCTCACACTTATGGATTGGAACACATTATAATTCATCCCAGGTATGTGTTCGGTTTTGTAGTAAGTAAGGTTGAAGGTTAACTTCTTAATAATTCCTTTAAAGATGTATTTTAGGTACATGTTGGAAAGGAATTACCTATGTGATTGTGAAGTGTAGCCGCGCTTCAAAAGGTTGTGGACTTGGCCTTTATACAATCATGAGAGGATTAGGACACACGGCTTAATAATTGTGTCAGGATAGTTTGACTAGATGGGAATTATAAGCTTGTATGTATTTTATCTTCATGTATTCAAATGGGTTGACGAGTTCAATCCTTAGGACACCCCGATTCTCGAATATTTGAAATGTGTAAAATACTAATATGAAATTTCAATCGAATCGATATTTTCATTTATGTACAAGTTTTGGTGTGTTTTGAATTGTTTTGTATAATTTCATGGTTACACTAAAATGGGGGAGGATTGTTGGTGATTTTAATGTCACCGGTTTCATTTAGTGTAATGGATTTTGTACGTGTGTTTAAAGGGGATTGAACTTTGTTCTAAAATAAGTATGGAGAGTGTGGAGTACACACTTGTTTTCGGGCAGCGCCCCGGCCCGAAAATTAATAATAGTTGAAGGTTTATAATGGAAATTCTTGAAATTTAGGGGGTTACATTATAAATTTCGAAACTTGTTAACTCCTGGTTTTGCAGTTATTATTCAAATTCGGATGAAACTTTGAAACACAGACTAATTCGAAATACTATCTTCTCTCTAGTTCTGATCAATTTTCTGTGCCAAGAATCTTGATTTCATACTTCTATAATTATCCCAATTCGAATTTTGTGATACCCAGGCACATAGGTCAAATATCGAATTTGGAAAGTGATATTCACGATTGTAGAAGGAGTCCGGTTACTATTTCTAACATGATTTATGGAATTTAATAATTATTTATGAAGTATTTACTATACCCGTGGCTAATCCGTATCAAATTACTCGCAACAAAAATCTATCTCTAAATTATTAATTATAGTCAACATGGTCAAATAAGGTTGAACTCGGATAAGATAAGTAAACTATGATCAATATTGGCCTATTGGGCCAGTTATGATTAAACTTTGGTAAATTTGGTCGATAAAAAAGACACATTGTCCAAATAGGTGAAATACGATCATATCTAGTTAGTATAGTCAAACTTGTAATGATATAGGTGAACTATGATCTGTCTTGGCCAATCAAGATTATATCTGGTTTAGTTAAATTAGCGAATTAAGGTCAACATCATTCATTCAATGTCATAAAAAAGGTTCAAATAGGTAAATTAGGAACATACTTGGTGATTCAATGTCATAAAAAGGTTCAAATAGGTAAATTAGGAACATACTTGGTGATTCAATGTCATAAAAAGGTTCAAATAGGTAACTTAGGAACATACTTGGTGATTATAATCAAACTTGGAATGAAATAGGTAAATCATGATCAACATTGGTCAACCAAGGTTATACATGGTTAAAATAAGTGAATCAAGGTCAATATTGTTCATTCAATTTCATGCAAAGGTTCAAATAGGTAAAGTGCAGGCACATTAATAAAATCAATACAGTACTTAGTTGTTGGAAATACCTTGTTATAAATTAATGGGTGGCAACATACATGGTGAGTGGTCCATTACTCCATTATGTTCCCAACTATTCACAGTCTTGTTATATGGTCATATGTGACAGATTGAAGAGTATGTGTGAGGTATATGGATCAGATGTTGCATAGGTCTTATTTCATACCAATTTATCAAATATACTTATAAAAAATGTGTCACCTGAATCTCAAGTCAATATACGTCTATATGAATATAAATAGGTCATCATAAATATGAATGAATAATTGTAATAAGAAGAATGGGCCATCATGTGTACGAATGAGTCATGATGGATCTAAATGGGTTATTTATTGGGTAAATCGTCAAAAAATGATATATATATATATATATATATATATATATATATATATATATATATATATATATATATATATATATATATATATCAAAATTTACCAATAAAGGTAACGTACTAGTATTTTTTGATCGGAAAGGACTAAAATTTTCAATTTGTTATAAAAGAAATCTTGTCCTGATAACCTTAATCTTTTAGCCTGTCGTGATACTTCTATATTAAAAAATAAAATTTACAATATCTTTTTATGTAAAATTGAAATTTACAATTATTTTTAATAATAAGTTAAATTTATAATCATTTCTCAGTATAAAAATTACATGTCACTTTATTTCCTGAGTATTTTTAGCTAAGTTTGTCAAATTTAGTTAAAATGTATCTCATGAGTATGAATGTGTCCTAATAGGTCTTTATGAGTTTGAATAAGTTGTGAACAAAATAGCATTATAGAGTCAATGTATGGATGATAATGGATTTTAATGGTTCTTTGGTGTAATAATTAATGGATGTTTGTAATTTGTTAGGTATTATCACTCTCTTAATTAGTTACTATAAATTTATGAGTTACATATATGTGCATATTGAACTCTTCTAATATGACTGGTTTATATGTATGCGATTGTTGTATATGTGCTTAGTATACTTAAATACTTTAGCTGCATCGACAACAAGAACAACTTAAAAAAGAAATAGAAGAAATATGGGTACGTGAATAAGAGGCACATATATGTGAACAAGTAGAACAAAAGAGGTTTAAAGACTTTCATTATAAATTTATTATAGTAGAAGGATTGTAATGATAACTCTCAATTTTAGGGGGTTTTGATTATAAATTTGAAAACTTTATAACTGGTTTTGATATGCAAAAAGGGATCATCGTTTTTGGAATACACATAATTTGAAACACTCTCTTTTCTCTCTGGTTCTGATCTCTTTCAGTGCCGAAAATTTGATCATATACTTTTATAAGGGTTAAGATCCTCTCATGTTTAGGTCAAACATGACTTATCATGTTCTCTCACAAACATGAGAGTAAGTCCCTTATTTTAAGTCAAGAATGAGTCATTTGATAGGATCCACTCTCATGTTTGTGAGATACTATGATAGGTCATGTTTGACCAAACATGAAAGGATTTTAATCTCTTCTATATTTATTTCAATCCGGATTTCGTGAAACCCAGGCACTTAAGGTCGAAATATCAAATTAAAAAGTGATAATCTCGATTGTAGAAGTAATCTGTTACCCTGCTCTAACAATTAATAATACAATAATTATTATTATAAGGCGTGATGAGTGATGTATGGAGGGATGTGTCATGTGTATGTAGGTTTAATTGTTCTCAAATGAAAAGTTGGTGCTTTTACCATTGGCCATTGAGTCGTTGGTGTAGCAGTGTATTTGGAATTTCTTATCATAAGTTATATAAATGGGGTCCACAGGATGCCATTGTGTCTCGACATAGGTTGGGCACATGGATTACGTATATGCATCTCTTTTAACATATATAAAAAAGATACAAAATAAAGGCTGGTTAGTGTGTGACATAGATTCAACTGAATATATATGGTCTGCCAAGAAAGTAAATGAACCTCACTTCCACTGATTATTAAGAGTAGATATTATTGACCGATTTCTACTTTTACTAGGTTTATGTATTTAATATTTTGATCTGGTGACATATAGATAATCGTGTCTTATCTAAAGATAAAACTGTGTATAATCGTGTCTTTAGCCGGAAGTAAAATATTCGCCTAAGCTTACCCTTGGTAATTGTAAATTTTGAATATACTTTACTAACAATAACAATAACAACAAAAATTTCATGAATAATGGTCTATAGAAGCCTATCATCCAACTTCTATCGAGTCTTTACTAGCTTGGGGTTCTCAATTGGGTTTCAAAGGAAAAACTAGACTCTTTCTCTAATACATTTTTAACGTTCTGCTGGGTTATATAGTTTTTAAGGAACAACAATATAATTGAAACAAATGAGTTATACCCAACTAGCATTGCACCCACGAAATGGTGATGACAATAGTTTGTGTTCGATAACATTTTGATTTAAAAAGTAGGGTATGGTATGTGAAATGCGATGTTAGTCAACCTATCTATGTACTTTCTACCTTTTCTGATTTCCTTACTTTTTTTTATAATCAACCATTTTATTAGTTGTTAAAATAGTTTTTGAAAATCAAATAAAAAATATTATTATTGAATAATAAGAGAAAAATATATTATAGCCTTAAAATAGTAATTTAGCCATAATGAGATAAATTAAATAATTTTTGTGATGTTTAATGATTTATTAACGTAATAATTGCCTTAAATTAGTTGAGATAATTAAGGGAATGATTGGTTAGACTATTGCTTTAAGTGTTTGTATCTTAAGCAAAAAATGTTGTACTACTTAAAATTAAGTAGTCTTAAAGAGAAAGTTAAATGTTTTATAATATATTATAGATTATAGATTATAGATTAATCTATTTAACAAGGTTCAAAGTTTTTGTTTTTTTAGCTAAATACCAGGGGTAATTTTGAGAGAATGTAATAGTCCAATTGTTTACATCTAGCTTTCTTGTTAGTTATTCCTAATAAGGGGGTGCTTGGTTGGGGGGTTTTAGGGGGTAAGGAATGAGAATGGTAATCATTGATGTTGCTTGTTTAAGTGGAATATAATCAATTATTACCTATTTCTGGGTAATGAAGCATTCCCCAGTAAATTGGGGGTAATCAATTCAGGGTAATGGATTCAGGTACGTATGCCGCCATGGATCACCGACACCATCATTGACCACCACCAATATCGTTGCTACTACCCTATGACGCCACCACTGGCTACCGATGTCGTCTTCGCCGCCGCCGCCACCACCACCGCCAGCAACCACTACACCATCGTAACACGTCAACTATCAACACCACCACCAATATCGGTACCACCACCCTCTAACACCACCACCAACCGCCACCATGTAACACCCCAAGGTTTGAAAACTTCTTGATAAAGTTTGTATTAATTTAGTTAAGTGTTAAGCATGTTTAGCAAGTTGCCTCTATGTATTATGTGTTTTATATGTTTACAAAGTTAAGGGACTTGTTTTGCTATTTCAGAAAGTTATAGAAGTTCAGGAGGCAAAAATGTTATTGTTTGGAAGTCATGGATTTACATAGAATGGTGTTTGACCCCTTTTGTAGTCAAACCATCAGGAGTAAGAATGCAGTCACGTACACACACACTCCAGCCAATATTTCTTGTTGATTTTGATCCCAAACACTGAATTCAGATAGCAGAAAATGAGAATTAATTGATTTGGAAGCAAGAGGTATGAGTTCTTATTGATTTCTTAGGTTTTAGGTCAAGAAAAGGGTTCAAGAGTTGAACCCATATTAGTAGATTAATTCCTTGTGTTTTTGTATTGTTTAGTTGTGTTATTATAGCAACACATGTTAGAGAAGTAGTAAGGAAGCTTGAATATGAATTCTGGTCGTTTTTCATGTGAAAACCCGATTTACAGCTGATGTTCGAACAGAGCAGGAAAGCCTGCTGTGCCAACTGTCCTTGCGACCACATGGGTTATCCCTTGCGATCGCAAGGCAGTGTTTTAGTGTTTTGCTTGTTTTGTTCCTTGCGGCCGTAAGTAAGAGTACTTGCGACCGTAAGGCTGTGTTTTAGAGATTTGGTGATTTAGGACCCCTGCGATCTCATAGGGCTTCCCTTGCGATCGTAAGGAGGTAGCTATGGACCTTGCGGTCGCATGAGTTTTGCTTGCGGTCGCAAGCAGTCTTCCAGAAATCAGAATAGTTGTTTGTGCTGATGTTTGATCAGTGTCTTTCCCAGCTGAGCTCAGATTTTTATGTAGTATGGTTTATTGCTTGTAGGCAATAAGAGTGGACGTTTCGGTGATAGAGAATAGCTGTTTATTTGCTTCTAAGGTGAGTGTACTTATCTTTAATCAGATTAGCATATGTATATGCATTAAGTAGCTAGTATATCAATTTTATGCTTGATATATGATTTGATTATGTGAGATTCAGTAGTACTATCCTGTAGTGTTTAGTATGATCAACATACATATGTATGCACAAGGTGATCAGTATGTTATCTGTGTTGTGATATGTTTATGTAATGAGTTGAGACTATTGTTTAAAGGTACAATGGCACCAGATATAGTATTCAGAACAGAGATAGGGGTATATTGAGATCCTTATACCCAAACAGAGTGTCAGGAATTGATTACACGCGAGGTGTAATCGTACCCTGGACCAGTTAACAGTTAGAACAGTTTTGCAGGTGTTCAGCTTGGATGTGAGACATCCCAGAAGAGTTACTCATGCTTTAAGTGTTTATCTGTTCAGTTTGTATGCTCACTAAGCGAAAGCTTACGTTTTAGTATGTGGTGCATGCAGATAACCAGTTTCCAGCAAGGGTAAGGCCCTAGTGCTTTGCAGAGTTGGATAGCTCCAAGCTTTTGAAAAGAGTACTTTTAAAACAGCTTTTGTGTAGTTATTAGCACTAAAAGTGATTTAAACCTGTTTTCCGCTGTGCTAATTATGTAGTAATAGAGTTTTAAAAGCTATTTTAGAAAAGTGGTGTTACAACTTGGTATCAGAGCCAAGGTTTAAGGGATTTGGGCACACACGAGTGTGATGTCTGAACTTAAACCGTAGTTTTGAGGTCAGGAGGAGCTATCCTGGGGCAGTAGTCTTGGTGAGCCTACGGTTAGTAGAAGTTTTTGATTTGTTATCAGTTTTACAGATCGAGCTTGAGTATAAATGTTTTGCATGTGTAATAGTTATGTGACTAAGTACTAAATGACAATATGTTTATATGATATCAGAGAAAAGAAGAATGTTTAACAGATATAATTGGTTATGCCATATACGTGACCTAAGCTTGTGAATCGGGGTATTCCGTGACGGTATTAAGAACAATTGTGTATAATATGTTCCTCACAACGCCTGGCCAGTGTATGTAAAGAACATGTAATATGCAGTTGAGCTTAAGATTTCCATGTCAGTACCTTGTGAATCAAGTGAGGGGTGATACATGACAGTACAATAGGTGTGGATAAGACAAGAACAGAATATGAGATATATGTAGTATTAATAATATTACATACCTTATTATGAGAAATAGAGAAAGTTGTTATGGTAGTATATGTTAAAGATATTGGATCATGAGTAAATAATAGGTGGTTAGAATTGATATGAGTCAGATATAGTAGCCTGAGGCTAGTATACCTCAGGAGACCGGAAATACCCATGTTTTAGAGGCAATTCCTATATTAGACCAGTAGACCTATGAGTAACCCTTTAGAGGGAGTTGTTACAGAGGGATTACAAGATCTTGAGATCAGTTTAGTAAAGGGGATAGCAGCGAGAAAGTAGAGTAAAGTCCTATATGCAGTGTTTTAGATATTATCAACCAAGTGGTTGAGTATGTTTTAGAAAGAAAGAAAGTTATGTTGTCACAATATGTGGATACAGCAGTATAGGTTATGGTTAAAGCATTAGTAAGAGTTAAAGCTAAGAAAAAACCTGTTGTAGGGATACATGTTTAAAGATTGTTCAACATGTGAACTACCTCTTCGGAGGGGAGATTTTAGATCCAGTTGTGAGTAGTGATGATTAGTAGAGACGAAATTGGATTCTTTGTATCAGTAGGTGTCTGCCAGGGAGAAAAGTTATGCATGCATCGAATAAATTATTTGAGACAGTGAAAGATTGGTGGACCATGTTGTTATAGAGAAAGTTATAAGCATAGATTGAGGCTATGACATAGCCTTAGTTTAAATAATTGTTTAGAGTATAGCCGTACTAGAAGCTTATGTAGATCAGATCATAAAAGAATTTTGAGTTTGATGACAGACAATAGAGTTGGTGAATGACATCACCTAGAAATTGTTAAGAATATGTAGTTTTGTTCAGAGTAAGTTGGTATAGAAGTTTTGTAAATATAGTGGTATTGTCTGATGTTAGAAATGATATAGGTGAAATTTAGCGACAGTTATTTGTAATAAAGTGGATGAGATGATAAGTCTTACATGGAAGAAAGAAAAGTAGTTGAGAGAGCAGAGAATAGTGAACGCAAAGAGAAAGATTAAGCCGGTAAAAGTGTTAAGTAATAAGCCGACGTTTGTACTACAGCATGGAGGTTTAGGTCCCCCACTCAGATATACGAAGTGTGAAAAGTAGAGCATGTGACTAAAGTTTTGAAATCGTTTATCCTAAGTGTGCTATCAGGTTATTAGTTTAGACACTTTATCCTATGTTATTAGTGACAGGAAGTAAGTCAGTTAAATTTTTTAGCCCAGTTTTGATATATTAAAGGTCAACACTAGAAAGTAAATGTGACCTGGTCAAAAGATAGAATGTTCCAGTTTATAGTTAAAGAAATAAAGATTGAACCTGTGGTGATAGCAGATAGACGCAATAGATGAGACTACTATTCTGAATAGTAAGTGTAAGTAAAAAGTGACAGAGATAGAAATCACCAGTTTCCAGTGAGCTTATGTTCACGATAAAAAAGTTCAAGTAGTTATTAGTATTGATTAATTGAGTTAATAGCAAGTTCAGATACTCAGATATCAAACCAGCAGTGCGGGCACAGATCCCAAGTGAGGAAGAACTATTGAACAGAGGTAATAGTAAGAGAGTCGGTGTTCCAGTTGCTTAACAGCAAAGTGAGAATGTACTTGATGCTAAATTGTATAGCTTGTCTAGCTTATGTAGAAAAGTGTAGTATAAAAGACAGTCATGGTAGATTTAATAGATACCACCAGTGGTGACTACTCAGATGTATTTTCAAAAGAATTATCAGTAATTCTAGAGTTTTGATAAGTAGAATTTAGTACTAGTATTATGTCAGGGATAGAACCAAAGAGTTAAGGTATTGTACAGATTGGTCCCAGAGAAGTAAGAGTTAATGGTTCAACTGTAATAGTTAACAGATAAGGGTTTAGCCCGATCCATTAGTCATAATGTGTATAGATTACAGAGGACACTATAAGGTTACAAACAAGAATCAGTACCCAGTTTAAGAAGTAGATAATCTGTTGGATTAGTTTTAGAGTGTAGAATGGCTTCCAGGGATAGAGTTGTGGTTAGAGTACCATCAGATGAAAGTCAGAGAGTAGGATATAATCAAGGAAGTTCTTAGAATATGACTCCCCACAAGTATGAAGTAATTATTCAATTCAGGATTTGAAACTAGTAGTAGTTGGAAAGTTAATTTAGTAAAGATGCTTTTAGCATCAAGTCAGCTACCCTAGAGATACTGATACCTCAAGTAAGAATGCTAGACATCACTTCGATACTCGATCAAGTTAAAGTAGTACAGAGTGAAGTAGTTAGAGAGGGTGATCAGAAGAAAGAGTCTATTTAAAGATTGAGGTCCAAGTTTGTCAAGAGATATGAGCAGGAATTACTAGTAGCCAGGAATAGAATGTGTTTTAGCAAAGAAGGTTGAGAAAATTTTGAATTGTCCACAGGTTAGAGCAGAGCATCAGAAATTTTATGAAAAGTAACAGTTAGATATAAAATGAAAGTATAATGATTTAGATAGAGATACTCGGTTATCTTTAAGTTCTGGAGTAAATTTCAGAAAGATATAGGAACTAAGTTATATCTTAGTACAATATTCCACCCTAGTGAGGTTGGGCAGAGTAAGAGGAATATATCAACACAGAGAGATATGCTCAGAGCACGTATTATTGATTTTAGTGGCAGTTGAGATACGTATATACGTTAATGGAGTTCCAGTATGATCACAGTTACGTTTGAGTATTAGCATATCTAGTACTAGATGATGTATGATGGGAAGTATAGATTCCTATTGCTGGAATGAGGTCGATCAGAATGAGAGGACTCAGCACTCGATCGAATGTAAAGATAGTACGACAGTTATGTGAGCGGCTTAGAGTTGCTCAAGATAAACAGAACAGTTACGTGATAAGAAGGGATTATTAGTAGAGCTTCAGAATGGAAGCTATGCGTTATTAAAAGTATCATCATGGATGTGAGTGAACAGATTCATAAATAAAGGTAAACTAGGACAATAGTTTATTGTTCCTTTCAGGATTATCGCAAGGATAGGGAGAGTAACATACATGCCAGAAATTATTGTAAAGATGTTTTAGACAGTATTGCATGTATAACTACCATTATAAGTATGTAACAGATGCACCAGTAGTTTAGTTGTCCAGACGGGACAAGAGATGAGGAATCCAGTGGTAGAGAACAGCCAGTGACTGTATTTTAGAGAAAGTTGAGAGTTGTGTAGTAGACAGATGAGATAGTAAAGATAAAATAGAAACACGAGAAAGGATTAGATTACACTTAGGTGTAATTATACTATGTTGTGTATGTAATACTTAATTTATGCTCAGTATGCAGTAGACCTTCTACTTTAGTAGCAGATAGAGATGCAATAGTATACAGAGATAAAGAGATTAAGACTACTGTTAGTGCGCTACGGTAGCATTTAGTATGACTTGAAGCATATTTTATAGCTTTATTGAAAAAGAAAAGTTGCGAGTTGTGTAACAAACATATAAGATTGGTAAAGTTACAGTGGAAATACGGAAAGAGATCAGATACACCTAGGTGTATACATGTTTATGTATGTTATGTATATGACATGTTATATATGTTCAGTTTGTGATGGACCTTCTACATTAGTAGCGGGTAGATGTATGATGTAAGACTATCGTCAGTGCGCTGCGATAGCATTCAGAGTTGAGGAGATGTAAGACTACCGCTAGTGCGCTACGGTAGCATTCAATGTGTTATGACATTAAAGTTTTGTGTGTACATTTGATTTCGGGGACGAAATCATCCCAAGTGGGGAAGAGTTGTAACACCCCAAGGTTTGAAAACTTCTTGATAAAGTTTGTATTAATTTAGTTAAGTGTTAAGCATGTTTAGCAAGTTGCCTCTATGTATTATATGTTTTATATGTTTACAAAGTTAAGGGACTTGTTTTGCTATTTCAGAAAGTTATAGAAGTTCAGGGGGCAAAATTGTTATTGTTTGGAAGTCATGGATTTACATAGAATGGTGTTTGACCCCTTTTGTAGTCAAACCATCAGGAGTAAGAATGCAGTCACGTACACACACACTCCAGCCAATATTTCTTGTTGATTTTGATCCCAAACACTGAATTCACATAGCAGAAAATGAGAATTAATTGATTTGGAAGCAAGAGGTATGAGTTCTTATTGATTTCTTAGGTTTTAGGTCAAGAAAAGGGTTCCAGAGTTGAACCCATATTAGTAGATTAATTCCTTGTGTTTTTGTATTGTTTAGTTGTGTTATTATAGCAACACATGTTAGAGAAGTAGTAAGGAAGCTTGAATATGAATTCTGGTCGTTTTTCATGTGAAAACCCGAGTTACAGCTGCTGTTCGAACAGAGCAGGAAAGCCTGTTATGCTAACTGTCCTTGCGACCACATGGGTTATCCCTTGCGATCGCAAGGTAGTGTTTTAGTGTTTTGCTTGTTTTATTCCTTGCGGCCGTAAGTAAGAGTACTTGCGACCGTAAGGCTGTGTTTTCGAGATTTGGTGGTTTAGGACCCCTGCGATCTCATAGGGCTTCCCTTGCGATCGTAAGGAGGTAGTTATGGACCTTGCGGTCGCATGAGTTTTGCTTGCGGTCGCAAGAAGTCTTCCAGAAATCAGAATAGTTGTTTGTGCTGATGTTTGATTAGTGTCTTTCCCAGCTGAGCTCAGATTTTTATGTAGTATGGTTTATTGCTTGTAGGCAATAAGAGTGGATGTTTCGGTGATAGAGAATAGTTGTTTATTTGCTGCTAAGGTGAGTGTACTTATCTTTAATCAGATTAGCATATGTATATGCATTAAGTAGCTAGTATATCAATTTTATGCTTGATATATGATTTGATTATGTGAGATTCAGTAGTACTATCCTGTAGTGTTTAGTATGATCAACATACATATGTATGCACAAGGTGATCAGTATATTATCCGTGTTGTGATATGTTTATGTAATGAGTTGAGACTATTGTTTAAAGGTACAATGGCACCAGATATAGTATTCAGAACAGAGATAGGGGTGTATTGAGATCCTTATACCAAACAGAGTGTCAGGAATTGATTACACGCGAGGTGTAATCGTACCCTAGACCCGTTAACAGTTAGAACAGTTTTGCAGGTGTTCAGCTTGGATGTGAGACATCCCAGAATAGTTACTCATGCTTTAAGTGTTTATCTGTTCAGTTTGTATGCTCACTAAGCGAAAGGTTACGTTTTAGTATGTGGTGCATGCAGGTAACCAGTTTCCAGCAAGGGTAAGGCCCCAATGCTTTGCAGAGTTGGATATCTCCAAGCTTTTGAAAAGAGTACTTTTAACACTGCTTTTGTGTAGTTATTAGCACTAAAAGTGATTTAAACCTGTTTTCCGCAAACTCTGATGTTTTAAAGTGCTAATTATGAAGTAATAGAGTTTTAAAAGCTATTTTAGAAAAGTGGTGTTACACACCATCCCCACCGACGCCAGACCACCAACTGCCGCCGTCGTTGTCATTGCCGCCACCAGCGGCAGCAGCCACTACACCATCATAACACGTGAACTATCAACACCACTACCAATATTGCTACCACCACTGATCACCGCAGCCGCCACTACCAACTGCAGCTGCCGTCGTCATTGGCGTCACCGGCAGCAACCACTATACCATCGTAACACATCAACAATCAGCACCACCACCAATAATGCTACCACCACCCTCAAGCACCACCACCAACCGCCACCGTCACCGCCACCGCTACCACCAACTTCCGTCACTACCACCACCGGCAGTTAGCACTACACCATCGTTACACATCAACAATCAACACCACCACCAATATCACTACCACAACGCTCTAGCACCACCACCAACCGCCACCGTCGTCTTTGCCGCCGCCACCACCGCCACAAGCACAACACCATCATAACTTGTCGCAAAATCACCACCACCGCCACCGCCATCGCCATCGCCATCCCTACACAACACACATATACATATATTTGTGTATATAATTATTACATATTTATATATATTAACCAAGCAATATCAATGGTATTGATAGTAGTAGGGAATGCTCATTACATTCATTTGTATTCCCTTACTCTTTGTCATTCTCATTCCCCTCTAATTAACCAAGCATCCCCTAAACATTTTATCCTTCCACTCTTTAAAACAAAGTGGAGGTTAATTCTTAATACATCACAAATATATGAAAAGGGTAAATGTTTAATTCTAATGGTAATCTTGTGCTTCTTTTTTACTTAAAAAAAGTAGATTTTTGCCTTACCTCGAAATAATGCTAGGTTAGTTCCACTAGCTCACCATTTGCTTGTAGCAACTAAACGAAAAATTCCTAGTAGTCATTCCATCTAAGCATGTTTATCTGCAAAGTTTTCATAGAATGTGTTATGTTTGTAAGTTTGTCACTTTTTTTGTGTTGTGTATGAAGAATAATGAAAACCTCTAGATATATTCTATTACATTGACAACTATATATAGGGTATAAAGGGTACAAAATATGAAACCTTAATGGGCGCTAGCCCAACTATGCTATAACCCTAATTTACATTATCACTAATACTTCCCTGTAGTGAGAGCGGGAGAAGATCGGACGCTCACATTGGAGCAAAAAATACAATTAAAGATATGAAAGAGAGCAGATACATAATAAAAAAAAATATGTAGAAAAGAACATAGATGTTTAGAAAAGAAGAGTGACAGTGGCAAGAGGTAGTGCAGCAGCGGCAAAAGGTGCGGCGGCGGCAGGAAGTGCGGTGGTGGCAACAGGAGGCGCGGCGGCGGCAAGAGGCGAGAAAACTAATAAAAAATTTATTTACAAGGCGTCCCCGGGGTAGGACGAAAGGGTAAGGAAAAGAAAGAAAATCGTCACACAAGGGGACGATGGGAAGAAGGGAGGCGGTGGCGGATAACCGATGTACGGTGGCGGCCGTCCTGTCTTCAACGGGTACCCTAGTTTTTGGATTTTTCAGGTATCAGTCTTTTCGGTTTCGGGTCATGCGGAATAGATCAGTTTATCGGTGTTTCGGTTTTTTAACACCCCTTATGCTGAAGTGCAACGTTGACCACCATCCTGCTACTTCCAAATTCCAATGCAAAACAAAGGTATAACGTATTATATCATTTAATTAAAAACCGTCGTTGCCTATGGTTTGTGCCCGGATCCGGGTTTGGGTGAGAAACCGGGTTTGGGCCGGTTTTCATTTTTGGGCTTTTTTTTAATTTGTTTTTGGGCCATGGTGGTGCAGATGAGATCGACGGATCTGAAGGTGGTCGGTGCAAGACACCACTGTTGAATGAAACGATGGAGTGAGCCGATGTTCTGTCGACAAAAAAACAAGAAAGAGGTCGATGATGTTGAAGGAGTAGGAGGCTACGGTGGTCAATCAAGTAGTACTGTTGAAGTCTTCAAGAGGTTGAAGAAGATATAGAGATTCAGAGAGAGTAGAAAGTAATTTAGGAAAAGAACAATAAAGATCTCACTATGAACCCAGATCTGAAAAGATCTTGAGAAAACACATAAAAAATGGAAAGCATTGAAAACCTCAGATCTGAAAGTCTCCAGCCACGGTGGCGATAGCGACGGTGCCGACGGTGTCCGGCTGAAACAGCCAGAGTGGATGCCTCGGAGGCGATGGCGACGGGCTGTAGGCGACGGTGGTGGGCACAGTGGCGGTAAACGACAGTGGCTGTAGGCGACGTGGATGTGAACGACGTGGTAGTGGTTGTAGGCGACGATGGCTGCAGTGGTTTAGGTATCTCCGGCGGCGGTGGTTTATGAGTCTCCGACGAAGGTAGGAGAGAGAGGGAGAGAGTGAGAGTGACTATGTAGAGGGAGAGAGGAAATGTGCAGATTTAGTGGGTTGGGGAAATGTGAAAATGGGAATTTGAAATTGTGTTTTCTTTATTAAATTTTTTGTATTATTTATAACAAATTTAATTTTATTATTTATATGTTTTAATGTGTGCAGATTTATGTGTTTTGGAAATTTAATTTTATTATTTATAAAAACTTTATTATTGTTATTTAAAATATTAATTTTATTTTTTTTCTTATTTATAGGATGTGGAGTTTTTCAAAATTTACAACGAAAAATATATAGTATATATTATTAATTAAATATATATATATATATATATATATATATATATATATATATATATTAACAAATTTATTATTTGTTATGTATATGACAATAATAAGAAAATAAAAGAATAATAAATTAATTAAATAAGAAAAAGAATATAATAAAATAATGAAATAATAAAATAATAAAATAATAAGTTATTAATCATTAGAGTATAATTAAGGTAATATGAATTAATGTTTGTAATTAAATAAGTTATTAATCATTAGATTATAATTACTCTCAACACCCTTAGGAAAAATGAGAGTGATTAGGGAAAGTAATAGGTAATAGGTAATACGTAATAATAGGAGAGAGAACTTAATATTTTTTTTCTTAAATCTCCATTATACCCTTTGTTGATTATAGTCATAACCTTTAATTATATAGTAATTACAAAGATGCCATGATGAAATCTTAACCATTAATCATCTCATCTAATGGTCCATTTTACTTCTCGCACTTCTCGCAATAATAAAGCTTCTCGCATGAATCATCATATATATATATATATATATATATATATATATATATATATATATATATATATATATATATATATATATATATATATATATATATATATATATACATACATACATACATACATACATACATACACACACCCATCGGTATTCTCTCCATTCTCTCTCTTCTAATCTCTCTCTATTAACCTATCACCACCATGTTTATATATATACGGTTTATTTGTGTTTAATAATGTCGGATTTGCATTATAGTGTGTTCAATCGTATCATTTAAAATGAATGAACAAACAAAAATATTCATGAACTAACAAATCTTATAAACAATTGTTTATGTTCGTTTATTTGTCCAGATAAAGTTAAAAGAACAAACATTAACACAAAAATTCCACACACATGCGAAGCACCGGCTCAAACTAGTTGGACTTAATTCGTGACATAATGGGCTCGTGGGTTTAAGAATATTTGCTTGTTTAATTTCCTTTTGTGTATGCGCATATGTACACGTATATATCTAATTCCTTTTAAAATAAATGTTACTTCTTGTTTACAATCTCAACCGGCCTATACATTAATTTTCAATCGATAAACTGTAAACATAATATTTAAATAATAGCGGCATATTTAAAAAAAAACTTACAAATAAACAGTAAAAAAGACACAATTAGTTTCTGATAATTATATATATTATAAATATCATAGTATCTTTTATAATCTCAATATCAAAGTATCTTTCCTTATTATTCTTTTACAATTACATATAAATTGAAATCTGTGATTTTAAATTAGAATTTGAAATTAATAGCAATTCATTTTTAAGAGCCGATAAATTCGTTTTATCAAGAAATATATACAGAGCTTTTTCTTCTTTATAAATTTAATAGAACTTGTGAAGATGGTTTGTTAAAACTTTTATGGAAGGATTAAAACTATTAAATAATACCCTGCATTTCAAAAAATAATAATGTAAGTAATTTAATTTTTTATCGTCTATATAGGCAACACACTATATGATGTTGTTGCCTAACTAGGCTTTTCCGTCGGGACTTTTGACCCATATTATTGTTCCACACATCAAGGCACATCGTTTGAGATAGGTCCCCACCAATGAAACCTCTCGTAGCTTGAAAATTTGTTGAGTGTGGCGGTGACTGCATTGTAGTTGTTTTCTTTAGATCCTCCAATTAATGATGGCTAACAAGATTTAATCAGAAAATTTAAATTATTACTTACTTTAATAGATCACTACAAAATAGGTTAATCTATTTAGGTAATTAAAAAGTAAATAACTTACATTAACTCTCTATAAAAATATGATACTATCCAGCAACATTAATCCATCATAGAAAAATATTTGATGGTATTTATATCGTGTTTTTAGGGAAAAAAACAATAAACATGATTTGTCAAATCTTTTATAGTAACATATGAAAATCAAACCAAAAGATGATTATAAGGTTGACCATTTTTCTCAATTCAATGTGAATGTTATTTCCTTAAAGATCCTACATTTATTTCATGGTTACAAGACTTGTTTCAATAATTTAAAGATCAAAACTTTGTTAACAACTAAACACATACATACACTTAATTCTAAAATTATTAGTTCACTATCAGAAATTTAACTCACAACTTTAAAGTTAAGAAACATCTTCTACAACTCTAATAACACAAAAACAATATCCTTTCTTATTCGAAAATCAAGTATATAATTTATGTAGTTGCTCTATTTTTTAGTTGGTCATGTAATTTTGTTGGCTAGAATGTTTTTCCTCTAGTACTTTTTACTTTTAGCATCTTGCTAGATTGATTTTAATAGATATAGGTCTTGCTAAGGGAGGATGATAGTTGAGCCGAATCTCTTCTTTAACAGACTATTTTTGTTGTTGTTTCAAAAATAAAGCGTATACATAAGAGAATATAATATAAGGAGGATGATAATCAATGATGGATCTAGAAAATAAAATTAGTGGTTTCACCATTGAGCTCTGGTTCTTCCCGAATTTCGTCTGTCAACTATATTTCAATTGGAACATAACTTTGGTACTGATATGGAGAATTATAGCGTTGGCATTAGAAGAAACGATATTTAGAGTAGAAGATGAGAAGAATACGTATGGGGACATCGTGTAGGAACAATTTTGGGATATGGGAATTAAATTTTTAATCTAAATTCTTTTTTTATGGGTTGTGAATTTTGGTTCACAAGCTTATGTCAATAGGTTTGTGGCTTCATATCCAAAATTTAGTTGGTTCCCATATATAATTTTTATACATTTTATATATAAAATTAAGTTTTTATAAAAAAGACTGAGTTCAGTACTGCCACCTACTGGTTTGTGGGTGGCTCCGCCCCTAATGATAACGACAGCCCTAAGGGCTGTGGTTAAGAATATAAATAGTAAATTTACTTTTCAAAGATGGAAATCATAACTAATATCATCATAGTTAACTTTCCATACATTTTATGATTATCTTTTATTTAGTTTTCAACTTTCCATATATGAAACAAGATTTATTATTTTTAAAAACTAAAATTTGTTTTATTTATTCTTATCCATAACCTAAAGAGCTATGGTTATCAAAAATCTATAATATAATTAAGCCATCATTAATGTTTTACTATAAGTCTATAATAATTACTATCTTTTGTCATAATTTAATGTTTAATGTTACAAACTCTGCTTCCATCTTATCTAATTATATAAATAAGATACTAATCAAGTTAAAATTAATTGTAACCTTTAATAAAACAAATTAATTTTAATTATACTATATTGATATTCTATTTATTTAAAATTTAAGAATTAATTTTGACTGTTAAGAAATCAAACTAATACAAATATATTTTGAATTAATTATGATAAATCATTTGTTTTTATATTCGGACCTATTTTATTAAAACCTTGTGCTATATATATAACAAGCATTAAGCTCCGCACTTTGTTGCGGAATAATTTTTTAAAAGAAAGGCTTACACTACTTAGTTGTATACTATTAATCGTTATAGCAATAATATTTATTTTGTATATTAATCATTAACTTGCATATTAAACAAATTAACTAATAGTGTGTAATAAGACAATAAATTTTTGCTTAACAAAACATAAAAGGTCGTAAGTTAAGTTCATAAATATCATTATAGATTATAGATATAAAGATGATCTTTTATATATACTAAAAGGCTAACCCTATAATACCAATCTTTCACTAATCAGCCAATCATCTTTCAGAATTTTACAAAATTTACTGCTAATTTACCCCTAATTTTGACCTCTTGATTACTAATTTACCCCTAATTTTGACTAAATTAGTTCCCGCTTAACAGAATACTTCCTCTTCCTTCTTTGCGTTCTCTTTCTTCCTTGAAATTTTTTATTCCTTCAATCATCAGTTTCAAACATGGTATTCAGCAACTTACTTCGACAATGGGAGATAACGAATGGAAATCACTTCGACACTGGTGCTACGCGGTGGAGGGTGAGGGAGTCGTTGATGCCAGGGTTTTGCAAAATCATTATCGCGCAACTTCTGTTCACTCCAGTTACGCCTCCTCTTTTTCACGGTAAAATCATCCAACATACTAATTTCCTGTGTTCTTGATTGATTCCATTTTGCATTGACCAGATTTATGTATTGCTCTTCTTCGGTTGACCAGATTTAGTTATCTATTTGTATCCGTTATTTCAAGAAGCACCCGATTATCTGTGTTCTCTTCTTTATTGAATTACCAACAATTGGATTTCCTCATTGATCTATTCTTCTAATTCATGATTCAAACATTCTGATCAGTTCTTCTAATTCATGATTTTTAATATGTTGTTGTTATGATCGACAGTTTAGTTATGTAGGATTAATTGTTACTATTTAAATGTGTCTCATTTGCATTTTTACACTCGAGTCCTTTGATATCTGTATAATAACCTTAATAGGTTACTGTGGTACACTGGTACTTCAAGATTGAATGTCCTAACTGAACTGATGTGAGTGTTTAATAACTTTCTTAGTTGAGATCTTGAGATTGGTATATGAAGAATGCGCCGCCTTATAACCTTGATTAATGGACTGACTGAATTCGAGTGTACTACATTTTTCTTGGTTGAGATTAGTGTTTTGAAACATTAATTCAAGATTATATATGCAGTTGCAAAAAGCTTATTGTTTGTAAATAAAAAGCTTATGTTGACCGTGTGGCTTATATCCGGTTAGACTCTGACATGCCATGATAATGGCAATCTTAACTTAACTAGTCAGAACATCTTTTATCCTAATTGTAACATATTGATTAAATTCATTTTAAATTTAAATTAATTTCTTTTATCTATCTGTTATTTATGCTGTAAGACAAAATATTATATTTCAAATTCAAATTCAAATAAAACAGAATTAGGCTAACAGATAATAATACCCTGTTATCTAGGAATTATAGGTCAATTAGTTTCAACAAAAACTAGAAAATGAAGGAGACCTGAATTTATTTAAATTGAAGTTCCAGAAATCGAAATTTATTATCTCTCCTCACAAGTATACTATCGTGATCTGCATTCAATATCGATGGTTCTAACTCAACTTCATAACTACGTGCAAGAAATTAAAGGTGGTACTCAGGCATGGACTATCAAAGTAAAGATTTTTCTTCTGTGGAATCCTTCTACAACAACAATCCCTCAAACTTGAAAAGTATTGATATGATATTGATGGATGAGAAGGTATTGAATGATCCTATTCTCAATCATATCCCCATTCTAATCTGTTTTTGTTACAATGTTTTTTTAATATGTTCTTTAATAAACTAAAAAGTTCATTCACTGTCCAATACATGTTCTGATTTGAAAAGTCTTAGGTGTTATCAAAGAAAGCTATTCACTTTGTCACATTGAAATCATCATTTTCGTGTACCACTAACCTCAAAAATCAATTTTGTTGCAGCAACTCTTTTCCTGCTTCTTAAATTTTGACCATGGAAAACAAATAATATTAAGTTCCCGTTTGTTTCGTAAAATTCAAAAGAACGAAAGGAATTGAAATTATATTCCGTGTTATATTGTGTATGGTAAATTTGTTTTTAAATAGAATCTCATTATTTGGGATGTTTACATTTCCTCAAATAATGAAAGTTCATTCCGTAGTATAAGGCAATACAATCTTTTGCTCTCATTGATATTTGTCTGAACTTATATATTAAGCTTCTTCCTTTCAAGTTTCGTAATGTTGAGTAATTGGTGGTTGTTGGTGTCAATGTTACCCTTGATATCTTACAGTCTAATTTGATGATTGTAGATATATAAATATGTATGTATTCATGCTCCAAAAGTTCTGTAGCTGACAGCCTGAAATTATTAGTATCTAAAAAAGAATGAGGATAAAGTATATCTGAGATATTATTAGTCCTTTAAAAATTGTTGGTAGACCAAATTTCATCTATCTTATTGAATGACCTTGCTGAAGAAAATGAATGTTAGCACTATACAATGAGAGCAAAAGATTGTATTGCCTTATACTACACCACATACACATATCAGTCATTTCTTACTGCACTCAACATAAACATCCTCGATAACTTCTTGCAGTCTCATAAATGCTGCCGATAATTAGAGAGTTCAAAACAAAACAAAATAAAAGATGTGATAAGCACTGGATATCATTAAGCACGTATTCATATCTAAATACTTAATATCATTTTCATCTTAAAATTTATTCCATTTCATTTTGATGCTATCAGGGACACAGAATATTTGCATCTGTAAAAAAGTCATTGATCCCCAGTGTTGAATCTTTGCTCGAGGAAGGAGAGATTCATATTATTTCTAATTTTCAAGTGGGAGGTTACTCTGGAAAATTTCGCTTGGTGGAACACAACTCAAAAATCAGTTTCTACAAACACACCAGTTAAAATCTCGAATGATTTTCACACTGACCATGATGGGTTCTACTTGCTTAATTTTAAAGATGTGATTGACAAAACTATGAAGTCAACCAATGGATTTGGTATAATCTTACCTTTATCTATTTTAATTTAATTTAATTAAAATGAGAAAACCTATTTTTACTCATGGATAATTGTACATTGCAGTATCTCATGTCAAAACAAAAAAAGGATTAAAGATTCTCCTCCTTGACGATGATGATAAACCGACCTCCAAAACAATTAATGTTGTTTACCAAGAGGTTCTTTAAAAAATATGATGTCAAGTTTAATGTAAAGACTATTTGTTAACCATTGATTGTTTGTTGCTATGTTTTAGTTTTATAAACATAGAGTTGTTTTATCTATTTATAAACATTGTAACATTAAAAAATAATTGTGACGACACGTGTATCATACGGGCATCTAAGCTAGTTACTATTAAAGCTAAAGATCATTTCGCTTCAGTTTACTTATTAATCTTATATACATAAACAAAAGAATAAGTAAAATTTGTTATTATTATTTAAAATAACAAACTATTTTTTAACTAAAAGGGAAATACATAAAAAAATAACGTTTGGAATTAGAATAATAAAACAAAATTTATAAGGAAAGGTAATTAGATTTGTATAAACAATAATTTTAAAAAAATCAACAATTTTGACTAAAAGAAGAAAGAAATAGGTGAAATTATATGTTATGGTTCTTAATAAAGAAAGACTTGACCTTCCAGTTGGCAGGGAGGCATGTAACCAATTGCTCTACAGCGATATCGTGTTATGCTTTTGTAAATCAAGTAAATAAATGTGGGGAAATTGTCGATAAAGATAACCTAAATATTGAAAATTTTCAATCAAGGAAACGTCTAATTTTTGTTGCGAAGAAAGGATTATAAATCTTGATTTTGACAAAAAAAGAAATCTTGACCGATTTTTAGCATGTTATGATACTCTTTTTAATAAGAAATTGAAAATTATTATCTCTTTTTTATGTAAAATTGAAAATTACAATCCTTTTTTATAACAAATTAAGATTTACAATCCTTTCTCGGCACAAAAAATTACACGTTACCCTTATTGGCAAATTTTGATATATATATATATATATATATATATATATATATATATATATATATATATATATATATATATATATATGTTACCTCTCTCGGCCATTTGCCCAATAAATATTGACGGCGCATGTTATAAAAACCATGTAATAAACAGTAAATCGGCGCATTTTAGTTGTTGCCTATTCTAAAGAAATAATGAAATAGGAAAAGAGTTTTAAAAAAACCTAAAAATGAAACATGTATATAATTTATGATTATTCTATTTTATTTTATCAAAAAATTAAAACATTAGCAAAGTAAAGAAATTATATTGGAAACAGCCCTTAACATTCGTAAAACTAATTTTGGGGTAGGGCAGGTCATATAAGGAAAAAAAGTTTAAAAAAAATGAGGGGCGGAAGAGCTACAAAACAGCAGGAACAAAAAAAATCGGCTGCCTAGATTTGATCAGGTGACCTCCTCTGTAAGGAGGCAGCGCCCCAACCGCTGCGCTATGTCTCCTTAATCCAATATTTTCTCAAAATCAGATATATATATATATATATATATTAAAACGCACGGCGCAAAATAGCAAAGCCCTGAACAGTAACTGGGCGCATGATTGGGCTGTGTCAATTGTATAATATTATTAATTATTAATATTAATTATTAATTATAAATATTAATAAGTTATAAAGTGTTAAACAAAATTTTTATATATGGGCTCCTTTTTTCATAATTAATAATAATCATATTTTCTATATTTTTAGTATTAAATTTATAATACAGATTTTGATAAATTATGTATTACAGATTGTATTATAAAACTAATATTAAAATTTTAATTTTTTTTTAAATATACAATATTTAATATATAATGATTATACATAATTTTTGATGTAATTATCTTCTTAAAAAGTGATATCATATTTGACCAAAGTCTTAGTTTTATCATTTTAAATTCTTTTTAATTATAACCAATAAATGCTTAATTTATTTGTCGCTAATTTTAACGATAATGATCGATGACTTTTACAAGAAATACAATCACGTTTTTTCGTATCGTTATATAACATCTTTGAGAACGTCTATCATACTCCTGGGTCGACTCTTTTCACTGAGTGTTGATGTTATCTGTCGTCATCTTTTAATCCACATTAATTTGATTTTTTAACTATTTTATATCTTTTATTATATTACTGTTATATAATTAGTATTTTTTAGAACCAACTTATAAATCACATGTACGGTGTACCATTTAATCTAGTTGGTTATGAACACTTCTTAATAGTGGTTATAATTTGCGGATGTCATATTTTCAGCATAAAGTTTCATTCGTTTGGTGGGATTTATCATCATGACAACGTATGACTAGATGATAATTTATTTATATTTTGTTCAAAACAGTAGTAATATCTTTATTATTCTATAAAGCATTTAGCTTTTTTTTTAAGACACTTTTTTAAGTTAAGTAGTACTAGTAATATAGCATGTTTTACAATAACTTTGAGCAACAATCTTAACACTTTTAAAATAGTACAACTGTAATTAAATTCAGGACATTAATTGTAATTAATTTTTTGACAGTTTTAAAGCATTCATTATGTATTTAAATTCTGACAGTTTTATGTAATTAAAGTATTTAAAGTGTTTAAGATCATTGCTGAAACATATTGTAAATAATGTAGGGTTGTCAATGGGTTGGATTGCATCGGATCGATTAAAGATCTGATCTGACCCGCTGATCCATTTAATTGGATTTGGATCAGATCCAATAACATTGAGATCCATTTAGTTGGATTTGGATCGGATCAATAATTAATGGATCATGACCCGGAGCGACCCATTTAATATTACTAATTTAATTTTATTTATGTAAAAAAATATATCAAATAACTCCCCCACCCCCACCCCACACCATCCGACCTCACCCAACCCTGTCCTACGCACCCACCCTACCCCACCCCCACCCCTACTACTCTACCCTACCCCACCCCGACCCTACTACCCCCTACCCCACCATACCCTACCCCCACCCTACTACCCTAACCCACCCTACTACCAGTTCTACACGTTTGACGGACCTTTTCCGACGGGTCAAGAAATTCTCACCACATTATCTTGAACCCAAGCTTGATAAAGACCGACCGGAAATCAAAGAAGACGCTATAGATAAGGTTTTGAAATACGGGAAAAATTTCAAGGTTACTTTTACGCTCAAATCCAACAAGAATTTGGGATACGGAGATGTTTTATTAACTCTATTATACCCGCCATTTACCACCCATGCTTTCTCTCAAAATCAACGGTTGCTGATTACTGGAGTGGAGAAAATTGATAAAAACGTAATCACCGCCGTAGCTCCTCCGTCTGGAAAGGTTGCACCACCAGAGTATTATCTGATGTTTGTGACCCACCTTAATATTCCTAGCAGGGGCATTTGGGTACACATTGACTAGCCCAGATTGTTGATTTTGCTTTTATTTAGTTTCCTATTTGTTTCCAATTCATTGTATTCGGTATCAGCACAAGTTGTTATTCAATAAACAGTAAGTTCTTTCTTTTTCAAGTTTAAAGTTTCAAATTACTGTTTTTGTATTGGAGTGCACGTCCTTAGAAGTTAGAGACCCAAATATTATCAACTTAAAAATGGTGAATCGATAAACAGCATGAATCAAGATTCAAGATTAGTGATTAACTTAAAAAGATGAGTGCTTTATGTTTTATGCTGACAAATTGTTTCAGATTCTTTTATAAAATTCCATTTTATAATCGATGTTGTTCTTCTGTTGTACTACAGTTTCTTTCTGTTTGCTTCTTGCTCTATACTACATGCCTCAAATCATTGTTTACGTCATAGACGAGATTAGTATAAGTTGCAAATGATCGATATACTTTCAATTTCATTTATCCGACTACAACTTAATTACATTATCTTAATAGATATCAAGGTTCCACATGCAAATCATATAGAAAGAAAAACTTGCAGTTCAAATTCTTATCCGACTAGATGTTTTTTGTTCATTCAACATCTATAAATCTTGAGTTACGCATACCATTATTCAACTTCATTTAACTGTTTACAAATATTGTTTACGCGGCGTTGGTCGGCGACGGTGGTGGCGGTGGTCGGCGGCGGTTGTCACGGTGGTGGCGGTGGCCGTTGGTGGTGGTCTGCGGCGGTGGTGACGGTGGTCGAGGAGGCGGTTGGTGGTGGTCGGTGGCGGTGACGGTTGGTGGTAGTCGGCGGCGGTGGTTACGATGATGGCGGTGACGGTTGGTGGTGGTTGTTGGAATTATGATATTCTCCAAGACCAACATTGGGTACATTTATTTATTGTGTAATGTTTAAATATTTGAGTTAGTTTTGTGTGTTGTAGGTTGTTGTTGTTGGGCTTATAGAGGATGAAAGTGGGCTGCTGGGTGATAGTTGCTGGGCTCGTTGGAAGCTGGTTTGGGCTTGAAGGGGCAGGCTTGAGTCCGGGTTGAGTCCCGGGTCGGGTGCGCACCTAGTGTGGATGTGATCCGGGTTCTCACCCTTAGCCGCCTTTAATTGTTCACATCTTGTGAACTGTTTTGTTTTTAGTCAATATATGCCTTATTCCCTTTAGTCAACAGTTAATAAGTTTTAGTGGTAAAACTTTGGTTGTTGGTTCATATTACTTTTAGCTTTGTGAGAGTTCTTTGGTTTTCTTTTTGTTTTTTATCCTGTCATATGTTCAGGTCGTAGGTCCAGTTTAGAGTTGATATATTAGTTTCTTAGAAAGATCTATTGTGTATGTACAGGTCATCGTGATGTATCATTGTTGATTGTGTTCCATATTTCCAGTTTGTAGATCATGAATTGAGTTCTTGTTGAGTTTAAAACTTTTTTATCATGGTATCAGAGCTACGGCTCTTGTATCAGTTGATTATCTGATCGATTGTTCCCTGTTCATGATCGATTGGTCCCTGTTTGTGAGATATTCCTTGAATCGACTGTTTTACTAATCGATTGTTTGTGAGAAACCCTAAATGTGTTTGTTCTTGGTTGAATTGTTTGATTAGTCTGCTAATCAACTGGTTCTTTTTAATTGATCAATCGTTTCTTTGTTCGAGAGTTTCGTAAATCTACTGATTCCTAAAGATCTACTGGTTCCTGTTAATTGATCGATTCTTTCTTGTTCGTGAGTTTCATAAACCCTAAAGATCGACTGAAGATCGATACTGCTCCTCACGAAGATCGACTGAAGATCGATACTGCTAATCACAGATCGAAAAATTGGTCCTGTATTCTGAGTTGCTGATCGATTGAAGATTGGTTCTGATTAGGGGTGAGAACGGTTCAAAAACCGGACCGGACCGAAAATACCCGGACCGGACCGATACCCGGAAATGGCTGAAACGTAGGACCGAAGACCGGACCGATTGGTCTCGGTCGGTCTCGGTTTTTAACCGGTCTCGGGCCGGTTATTACCCGGACCGGACCGACTTTAGAATATAGTTCTAATTTAGGCATAAAAGGTCAAAAATTGGCAAGATCAAAAAGCATTATTTGATTAAGGCAAAAATACGTTTTACTTATCCTACAATAATATAACCATGCCTTTTCCAATAATCCACATTGATAACACATTATAAACAGATGAAAACATATACTTTATCGATATAAAGAACACCTTAAAATCATGTCCGAATTCAAGCAAATAATAAAAGGTTTAAAGTCAAATCAAAGCAATAAAGCTTAGACATATAATATCTTAATAAACTGCTCAATACTAAACTATAAATACTTCCAAAACACATAATCTTAATTGTAATTGATAGCAAAAGTCATTCTTCTCTTCTGTCTCATCTTCATTCTCCAAGCTTTTTAACTTCTTCATCAATATCTACGAAATATAAATAAATATTAAATCAATTATACATTATGTAGAATAGAGTTACATTGTGAGATTATATCTACCTTTCGCAACCTCATCATCTTTAGCTATATCTTCATCATCATCCATATTGATAGGCTTTTTAGACTTCCTTACCCAATCTTGAGTACAAATCAAAGCCTCAACGATATTTGGTGCCAATGAACTTCTATACGGGTCTAAGACGCGACCACCCGTACTAAAGGCGGACTCGGATGCAACTGTAGAGACTTGGATTGCCAAAATATCTACATAAAATTCAATTATGCATTAACACAAATTCAATTAATACAATTAATATAAAATATAAAAATACCTTTAGCGCTCTTGGATACAATAGGAAATCTTGGAGCATTTAGTTTCCACCAAACAAGAATGTCAAACCCATTATAAAGTTGTTGGCGTGGCTCGTTTAGATACTTCTTAAGCTCGGTTTCAATCTCATTTGACTGAGTTGAATCACCCATTAGGAAACCATCTAAAAACTCATTAGCACCTTGAGTTGATGTAACTTCATGAAACGAGTCTTGAGATTGCACATTTGATGAACATGGTTCGAATTTGGTTTTGTATATTTGAAAGAGCCGACCCATAGATGACTCCACTTCATCAATCATGTATTTAACCAAAGAATCAATTTCCTTATCGGTTGTTTCAGGTGTCTTCTCATAACAAAGCAACTTTCTAAAACCATAAGCAATACTTTGCAACTTCATACACGGGTCTAAAACAACGGCAAAGTACATATACAAATTGAGATTTTTAAAATCTCCCCAATACTTGTTATACTTTACCCTCATTTTAGACACCATAAGACGAAAGTCACTTTGCTTGTGCCACTTATGAAGGTGAGTGTCTACATCAAGAACTTCCATGAAAAACTTATGACAAACCGGATAAGATGAAGCCGACACTATTTCAGTTTTTTGTTTAAATTTCTCCAAAAAATCAACAACTTTCTTGGCAACAATCCAATCATAACGGGAAGGCACATTCCCATTGTCACTAGCGTAAGAAGGGTTGGTACGCTCATATAGATAAAATGCCTTTTTCAATTCCTCGGCCGTTTTTAACATCTCATAAGTGGAGTTCCACCTAGTTGGGCAATCACTACACAAAAATCGATTTGATTTGCAATTTTCATCAACTACACATTGTTTGAAAGCATCGATTCGTTGTGTAGAGTGCCTTATATATCAACATGTTGTGCACCCTGTTTCATAAAAATTAGAATATATAAGAACATAATATATATATATATATATATATATATATAAGAACATAATATATATATATAGGGGAAAGGGAATATGTGGCTGTTGGGTATCTAACCTTAGGTGTAGAACTTAATAAAACGACGTCGTTTTGGGCTTTTTTTCAAAACTCACGTATCCCCTCTATGTTCAAACGCTCTTCTCGCAACTCGCAACAGCCCTTCTTCTGCTCTCCATTCTGAATCGCCAACAGCCCTTCGTTCTGCTCTCCGATCTGAATCGCCCGATGGGTTTCATCTCTCTGATGTCTGAATCACTCGATGGGTTCCATCTCTCTGATTTCGATCTGTACGAGGTATGATTCTCCATTTGGTTTCTCTCCAAAAGATTAGTAATTTTGCCTTGGTTCTTCAACTAGGTTTTGTATTTGTCCCGATTAGTTATGTTTAATACTTGTATCTCATGGTTTTTAAATCCCTAATCGGTATTGTATGTGCTTAGGTGTGTTAATTTTGATTTTCATTCCTGATTAGATTTGTGAATTGTGAGTAGTTGAATCTCAATTAGGTTTGTTTTCATATATTCAATTGCTATTACGGTTTCTTGATATATTTTTAGACCAAATATTTTAGGTGTTAGAACCTCCTAAGTCCATATAATGAAGATTAAAGGGCTTAATTTGATAGTCAAATGATAAGTATGTGTGGGATGCACACGAAGTGTTCGAGTAAATGCTTGAATGAGCTGTTTCTTTTTTTTTTTACTTTTGATTAGTTTTAGTGGGAAGTAAATGTTAATCTTAACATTTGAAAAGTGTGTTTTTGAGTCTATGGAGAATGTTAGTGTTTTTTTTTTTTACTTTTGATTAGTTTTAGTGGGAAGTAAATGTTAATCTTAACATTTGAAAAGTGTGTTTTTGAGTCTATGGAGAATGTTAGTGTTATCCATTGTAATTTATGTCCTGATTTTTAATCAACTAAGGGTCTGCTAATGTAGAACACCCAAATTATGAACACGTTTTCCTCATCTGATGTACAACATTTTCTTATGAAGATGAATATAAACTATATAAACATGTTATCTACTTCTAAGACTTTTCAGGTAAATATGAATTAAGATGATATTGCTGATTATGAAGACTAGCATGATGATGTGTATGGTAACTTCATGTGCCCTTTTAATATCTCAATTTCATCTTTGGTTTTGAAAGTGGAATTATATGTTGTTATTAGTATGTTCCATCAAGCACAACTTGTAACACCAACCTGTACAGCGTCTCTGGTGTGTGTCATTTGGAATATCAGTTTACAAATTAAGGTTGCGGTAATATTTCTGTGAAGCAATATTCATGTGAAATTAAGTTTGGATATTATCAATTTTCTTTCAGCAAAGGTTACAGGTTGTTGCTACAACAAACTGGTGGGAAGAGTTGGCTTCAATGTATTGCTAATCTATTTAATAGATGGCTATATGAGAAAGCTTACGGAAAGTCAAAGAAGAGTTTAATGTTGCTGGAAGAATTGAATGATAAATGCAGTGATAAAAGTTTTACCAATTATATTGTAACTTCAATTGTATGAAGCTTTACATAAACTCATGTGTTAACAGAGTTCTTTAATGAGATAATGAAAGTTTGTTCATTTGAGCTGATGGATCAGTTTTCTTTCATGTATCAATTTTCTTTCATCAGTAACAGGTTATATTTGATCCATGAGACCATGCAGATTAATTTCAGTATGCTATTTTCTAACATGTTCGATATATTGGTGTGTCTATTGTATTTGAATATGTTTAGAAAACCATGGTCATTCTGATTGAGTTAAAGCTCATTTGACCAATATTGCTTTAATTTGACCCATTTGACCAATCTAACCTTAAATGACTATATTGTAGCATGTTCGAATCGTTTAGCTTTAATTACATTTTTATCGCCAGTTTAACCAATTTAGCTTCAATTCACTACACTTTTAACTCGTTTGCGATGGAACTTCCCGTGAGAACGATGTTTCATTACTTTTGTTGGGGTAGTTGTTAACTCATGATTGTGTGTATCATTAAAGACATCCACACACCATTTTTCATCTTTTGTTTTTGATACATGTAATTTTGCTTCACAACCAGTTCTTACATCTCTTCGACATTTCTTTGAATCTCCGCTAACACCTTCGCTTTTCAACTTCTTGAAACCCTCTTTATTACACACAACTTTATTTGTTAATACATTAGTTTAATTACTTCAATTGAATTAGAAAACTTGTTTGTTAATTACTCACCCACTAGCCATGATTAAAATCAAAAAGCATCTACAAGAACTAACCTTCCAGTAACATCTATGAACATAAATCAAATATTCGAATTACCATCAATCAAAATTCAAACTTGGACAATGGCTTGTGATTAAACAAAAATCAATGTAGCAACATGAATATAAACCAAAAGGAATATGACGGTGATGAAGCCGATTGAAAATAAATCAATTTAAAATTGAATTTCATGATTTAAAGAATAACAAGTAAGCGATGGAATATGAATTGATGAATGACATTGAAATTAGAGATGGTGTTAAAAAAACACATGATACAACGATTTAAATAAATAAAACCAACTATTAGCTTTGAAAGGAGAAATCAAAAAACAAACCCCAGAAGATTCAACTTTTTAAGAATCACATAACATGAATAAATCGAATATTGTCCAAGAAGCAATTAGAATACCCGATATGAAAGCAATTTCTCTTTATTCCTTTTTGAGCCTTGGAGGAAGACGAATTCAAGAATAAACGTGGTCTTGAAGATGCGATGAATGCTCTGTTTTTTTAGGTTACAGTTTCTGCTTTGATCCTCCGAGAAAGAAGGTGACCAGATTAATGAAACGGCAGCGTTTGAACAGAGAAGGGAATACGTAGGTTTTGAAAAAAAGCCCAAAACGACGTCGTTTTATTAAGTTCTACACCTAAGATTAGATACCCAACAGCCACATATTCCCTTTCCCCATATATATATATATATATATATATATATATATATATATATATATATATATATATATATAGATGTGGATCACACATATATGATTACCACTCAATTTTGCCATGTTAATTGAAAATCATTTCAAAAAGAAAACATTATATTATATATCTAATATATATGAATTCATCGGCTGTTGATGTTTAAAAAAAACCCAAATAAATAAGCATGCAAGATGTACAAAAAGAAAATGATTTTGATTAACTTACTTGACTTGCTTCCATTGATGAATGATGATTGTTTGGTTGGATTACTTCTTGATTGTAGGTTTACTCTTTGATGTTTGCTCAATCGGTAGAGATAAAAAAGAGATATATGACCGATGCTTTTTTTTTTAAATTTTGGAAACTGTATAAACTTCTAAAATAATGCTAAAGCCCTTTTGAATTCCAGTAACCTTTTCATCTAATGTCCCTTTGTTTCTAAACCGGTTATAACCGGGTAGACCGATTTTGAGCGGGTATTACCCGGACCGGACCGAGACCGATTTAAAGGAAAAATCAAAGACCGAAGACCGGCCCGACTACTCCCGGTCCGGTCCGGTCCCGGCCCGGTTCGGCCCGGTTTTTCGGTTTTTTCGGTCTATCGGGTTATATGCTCACCTCTAGTTCTGATTTGCTGATTTGTTTTGTATTCTGATTGTTATTGATTTTGTTTGGGCGTGATCTTGAGGTTGTTGTGCTTCCGATTGTTGCTGAGTTGCTGTTTGAATTGCTAAGGATTTGAGGCATCGAAAGAAAAAAAAGGTTTGTTATTGCTCATATCAACCCGAGCACTGTAAGTCTTCTTCCTATCTTCTTGTTAACATAATCTTCCTTTTGATATATTCAGTTTGAACATACTATTTGATATGGTTAATTGTACTTTGAAATCTGATTCTGTTTGAAATCTGTTTGTTAATTTGTTCTTGTTGATATATTCTGTTGAACATCAATTGTTCTTCAAAATCTGATCCTGGCTGAACATTGTGAATTCAGTGATCTATTGCAATCTGTGTAATCCTTGAGATTTGATTCTGTGTTTGGTTTGTATATTGTTCTTCTTGTTTTTTGCTGTTAATGTAATCTGTTAGTTTGCTACATCTGGTTTTTTTGTGATTCGATCTGTTGATATAATTTGCTAGGCTGCTGATTCTGTTTTTTGTGTCTCGTATATGTTTTTTGTTTGTTGATTCATTATGTCGAGTCCGAAAGATACTAGTCCTAAAAGATCAGGGTTCAAAGATACAGTAGATTTAGATGATCCTTTATATCTGCATCCTTTTGATAGTACTGTGGTGTCAATTGTTAGTATTAAGTTGACTGGATCAGATAACTTTAGGGTTTGGAGAAGTTCTATGATAAGAGCCCTAAAGGGTAGAAATAAACTTTGTTTTGTTGATGGCTCGTACACTATCCCTGATGAAAAAGATGAAAAAAATTATAGTAAATGGGAGAGAGTGAATGCTGTTGTTTGTTCTTGGATACTTGGTTCAATTTCTGAATCTATTTATTCTAGTCATGTTTGTTCTGAGATTGCCTCTGAGATTTGGGACGAATTAACTGAGACTTATCAGAAATTTGATGGATCGGTTATCTTTAATGTTCATCAAAGAATAAATGCATTAACTCAAAATGGTTTAACAGTGTCTGAATATTTTTCTAAACTTGATTCCTTGTGGAAGAAGTTTGATTCTCTTACCAATTTAACTGAGTGTACTTGTGAGGCTAATACTAGTCTTAAAAATCATTCTAAACTTATGAAACTGATGCAATTTTTAAATGGTTTGGATGATGGGTACAATCAAGTTAAGAGTCATATTTTTCTTATGGAACCACTGCCATCTGTTAGAACTGCTTTTTCGATCATATCTAGGGAGGAATCACTTCAGAAGGGTGGTTTCTTAACCTCTAGTTCTAGCAAGTTTGTGTCTCAACCAACTGCTTTTGCAAGTAAATTCAGTGGTTCTAAAGGGAATACCAAAGGAAAAAACTTTAATTCTGTTTTTAGCAATCATTCTTTTAATAATATGCAGTGTAAACATTGTGGTATTAAAGGTCATACTATAGAGAGATGTTTTAAACTTATTGGGTATCCAAAAGATTTCAAGTTTAGAAATAGGAATGATTTTCAAAATAAGTCCGAGTCTCAAGGCAATAACAGATCACTTGCTAATAATGTTTCTACTTCTGCTTTATCGGATAATTCTGGTTCTGCTAAGGGTTTGGACAATGATAAGTTTTTTCTCACTGGTGAACAATATACTAAGTTTCTTGCCTTGATCAATGCTACTTCTGGAGTCGAAGGAGTCACTGCTAATATGGCTGGTATGTGTTGTTCTAGTAATGTTGATGGTTTTGATGATTCAGGAAATAAAAAATGGGTTGTTGATTCAGGTGCTAACCAACATATGGCTAGAACTGAATCAAGTCGCGTTGATCTTGTTGATGTGTCTGACTTTAATGTGAATCTTCTGTCTGTTCATAAGCTGTGTAAGGATAGTAAATGTAAGGTTGTTTTTGATGAATTTTCTTGTAACGTTCGGGATTCCCGGTCCAGGGAGACTGGTAATGAAAGGGAAGGACTCTACTATCTTGATAGTGTTCCTAAGGGTAAGTGTATGTCTAAAAGACCTAGTGCTATCTGTCATGCCTCAAAGTTTTTGTGGCATTGCAGGCTTGGTCATCTTTCTGATCAAGCTCTGTTTTGTATCAAGAACAGTCTTAAATTAGGAAATGAGCCTAGTTTGCCTTGTGATGTGTGTCATAGGTCTAAACAAACTAGGAATTCGTTTCTAGTTAGTAATCATAAAGTTTTCAGGTTAGGTGATCTCATTTATCTTGATTAGTGGGGTCCTTATAGGAAAACTACATATGATGGATATAAATACTTTTTAACTATTGTGGATGATTTTACTAGGGCTGTTTGGGTTTATCTTTTGAAGTCTAAGGATGAAGTGCTCCATTGGTTTAATGTTTTTTATAACATTTTGTTTACACATTTCAAAACTAAAGTCAAGGTTGTTAGAACTGATAATGGAATAGAGTTTTTAAATCAAAACATAAGGGAGTTTTTATAAAGAAAAATGTATTCTACATCAGACTAGTTGTGTTTATACTCCGTAACAGAATGGTGTTGTGGAGAGAAAACATAGGCATATTCTGAATGTTACTAGGTCTTTATTGTTTCAATTTGGTCTTCCTTTAAGGTTTTGGGGTGAAGCGGTTTTAACCGCTGTTTTTTTAATAAATAGAACACCTAGTGCTGTTTTAGATGGTGTTACTCCATTTGAAAAAGTATATAAGTACCCTCCTAAATTTGATAATTTGAGAGTGTTTGGATGTTTGTGTTATTCTACAAGATTAAACAATAATGACAAGTTAGATTTTAGAGTTGAGAAAACTGTCTTGTTGGGTTATTCAAATGAAAGAAAAGGGTACAAACTCCTTAGTCTTGATTCAAATATTATTTTCTTTTCCAGGGATGTGAAGTTTTATGAAGAATTTTTTCCTTTTAAGATGAGGTCCACTGGTCTCTGTGATGATTCTGAGTCCCTCAAAAATTGCTGCAATTTCTTTGATGAAAATTTGTTTGTTGTGTCTGATGGCTCTCATAGTGTTTCCAATGATGAATGTTGTGGTAATTTTGATTCTTACTTGAAGAACAACCATTGAGTAGTGATAGTGATAGCCACCAGAGTGATGGTGTTGGTGCAGAGCACGCTGTGGATGGCCAGGGTGTGGAGGTACTTACACCTCAGTCTCAGGTTGGTAGTCCCACTACTATTGTTACTTCTGAGGGATCTACTTCTAATAATAGAAATTTGTCCAATGATAGTGTTCTTGTTAGATCTGCTAGGCATGTAAGAGAGTCGAGAATGCCTGCTAGATTTAATGACTTCCTTGTGGAAGGAAAACATAAGTATGGGATTGAGAGTCCAATAAATTATTCGTGTCTTAATTCTGAGAATTTGTGTTTTGTGTTTGACAAGTCCTTTGAACCTAGAAACTATAATGAGGTTGCTTCTGATCCGAATTGGGTTAAGGCCATGAATGAGGAGATGGAGGCCTTGTATAGGAATCAGACTTGGGAAACTTATTTGTTTGACTATGACTATACCTGATATTTCTTACATGGTGCAGGTTCTGAGTCAATTTATGCATAAGTCCAAGAAGGTCGTGTCTTGCTGTTGCGTTAATGGTTTTGAGATACTTAATACGTTGTCCTGGTTGTGGTGTAAATCTTGTGAGAGGTGATATAAATCGTTTGACTTTTTTTCTGATCTAGATTGGGCTAAATGCCTTGTTCTAGAAGGTGTTACAGGGTACTGAGTTTTTTTGGGAAAAAGTATGGTGGCTTGGAAAAGTAAGAAACAGGATACTGTTTCTCGCTCTTCTACCGAGTCTGAGTATAGAGCTTTTGGCTCTGTTACTTGTGAAGTTTTTTGTATTTTGAACTTATTTTTTTGATTTGGGTTTTAAAGATTTGAATCATGTTACAGTTTATTGTGACAATGAGTTTGCTATTAAATTAGTTCATTATCAGGTGTTTCATGAAAAATTAAACATTTTGAAACCGATGTACGTTTTGTAAGAGATAAGGTTGCAAATGTGTTCACAAAGTCTTTGCCTTCAATGCAAACTTGGTGTCCTATGCTCTGAAATGGGTTTTATTAATCCTTTTCAAGAGTGTCACTGAGTCCCTTGTTGGTCTTGAGGGAGGGTGTTGGAATTATGATATTCTCCAAGACCAACATTGGATACATTTATTTATTATGTAATGTTTAAATATTTGAGTTAGTTTGGTGTTTTATAGGTTGTTGTTGCTGGGCTTATAGAGGATGAAAGTGGGCTGCTGGGTGATAGTTGTTGGGCTCGTTGGAAGCTGGTTTGGGCTTGAAGGGGTAGGCTTGAGACCGGGTTGAGTCCCGGGTCGGGTGCGCACCTAGTGCGGATGTGATCCGGGTTCTCACCCTTAGCCGCCTTAAATTGTTCATATCTTGTGAACTGTTTTGTTTTTAGTCAATATATGCCTTATTTCCTTTAGTCAACAGTTAATAAGTTTTAGTGGTAAAACTTTGGTTGTTGGTTCATATTACTTTTAGCTTTGTGAGAGTTCTTTGGTTTTCTTTTTGTTTTTTATCCTGTCATATGTTCAGGTCGTAGGTCCAGTTTAGAGTTGATATATTAGTTTCTTAGAAAGATCTATTGTGTATGTACAGGTCATCGGGATGTATCTTTGTTGATTGTGTTCCATATTTCCAGTTTGTAGATCACGAATTGAGTTCTTGTTGAGTTTAAAACTTTTTTATCAGTGGTCGGCGGCGGTGGTGGTGGTCAGCCGCGGCGGTGGTGAAGGTGGTGGCAGAATTTTTTATATTAAATGGATCGACCCAGACAAATCTTGGATCGATCCATGTAGTGATCTAATTAAATGGATCGATTCATTGGATCTCTTATTGGATCAATGCATCGGATTTTTTGACCCGTTGGATCATTTAAATAGAGCAGATCGGATCGGATCTGGATCATGATCCGATCCATTGACGGCCCTAAAATAATGTTATTTGAGTTGTACTATTTTATGTAATCGGTTTCGGTTTTTAAACCGAATTTGAAAACGGTTTCAGTTTTATGTAATTAAAGTACTTATGGTAATCGGTTTCGGTTTTTAAACCGAATTTGAAAACGGTTTCGGCTTTTTCGGGATTCGGATTATGGTTAAAACGGTTTATATCCGAATTTCGAACACCCCTATGTCGACAAATGAAACTATTTTACCCCGCCGCATCGCGCGGGTAAAATACTAGTGTAAATAAAAATACTAGCAATTTGCTAGAATACAAAAGGAAACAAAACAAAATTATTGGAATTTCATTTAAAAGAGAATAAATCCAATTTACTCAATTAAGGTTTCTTTCCTATTTCACCATTGAATTTGACCACAACAATGTCAAACTTTTAAATCACCAATAATATCTTTGGTACTAGATGTCAAGAAATAGCCGTTAAAGATCTGGTCAAAAACCATACTTAATATATTTAATATGCTTACATAAAAACCCCTAAACACACATTATAAATAACCAACAACATTCTCCTAATTAATCTCAGCATCGCCATTTTCGCCTATAACCTCCGGCCAAGTCGATCTCCCTGAACTCCTCAAGCTCCCGTTATCTGTAAGCTACAACTTTTTTGTCTATTTAAAACTTTTTATCTTGCATGTTGATTGTTGAGAAATTAAAAAAGAATAATTGATAAAAAAATTCTAAACATAAAATAATGACATCATAACTCAATTTCTTTTAATATTTATAAAATATTTCTCTGTGTTTTCACTTTTTTTGTATGTTGTTTAAATTATGGGGTTCGTTGTTGGCGTGTGTACTCTCACAACTTAATTTATCTGATTGTCATTCGCTAAAATTAAGGTGGTGTTTTTTAAAGAACACCTCTTTGATATCTTCATTAAGAGATGTTAAGAGAAATCAATATTTATTTTACATTCAGATGTTAAAACCTTTATATGCCTCTATATCAACTAAATGTTAAAAACACTTTAACAACCTCTGGGATTGAAAAACACATTACAAATTCATGTCTCCCAAACTCTTGACCTCCGAAACTCTTCCAAAACTTCACTACATGATTGTGCCCTATTTCATCATCGTCAATGATCATTCACTACTAGAAAATATGCCAATAGCAACAACAGAAAATCGTTTATAATTTATTGACCTAAATATGTTGCACATTGCCTTTCGCAAAGAAAAAACAGTTGTTGCTATATTGTCCGTTGTTAAGTCTTAAGTCGTTGCAAATTAGCAAACAACTTTACTTTCATTGCCAACTTCAAATTATGCAAGCTATGCTACTTCTAAATATAACAACAAAACCAAATTGTTGTTGTTTTTAGTTACTAGCATTAAAATTAAGTAGTTGCTATTTTTCTTGAAAGGAGTGAAATGTGACCCTTCTCAAAAAATTGCAAGGTAATTAGAAACAATCCGTTGTTATTGGCACATAATCTAGTAGTGATTGTCCCACCTCTCGTCAGCCAAATCATTACCGTTGTTCGGATCTTCTCCGGATTTGTTTATCTTCTGGTTATTGTCTCTCTACCTCAATTGAAATTGGTTTTAAATAATTTACTTTAAAGTTCCGACATAAGAATTAAGAATACGTAGTAGTTCTGCAATAATTCTCTCCCCCACTTCTTGACCTAAAAAACCTTGAAAATGCTTAACAAATTGATCAACTACATCACTACCTTAAAATATATTGCCAATCATATCATACGCATAATCAACCATACTCTTATATCTATCATCTTCTTTAAATCACTCGGTCTTTGAATACTGAATGAACAACTTTTCTTCATCCAAGACAACTTTATTATACTCATTCAAGACATTAGTTTCTTCTCTAAGCCACTCTCTAGAATCTTGCAAATATTTACTTCTTAGAAAGATAAAAGCTGAACTCTCCTCGAGATTCAAAATCTCATTAAAATCCCTAGCAACAAACATGACAGGTCGATCATGTTTTTTTTCCCTCTAGCTAGGAGCTTTCAAACTTTTAGCATCATCTTGTAAAACAAACATGACACTTTACATCACGATTGCGAAAATGACATTGTTAACCTCGTTGAAGATGAAGATAAACTAGATGAAAAATGAGGAAGATGAATTGATGTTATAAAAGAGGTGAGGCCATATTTGAGAGAAAAGTTACGATCTTGAAACAAAAAAATGGACTATTCAACGGTCAATAAAGTAACCATTAGGAGTGGGAAGGTTATATTCTTCGTCAAGATAGTTGTCTCTTGGGGTGTTTAAAACCGTATATTCGAAACTTTGAAATATCCAAAATTTCGGATATTTAGTTTTAAGTATCCAAATCCGAAAGTTTGGATTCAGATATCGGAGACCTGAAATATTCGATAATTTCAAAAGTATATATTTTTATATAATATTTTAAAAATACAATCACTAAATCACCATATTTTAAACTATAATCACCAAAAGTAACCCGAGTATTCTTCAAAATGCAAAATACATGTATATAAAACTATATATGTTATGAAAATTAAATAAATAAGCAATATAAAAATCAAAAAAAAAATCCGGATACCAGATATCTGAAAATTCAAAAATTACTATTCGCATCAGAAAATTTGGATATTCAAATTTTGGGTATTCGGAATTTGAAAATTTGGATATCCCTTTGGATATTTGATTCAGATTATTTTGAACACCTCTAGTTGTCCTGACAAATCACCCACATGGTCATGGTGGTGGTATTGAGTGAGCCATTTAAGGCGAGCAAAACGGGGTGGTGTGGTTACTCCCGACCCTCTAAGAGCATGAGCAGTACTCCAACCTCATGTTTCACACTTTATCTGCTACATCAACAATATCCTCTTTTTAGTTCTCCATACTTCAACCGGAGAAATACTCATGTTTCACATACTTTAAAGATTTAAAAAAAATAATTTCTCCCTCCTCTATTATCTTTTCTCTCTCCTTCGGTAGTCAAATGCCAAAAAGCATTTTTTGCATTAGATGGGGGTGTTATTCTAAGAGGTGGGAGGTATATAATATTATAATTTGATGGACCAATGGCTAGCATATTTATATATCCGATTGGACTTTACCTAGTTTTAGCTAATGTCTTGAATTCTTTCTAATATTCTATACTTCTAGAAAAGAACATTCCACTAGTAAATGTGAAACTTTTGTTTCACATCAAGTGAAAAAACAGAAATAAATATGAAATTCGATGCTTTTTATAAGCTTAATAAAAATGATGGTTAGTTGATACTGGTTAGTTTGGTACTCGATGTCAAGTTACAAAAAACTTGCTTATAATTTATATTTCCGACACAGGATCGATCGAGTCGATCGAATAATGCCAAAATTTTCACCATATGCTCTAGTGGTTCTTGTAATGTATTGTTATTGGGCTACCATTGCCGAATCAGAAAGCATGAAATACAAAGACCCGAAACAACCAATAAATGTTCGAATAAAGGACTTGATGAATCGAATGACTTTGGAGGAGAAAATTGGCCAAATGACACAAATTCATAGATCTGTAGCTTCTGCCAATGTAATGCAGAATTATTTCATTGGTAATCATACAAAATTACTTTTGGGCTTCTTTTCTTTAATTCAAGAATTCATGTTCATGATGTTTTTGTGTTATTATTAACTTATAGGAGTGTTGGATTGTAAATAGGGAGTATATTGAATGGTGGTGGGATTGTTCCGGCTAAAGAGGTGTCTCCGGAAACTTGGATCAATATGGTAAATGGGTTCCAAAATGGGTCACTGGCGACCCGTTTAGGCATACCGATGATATATGGCACTGATGCTATCCATGGTAACAACAATGTCTATAAAGCTACCATCTTTCCTCATAATATTGGTCTTGGAGTAACAAGGCAAGTCTAAATTATCTACGTGCTCTCTATCTGTTATAAACATTGATTTTATTATTGAAGGATATTTTGGCCGTTAACTTACAATATTTTAACACTTATTATCTTGGAAGTTTTTTTAAGTTAAGCTTTACCATTCACCCCTCATAACCATATTAAAAGGTATATTGGTTCATTAGTGTACAAATAATTCAATTCATCAGGTTTTTTATTCACAGGGACCCTGTACTTATCAAGAAAATTGGAGCTGCAACTGCTCTTGAAGTCAGAGCGACAGGGATGAACTATGTGTATGCACCTTGTGTCGCGGTAAATGATTATGTAGCATGGGTCACATCTTCATCATGACTTGCATTCACCTCTTTCATTCTCCTCAAATCTTATACATTATACTAAAATATCAATAAACAAATATGAAAACTTTCAGTCGTTAAAAATAATGACAGGTTTGTAGAGACCCAAGATGGGGTCGTTGCTACGAAAGCTATAGTGAAGATCCTGCCATTGTTCGTTCAATGACCGAGCTTATACCTGGACTACAGGGAGATATTCCTACCAATAACCGAAAAGGGCTGCATTTTGTTGGCGGAAAGTAAGCCTTTAAAAAGCTTTTACAATATTCTGCACATATATACATAATATAAGTCATAATTTGACTTGTAACATACATTATCCCTAGTCTTAATCAAGACTTATAACTTAACTTGTTTTTCTTCATCTTTTGTTATAGAGAAAAGGTTGTGGCGTGTGCCAAGCACTTTGTCGGCGATGGTGGCACAACAAGAGGCATCAATGAACACAACACGATGATAAGCCCACACGGATTATTCAGCATTCATATGCCACCATACTATGATTCGGTACTCAAAGGTGTTGCATCCATTATGATCTCTTACTCGAGCTTAAATGGAGTAAAAATGCATGGAGATCGTCAACTCATCACTAACTTCCTAAAGAACACACTCAAATTCAGAGTAATCCTACTATTTTTTCTGAATAATTTTTGTTTAATTGTAGAGTAAAGTAAACCAAGATTGAATCTTTTCGACATTTTCTTTAACTTTCAGGGGTTTGTGATCTCAGATTGGCAAGGTATCGATAAGCTGACAGACCCGCCTCATGCCAACTACACTTGGTCCATTTTAAAGAGCATTGAGGCTGGTCTGGACATGGTTAGTTCTTGACCCATCACCCATTTTGCTTTTTCTATTCTAATATACTCGAACTTGAAACAATTATAGAATTTAGTAATTAACCAAAAACGGATTAATTACGCGCAGATCATGGTACCATTTAACTACACAGAATTCATAGATGGGTTGAGTTTCTTAGTGAAGAACAAGTTCATCCCTATGACCCGAATTGATGATGCGGTTGGGAGGATATTACGGGTCAAGCTTGTTATGGGCTTGTTTGAAAGCCCATTGGCGGATGGAACCATGGTTAAATACCTTGGATGTCAAGAGCACAGAGATCTGGCTCGGGAAGCAGTCAGGAAATCACTAGTCTTGCTAAAGAATGGGAAATCTGCCAACGAGTCGTTGCTTCCCCTGCCTAAAAAGTCAACAAAAATACTTGTTTGTGGGACCCATGCTAACGATATTGGTAACCAATGTGGTGGCTGGACCATCGAGTGGCAAGGGCAAAGTGGGAATATCACACAAGGTATGTATGCGTCTTTTCTATTTGGATGTGAATTTTGAAAGTAATTAGTCGTATGAGGATATTAAGAAGTGATTAATGTTTAATTGTTTTTGCTAATGTCACAGGTACCACAATCTTATCTGCCATAAAGAACACGGTGGACCCGACAACCGAAGTCATGTATGAGGAAAACCCGACTCCCGAATTTATAAAGTCGAATAATTTCTCTTACGCCATTGTTGTAACTGGCGAGTACCCGTATTCTGAGACAGTTGGAGATAGCCTGAACTTAACCATTCCTGAACCGGGCCCGACCACCATCACGAACGTATGTGGGGGGGTGAAGTGCATTGTGGTGCTGATTTCAGGCAGACCAGTTGTGATAGAACCGTATGTTTCTAGCATGGATGCACTGGTGGCGGCTTGGCTTCCGGGAAGTGAAGGGCAAGGTGTGGCAGATGTTTTGTATGGTGATTATGGTTTTACAGGTAAGCTTGCGCGGACATGGTTCAAGAGAGTGGATCAGCTACCCATGAATGTTGGTGATCCACATTATGACCCGTTGTACCCGTTTGGATACGGGATTACAACTGAACCAATCAAATCATTTGATTGAGATTTTTGGAAATTTATGTACGTGTTTTTATAAGTACCATCAATGTCATATTGTTATCAACAAGGTTTTGGTGCCCGCGCGTTGCGACGGGAGTTTCAACGAATATATTGCTTGAAATATACAGACAACACTTTTTTTACCTGCATTGCAGTAGGTTTTAAAACATGCATACTCTATTGTAAAGAATTAAATTACCGGTATATACCTAGAAAATATCATAAGATTCCGTTTTCTTCGGTTCATTCAATGTTTCGTCTTCAAGACATTACGTCGTTGAAGGAGAATCCCGGGGTAGGTATAAATGTTCTTCCGGATTATGAAGTTGATACTTTATGTCCTATTTCCTCATGAACTATCATCATTCACCCAAAAGTGTGGGTTACAGGTCTCCAGCAAACTGCAATATTCAACATGATAATCAAACTAACTAATTTTGTAGAAATATAAGTTATCTATCATTTAAAACACATTGGCAGCTTCAAGAAGAATACATGAACATTATATTGGTAGTAAGATAATTGAGACATATATAGTTGTTAGAAAAATGGCATTTGTCAAATTATAGGAATCTATAAAGACCAGAAAAATCAGCTCTAAATAATTACTATTGCAACTTTTTGCCATATTATTTCATACGCATTTAGGAACTGAAGCAACACATCTAAATTTAAGACATTATTGTAGTTAGGAACCAATATCCCTAACAAACTTATCCGTGAGTTTGATTATATGATATTCATTGAATCATTTCTATATGTCATCTAGCTCTAAGCTATCCAAGCACCAAAACTGTTTACAAAAATTTCAATTGTTGCACCAACTTAAAATTTAAAACGGGGATTCCAAAATAGTATTCTAGAAAGTTTTTGGTATTATATTAACAGCAAATAGTTGAAATGTGTTTGTGGATACAAATAAAGTTTAACAAAACTTCAAATCCATTACGTATATAGGCCTTACTGTTAAGATTAAATAATAGATTATAAGAGAACTTCAGTGAAAAAGTGAAAAAAAAAGTGAAATGAAATTAAAGGATATAGGTGAACCATCATAGCAGTTATGAGTGTACTCTTGGTTGTTGTAGCAAAGTGATCCATTAGTTATTGGGTATGTAATTTAATGTCTCCTTTTTTGTGGCAATTTGGACAAACAACTTTTTAACTGCATACAAATAATCAAATATAAACATACTGTATTAAATTTTCCCGCTTTCAGTAATTTCACCAAAAACATGTGTTCACCATCAGCAAAAGCCAATTTACTAATTTAGACCCTCATACACACACTATTTAAACCCTCATACACACACTACTGCAAGTCTGCATAAAGGCACTTGAAATTTATACCCTCGTCATAATTTCTTTAATTTGTTCATTATGCAAAGCTCAAAGAGGTCAGAATTAAAACCAAGTCAATGTGCTACAGTTCTCCCATTATTTGCTTAATCACTCACATAAATCACATGAGAAAAATTTATACTAAAGGCAAGGTTCGGTAAAGAATCAACTTCATTTAGAATTGGATGATCAACTGTTGAGACTACGACTGAATATGGAGTTGACGTAAATCGAATATGTAGTCGTAATCTCAACCATTGATCATCCAATCTAAAGGCCGAGATAGATTTTGTAGGTGTTTAATACTAAAAGAAATCCACCATATAAAATGCATCATCATACCTAAAGAAACGATAAAGAAAACATACTCCCTTTAATGACACTTCTTTGTTTTTATAAAAGTAAGTAGGCATTACTATTTTAGAATTAATGGGTTATCCATCATGCTCTCCTTTTTTTTCTTTCATAAAATTCAATATATATCTCCCATTTTTTCTTACTGGACATTTGGGAAATCCATTGTAATTTTCCAATCTAAATTCAGGCTTATTTCCAACGCCAAATTGTGTCAAAAGAAAAAATGAGAGTTATAATGAACGTGGTTGAGCCGTTTACAATATGGTTTTGTGTTTAATATATTTTTTTTATCTGAATCAGTGATTTTTTTAATTTGTATTCATTAAAAACCATCGAATATGAAGTCCTAGCACCTATAGATTGTCTATATTCGAGTCTAGAAATATATAAAGTTGGGTCTGCTGCAAGTATTCCCTTATATACAAATTAAGGTTGGTGCAAAATGTAAGAATTTTACAACTTGAAAAAACATTATAACATGCATGAGAAGCATAAGCAGTAAGCTTTTTACTCACCTGGAGACAAAAATATATAAAGCCAGAATAAGCTCGGTTTGATGTTTGTCCTTCTTCCCTTTTGGCTTCTATTTTTAATCCACAGAAAAGAAAAGTATGTTAGGAAACAAAGAAGTTAACATGAGATGATAAACTGAGTCATAGGAAAGATGATAGGTAGCTTTAGACATAAACATGTAAAGAGCACATAAGTGATAGAACTTTAGTTGTGTGTACTTTCAACCAGTAGCTAAACCTTTGTAGTAAACTCTATCCCTTGATAACAAATAAATTGATGGATTCTAGTTAAACAAACATATTCTAAAGTTAATACCCACATATTCGTAGTAGTTAACATACTATTTCCAAACACTATTTATATAACTAAAATTACAACCATTAGTATTCATAGTAGGGCAGACATAAGGTTCATAAAAAATATGGCTTAGGAATCAAGAACAACTCACTTAGGCATTTCATCAAACATGTGGAGGGCGCTACATTTATCACCTGTAGAAAACACATGGCAAAGTATCTCAACATACACACATACGATCAATGTACTTATGAAGGACATCATAAAAAAACAAAGAGGCTTTCAAGTAGAAGATCAAGTATGAGAAAGGAAAAATAAAATACCATATCAGCTTCTAATCGATGTGTATTTCTCTTTTGCTCTTTATTTCTCCATCCCTTTTCTTCAAATCTCCAACATCAATCTTCATACCATATACATACATGAAAACAAACTGATTAAAAATCCCTAAATCTAAATAAGAAAAAGATGGAAATGAGAAAGGGAAGTTTTAGTCTTACTATAAGATCTCTGATGTCCCACCACACTATACCCAACGAAAATGGAGAGATAAGTTTTAACGTCATTGGTATATCAATACGGTGGAGTTTGTTGAAATCGCCATTGATTGTGGCTAGAAAATGGAGAGAAGATTGAATGAGGGGATGTATAGTAGATTACGGTATGGTCCTCTTCACCCAAAACCACACGGCTACAGCCTACAACAAATGATGATTCAACTATGGAGCCTATAATTTTACCCAAAGCTATACGGCAAGCAAAAAGTATCTCTAATCTCTAATCTCTATCTCTAATCTCTAATCTCTAATCTCTATTAAAAGAAAAGGGTTTTCACCATTTCCTAAAAATTCTCCACCAATCATAGATTTTGATTTTAATAAAAAAATTAAAAAAATTGGTGTGATGATGTCATAATTATAAGATTTCCTTAAGGTTTATTCGATTTCCTTTTAAACAATTAAATATAATAGAAGGGGTTGAATGTAAATTGTTAAGGGTGTAATATGAAATATGTGAGGGGTTTTAAGAAAATTGTATATTAATGTAATTAATTATAAGTTGTTTTAAAATTATGTTTAATAACTTCAAATATATTTTGTTTTGAGAAAAAATAATTATATATTTGTAATCGTCTCATTTTTATCTACGTTTTGGTATAAATTTTATCGGAATATGAGGTTTTTTAAAAAATTAGTATAATTTAATTGTTTTATCAACATCTAAGTAATTATTGGACATATTATTCGTCTTTTATAATTATTCCCTCTATATAATATAGTCGATATAACCACTGATTCATTGGTATTTCGATAAAAAGAATTAAAAATATACTATAACTAATGGTTAATGGCATAAAATTGTTTACCAAACTATCACTACCACTTAGAGCTTGTGAGTAAATAACCCTAAAGAAGCTAAAACTCTACATAATTAATGAGTAGTGAAACAGCTGTCATAATAGTGGGTTTTGTAACACATATAACTTGGAATTTTATATAAAAATTTTAATTGCCTATTTTTTTTTTAACAAAGAACTTGATAAATTAAAAAAAAAAGTTATTATAACATGGATATTCGAATTTCAATGAGATCTATTCTTAATTATATTTAATTGAATAATAAATTACACTTAAGTGATTTACGTATGTATAGACATGATCTATTCTATGTTAGAAACTTATTTTTATCTGATCTAATTTGCATATACTTAGATGGATGTCATCATTATTTAACTTTTAATAAATTTAGTTTACAATTATAAATATTCAAATATATAATTGGCTAATAAAAGTGTCTTTAAAGCACTTGATATTATAACATCGACAATAATATTATAGTTATGTCTTTACAATGTCGGGATAAAGCTCCATCACGAGAAACACATTACTATTATACTAAAAACTTTTAGACGTGTCATTAAATTTTATATTTCTTAAAAAGAGTATTTATAAAAAGTATTAGAAATACACGTTTCACTAATGGACAGTTATATGTGACGATTTCTCGAGTGAAGAGTAAGGAGTGGTTAAAAGTTTTAATTTGCGATAATGAAGGACACACTACTAATAAAACCATGCATGTTGTTTATAAAGAGGTTTTACAGAAAATTTAATGATAATCTTATGTATGAATTTCAAAATTTTGTAATTGTTATTCATTTCTTTTTTTACGACATTTTATTTTCCTATCTATGCTTTGTAATTATTTTTACTATACGTGTTATGACGTTTTATAAAACTATATAAATTTAAATTTACTTATATCATCCCGTGTTGATACACGGGTCGCTTAGCTAATTAAAATATCACTGTATGAAATTAGATACTATCAATACTTATTAAATAGAGAAAATAAGACACATTGCACACAGGCTACATCCTCATAGAAGAGGATTGTGAAGTTAGCAAAATGATGCAGTAGTATGCCCCATCAAATTTTAAAATGCATGCAAATGCTAATATTATGTTGTCAATATCCATAAGGCTCACTGAACATAGCAACAACATCTAAAAGAGTAAACACCGCGCTTCAAACATGTAAGTGACTACTGAATATTGTTTTCATACAGATAACTGAGAACTTTTTTATATAGTTTTTAACAAGTGCAAGTTAGTAATGAAATTTAATGATAATATTATGTATGAATTTCAAACTTCTGTAATGTTTATCATATCTTACGAGCTTTTATATTCCTATATGTTTTCTAATTTTCTTTTAACATGTTAGTACTTTATAAATCTGTATAAATTAAAATTTTAATATCATCCCCGTGTTAATACACGGGTCGTTTAGCTAGTTCAAATAATTAGAATAGGTATGGTCGGTTGGTCACTCTCTTAAAAGAATGTATGGTCCACAAACTCTAAAAGAAGCAATAAAAATAAAAAAACTATGGCAGGTCTCGATCTTGTGACTTCCAGCTATCTAAATGTATGTTTAACATCCTATCCAGCAAGCTAGTTCCACTTCATTGTCCTCCTCTCAGATTTCAAGAAAATAATATTAATTTACTGTAGATGAACAGGAAACATTTACCTTGGTAAATGTTAGTATTGAAATATCCTCTTCATAAAGTTCATAGAAATCTACTAAACTTAATTGTATGTTTTCTGTTTGGAGTTTTACCAATGATAAAGCTACAAACATTGATCTCCATGAATGAATTTCATCATATGCGATATATATTCTTGATTAATTTTGATGTTTTTGTTTGGATATAGAGAAACATCAAGTAATAAATTCCAAAAGAGGATCATGAAGAATGATACTTACAAGTTCAGATTTAATCATGATTTTTGTTTGTGGTAACAAGAAATGTACTAACACTGTCGTTAACATTTGTTTGTTACTGTCTGAGTTATCAAAGGTACTTTGAATTATTATTTTCTCTAATAATAAAATAAGTGTTTAATAACGCTATAAAAAGGTAGTGGAATGTTAAAACGACCAAAGTCCACCCACAAATTATTTGTTCGTATATAAATTGTATAGTTTAATAGGTTTTAGGGTATTTTATTAAATAGAACTAGTTGTATTGCAGGCAGATGGATTTCTTTGAGAAAACTAGCAAAATTTATAATTAATGTTGATACTTCCTAACTTCGTTTTTCTTTCACGTAGACAAATGTGTTAAATCAGATATTAGAATAACAATAAATTAGATGATTTTTTAGATTATATTTACGAATTCAGATGTGGGATAATATAATAAATCAATTTGAATTACAGGCTTAATTTAAATCACAAACACATAATATCTTTGCTCTAATTTGCGTTGAAATGAGACCACGTTCCAGCAAGATAACGAAACAAAATCGTTTCTACGAGTTCTGCAATGCCAAAAAGGGATATTTAATGATAAGGAAGATGGCGGTTGTGGGTGGATATTTTTGACGGGAAAATAATGGCAGGATCATTTTCTTTATACGGATTATGTTTCAAGTTGGGGTGCTGCCCCACACTCTATAAGGCGGCTTTTGTACAATCTCAAAGGATATGGTTCCTTGTTCAAGTGTAACAAATCAAACAAAAGACTTTGTGTTGGATTTAAGCAAATCACTTGAGCTTTGGATTAGCAAAAGAGGAAGAAAGATCAAATCTTTTAGTCCTGATTTTCAACTTTATCTGGTTGAGGGTTCTAGAGACGAGATTGCATCTCAATCTCCTTATTGTGTTAATATCGAAGAAGATCCTAAATTATTTCATGTGCAATGAGATCTCAAGATGTTGCTTTTTGAGAAAAAGAAATTAATGATGAGATGGACTCTATCATGGGAAATAATACATGGGTTTTATTTGACCTTCCGCAATGTAAATAAATTCTTAAAAAGAGAATGAAAGTTGATGGATCAATTTACAAGTTTAAGGCTCGATCAGTTATTCATGTTTTAAATAAAAACTCAGTGTTGACTACTTTGATACTTATGCAATAATTGCACGTATTTCTACCATTAAATTGTTAATTGATTTAGTTAATTCATAATCTAGCAGTTCACCAAATGGATGTGAAAACAACATTTGAATAGTGACTTGGATGAAGAGGTATATATGAAACAACTCAAAGGTTTCATTTTTATCTAGATATGAGCATAAAGTGTGCAAATTAATTAAGTCATTTTATGGGCTGAAACAATCACATAAACAGTGGCATCAAAAATTTGATAAGGTTGTCTTGAAGAATGATTTTAGTTTAAATCAATCGAAAAAGTGTGTATATAGCAAGTTTGATGAATCTTGTCCAGGTGTAATCATTCGCTTGTGTAGGGATGATTGTTGATATTTAGAACAAACGAAAGACAAGTTTATATGACCAAGGAGTTCTTGTCATCGCAATTCTCTATGAAAGATATGGGATGGCCAGAAGTATTGTAAAACCCACTTTTTATTTACTTTTTTTCTAATACGCTTTCTTAAGAAGTAAAATTATTATATTATGTTTTTATTTAATGAAGTATTTAGTTGCCTTAGTGATTGTTATATTTTCATTATAATAATAGTGGATTAAATGAGTTCTTGGAGTGTTTGGACAAGGAATAGTAAGGGGAGAGTATAATACCCAATTAGAGCTCTAAACCCTAGAAACTATACTATTGTAGCCACTAAAGGGAGTGTGTGTTAAGGTGTATGTGTTTGCTTTTCCGCTGTCATGAAGAAGAGTGGTTCCACACCATTTTCTCACTGCAAGCCGTTGTTAAAGGGTGGTGCTATATAGACACCCCAATAAATCTAAAAGACACCCTACGACCAAAGTCAAACTTGTTTTTCAAACTAATCAAAGGTCTTCGTATTTTCTTTCCTAAATTTATGCAAATTTGAATTTGGTACAAGTACTAATGCATAAGGTACAAATCATCAAAATCTATATTTTTTTTAAATTTAAAAATCATATCCTACAATATATTATTGATAAAAGTATCTTTTAGATCTGAAAATCTATAAATAAAAATCTAGATGAGTGTAATTAATATTAGTTGGATGCTAGAGAAGGTAATCAAATTATAGAGGCGGCGGCGGCGTTGACAGACGGCGGACCGGCAACGACGTTATGGCGGTTGCAGATGACAGACCGGAGGCGGCGTTGAGAGAGAGCGAGGGCTGCGGTGGTGTTCGCAATAGATGAAGGCAGCGCCGCTGTGGCGGTAGCAGATGGCGGGTGGTGTTGGTTGCGAAGGAGGTGGTGGTGTTGGTTGTCCGTCAAGCATGCAGCGGAGGTAACTGATGGCGGAGCGACGGCGTTGTGGTAGACTACGAATGCGAAGGCGGCGCAAAGGGCGATCGCCGATGGTGAATAGCTGGAGGTGGCGGCAGTTGAGAGAGGGAGAGGGAGGAATGTGTTATGTGTCAATTCTAACCATGGGGGTCGCTAGGATTGGTACTAGTAATCCTTTAAAACCAAAATCATCAAGGATGAATGACTACTGAGTGAGTTTTTTTTATCATAGGCATGTATTGAAACAATTAATTTACTGATCCGTTATCATTACAAATTAAACACTCTGATCCGTATGATTTTGATTGGATTCTAAGACGATTGGTATATATATGTTTGAATGGATTTCACTTATTACGTACAAATTTTTTTTGGACGTTACAAGTAACTCTTGGAATAAGAATCAAGCATGAACACAAAGGAATATCTATTACACAATCTTGTTATATTGAGAAAGTACTTAAGAAATTCAATTGTTCATATTGTTCTCCTATTAGTACTCCTATGGATTCAAGTTTGAAACTTATGCCTGACGAGATGACTTCTATCGCGCGTTGTCGCGGAGCTTTGGATACACAAAATATATAAATTAACATCTAAATTGAAATATAATAAAGTGATAAAAAAAAGTAACATAATATGATAGGTATCGAATGAAATGCATTTGTAAGTATTAGATCTCGGAAAATATATTTTTAAGATAAATGTCGTATTACAATGCGGTTACATCAAAACGTAGATGAAAATGAAACGGTTGCAGGTATATATACGGATATACCTATTTATACCGAATATTATATCCTAAAAGTTATAAATGAAATTCAAAAGAGTTAATTTTTAGCGCTCGTTGCAGCGGGGTTTTAACGTGAACAAAATATAAAAAATAATAATTAAGCAAAAATATTAAATATAAAGTGATAAAAAAAATTTAACAGTTAGGGATTATAATACATCATCTTATTTAAATTCACATCAGTTCAGGTTTTACTTTTCATATTACGTCTAATATAACTATTTAGTATCATTTATCTTTATAATCTAATAAGGTTTTGACAAAGAAAAAACAACTAATATTTTCATCTCTAATGTAGAAGTTATAATACTAAAAAGTATATTTTTTATAAGATCATAATATTGAAATAAAAATAATAATAAAAACATATAAAATTGATTATGTTATTATAATGACAAATCATAAATAAAATTAAAAAATTAAATTAAAATAGAAATCAGCTACGCAAGTGAGGGACTAAGGGCGTGAGGCAGAGGAAAAACAATAAAAAGGCAGGAGGTATGAATCGAATGCTGAACCTCATGCCTAACCACCGTACACTCTTGCCAATCCGCCAGATAGTATTAGTGTTATTTAGTTTGTTGAGTTAGATATATAATAACATACAGGAAAGTTCTTGTTCACAACTCAAGTATTCAAAAATTGTTATTATATATAATGTGTGTCAAGCAGTTTCACAACTCAAGTATTCAAAACTTATTGGTTGTCGGATGTATGACATGACTAGCATTAGACCTGATATTGCGTTTGCTATGGAAAAATTGAGTAGGTCACTAGTACCGAAGTACTCATCACTGGCAAGCGATAAGGCAAGTGCTAAAATATCTTAACAAAACTTAAGATTGTGTTTGATATATGTAGGATTTCCATTAGTTTTAGAATGGTATTCTGATGCTAGTTGGATTACGAATATTAAAGAACACTCATCCACAAGTGGCTGGGTATTCCTACTTGAAGGAGATTCTATTTTTGGGGCTCTAAACTCTAAAGGGCAAACGATAATTTGATAATGGAATCTGAATTTTTAGCTCTTGTTGCTGTTGGTAAAGAGGCACATTTGTTAATTTGATTTATCATATACCATCGTGGCCAAATCCAATATCTCCAATTTCTATCCATTGCGACCGTGAAGCTACATTGGCTAAGACATAATAGTCAAATATGCAGTCGTAATCTCAACCATTGATCATCCAAATTTGTTGTGATTGGTTCTGTAGATTCTGTATATAAGGATGGTTCTGTATTGATCATTGGGTTATATAAAACGTTTTTTTAATGGGAATGTCGCGAGAACCAATTTTGGCCATTGATTAAAATAACTAAATGCCAATAAAAATGACGACTCATTAATAGTTTATTAATGACGCATTAATAAAGAGTATTTTGGAAAATCAAATACGGCTATTATGACGGTCCACACGTATGTAATTCACAATTAGAAAAATATATAAAAGACTAAAATACCCATATTAACAAATCTCATATATTTTATTATTATTTTTTACTGGTTATATTATCTTTGTGTTTCCTTTCTTGAACAGAAACGCCATAAGCTTGTAAATCAATGCAAGAAAGACCTTCGTTAGCCAACGAAATTTGTAAGAAATCCACATAGTGTATAACCCAATGTTAGGGTCACAATCTTTTTAACTACAATTGAGAAAAAGTTTAAAACAAAAAAAAAAAAAAACAACTCAAAGTAACAGATTGCTATTTTCTAATGTTCGGTTAAAGTTAGGAAATAAGTATAACGTTTTTATTAATGTTTTATTGTAGTATATAAAGTTTTTTTTACATAATTATGTTTATTTTTTTAACCTATGACTTGTTTAGCACACCGGTTAAAAAAACAGGACAACTATCAAATCCATTTTTTTTGTTTCATTCTTCGTCTACTTGTCTAATTTTTTTTAAGACCTTTGTAAATAATTTTTTTATATATAACAAATAACTAATAGGGTTCAGGCTTACATTATTTATGTTTTATTGTAGTATATAAAGTTTTTTTACATATTATGTTTATTTTTTTAACCCATGACTTGTTTACCACACCGGTTAACGAAAATAGGACAACCATCAAATCCATTTTTTTGTTTCATTCTTCATCGACTTGTCTATTTTTTTTAGACCTTTGTATATAATTTTTTTATATATTACAAATAACTAATAGGGCTCAGGCTTACACTGTTTATATTACTCCCCCCCCCCCCTCCCCCTCTTCCCACCCCACGAAGCCTTTATTGCTTGCTCGGAACTTTTGAATTCACTCTTTAACTAGAGAAAGAGAGATTCGCTTCTTGGTTGTTAGTAACAACTCATACAAAGCAACTTACCTTGCTATTGTGAGTTATAGAACCAATTTAGCGAAGCTACTTACTTAGCCGATCTAGTTAGAGGACTTCTTAAACCTTCTCAACCAGATGAAGGAGATAGAGGGGCGAAACTTGCAAATTTCATGATCTAGTTAAAGACAGTTCAAGAATTTTCATCGGTGTAGAGTAGGAAATCATTAATTAAAGTCGGATATGTCTTGAATGGAACTATTCAACACCTTCTTAGTGTTTTTTATTATTAGACTCAATTTAAACTCGTTTTTAGTAGTTCGTTTTGCATTAGTTTATAGACAACTCGATTAACTTTTTATAGACTCAAGAATCGTAAATTTTCATTAGGAATTCATAGAAAAGTTTGAGTTTGAAGTGTCACAAAACTTACTTCTATTTTCCTGAAATTAGGTAGAAAAATGAACGAGTTTTTTGTTTAATTTTTATCGTTTTACATAATTATCTTTATAGAATATTATAAGTGATATTTTATTTTCAAAGGAGACCAAGTTTAAGGATTCTCATAAAGTGTAGGGTAAATATCACTAAATAAAGTTTGATATGTCCTAAACAAAACTCATTTAACACCCTTATTTTTTTTTATTGATTCGACACAAGAATAATGACTTTTCATCAAAATTAAAGTTTCCATTTTGTGAGTTTTAGAGTCGAAGAATATGGGGAGAAGAATAATATATATCTTAATAGTATTAATCTCTTTCACTAGGGAGAACAAATCATTGGACATGAGGGATTCTAAAATTACAAAGGCATGATGAGACTAAGCTGGTGAGTATTTGTAACAGACTTTAGTACTTATTGCTAATAATTATATTTGAATCTCATAATTGGTTGAAGATTAACAGAATGAGACTTTTTATTTATTTTAGTTATTTTTATTATTGAATTTTTATATTCTTAAATTTCTAACTAAAGTAAGAGACGAAATGATTTAATATTGACACTTCTCTTCTGTTCATCCAACAAAACAAATATTTAGAGTAAAACTTTGTTAGCTTGCAAAAGTCATCAATTCAACAAAGGATCTTAAAATAAAATTCTTTGATGAGGTTATAATCATCATCAAGACTTTAATGTCAAAAACTAGACGTTAAAGATCCGGTCAAATCCATTTAAAACAAACTTTGAATCCTTAATCACCCTGGATTCATTTCAAAAACCCCTCAACAAACACGCTTCCCTATAAAACCCACCACCAACATTCTCCAAATTCATCCTCACTACGCCATTTTAGGCTTCATAACCTCGAAGTCTCTCTCAAGCCCCCGTTGTATCATTTACGTAAGCTACAATATTTGTTTCTTTAATCATTATACCTGCTGCATTTTGAGGGTTTCTTGTTCTACTTTGATTGGATGGCCAATTGCTTTGTGTTTTTACGTTCTTGAATGTAGTTTAAAGTCTGCGAATTGTTGGGGTGTTGCTCTATCTACTTGATTACTCGCATTTAGTTTTACCCATTTGGTAAAAATCTAATCTTTTTTTTAGTATTACTTGATCAATCGCATTCTTGTTCAACGTTGTGTTTGGATTCAAGTACAGTAATGTTATTTGGATGTTAATGACTTAAAAAGGGAAGTGATTCATGCAGTTAACCGAGTCTGATGTTATTTGGATTCTAAGTCAATCAAGATATTTACGTCATTTTACTGTTTAATGATTTAAGTGATTTGCGAATGTCTGAGCTGAATGTTATTATCTGTGTGGATTATTTCTCCTAAGACTAAGGAGTATAAAGATTATGATTCTTTGTGTAGAAATTTTGGGTTTCATGTGAACTTTGAAACTGAAATTTAGCTTGTGTATATCCAAAAGACAAATATACCCTTTTCTTGAAAGGAGAAAGGGAGGGGTGGGGGGGATTGATCAATGATATATAGTAAATATTAAATGAACTATGGCTTGTAATTTATCTCTGCGAAATGTTCTAAAAGTTGGATTTTTCTGAATGGAATTTACCTTGTTTTGGCTTAAGTTTTTGGAGTTTTTCTACATTTATTGGTTTTTAAAGCGCAGGAAACTAAACCAATACAAAGGTGTGAAACATTTTGTTTAGTAGTGTACAAAAATAAAAGTTGAATAACAAACTTGATACCGTTTATACGGTTTATAAGAATGATAGTGTGTTACGTGAAGCGATGTTTAAAAGGTCAAACCACTTGCTTATGTTCTGATTTTCTGATTATTGAAGGCATATGAGTTGGAAAATGGCAAAACTTTCACCATCTGCTCTGGTAATCCTTGTGATGTATTGTTTTTGGGCTACCATTGCTGCACCAGAAAGCATGAAATATAAAGACCCAAAACAACCAATAAATATTCGAATAAAGGACTTGATGAACCGAATGACTTTGGAGGAGAAAATCGGCCAAATGACCCAAATTGACAGATCTGTAGCTTCTGCCGATGTAATGCAGAAATACTTCATTGGTAATCAAACAAAATTACTAGCTTCTTTTTTTCTTGTAAATAATAAATTATTTGGTTCAAGAATGCATTTTATGGTATCATTGTGTTATTTATAACTCATAAGAGTGTTGGATTATGTGTAGGGAGTATATTGAGTGGTGGTGGGAGTGTTCCGGCTAAAGAGGCATCCCCGGAGACATGGATTAATATGGTAAATGGATTCCAAAAAGGGTCATTGGCGACCCGTTTAGGGATACCGTTGATTTATGGCATTGATGCTGTCCATGGTAACAACAATGTCTACAAAGCTACCATCTTTCCTCACAATATTGGTCTTGGAGTTACAAGGCAAGTCTACATCTCATGAAACATGAATGATATTATTTTCCTTTGTGACTTTTAGATGCATCCATGGGTATTGAAGGGTATTTTGGACTTTTGACAAATAGTTGAGCTCATCATCTGTTTTTTATAGGGACCCTGTACTCGTCAAGAAAATTGGAGCTGCAACTGCTCTTGAGGTCAGAGCAACAGGGATTAACTATGCGTTTGCACCTTGTATAGCGGTAAGTAGTTTGGTAGTGTGGATTCTATCTTAAACATGAGTCACAGTCACATCTTCAATCTCCTCAAATCATATAAATTAAACCAAAAAATCAACAAACAGATTTATAAACTTTACTGCATTGAAAATAATGACAGGTTTGTAGAGATCCAAGATGGGGTCGTTGCTATGAAAGCTATAGTGAAGATCCTGCCATTGTTCGTTCAATGACTGAGCTTATACCTGGACTACAAGGAGATATTCCCACTAATAGCCGAAAAGGCGTGCCTTTTGTTGGCGGAAAGTGAGCCTTTTAAAACGCTTTTAATATTCTTCACATGAACATAAGAAATTATGTATACATGCCACTTTCGGGTAGTGTTGGCATAAACTAAAATAACTCTTACTTGGGTGCCCTAAAATGTTGTTTTCTAAGTTTAGGTGGCCTAGTTTAACCTTTTGAAGTATACATTATCCTTAATTATAATCATAATTTGCTTGTTTTTTTTCTTAAATCATTTTTATAGAGAAAAGGTCGTGGCGTGTGCCAAGCACTTTGTCGGTGATGGTGGCACAACAAAAGGCATCAATGAGAACAACACTGTGATAAGCCCTCATGGATTATTCAGCATTCATATGCCTGCATACTATGATTCTGTACTCAAAGGCGTTGCGACCATTATGATCTCCTACTCGAGCTTAAATGGAGTAAAAATGCATGGAGATCATCAACTCATCACTAATTTCCTAAAAAACACCGTCAAATTCAGAGTAAACCCGATATTTTTTAACATTTTTTTTGCTCAAATCTAGTATAAAGTAAACCAAGATTGAATCTTTTTGACATTTTTTTATGTTTTCCAGGGGTTTGTGATCTCAGATTGGCAAGGTATTGATAGATTGACAGACCCGCCTCATGCTAACTACACTTGGTCCATTTTAAAGAGTGTTGAGGCTGGTCTAGACATGGTTAGTTCTTTAGTGTACATTCATTAGCTTCTTTGTCTATTTGCTATATATACTCAAATCTGAAACTTTATAGAATTTAGTCCCCATAATAAATGGCAATATTTGGATTGCAGATCATGGTACCGTATAACTATACCGAATTCATCGATGGGTTGAGTTATATAGTGAAGAACAAATTCATCCCCATGAGCCGAATTGATGATGCGGTTAAGAGGATTTTACGGGTGAAATTTGTGATGGGCTTGTTTGAAAATCCATTGGCGGATCTAACCATGGTTAAATACCTTGGATCTCAAGAGCATAGAGAACTGGCTCGTGAAGCGGTGAGAAAATCACTAGTCTTGCTAAAGAACGGGAAATCCGCGAACGAGGCGCTGCTTCCCCTCCCGAAAAAGTCAACCAAGATACTTGTCTCCGGGACCCACGCCGACGACATTGGTAACCAGTGTGGTGGTTGGACCATTGAGTGGCATGGTCAAAGTGGGAATATCACAATAGGTATGTTTTCCAATTAGATCTAACATCAAACTTGGATATGCATTCTGAAAGTGATTCTATGATAATAAATAATTGTATCATTTATTGCTAATGTCACAGGTACCACAATCTTATCTGCCATAAAGAACACGGTGGACCCGACAACCGAAGTCGTGTATGAGGAAAACCCGACTCCCGAATTTATAAAGTCGAATAATTTCTCTTACGCCATTGTTGTAACTGGTGAGTACCCGTATTCTGAGACATTTGGAGATAGCTTGAACCTAACCATTCCTGACCCGGGCCCGACCACCATCAAGAACGTATGTGGGGCGGTGAAGTGCATTGTGGTGCTGATTTCAGGCAGACCGGTTGTGATAGAACCGTATGTTTCAAGCATGGACGCATTGGTTGCAGCTTGGCTTCCGGGAAGTGAAGGGCAAGGTGTGGCAGATGTTTTGTATGGTGATTATGGTTTTACGGGTAAGCTTGCGCGTACATGGTTCAAGAGAGTGGATCAGCTACCCATGAATGTTGGTGATCCACATTATGACCCGTTGTACCCGTTTGGATACGGGATTACAACCGAACCGATCAAGTCGAGTTAGAGGTTAAGCTGTGCTTTAGATTTGAATAAATGTATGCTTTATTATTATTATTATGATTATGATTCTTTAAGGACTTAGTTAGGTTTTTGTATCTTACATTCGTCATCATATTATTATTATTATCTTACCTGATTGCTTGACTTTCTGTTCATGAAGAAAAGTTGTTAGATGTACTCAGTATTTTTATAAAAATAGAATATTTTACAGTATCAAGTTCTAACAAAATCCCCTTTTTTAAAAAGGGAAACAACATTTTGCCGTATCAAGTGCTGCAATTGATGAAATTAAAAAATAAAATAAATGTATAAATTAGGTGCCTTGACGGTTCTTCTTGTGGTGTGTCATTTGCATGTTTGTGTGTCTCTCTTCATTCTTGAATACAATTCTTGTTATACGCGTACAATTGAAGAAACCCGCCCCCAATTGAATTACTCTCAATATCAATCTCTCATTTTCTTCCTTAATCCAACATGAACGACCTCTTGTCTGTAAGCCCTTCTTCATCTCAATTCAAGTTATTTATTTATTTATTTATTATGGAGGATTATTATAATAATAATTCGATTTTATGTCCTTGTTTACCAGCTGCGCTGATTCTTAATTTTACACGCGTTTCACGATGCTAATTAGTTTTGCTTTCGTGATGTTAATCCACGTTGATATTTATTGGTGATGTTACGAACCTCGACATTTAATCCAAGAGCTGCTGGAAAATTGGGAAATTTGATCAACAACTAATGAGTTTGAATTTTGAACGTAAATGGAAATTGAATTGTTTTTCAACTAATTTATGAGTTCAATCACATGAATGCTGCATGTTGAGTTATTGAGACCATAATGTTAGTTCATTGCTGTTACCTTACAATCTTACACCATTCTTAGTTACTGTTTACTAAGTTTCTTTGCCCTAATTTGCTTAGGGGCTGTATGATTGTAGCTAAACAAAATCATTTAATGCTTAATGCTAAATCGTTTGGCATTTTGATTCATGAATCTAAACAAAGACTGCTGAATGAGAAAAAAAAATATTGTCGAATCATTCTATCTTAAAACACAAATGAATCAATAAGTACCAATCAGATAAGCAGTTCTAATAAGCAAGCTCAAACACGAGACATGTTACTAGATCGTTATCCTCACTTTATTTAGAATGAGATTTGATGTTGAATATTAAATGAATTGATTGAATAGCATATTTTAAATTTTTGGTCCATTTAATGAACCTTGTATTACTTCTTGTACATCAGTATTTCCCATTGGAATGTTACTTTATAACTTGTTTATGTAATCACTATTTACTGGACAATGGTTTTATAGAGATCTAATAGCCCGCAAAGATGCAGTTATGGCGGGGGAGATATAGAAATGGGAAAGCGATCTGGAGAGATAGAGTTAGATGATTTTTTCAAGAAGGTGAGTTTTTCACTCGCTTCTATCTCCTAACTTTATTAGGAAAGATGAATTTAACCATCGCTTATATCGTTATACCAAAGCTTATTAAGTTCATCCATTCATTAGGTTCAACATGTTGAGAAAGAATTTGATAAGCTTAATAAATTTCTACAGAAGCTACAGGTATGAATTTGCTTCATTCAATCATCATTGAAGATTACTAATTATACAGAATTAATGTTTCATAACTGAAAAAAAGAAAATCTACACAGGTTGCTCATGAAGAATCAAAATCAGTAACCAAGGCTGCTGCTATGAAGGGTAATCTTATAAATTATTGTTGAAGAAAACTTGATACAGATCTTGTAACTGAATATCTTTGTTGATCTGCAGCAATCAAGCAACGAATGGAGAATGATGTGAATGAAGTTGGAATGATTGCTCGTTTTATTAAAGCTAAAATCGAGGAACTTGACAAAGAGGTTAGACCATGAACAGTTTAAGTTGAACTCCGTTCTCATATCTCTTATTATTTAACCATTAATTTCTTCAATTGAATTTTGGAGGAAGAATTTGGCCAACAGACAAAAGCCTGGATGTGGGCAAGGAACTGGAGTAGACCGATCAAGAACAGCAACTACACTGTAATATATGATATTTAATTTCAATATTCAGCTAAATTATGTTTTTGATGATATTGATCCTTGTTGACAGTGCTTTGAGAAAGAAATTCAAAAATAAGGTGACAGAATTTCAGGTATCTGAGATGTTTATATAGTTCTTGAACTTCTGCTTAACAAATCATATATAAATTTCTAATTTCTTTGGCTATAATAAACTTTTCTCAGACTCTAAGAGAAAGCATACATGAAGAGCATCGTGCGGTTGTTGAGAGACGTGTTTTTACAGGTATTGAACTTACCTTAAACTTGATGCTTGCATAATGTATTAATGTAGCACTTTGTATATGACTAAATTTTATTACTGTTTTTTGTAATTCTTGTTAGTAACGGGAATCAGAGCTGATGAAGAGGTAAGGTATCTTTCATTCTCAAAATTATATTGAAAACAGCGTGCTCGATCCTGCAACATATGACCTGATTATCCCTTACTCTTCACAAGACAATTGATCGACTAATAGAGACGGGGGATAGTGAACAAATTTTCCAGAAGGCAATCCAGGAACAGGGTCGAGGCCAAGTTAGTTATCGTTTTTTTTTTTTTTTTTTTTTTGCATTTACATTAGCATAATTTCTGTAAATATGCAGTTATGTTAGCTTACTACTGAAATTTGATATGTCCAGGTTGTTGACACACTTGCAGAGATCCAAGAACGCCATGATGCAGCAATAGAGCTAGAAAGGAAGCTTCTTGAGTTGCAACAGGTATGACTAGTTTATTTACCATTTCTTGACATAGTTTACATCTAAATATTATTTGCTTATCATTTTTTTACTATTTGTGGTGGTACTTTGTAGATATTTCAAGATTTGGCAATATTAGTGGATGCTCAAGGGGAAATGCTAGATAACATAGAAAGACATGTAAGTCTATACCAATAAACCAAGAACTTTTACACAACCAAACCAAACCCAACCAAACCCGTTAGTTTTGTAGTATATGAAAACTGTTGGCTCGATTGTCTATTTTGGCTAAATATACCTTCATACCTTAATAAAAAGCGACAAATGGCTTTATTTAATTCCACCGCTATCTTTATAATACTAATGATTTGTGAACAACATATGTAGGTGTCAAGTGCAGTAGATCATGTGCAAAGCGCGAACAAAGCCCTTAACAAAGCGAAGAAGTTACAGAAGAACTCGAGAAAATGGGTGTGCTTGGCCATTTTAGTTTTGCTCATAGTGATCACGGTCGTTCTTGTTGGTGTACTGAAACCGTGGCAAAGTATAAAAGGTGCTTGAATAGGCTCGGTTGCTAAAGCATTTTTCTTCCAATACGGTTGGTCGTTATATATAGCCTTGCAAAACATCATATAACCTTTTTCTTGTACAAAATGAGACCGTTTATATCATCTTGATATCAGATTTCTTGTATGCCCTCAACTATACTTGGTTTCCTCCTTGAATGCAAACATGGTGAGAAAATGTTCAAACTTAAAGTTTCAATTATTATTTAATCACAACATTACATATATTGAAGCTATGATAAACTACAATCTTAAATGTTATGTTTTAAGCAATATTCACAATGAATCAAGAAATAGAAGAATCATTCCTTAACACCATTAGACCATCAGCATCCATATTGAGGTAACCCATGCCATCTCACTGCCACGTCAGCACCACATCATTTTTCTATTCTCATCCCACACCATCCCACAAACACCTGCATCCATCTTGAGCCATCCCATATCATTTATTAAAAAAGGAAAAAGGCAAAAAAAAAAAGGAAAAGGGTGAAGCCGAGCGAGAGGGTGAGCCCGAGAGAGAGAGAGAGCCTGAGGGAGCTTGAGAGAGGGGCGATGGTTTGGGAGCCGGACCCGTGGCAACCCACCATGCCATCCCGAGCGGATGCGCATGGTCTTATATAGAAAACTCTAACTCAAGGGAACTCTAATTGAGCTTCGACGAAGCCATAATTCATACATAACCATGTAAAAAGTATCATAATCAACAGGGGAAACATGCCAACGGAAATGTTTTCTAGCCTCGAGTACGTTTTTGTGTAAATTGGCATACTCGTCAGTGCTTATACCTGTGAGGATCTTTTGTAAAAATGGTATGTCTAGTGTTGTGATGATTATGGAGAAGCTTTTCCAGTTTAATATGTCTGCAAATGGGAGATCATAGTGGTTGGCAATGATCACAGGAACACAACCATGATACAATGCATCACCAATACGAGCTGTGTTTACTTCAAACCCTTTGACATGGAGACAGTACTTGCTGTCTTGAAGTGCTTCTTCATAAGGCGTGTTTAGGTGACCCGAATGCACAGAGATCACAGTATCATTTTTCCATGCTTGTACAAGCTTTTGGCGAACAGGGGAGTTGATAGATCCTGCAAAAAAAGCTAGCTTGTTCCTGCAAATTGTTTCGATTAGTTCTTTAGAATGTGTGCTAGTTGGTAATAAAAATTGTTACCTTTGAGATGATGTAAGATTTGGAGAATCATTTTGTACTCGAGGCCAAATCTGTGGCAAGGACACATCTTTATGAGGAACGTATGCAGATAGAAAGTAACTCGAAGAACACACAACTTGAATGGCATTAAGTTTGATTTCCTCTGCTTTATTAATGGCAATACGCCCAATTGAATGGCAGGAAACATAGAAATGATCAGCACCACCGGTGCGATTCCAATAGGGGTAGTTATGACTGACATTAAAAATGTAATCTTTTATGAAATCTTGGATACCATCAATCCCCACTCTTGGATCATGTCTTAATCTTGCAACTGAGAAAGGTAGATAGAAAAGATCTGCTTTGGTAGGATCTTTGGTTATAAAATGACTGTTGTTGAGCGTTTTCTTAAAGAAACTTTCACTAGCATAGTTTCCCTCGGGTCTAAAAGGTACTGGTAGTAGTACGTTAGCGAATGGCTCGTTTTTGTTATGTGGGTACATGAAAATCTTCAAAGTCTTGTTCATTTTGATGTAGTCTTCTTTAAATATGTCTTGATCATGAAAGATAATCTCGTTTTCAGCAAATTTTCCTACATATTAATCAAAGAATCACAAGGTCAGAAAATCAGAATGCTCAACAAGAACAAGGGCAACAAGATCATTCATCGGATATTTAAATTAATATTTTCGAATGCCAGATCCATATAAATTGTGTAAAGAACTTTGACAACACTCAGAGTAATATAATATTATAATAGACAAGTTGCAATTTTTTTATAAAAAATGTTTGAAATCTACATCAAATTACAATCACAACAGTATAGCGTTTGACTTATAATAAAGTCAAAGATCGAGTGTGCCTCTATTTTCAGTGACAAGAATATGTTAATATTTAAACAATTCACAATCATTTGAAACATAAATACTAATCATCTTCGTACCATTTGCGTTGCGTAAGGGTCCTGCGTCTCCACCCGCTAACCCCAAATTGGAATTCTCAGAGTCAAAATCAAGACCAGATTGGGATTGACTTCCGATCGGGGTTTCCCAATTATAAATTCTGGGAGAAACCCCAGTTAGGTTTTGAAGCAAATGAAAACGAGAGTGACGGTGAGGATAAGGAGTAAAGAGATTAGAGGTTGATGAAATGTAGAAAAGAATGAAGAGAGAAGTGGTGAGAGCTAAGACGGTGGGTATGAAGAACAAGCTTCTGAGTGAATCGGATACTCGCCGGCGGGAGAATGATAAGAAAAAGTAACGTGCCATTGGCTTTAACGGCGCCGGAGAGCTGGATTTCCGGTAGTAAGATTAACGGCCGGAGATATTAATAGGTCACATTCACCGTGTGTAATAGTGTTTGGTGCATCACACCATACATCTTCACTGCAACATGACATAATGCTCATATTTGCTATTTAAAACGTGTGAAAATGGCAATTTTTCACTTCTGTTTTGAAAGGTTCTAACGTGAAAATGGCAATTTTATCACGTAAATCGTATTATTAGGATGAATATGTCAACTATATTTTAGGTAGCTTATTATTTGCATTGGAATATATAAATATTAATTGGTGCGTGTGATCAACTGTAAATAATATGATCTCTTATTATATAACTAGTTTAGTTGCCCGTGTAAATACACGGGGATACCATATACGTTTAACTAAATATATAACTGTTTTGGATGAAAAAAATAGCTCAATTTGAGATTTTCTTAAAAAAATAAAAGGATTTTGTATTAATTTTAATCTATATAGAAAAACAAATAAGGTTTATAAAAGTTTTAAAATTTAATTACGATAAGATTTTTAGTATATATAATAAACATAAATAAGGACAAAAAATTTCAGTATGTATAATATTTTATTATTGATTATTGATGAAGCCTAAGTAATAGATTTAATCTAAATTAATGTAGTGGATAAGAAATTTAAATTAAAAAATAAATATTTAACGTAAATCAAGTTGATTTAAAGTTATAATTGAGTTTTAGATTTGAACAGAATGAATAGTTAGGATTTTAAACTTGAGAAAATGAATGGTTTTGATTTTCTAATTAAGTAGACGAGTTAGTATAAGGATATATCATTTTTTATTAATATTAATAAGGATTTATTAAAACTACATTTTTTATGTAAATTAACAATTTATTTATAATAGAAGAAAATTTTACAAAATTCAAAAATTAAAAGCCTTTAACAAAGTGATTAATATATTAAACGATATTTGGCTTGGAAAAATTTGAGTATTTTGAACTTTTAAATTATAGTAATTAACGTAATTTTATATTTATATATAGTTTGGTGTAGTTTGAATTATAGATGAAATTTCCTTAAATACAATCTTTTATCTCTTATTTTATTTGATATTTAAAGTCAAAATTGATTATCTTTATCTAATTCATATTAGTTTGACTTTAAAAAGTCAAAATTAAAATTTTATAATTAAATAAATGGACCGCTAAGATTAAATTTTTTATTAAAATAAGGGTCCAGATCATATAATAATTTTACTCAAATTAGTCTTTTATATATATTAGAAGATCTTAATCTTATATATCCAATATTTATTTTCCATATATTATAGGTATTATTAAATCGAAACTAAATTTAGATACTAAAGTTTTTTTTATTATCAAACTTTTCGTAATTATAGGTGATTAGTTTTGGTAAACATATAATATATAAAAACAATATATGTTTATTATCCTACCATCCATATATATGTAAATAATGACATTAAGCTTAGAAACTTTCTAATAACATTATCTATTAGTTAAAAACATGTTTAATTTAAAAACAATTAAAAATGTTTAAATCTACCACCGTATGAATTAAAATACTAACCGCTCATAATTTCATTTTGAAATTACTTTTCAAATATGGATGTTTATTAACCAGAGGATCATAACTATTGTAAGTCTAACATACGATAATTATGTTTAGAATACGTTATATATTACTATGTATGTTTTACAATTACATTATTTATACATGTTAGTATTCTTAATAAGCTAAAAAGTTTAAAATTGACTTTACTCATCCCCGTGTTTATACACAGGGTGTTAAGCTAGTACATATTATATTATATCAATAGTTCAACCCCTTTAATGTATCATAGATTGGTGTGTCATAATACATACCCTAATATATAATAACGAGTAAATATTTGTCCGCGCTACGTGTCGGATAACAGTAATTAATATATTAATTTTTAATATCTATACCTTATTTTGTAAAAAGAATACATCGTATAATATTACTCAATTTAAAAAAAAAAATATTTATCAACATTGATAAATGTTTAGTTCTCACATGTTTTCTACGCACATAATTATTGCAGCCTTATAAAAATAGGTTTGAAATAAACACTTGGTTTTGTTAGCAATGTATCATCTTCATGAGTCACTTAGGATACAAAAATATGTCTTTAGCATTTTTTTTTCACTTCAATTTTTGTAAGAAATTTTTAAATGATCAAGTAAATAATATATAAGTAAAAATAAACTAACTAGGATATGAGATTTTTCCAAATTATTCTTAATTCTTGTAGATCATGAATATCACATAAAATTTTATTTTCTGCAGATGTAACAATCCACAATATATTCTTTTGCATGCATTGACGCATTGTATTTTTTTATCATACTTGTCGTCGGATATAGAGTGTTGATATGCTCCACCAAATCCGAACGTAGAATATTATGCGTTTCGAGACAATGTAGTTCGCGAAGTGTCGTGTTTGAAATTTTGGCCACATCTGAATAGTGCTCCGGGGACGGGGATAGATCTCTTTCATTAAACGTACAAATTTGTGTAGACCGCGGTTGAACTTTTTTGAATTTTTTATGCTTCTAATTTGACAAATTTGTGTTTAATCTCATCCACAAGATAATAGTCATATTTGTATATAATCATGTTCACTACGATGGGGCACACGAGAGCTTTTCCACTTAGTACGTCATTAAATATCGTTGATTAACAACATTGATATCTTTGTTCGAACCGTCGATCCCACAAAACTAATGCCAAATCCATAAATCTTGGGATGTAACCACTTCGAGCATAAGAGTTGGATGTTCGTGATCACCCTACATTTATTGTCCACGCCAAGCTACCGGACAATTTGACCAAGCCTAATGAGTGCAATCGATACTTCCTAAAATACCTGGGAATTCATGCTTGAATTCGTGATGCGCGTATAATTGTTGGATGTCGAAAAAGATAGGGCATCACAAATACTCCTTGCCATAAACTTTAATCACTCATTTTAAAAAAATAAAAAATGGGAATAATGGTAGTAAAAATGGTAGTAAAAATGGAATACAAAGTTGAAAATAGTTTAGAAACAATATATATTTTAAATACTAAATAAATTAACATATAATAATGCTACTTCTAATACGAGAGCAAGGATTAATTTTTTTTTTCCCTTTAATTATGTATCAGAGTCTTATGTGGAAATATATATGCTATCAACAAGTAATTAGGTGAAGTTATCAAAACCAGATAAGCCAAAACAAATGTCGTCATAGTTTTATGATCGATCGAGTTAAGTAGCAACCTCCTAATCGGAATATTAATTTGTTACAAGTGTAATTAATGTATTTAATTAATTATAATAATTGTTTACAAGTAGAAGAACCAAACATGGTAACTTTTATTAGTAAACGAAAAAAATTATGATGCATAATTAGCACACAAGAAAATATGTTATTATTAATCCCTAATTAAAACATGCCGATCAATTGCCTCTAGGAGATTACAAAATTTTATTGACTTGCAAGAATTATTTATATATTAATTATTCAAATGAGTAAGAAATAAGTTATTGTAGTAAAAAGGAAAATCTTTACCTATATAATATAAATTTTAGATTGTTAAAATGATAAGCAAAATCCATTGTCGTCCAGCGGTTAGGATATCTGGCTTTCACCCAGGAGACCCGGGTTCGATTCCCGGCAATGGAACTTTTTATATATAGGCCAGGATTTATTATTAATTTTTCTTATTTTTCTTTAATTTCCATTATTCACGTGGTAGAATTAAGAATTCCTTCATCGTAAAAGAAACATCTTTGATCTTGTATTTTTTTTAACAGCATAATTGTTTTGTTGCACCAACATAATCAGATTACAACTCTTAAAGCAAGACTTACAACTTTAGATGGATGGATTAAAAGGCATGGATTTTATTATTTATAAAGAAAAAACACTAAAACTATGACGTCTTAGTTAAATTTCAAAGATAAAATAAAAAATCGTTCTTATTTCCTAATAATTGCCAAATTTAAGCTTTTCCCTAATTTACTTCCAGATCACGTTCAGTTATATAAATTAAAGGGTTTAAACTAATTTAGATAAAATAAGAGATTATTTATGTTGTTTTTGTTCACAAGATTCAAGACAAAGAAGAATCTATCGACTATTGAAATAGTAAATTAACAGGAGCCATCGTAGTCGTGGATGTTTAGATTATAAAAGTTGTTTCTTTGATAAAAAATACTTAAGAAAGTTGATATAATCTGTTTTTTATTAGGGTTTCGATCATGCATACTTGATCTTATAATTTCAAAGCACTCATTGTCAAGCATCATAATTAAACTCAATAATGACTGTAAATGAGAGGAATGTAAGCTGATGGTCGTGATATTTTTATATATATATGGTTCCAGGTGAGTAAGGCTACCATCAATTTCTGACCGTTCGATTTCACATCTTTTAATGTTGACCGTATAAAGTCCCGAATTATGACAACCGTCCGATCAAGATCTTATTGGCCCTTGGATCCATAACTACCTACCCCACTCAAAACTTCTACCCACGTTCATAGTTTACCATCTCCGTCACGTTCCTATCTTCCCTTACCACGGTCTGAGCATCGCGCAACTTGTGGCGGATCTGTTCAATGTGAGGAAGAATTTGTCGCAGGAGTTGTATTACGTGCTGGAATCGTCACCGATTCCGTTGGAGCCGCAGGTACAGGCGCTGACGGAGCAGTCATTGAACACCAAAGTGATGCCGTTCTTCGTGAAAGGGAACTCGAGGACACGGTGGAGGGTTGAACACCGATTCCGTTCTTCGTGAAAGGGAACTCAAGTGATGATTCGATGAAAGTGAACTCAGACACTCACGAAACTTCCCAGACCCAACCGACTATGATTCTGTGAATCAGAATCGAGTGTTCCATACGCACCTAGCCATATCCCCATTCGAGAGTCGAGAGTTCCAGTGTTTCGTTTTGTTTATTGATCGAACCTATCAAACAGCCTTGCGATTCTGTGAACTTTAAGAAGAAACTGTAAAATCGAACAGAAACCTTCTGTAAAATCGAGCCTTTGCGATTCTGTTTTCAAACTATGAGCTTTGTTCATCAATCGAGCCTGCCAAACTCAATTGAAGGGTAAGTATTTCTTCTGTAAAATCGAGCAGAAATCTTGTCTCAAATCCTCCTATTTAAACTGTGAGCTATTTCCCCAACCCTAATCTGATAATCTCTACATTTTCGTGAATGTAGTGGAACGTTAATCAAAGGAGCTTCTGTGGTTAGCATTTACTTGAGCATATGATTTTTTTTTTGGTTCTACAACCACTTATACAAGGTAGTTTGGTAGAGATTTGGTTATGGATATGACTTATGAGTTGTACAATGGTAATCTAAAGCTAAGATTGTGTTGACTGTTCACTTCATGTTTTATGGTGGTTTTGTTATAAAAGTTCAGTTATAGCAGTTTAGTTACATCAACTCACTTTGGTGATGGTTTAATGTTGATCATCTTGAAAAGTATTTTGATAGTCGGGAGCGTATGGAAATTGGATCGAAACCCGATTTTTTGAAATTTCTAAGTTTATGACAACGGGCCTTCAAGCTACAGCCACACCACTCGAATTCCCGCTGGGCAATACTAAACGAATTCGTGATGCGGAATCAACTTGCTAAATTCAATTTAGTTTCCAAAGATCACCTCCTAAACTTGCCAATATTTAGGATAGCAATGAACGATATTCTCAACAGAGAATAAGAAAAAGTAATTCCTCCAAAATCTGTGTTTTTCATTCATGATTCGCAAGTAAAAGTAATACAGAGAGGAAAAAGAAAACTGACATCCCACGTTCCCCTACACTTCTGGAAAAGAAAATGACTGAATCAAATAAAATAAAATAATAGAAGAAATAAAAATGCTGGTAAAATAAAACAAACGTGGGGAAACATAATAAAGAAAACATTGCATGCATGCAACTAAATCATGGAAGCTGATTGGATCATATTGACCCAAGCCTATGGACTTTGACCCGAATCCGATGGGTTTGTATCTGGACCCTCCTCTCGCCTATCATCCTCCCCGTCTTCGAAAGAGTTTGTCCTCAAACTTGGAATGGGTTCGTCGGGGTCAAAGTACGGTTGAAGATCCGCCACGTTACAGGATGTGGAAACATTTCCCGGCAGATCAATCTTGTAGACGTTATCGTTCACCTTTTCCAAAACTGTGAAGGGGCCATCAGATCGGGGACTCAGTTTTGATCGACGTTTAGTAGGAAACCGCTCTTTCCGCATGTGTAGCCAAACCAAATCACCCGGTTTAAAGAGCAAATGTTTCCGCCCTTTATCTCGTCGATATTTAAGAAGCTCATTATTTTTAGTGATTTTGTCATGCACCTGTTGATGGATGGTCTTTATCTCCATTGCTAAATCACTTGCTTCTTTGCTAAATTTGGAAGTAGTATCGAGGACAGCAAGGTCAAGTGGGGTTGAGGGGTTCAACCCGTACACTACCTTGAAAGGACCGAGGCCGGTTGTTTTATTCGGAGCCCGATTGTAAGCAAATTCAGCCCGTGGTAACAGCTCATCCCACTGTTTCAAATTGTTTGTGATAAGGGCCCGGAGTAGTGAGCCAAGAGTACGATTGGTGACTTCCGTTTGGCCATCAGTTTGAGGGTGGCTCGATGTACTAAATTTGAGTTTTGTACCAAGCTTTCGCTATAATGTCAACCAAAAATGACTCTAGAACTTGACATCTCTATCACTAACCATGGTCTTGGGTACCCCGTGGAGTCGCACGATCTCTCTGAAGTATAAATTAGCAACTTGAATCGCGTCGTATGTAGTGTGGCAGGAAACAAAGTGAGCCATTTTTAAGAATCGATCAACGACAACCATAACAGAATCCTTGTGGTGATGGGTACGTGGTAAACCGGTAATGAAATCGAGACTAACGTCTTCCCAAGGTGCTAGAGGTACTGGCAGGGGCATGTATAGCCCATGGGGAGATAGATGTCTCTTAGCTTGATGACAAGGTAAACAACGTCGAATAAAATGCTCAACATCACGTGCGAGTTTGGGCCAAAAGAAATTAGCTCGTAACAGGTGGGTCGTTTTATCGATTCCCAAGTGACCAGCCAATCCTCCTGCATGAGTTTCTTGAATCAAGACAATTCGAAGGCTATGACGGGGAATACAAAGGCGCTGCTGCTTAAATAGAAATCCATTAATAATATGGAAATCACCCAATGAATGATTTGCAGCTGTCTGACAATGTAAAAATAGGACACCAAAATCTGGATCAGCAGTATATTCTTGCTTGAGGAGATCGAACCCAATAATTTTTGGCTGTAGATGGTTAAGCAACGAATACTTGCGTGACAAAGCAACCTGAAGGAATTCCACCCATTTAGCGTGTCTAGGCTGCAACTTGTGTTGACCTTGGATATATTTTAGAGCTTCATGGTCTGAATGTAGAATAAACTCTTTTGATAGCAGGTAATGTTTCCAATGATCCAAAGCCCGGATGATAGCATAAAACTCCTTATCGTATGTAGAATAACGGCGTTTGGCATCGTTGAACTTCTCACTAAAATAGGCTATTGGGCGGCCCAATTGTGAGAGCACAGCCCCAATTCCGACGCCAGATGCGTCACATTCGACCTCAAAAACTTCAGTGAAACATGGCAGTGTTACAACGGGTGTCGAGGAAATCTGTCGTTTGAGTTCTTCGAAGGCCATTTGGGCTTGTGGGTTCCATTCGAAGTGTTTGTGCTTGGTGACCTCAATCATTGGTGCCACGATGGTGCTGAAATGTTTGATAAAACGCCGATAGAAAGAAGCAAGGCAATGAAAACTTCTGACTTGCTGGATAGTTTGCGGTATTGGCCAATCTCGGATGGCTTGTATTTTGGTTTCATCGACTTGAATTCCCTGCGCAGATACAAGATAACCAAGAAACGTGATTTGGTTAGCAAAAAAATCACATTTTTCTAAGTTCCCATATAGTTTTTCCCGAGCAAGCACGGTGAATAGCTGTTGCAAGTGGCTGTTATGGTCCGATTCTGTTTGGCTATACACAAGGATGTCGTCGAAATAGACAACAACAAACTTATTCAAGAAGGGTTTCAGCACTTGATTCATCAATCGCATGAAGGTGCTCGGTGCATTTGACAACCCGAATGGCATAACGAGCCACTCGTATAACCCTTCTTTTGTTTTAAAGGCAGTTTTGCACTCATCTCCCTCGTATATCCGTATTTGATGATACCCGCTTCGCAAAACAACTTTAGAAAAGATGGTGGCACCATGGAGCTCATCCAATAAATCGTTTAGTCGAGGGATAGGGAAACGGTACTTGATAGTGATCTTATTGATTGATCGACTATCCATGCACATCCTCCATTCTCCATTCTTTTTTGGTACTAGTAATGTCGGAACCGCACACGGACTAAGGGACTCCCGAATGAGTCCTTTCGCCAATAATCCATCAACCTGCCTCCGAATTTCAGTAGTTTCTTGTGGGTTAGTTCGATAGGCAGGTTTATTTGGAAGGGGTGAGCCGGGAATTTGATCGATCTTGTGTTGGATGGAACGTATGGGGGTAAACCGGGTGGTATTTCAGTGGGGAAAACATGGGAGTAAGACTTTAGTAGTGGTTGAACAAGTGGGTGTGTGTCTGGGTAAGGTTTATCATCCTTTTCATCAAGTCCCAACAAAATGAGTTCTTTAGCAGAGTGATACTCATGTTGTTCAGATTTCAGAAGAGTACTCAGGGGAAGGGTAGACTTTGGAGATGTTGTTGTGGGGTCAATAGGGGTGAGGACTATTTTTCGATTATTATGAACAAAAGAATAAGTGTTCAAATAACCATCGTGTATCACCCGGCGGTCAAATTGCCAAGGGCGTCCCAATAAAACATGACAAGCATCCATAGGAATAACATCGCACCAAATTTTATCTACATATGATTTACCAATACTAAACGATAATAAAACGCGGTGGGTTATGTTTATACCTTTGCCTTGGTTCAACCAATGGATAACGTAAGGTGCTAGATGGGGCTCCGTAAACAAACTCAGCTTGGAGACCATGGTTTGAGAGGCGATATTGGTTAAACTACCACCGTCAATTATCACCGAACAAATCTTCTGAGCGACTGTACACCTCGTGTGGAAGATGGCCTCACGCTGAACTTTTTCCTCTCGAACAGGTGTACTACTCAAGGCCCGTCGAACCACCAGTAACTCACCAGTATCGGGACCGACCATTTCCTCTTCCGGGTCACCCGTAGGTACCTGATCATCGCTAACTTCAACACTAAAATCATACCCGCCGGCGATTTCAAAATCGGCGAGAGTAACAAGTCTCTTGTTTGGGCTCTCAGATGCTATATGCCCTAGTTCTTGGCATCGGAAGCATTTTCATGGAGCTTTTAGGGTATCGATGTGAGAAGGATTGGTACTGACAGGTTTGGGGTTTATTGGGTTAATGGTTTTATTTGGCATGGTGGGTTTATTTTGATGGTTAGGCTTGAAAATGGGCTTCAGCTCTTGTTTACCTCTATTTCGTGGTTGGGAATCAACTTTATGGGCCAGGATTGTGAGTTCAGCTAGGGTCTGATAAGGGTGCAGTTCCACCACGTTAGCAATTCGTGGTTCTAGTCCTCCTAGATAACGAACTAGTGTATGCGGGTCGTCTTCGGGTATGTCACACTTCATTAACAGGTACTCAAACTCTCGCGAATAATCTTCAGCCGATCCTGCACCTTGCTTGAGAGAGTGTAACTGAGAGAAACTGGCCTGAATATAGTGTGGAGGAAGGAACTTCTGCTTCATCTTAGCTTTCATCTTTGGCCACGTTCGGATCTTCTCCTTCCCCATGCGTTCTCGCTTCAAGCAAACATTAGACCACCATGTTGAAGCATACTTGCGCAGCTTCAACGCAACAATCTTGACCTTATTGTCGTCCGTGGTTTCCTTGTAGTCGAATACCCGTTCTACAGTTCGGATCCACTCCACAAATTCATCCGGGTCTAGCTTGCCATCATACTCAGGTATGTCGACTTTAATATTGTTAGAGTGCCAACTGCTGGATCCTCCCTTATTAATTGATCCATGAGAATTGGAATCCTCCCCGTGAGATTGGGAAATAAGCAACTCGTGGATCTGATCTTGCATAGCCTTCATTTGTTGCGCCATTTCTCGTTTGTCAGTCTCCATAGTATCTAAAATCTTCTTCAACTCAGAACTGTTCCGGGTTTCCATAGCTCTGATACCAAATGATAGTCGGGAGCGTATGGAAATCGGATCGAAACCCGATTTTTTGTAATTTCTGAGTTTATGACAACGGGCCTTCAAGCTACAGCCACACCACTCGAATTCCTTCTGGGCAATACTAAACGAATTCGTGATGCGGAATCAACTTGCTAAATTCAATTTAGTTTCCAAATATCACCTCCTAAACTTGCCAATATTCAGGATAGCAATGGACGATATTCTCAACAGAGAATAAGAAAAAGTAATTCCTCCAAAATCTGCGTTTTTCATTCATGATTCACAAGTAATACAGAGTGGAAAAAGAAAACTGACATCCCACGTTCCCCTACACTTCTGGAAAAGAAAATGACTGAATCAAAAAAAAAATAATAGAAGAAATAAAAATGCTGGGAAAATAAAACAAACGTGGGGAAACATAATAAAGAAAACATTGCATGCATGCAACTAAATCATGGAAGCTAATTGGATCAGATTGACCCAAGCCTGTAGACTTTGACCCGAATCCGATGGGTTTGTATCTGGACCCTCCTCTCGCCTATCATATTTGTGGTTTCGAACTATTGTTAACTTTATTCAACGTTTGGTAGCTTAACTTTGTTAGTTTGCATTTGTAATCAAAGCTCATTCACTTACGATTTCAATGTCAATTTCCCTATGACTATACTTCCATGCCGGCAGATTTAAATTCGTATCAAATAGAAACTGATCGAGATATCAGCAAATTCTGTAATCAATGCTAAAGTCGTCAAGAAATGTTGAAAATGGTATCTTTATTTTACATGTAAACGATGTGTGTTGTGTGTGGATATGCCTTCTTATTCCTTGGTAGTCTTCCATATTTGCATACCTTATTACTGTATTATAAGTTTTGAACCTCTCCTAATCATATTCAAATCTTCTAGATTACACCAACAACAGGAAGATGTCTACTATGGTCATGTCAAAGATAATTTGGAGGGCATTCTGCAAGTTCTCTAAAATGTTAATGAGGTTCCAATTTTTTCAAGGTCAAATTGATAATTAGTAATAGGAGTGATTTCAGTCGAATGGGATAAAGCATTTGTGTGGAACACTGTGTATATTGACGAGTTTAAATAAAAGAGGTTAGTGAAATTGTAATGCTTTAATTGTTTGCTAATATGGTTACTGGTGCAGATTTATTTGAGCTTTCTTCATGTCCTTAAGACTCATCCTATCACAATTTTGGCTGCATGAAATATCTATAAATTATTTGCTAAATAATAGGCTTAGATAATACAATTTGCAAATTTGCATTATTTGCTAATTATCTTTTCAATTCCAAGTAAAGATATTTTTATTTTTATCAATCTCATTAGTAATTTTGCTATTCAGAATTCACTTTAGTGACTTGCTATCATACTTGACACATAATTAGACCCTTTCATTAATGTTTTTCACCCTTGGTTGTAGTAATGTTTTACATGTATAGCAGGTCTTCTTTCTAGATGTTGATCCTTCATAAGAAGCGCTTAGCTTTTCATTGATCATGAAGCCACCGATTTCTAAGTATTAGGTATATGCGTTATGAATATTGATTTTAGCTTACAATTACTTAAAATTATATCAATATGCGCACTTAGCAAAGTCAAAGACATGAATAACTTTGAGGAATTAAAAGTAGTTGAGTGGTTGAACAGGCTAGAGGATTATTATTATGTTATTTCACTTTGTTATGGAACCATGAGTTTTTACAGTATTCACTGTCGGTAGAACTAGAACTATCATATCTTGTATAAATATGATGAAATTACAACTAATTTACTTTATTTATATTCAGTCCGGGTCAGGTTACATCTCATTTGAGACCAATCACAAAATTTAAATATTACATGACAGGTGGAATCCTCAAAGGAAGATGCTTGCTTATCAAAGATCATCGATGTTATGCTTAACGTAAGTATCAGTTTATCACATGTTGTGGTAGTATTTTGCAAACTGTGTGTAAGATGATTTGAAGTTGAAGAGGAGATTATTTTACTTAATTCATGAGCATCTTCTCACTCTCACCTATCTTGGTTATGCAGCAAATTGATGAGTCCATAAAATTAACTTTCATTAGTGCACAAGCTATTAGAAATTATAAATATAATAATAGTCTAGTCATTGGTTACTTGGACTTTTAATCTTGCCTTAAGATCTTCGAAACATATCAACAAAGCAAATGAAGAATTGCTGGTACACGAGTTTGATTGGTGCAATTAATGCATCCTGTTGCATAAATTTGCTTTTAAGAAACAAATTTGAGTATCTTTCAATTTGGCTTTGGTGGGAATGACGTTCGTTGAATCATTAACACAGCTACTCCAAGTAAAGTTGGTGTAATTTATTTGTTATTTTTTAATTGTGTTTGACAATGTTGCAGGTTGAAACATTTATTTTTGCTTAACATTTCTACAATTTTAGTTCTTATTATCTAAATAGTTTATGTATAAATTTCATAAAGTTTTTTTGACAATTATTATTGTTTTTACTAACTTTTATATTGTGGTTTAGTCTAAAGTAAACTTATTTTGTCCTTTCTATTAAACTTTTTCTTAATGTTTTGATAATTGAATTCTGTAAGTGAATTATGGTAATTGTATATTATTTGAAATCTTAGGTTTTTGTTTTACTTATATATGCTTAGCCTCAATATGAATTTTGTAGATAAGCTTTAAAAGATGATGTACCCGAGCACCGCTCGGGTATTAAACTAGTTATTGAAGGGTTCGTGGTGGATACATGTGGTGGTGGAGATGCCACAATCAAAGCATACCATGGACCTTCATCGTAATTAAGCTTAACGAATTATCGATCACAAAAGGAGTAGCATGCATACACTTTAGGACACTGGTAGGTGGTCGGGATTGCAAAAAATTGCATACCCCATATGAAATTAACCTGATACTTGAACTCGGTTAACTCGGTTTGATTAGAGAATCTCCGAGTTAGCCAAGGTTGGGGATAGCTCTGGTTTCCGAATCTATATCCAACCCCAAACTAGAGTTATATTATTGTAAATATGTACGTATGTGTGTTTATATCATCAAATTTTATGTATGAATATGGATTTTAGGACTTATATCAAAATTAAGCTTGTATATGTAAGATTATTGTTTTTTTTAATATTCATGGTACTTTCATGCAATGTATTCGAAGGAGGGAACATAAAAGGTTTTATATGAAAAGCAGTTGACATATTCTTTGGGGTGGAACCACGTGTAATATTATAAATGTTAAAAATGAACCTTCCTCCTACATGATAGATTCATGTATATGTGCGTTAAAAAAAAGTATGTCTTTTAATTAAGAATGTTATGTATATTACAGAGCCATTAATAATTAATATTAATATATATATATATATATATATATATATATATATATATATATATATATATATATATATATATATATATATATATATATATTACAGAACCATTAATAATTAATATTAATATATATAATATACCTTTAATTGATAGTATTATCTATTTTATGAAATAATTCCATAGTAGAATTACATCAAATTATTGAAGAATGAAGTTGGATTCATAAGTTCTAGTTGTATATCAAAATTATCATGTGTGTTGATGACGTATAGCCGGCTTCGCTTCGCAAATAGTGGCGAAGGAGAACAAAACAAGGTAACCTTTGACCTTCAGATTAACAATATCAGGAAGGCAACAACCATTTTTTGATGAAAGGATAATAAGTCAAACGACAAGCCAGCTATACGGTCAGACGAGTAAAATAACAACAACAGCTAGACAACAAAAAAGGGAACGCAGCAGAAAGAAGCCACAGCTTTAGGACAGGAAAAGTCACTTTCGGCTCTGACTAGACCTGGAGCTGCAGAGGGCACATCGGATAGACCGTTGGATAAAATGAGTGCCCTTTGACTTTAGGCATTATATATAAGTAAACATCCAGCTCAAGGAGAACCAGGTCGGTATAACCCTAATCCTCTCCCTCATACTATTGGGGTCTTTCATTCTCTTTTGCTACTCTATCTCTCTAACTCATCATAACCCCTTTACTAATTTTCACGCCCGAGCTTGGTCACGAGTATCCACTCGTGGCGAGGCTGACCTTGGTTTCTTTCTTTCAGATAAATATTGTTGATAGCGAAGCCATCGCAGCCCTCTCTATTGTTGCAAAGACTGGATCAAGCGAAGCTGGGGAAGTCTTTGTCAGCTACCCGGATCCCATTGCAGCAACATTGGCGCCATCCGTGGGACCGTGTTCTGGTCACCTTCGTAAGCTTCACTTTTGAGCACGGTTCATCCTGTTGAAAAAGAGAGTCGGAGGGATGGAAGCTAGGGAGGTACCTAGCGACACAGACCCAAAAACTCTCACCACTCAAAACACACCAAACCCAACAACGGGGCAAACTTCCACAAACAACGAAGTATCATTCGCTGACGGAATGCCCGCATCCCTTTCATCAGAAGAAGAAGAAGAACCTTTTGACGAAGGGACCCCTTCACTTCTTTTGCAAGTAACACTTTCAGAAATCTCACCAAGGCACACACCTGTTGACTCAACCACTTTGACCACCCGAATAACACCAGTTGGGGGTCCTATACCTAATTACAGATTCGGGAGTGGTTCGCAAGATACCCGTAACTTCATTCGAAACAATTATATACTCGTCAGGAAATTGATGGAGGAGCATGAAAAAGAACTACGTTCTGTTAACCTGCAAGCGAAACAAGCCACTGAAAGAAGAGCGAAGCAATCATCGAGAACTTTGGAAGCCAGGATGATGCAGGACACACCCGGAGCAACGGGGATGGTAGGACGAAGATTGTTTCGAAACCAACTAGACGAAACCCTACCCCGAGGTCTCGAAGCAACATCATAGGCCTGGAGGGGCGCCCTACCGGACAAAGCTATGAAGACGAGGAGCGAAGCGAAGAGGAAAAAGAAGAACAGGAAGAAGACGATCTAACGCAACCCTACAGACCGAAGGAAAGTACCAAGTTCACCAGAAGAATATCTCATTTCCGTTTCCCTAAAAAGATAAAGATGCCAAGTCATGTTAAGACGTATGAAGGGCGAACGGATCCAGAAGACCATCTGAAGATATTCGAAGGAGCTGCGGAGGTGGAATTATGGTCGATGCCGGTTTGGTGTCACATGTTCGCGCAAACCCTGATCGGACCAGCCAGAGTGTGGTTCGAACACCTCCCGAATGAATCCTTAGACAGTTATGAAGACTTGCGAAGACGTTTCTTAGCGAACTTCATGCAGCAAAGAAGACATACTAGGGATCCCATAGAGATTCACAATATTAAGCAAAAAGACACTGAAACCCTATGGACGTTTATGGGAAGATACCTCAAAGAGTGCCAAGAAATAGGAGGGGTAGATGAAACCATGAAGATCTCTGGTTTCATACATGGTACAAACTGCAAGGAGTTGGTGGAGCAATATTGTAACAACATGCCGAAGACGCTAGATGAAACGATGGAAAGATGCAGAGCATATATCAGAGGAAAAGAGGCTGTGGGATATACGAGCGAAACATGGAAGAAAGGGGCTCCGTCACCCAAAGCTTCGCTATGGAAACCTTCCCCAAGGAGGAATTACAAACCCAGTTTTGAAAGTAAATTCGTCCCTGAATACAGGAGAGGCAGTGGGAGTTTTGTCGATCAAAGACGAAGCGAAGGGAGAGGATCTCCGTACGCCCGAGGAGGAGATGGGAAGCCAATACTCTCACCTATGTCCAAAACCCCACACGAGATCCTGCTTACCGAAGACGTAAGTAAAAGTTTCTTAGCACCAAAGCCGATAAAGAGTGCTCCCGACAAAAAAGGTTTCGATCGATATTGTGAGTTTCACGGAGACAGGGGCCATGACACCAATGACTGTTATCAACTCAAGAAACAGATCGACGAAGCCATCAAATCGGGAAAGCTGTCCCACTTGTTAAAAGAGATAAGGCATAATCACAATAAGGTAGAAGCGCGCCAACCACAGCAGAGAGATGGCAAGGCAAGGGAGATACTAATGGTGTCTTCTACAGCAGAAAGCAAGTATAAAAGGAAGTGTGAAGAGGAGTTCGAGTGGATGAACAAAGCAATAGAGTTCACTTCAAAGTGTGACGAAGTGTTGTCACCAGGACCCGTCATTGTAAAGGGGGAAATAGCAGGTTATGAGGTACACCGTATCTTTGTAGATAGTGGGAGCTCCTCCGAGATCATGCACGAACACTGTTTCAAGAAACTCCATCCAAGGGTCCGCTCTCTGTTGGTCGAAAACTCAACCCCACTGATAGGTGTCTCGGGGGAAGTAGCTTGGCCGTTAGGAGAAATCACACTCCCAGTAATTTTTGGCGAACCACCGCTCAATCGGAAGGTTCATCTCAAGTTCGTGGTAGTCCGATCCACCTCTTTGTACAATGTCATACTGGGAAGATCGGGTCTATACCAGCTAGGAGCCATTGTATCGACACTCCATTCTTTCATGAAGTTCCCAACCCCACGAGGAATCGCAGTCGTATGAAGTGAAAGAAAAGAGGTCCGAGAATGCTTACAAATTGAAAGGGAATTGCGAAAGCGACACATAGTGGGAACAGAGAGGGAAGAGAGGAAAATACGGATAAATCCTCACTTCCCAGAGCAAAGCATAGAGGTTGGGGGAACACTATCAGCCGACTGTCAAAGCCAGCTAGAAATACTTCTCCGGGAATATCTAGACGTCTTCGCTTGGACACCTCAGGACATGACAGGAATACCCAGGGAGGTGGCAGAACATAGACTGGGGATCCCCACATACGAGAAGCCAGTAGTTCAAAAGAAAAGGGGGCTTGCACCTGATCGGAGCAGAGCAGCCTGTGCGGAGGTAGAAAAGCTTCTACACGCTGGCATCCTTAGAGAAGTGCAATACAAAAGTTGGATAGCAAACCCTGTATTGGTGAAGAAGAAAGACGGAAGTTGGCGGATGTGCATAGACTTCACCAATTTAAACCGAGCTTGTCCAAAAGACCCTTATCCGCTACCAGAAATAGATACGAAGGTGGAGTCCTTGGCAGGGTTCAGGTTCAAATGCTTCTTGGACGCGTATAAAGGGTATCACCAAATTAAAATGGCCAAGGAGGACGAAGGAAAGACAGCATTTTTCACTGATAAAGGAGTATATTGCTACACAAAAATGTCTTTTGGTTTAAAGAATGCCGGTGCGACATACCAAAGATTGATAGACAGAATGTTCGAAGGTCAAATAGGGCGCAACATTGAAGCATACGTAGACAATATCGTGATTAAAAGTAACTCAGAGGAATGTTTGGTGAAAGATATCAAGGAGACCTTCACGAACCTTAGGAAAGTGAATATGAAGCTGAACCCGAGCAAGTGTTCATTCGGTTTGGAAAAAGGTAAATTTCTGGGACACATGATAACTCCTCAAGGAATCGAAGCAAACCCAGATAAGAAAAAGGCGGTAAAGGAGCTTGAGTCGCCAAGAACACTCAAGCAAGTTCAAAGTTTGAACGGAAAACTCGTTGCTCTACATAGATATACAGCGAAGGCAGCAGAAAAGTCCCTACCGATATTCAGAACTATGCAGAATTGTTTAGAAAAGAAAAAGTTCAAATGGACGAGCGAGGCGGAGGAGGCTTTTCAGAAGATCAAGGAGACTATTTCCACCCTGCCTGCTCTAGTAGCGCCGCAAGAAGGAGAGGTCCTGATAATGTATCTAGCAGCCTCAGAAGAAACTCTTAGTGCCGTTTTGATGGCCGAACGGGGCAAACGGAAACTGCCGATATATTTCGTGAGCAGAGTCCTCCGTGATGCGGAACTAAGATACCCATCCATGGAAAAAGTAGCTCTCTGTCTCATACACGCGAGTCGGCGGCTAAAAAGATATTTTCAGGCTCACAAAATAAGAGTGTTGACTAGTCAGCCAATAAAGTCGATACTATCAAAGCCAGATGTCTCAGGAAGATTAGCTAAATGGGCTGTGGAGTTAGGGGCCTACGATATATCTTACGAGCCTCGTACATCAATCAAAGGACAGGTACTCGCAGACTTCGTGGCAGAGACAAACGAAGTAGAACAGGCAACAACGGTAGCGAACGATGGCTAGCTCGATAAAAGCGAAGAGGCACCAGCAGAGATCCTCAGCAAAGAAAAAGAAAAATCAAGATCCGGAGGCAAGACAAGCAAAGATGACAAAGAGGACTCGTCACCTAGAAACGAAGCAAATGAAGCCTGTAAATTATATACGGACGGAGCGTCCAGCGTCGAAGGTGCGGGGGCAGACTTGGTATTGATGAGTCCCGACGAAACAGAGTATACCTACGCTCTTCGCTTCGATTTCTCGGCCTCGAATAACGAAGCGGAATACGAGGCTCTCCTTGCTGGGCTCCGGCTAGCAGTAGCAATGAAGATTGAGGAACTAAAGATTTATGTAGACTCTATGTTGGTAGCAAACCAGATTAATGGATCCTACGTAGCAAAAGAGGAATCCATGATGAAATACTTGACTATAGCAAATGAGACATTACAGAATTTCAAAAAATGGACGGTAAAGCAGATTCCGCGAAGTAAAAACAAGAAAGCCGATGCTCTAAGTAAGCTGGCATCGGTAACCTTCAACCACTTGACGAAAGAGGTGCTAGTGGAAGTCCTCCAGCATAGGTCAGTGGAGATGAAGGAAATAAATGCCATTGTGGAAGATGAAGGAGACACATGGATGACTCCCATTGTGAAGTATCTAAAAGGAGAGATACTAACAGAAGGAAACGAAAAGGAAAAGCTCGAAACAGAGGCTCAAAAATACCAATTGATAAACAATGTCCTATACCGAAATTCATACTTGGGCCCGTTGCTAAGGTGTGTGGGCCCGTTACAAGCCAATTATGTAATACGGGAGATTCACGAAGGATCATGTGGGCTACATGCAGGGGCAAGGTCGGTGGTCGCTAAGGCAATGCAGCTAGGATATTATTGGCCAACCATGCACACCGACGCTTTTAAAGAGGTCAAAACATGCCAACCTTGTCAAAAACACGCCCCGATACCCAGACGGCCGAAGCAGAATATGACTTCATTTATGGCAGCATGGCCCTTCAGGAAGTGGGGAATGGACATCGTGGGTCCTTTCCCCGAAGCACCAGGACGACTGAAATTTTTGTTGGTAGCCATAGATTACTTCACAAAGTGGTGCGAAGCGAAACCCCTGGCTTCAATTACAGGTTTGCAACTGGAACGTTTCGCATGGGATCACATAGTATGCCGTTTTGGCTTGCCACGAGAAATAATCACAGATAACGGAAAGCAGTTTGCGGACAACCCATTCAAGGCCTGGTGTAAGCTCTGGCATATACAGCAAAATTTCACCTCCGTCGCTCACCCACAAGCGAACGGACAGGTGGAAAGGGTGAATCGAAGTTTGGTGGAAGGGATTAAATCGAGGATGGAAGCAGAAGGAGGAAGTTGGGTCGAGCATCTAGGCCACGTCCTATGGGCACACCGGACGATGCTAAAAACTAGCAATGGTGATACTCCGTTTAGCTTAACGTATGGCACCGAAGCAATTATTCCACCAGAAATAGGAATGCCAACCTACAGAAGCGCAGTTCCACAAATAGAAGCGGAAAACGAAGAGAACATTTGCTTCAACTTAGACGCCTTGACGGAGCGAAGAGAATTGGCAGCCATCAAAGAGGCCAAATACAAAAGCAAGATAGAGCGATATTACAACAGCAGAGTAAAACACAACCGATTTAAACCTACGGATTTTGTGTGGAGAAAAAACGAAGCAAACAGAGTGCAGAACCAAGGCAAACTAGGACCCAACTGGGAGGGTCCCTACCAGGTGGTCACGGCACACCGGAATGGTTCGTATGTTTTGAAGGACCTATGCGGAGAGGTTCTCCCCAGAACTTGGAATGGGGAAAATTTCAAGCGTGCTTACATCTAGGCGAAGGACACCTTCGCACTAGTAAACGACCCACTTTTGTTATTCGGGCCACGCACTAAACATAAGATTACAATACTTTTGGGTCACTTGTCGACCATTAACACTTTGTAATAGTGCTTAATCGAGAGTATAACCCCCATTTCTCCCTGTAACAATGGCTGAAAAGCCCATTTTGTTGAATGAAAACTTTGGCTTCGCAAAAGTTGACATAATGCACACATGCATATGCATACAAGCATAACAACATAATGCAAATACAAAATACATAAGACATAGGCTCACAACAGCCCACCCATAAAGCATGCAAGGCCTTAGCTAAGCCAAACATATAAGCATGAATCACACGGGTTTGAAACAGAGGTAGGACCATATTATTGGCCATCTCAAAATGTGCACACAATAAACCAATATTGGCATTCGCAAATATAAGCAATATGTTAACATACGGTTATCAACAAAGACAAAACGATAACACATAAATACACACATGCAAAGCTAGAACATTAATCCTCGGCAACAAATGTCAAAGTCATACCAAATTCGTAGTTAAAGTCAAATGCATCATACAGATACCAAAATAAGACGTTGGTAGACATCACCTAGTGCATGATGATTCACCACATCACAAAACAAAGCATAAAGATTGTTTAAGCAAATACAGACGATAGCATAATTGCTTATCAAAATAAAGGATGCAGGCACAAAGCCACTAAAAATCATGGACGAATAGATACCGAAGACTGATCCGAAAAACCTCCAACACCAACAGGGGGGACACCAGCAACAGTAGCACGAACATGCTCGATTCCTTTGAGGACTTCAATCGGCTCATCAGCATGGCGAGACAGTTCCTCCAAATAGGGAAAAGAAACACTATCAAAGTCACTCAACATCTGATTCAGGTGCGCTTCAGCATCCGGCTTGTAGTTGGAAGAGCGAGTAACGGGCTTGCCTTGGTTACCATAACATTCACCTTTGATCAACCCCCTGTGGTAACCAACCGCATAGCTTTGTTTCTGAATAGCAGCTAGGGGTTCTCCGAACTCGAGACTCTCACGAAGTTTCCCAACAAACATCTTTATGCCCTCGGCCACCAGCCATGCCTTTTCTTCCTTCACAACATGCATAGACTCAACAAGAGAAGATTTCTCCTCTGATAACGCCTCTCTTTCCTTGACCAGCAAACCTCTCTCCAGCTCCAACTCCTCTACACGCTTGCGAAGCTCATCATTTTCGGAACTTAGTTTTTCCGAAGCAGCTTTTTCAAGGACCAAAGCGTCATTCTTCTTCTTCTCCTCCAACAGCTCGGAGCGAAGCAAAGTCAGATCAACCATGTCTTTCTCCAGTAAGGCAACTTTCTTCGACAAGGCAGCCTCCGATGCTTTCAGCTTTGAGGTATCACCATCTTTGCTTTTCACCTCCTTCAGCTGCACCCGTAGGCGCTTGATAGCACGACCTTTCTTCACACATTCGTTATGAGCAGCTATGAAATGAAGCCTAAGCTCAGGCACATTGACATTCAAACGAGCGGAGCAGAGCGCTGTCTCGTTACACAAATCAGTATGGGATTGATGCCGCGCACGATGAGCTTCCGCAGGGGTGGCAAAGTTATACTGATAATCACGACAAACACCAATGTCATCCAGCAAAGACGTATTCTTCACCCGACGAAACTGGGGTACAAAGATAGCTTCGCCTATCTCATCAGTAGGTGGAACATATCGCGAAGTAGAAGAATCAGAACGCCCATCCTCGCTATCCGTTTCGAAGGTCTGATCCATTGACAAAGGTGGTTCGTCATAATCCTCCATACGGATTTTCTTTCCAATGCCATAGCCTTGAACATCCTCCATGGGCCGTTTTAAGGAAGACTTCGTCGAGGATGGAGGAGACTTGTCCTTCTTACTTTGACTCGAAATAGATACGGGTTCATCAGCTGTTTTCCCCTTCAAGCTTTTGGTAGCTCGACTGAGACTTTCGCAAGCCTGTTTGAGTCGGTTTTGCCCGTCAGCCCCCTTCGCTATTTTTGGCGAAGCATCCACCTGGCACAGTGCTTCACCCGTGACTTAGGTGGAGCAGTCGACAGGGTAACGGCCGTTGCAGGTTTCATAGTCGCTGAAGGCGAAGCAACCTTAGGGGTGGTACTCTTCACAGAAGTTGGAGCTACCGGGTTTCTAACAGCCTGAGATCCAGAGGAGGCAGAACGGACAGCAGCTTGAGGGTTAGAAGGAGATGCAGTGTCCGCAAGTGGTTGCGAACCAGGAGCTACCACTTGATCGGAAACAACCAAGTTTTTCATATTTTGCGATTGAAAGTCTACACCCTCATCGTCCTCCAGGACAACCTCATACTCCTCTGACGAAGCAAGGTTCAGTAATCCAACAAGTCCCATCTCTGATCAAACATACAACAAAACAAAGCAAGATAAGCAGTCTAAACAAGAACATATATATATATATATATATATATACAAACATGTATGAACAAAGAAATAACGCATCGAGTTTGACGCACTCGCGAAGGACATAAACAGCAATACAAAGCGAAGCACAAAGACATAAACACACATGTACAAAGACGAAGACACGAAATTATCTCTCATACCCTTCCCCTTAACAAGAAAAACAGGCCTTTTCTTCAAGTGAGGCCATTTCAGGCTAATTCCCCCAACCACCAACACTGCTTCCGGTAGAGTACGACCATACATGACCTTGTCCATCAGCAGCTGGCAATGCTCTTCGCTTATTTCAGAACCCTCAGGCACAGGGTCACTCAAGGACACCTTGGAGTCAGTCCAAATCATCTTTCGAGGAACAAACTCGTTTCGAATCCAAATAAACTTCTCCTTCCAGTTGCGACAGTTGGGATAAACATCAGGCATACACGGTGAATCTGGCAACTTCCTCTTTTCAACTGTCACCCAGTCACCAGTCCGAGCGGTTTTGAAAAAAGCTCGGAACAAGGGTACGGTAGGAGTAATACCCAAAGATCGGCACTTCAACTCAAAACACATTACTTTTAAGGAACCAAGCGGCACAAACTGAGACAGATGCAAGTCAAAATACTCAAGAACATCAAGATAAAATTTCGAAAAAGGGAATCGGACATTCCCAAATTCGAAATGCTTCAAGTACAACCCGAAATACCATGGAGGGGATTGACGAATGTGAAGATCAGGCGACGGAATCTTAGGGTCATACACACTACTAATGTCAAACTTATCTATCAACTCGCAAAACTCCTCGCCGGTAACATCACTATACGAAACCGCCAGGTTATTTTTCCAGGAGGCCATTATCAATTGCAATAACGTACGAGAAAGGTAAAAGTAAGAGTAAAAATCCGAACCTGATGAGAAAATGTTCAATTTGTTGGAAAAAACGGGAACCAACGAAGTGATACCGGCGAACACAGCGGCGGATTTTCTTCGCCGAAGACAGGAAAGAAAGTTTCTAGAGAGAGGAAAACGGAGGATGATGGAAAGGTTGAAATGACATAATGAGGGGGTCGGTGGCTATTTAAGAGGGCAATGATGAAAACGGATAAAGGAGGTTACCCGTGGGTCCCCCAAAATTTCAAAAACCGCCGCCTATTATGTGGATAGGGTAAGGCCACATGTCATCCAGGTATTTCTTTTTCCCTCTATTTTCTTTTCTCCCTCTGCTTTCTCCACAACCGCCACCTATTTTTTCCCATAACCGCTACAAGCATTAATACTCTGGTTATAAGGAAATACTGTGTACGTTTCTGTCGGAAAAGGCAGATACAACAGAAAGAAGCTGAAAGTGTCAATTAACACGTGGAATAGTAGGGCCTTATATGGAAATTTAAGTCTGGCATATTTATTTGAACATAGATACACCAGACTGGGGGGCTTGATGACGTATAGCCGGCTTCGCTTCGCAAATAGTGGCGAAGGAGAACAAAACAAGGTAACCTTTGACCTTCAGATTAACAATATCAGGAAGGCAACAACCATTTTTTGATGAAAGGATAATAAGTCAAACGACAAGCCAGCTATACGGTCAGACGAGTAAAATAACAACAACAGCTAGACAACAAAAAAGGGAACGCAGCAGAAAGAAGCCACAGCTTTAGGACAGGAAAAGTCACTTTCGGCTCTGACTAGACCTGGAGCTGCAGAGGGCACATCGGATAGACCGTTGGATAAAAGGAGTGCCCTTTGCTACTCTATCTCTCTAACTCATCATAACCCCTTTACTAATTTTCACGCCCGAGCTTGGTCACGAGTATCCACTCGTGGCGAGGCTGACCTTGGTTTCTTTCTTTCAGATAAATATTGTTGATAGCGAAGCCATCGCAGCCCTCTCTATTGTTGCAAAGACTGGATCAAGCGAAGCTGGGGAAGTCTTTGTCAGCTACCCGGATCCCATTGCAGCAACATGTGTATGTGTGTTTGTGTCCATATGAAAGGAAATATTTTTGTAAGCGAAGAAGAAATCTCAAATTTCTCTGTTAGGATCCCCAATACTCTAGTGAAATGAAGATAGAGATGCAATAGGATGTCATGAACGGGGACGGGAAATGCAATCCTCGATACTCCTAACTCCGTGTCATTTCTAGCAAGTGAGGACTGCAAGAGTTAGCCGAGATTTGGTGGAAGCGAAAAACACAACCAAAAAAAGGCTTTTTGCGGCGTCAAAATTCGCCGCTAAAACTCCAAATGTCGCCGCTACAGGTTTTTATTTCTTGTAGTGAAAGTAAAGGATCGAGGATAGAGATGATTAGAAAACTGTTAAGTAGATACGCATGTAAGAATATGATATTTTTATATTAACGAGGTATTTTAGCCCACGTTTCGTAGTGCAATTTAAAAACATATATTTAAAAACATTTTTTTAACAGATAAACAAATAAAAGAAAAAAAAAATACAATTATCCATGGAATTTTCCGCATATCAATTTAATTCTTAAGAAAGAAAAAACGTAAGACATGTAATGTAGTTTGTGTAATTATATAAACTTTTGTCTTTTGATTTATATATACAACTATATGTTTCTGTATTAAAAAATTATATTATAAAGTCGTTCTAGTTTTATCTTCTTTAGTTTTCATAAATACATCTATATTAAAAATTATTTACTTAAAGTTTACAATACAGATTTTATAGTCTCTAAACGATTACAAATATTATAGAAAATTCATGTAAAAAGAGTAATTTACAAAAACAATTTTTAATCTTGTTATAGACAATAAAAGAACTAATAGAATAAAATGATGCGAGCTGGGTATAAGAGAGTGACAAAATAGAAAATACCAAGTAATAGTATTATAAAAATAATGATAAGTAAATAATTTAGTTGATAATATACATTTAAAGCGATATGTAACAGGTAATATTCTATACCAATAGTAATGATAGAACAAAATTAAAAAAATTAGAAAGTTTTACCCATTAAAAACCATACGTGATGGTGTATAGTCGGCTTCGCCTCGCAAATAATGGCGAAGAAGAACAAAACAAGCTAACCTCTGGTCGTCAGACTAACAAGGCCAGAAGGACAACAACCATTTTTTATGAAAGAGCAATAAGTCAAATAACCGGCTTAGTTATATGGTCAAAACAAGTGAAATAACAACAATAGCTAGGCAACAAAAAGAGGCGCAGCAGAAAGAAGTAGTAGCTTTAGGACAGGAAAAGTCACTTTCGGCTCTGACTAAACCTGAAGCTACAGAGAGCACATTGGACAGACCGTTGGATAAAAGGAATGTCCTTTGACTTTGGGCATTATATATAAGTACGTATCCAAAGCTCTCAGGAGGTAGAATCATCATTTTCCCTCTACTATTTTCTTACAACTAGTCTTCCTTTTTCTCTCTAGTTCACTCGAACACTTTACTAATTTTCACGCCCGAGCTTGGTCACGAGTGCCCACTCGTGGCGAGGCTGACGTTGGTTTCTTTCTTTCAGATAGATATCACTGATAGCGAAGCCGTCGCAGCTTTCCCCGATTGTTACAAAGACTGGATCCAGCGAAGCTGAAAGAGTCCTAATCTGCTACCCGGATCCCATTGTAGCAACATTGGCGCCATCCGTGGGACCGTGTTCTATTCACCCTCGAAAGTTTTGTTTTTTAGCACGGTTCATCTTGTTGAAAGGAGAGTCGAAGGAATGGAAGCTAGAAAGATATCTAGCGACACAGACCCAAAAACTCTCACCATCCAAAGCACACCAAACCCGGATGACACACTACAGCCTATCCCAACAACAGGACAGACGTCCACAAACAACGAAGTGTCATTCGCTGACGGAATGCCCACATCCCCTTCATCGGAAGCGGAAGAACCTTTTACCGAAGGAACCCCTTCGCTTCTTTTGCAAGCAGCGCTCTCAGAGATTTCACCAAGGTCCACGCCCGTCGACTCAACTGTCTTGACTACCCGAGTAACACCGGTTGGAGGTCCTATACCTAACCACAGATTCGGGAGTGGTTCGCAGGATACCCGCGATTTCGTACGAAATAACTATATACTCGTCAGGGAGTTGATGGAGGAACATGAAAAGGAGCTGCGCTCTGTCAACCAGCAGGAAAAGCATGCTGCTGAAAGAAGAGCGAAGCAATCATCAAGAACTCTGGGAGCCAGAATGATGAACAACACACCTGAGGCCATAGGAATGGTCGGACGAAGATTGTTCCGAAATCAGTTAGACGGAAACCCTACCCCGAAGTCTCGAAACAACGTTGTAGATCTGGAGGGACGCTCTTCCAGACGAAGCTACGAAGACGAAGAACGAAGCGAAGAAGAATGGGAGGAACCAGAGGAGGATGACCTAACACAGCCCTACAGGCCGAAGGAGAGTACTAAGTTTACTAGAAGAATATCTAACTTCCGTTTCCCCAAAAAAATAAAGATGCCCAGCCATGTTAAGACATATGAAGGACGGACAGATCCGGAAGACCATTTGAAGATATTCGAAGGAGCAGCGGAGGTGGAACTATGGTTGATGCCGGTTTGGTGCCACATGTTTGCGCAAACCTTGATCGGTCCAGCCAGAGTGTGGTTCGAACACCTTCCGAACGAATCCTTAGACAGCTATGAAGACCTGCGAAGACGTTTTTTAGCAAACTTCATGCAGCAGAGAAGGCATACTAGGGATCCCATAGAGATTCACAACATTAAGCAAAAAGACACTGAAACTCTATGGACGTTCATGGGAAGATACCTCAAAGAATGCCAAGAAATAGGAGGGGTGGATGAAACCATGAAGATCTCTGGTTTCATACATGGTACTAACTGCAAGGAGTTGGTGGAACAATATTGTAACAACATGCCAAAGACGTTAGATGAAACGATGGAAAGATGCAGGGCATACATCAGAGGAAAAGAGGCTGTAGGGTATACGAACGAAACATGGAAGAAAGGGGCTTCCTCGCCTAAGGTTTCGCTATGGAAGCCTCCCCAGAAAAGAAATTACAAACCCGGTTTTGAAAGCAAGTTCGTTCCCGAGTAAAGAGGAGGAGGTAGTAGCTTCGTCGATCGAAGACGAAGCGAAGGAAGGGGATCCCCATACACCCGAGGAGGGGATGGGAAGCCGATACTCCCACCTATGTCCAAGACTCCACACGAGATTCTGCTCACTGAAGATGCAAGTAAAAGTTTCTTAGCACCCAGGCCGATCAAGAGTGCTCCCGACAAAAAAGGTTTTGATCGATACTGTGAATTTCACGGAGACAGGGGTCATGACACCAATGACTGTTATCAGCTCAAGAAGCAGATTGACGAAGCCATCAAATCGGGGAAGTTGTCTCACTTGCTAAAGGAGATAAGGCAAAACCGCAATAAGATAGAAGTGCACCAGCCGCAGCAAAGAGATGGCAAGGCGAGGGAAATACTGATGGTGTCTTCTAAAGCGGAGAGCAGATATAAAAGAAAATGCGAAGAGGAATTCAAGTGGATGAACAAAGCAATAGAATTCACTTCGAAATGTGACGAAGTGTTATCACCAGGACCCGTCATTGTAAAAGGAGAAATAGCAGGCTATGAGGTACACCGTATCTTTGTAGATAGCGGGAGTTCCTCCGAAATCATGTACGAACATTGCTTCAAGAAACTCCATCCAAGGGTCCGCTCTTTGTTGGTCGAAAACTCAACCCCACTGATAGGTTTTTCAGGGGAAGTAGCTTGGCCATTAGGAGAAATCACACTTCCAGTAATTTTTGGCGAACCACCGCTTAATCGTAAGGTTCATCTCAAGTTCGTGGTGGTCCGATCTACTTCTTTGTATAATGTCATACTAGGAAGGTCGGGCCTGTACCAATTAGGGGCTATCGTATCAACACTTCATTCTGTCATGAAGTTCCCAACTCCACGAGGAATCGCAGTCGTACGAAGCGAAAGGAAGGAAGTTCGCGAATGTTTGCAAATCGAAAGGGAATTGCGAAAGCAGCACATAGTGGGAACAGAGAGAGAAGAGAGGAAAATACGAATAAACCCTCACTTCCCAGAGCAAAGCGTAGAAGTCGGGAGAACGTTATCGCCCGATTGCCAAAGCAAGTTGGAAAAACTTCTTCGAGAATACCTTGATGTCTTCGCTTGGACGCCTCAAGACATGACGGGAATACCCAGAGAAGTGGCAGAACATAGATTGGGAATTACCACATATGTGAAGCCCGTAGTTCAAAAGAAAAGGGGACTTGCGCCTGATCGGAGCAGAGCAGCCTGTGCGGAGGTAGAAAAGCTTTTACACGCAAGTATCCTTAGAGAGGTGCAATACCAAAGTTGGATAGCCAATCACGTGTTGGTAAAAAAGAAAGACGGAAGTTGGCGGATGTGCATAGACTTCACCGATTTAAACCGAGCCTGCCCAAAGGACCCTTATCCGTTGCCAGAAATAGATGCTAAGATAAAATCCTTGGCAGGGTTCAGGTTCAAATGTTTTTTGGACGCGTATAAGGGATACCACCAAATTCAAATGGCCAGGGAAGACGAAGGAAAGACGGCATTCTTCACCGACAAAGGGGTATTCTGCTACACAAAAATGCCTTTCGGCTTAAAGAATGCTGGTGCAACATACCAAAGATTGATAGACAGAATGTTTGAAGGTCAAATAGGGCGTAACATCGAAGCATACGTAGACGATATCGTGATTAAAAGTAATTCAGAGGTGTGTTTGTTGAAGGATATCGAAGAGACCTTCATAAACCTCAGAAAAGTAAACATGAAGTTGAATCCGAGCAAGTGTTCATTTGGTTTGGAAAAAGGTAAGTTTCTGGGGCACGTGATAACCCCTCAGGGAATCGAAGCGAACCCAGATAAGACAAAGGCGGTGAGGGAACTTGAGTCACCAAGAACGCTCAAGCAAGTGCAAAGCTTGAACGGAAAACTCGTTGCTTTGCATAGATACACGGCGAAGGCAGCAGAGAAGTCTCTACCAATATTCAAAACTATGCAAAATTGTTTAGAAAAGAAAAAGTTCAAATGGACAAGTGAGGCGGAAGAAGCTTTCCAGAAGATCAAGGAGACCATTTCTACCTTGCCCACCTTAGTGGCACCACAAGAAGGAGAAGTTTTGATAGTATATTTGGCAGCTTCAGAAGAAACCCTTAGTGCCGTTTTGATGGCCGAGCGAGGCAAACGACAATTGCCAATATATTTCGTGAGCAGAGTACTCCACGATGCGGAGCTGAGGTACCCGCCCATGGAAAAAGTAGCTCTATGTCTCATACACGCAACTCGGCGGCTAAAAAGATATTTTCAAACCCACAAAATAAGGGTGTTGACCAGTCTGCCAATAAAGTTGGTACTATCAAAGCCAGATGTCTCAGGAAGGTTAGCTAAATGGGCTGTGGAATTGGGAGCCTATGACATATCCTACGAGCCTCGTACATCAATCAAAGGTCAGATACTTGCAGACTTTGTGGCAGAGACAAACGAAGTAGAACAAATTACAACGGTAGCGGGCAACGGCAAGCTTGATAAATGCGAAGAGATGCCAACGGAGACTGTCAGCAAAGGAAAAGAAAAATTAAGGTCCGGAAGCAAGATAGGCAAAGATGACAAAGAAAACTTATCACTTGCAAGCGAGACAAGCGAAGCTTGGAAACTATACACGGACGGGGCGTCCAGCGTCGAAGGTGCAGAGGCTGGCTTAGTACTAATAAGTCCCAGCGGAGCAGAATATACCTACGCCCTTCGCTTTAACTTCTCGGCTTCAAATAACGAATCAGAATACGAAGCTCTCCTCGCTGGACTCCGCCTAGCAACAACAATGAGCATTCAAGAGCTAAAAGTGTATGTGGATTCCATGTTAGTAGCAAACTAGATCAATGGATCCTACGAAGCGAAGGAAAAATCCATGATGAAATACCTAACCATGGCAAAAGAGACGCTACAGAATTTCAAAAAGTGGACGGTAAAGCAGGTTCAACGAAGTAAAAACAAGAAGGCGGACGCTCTGAGTAAGTTAGCATCAATAACCTTTGACCACTTGACGAAAGAGGTGCTAGTGGAAGTCCTCCAGCATAGATCAGTGGAAGCGAAGGAAGTAAATGCCATCATGGAAGACGAAGGAGATACATGGATGACTCCAATTGTGAAGTATTTAAAAGGAGAATTGTCAACAGAAGGAAACGAAAAGGAAAAGCTCGAAACAGAGGCTCAGAAGTATCAATTGATAGACAATGTCCTGTACCGAAAATCATATTTGGGTCCGTTACTAAGGTGCGTAGGCCCATTACAAGCCAACTATGTAATACGGGAAATCCACGAAGGATCATGTGGGTTACACGCAGGAGCAAGGTCGGTAGTTGCTAAAGCAATGCAGCTAGGATACTATTGGCCAACCATGCACACAGATGCCTTTGAAGAAGTCAAAGCATGTCAACCCTGTCAAAAGCATGCCCCAATACCAAGGCGGCCAAAGCAGAACATGACTTCAATCATGGCAGCATGACCCTTCAGGAAGTGGGGAATGGACATTGTGGGTCCTTTCCCCGAAGCACCAGGACGGCTAAAATTTTTGTTAGTAGCCATAGATTACTTCACAAAATGGTGTGAAGCGAAACCCCTAGCTTCGATTTCAGGTTTGCAAGTGGAACGCTTCGCATGGGATCACATAATGTGCCGCTTCGGCTTACCACGAGAAATAATCACAGATAATGGAAAGCAGTTCGCAGACAACCCATTTAAGGCTTGGTGCAAACTCTGGCACATACAGCAAAACTTCACCTCTGTTGCTCATCCACAAGCAAACGGACAGGTAGAAAGAGTAAACCGAAGCTTAGTGGAAGGGATCAAAGCAAGGATGGAAGCAGAGGGAGGGAGTTGGGTCGAGCATCTAGGCCACGTCCTATGGGCCCACCGGACAATGCTAAAAACTAGCAATGGCGATACTCCATTCAGCTTAACGTATGGCACTGAAGCAATTATCCCACCGGAGATAGGAATGCCAACTTACAGAAGCGCAGTTCCACAAACAGAAGCGGAGAACGAAGAGAGTATTTGTTTCAACTTAGACGCCCTGACGGAGCGAAGAGAATTGGCAGCCATCAAAGAAGCCAAATACAAACACAAGATAGAGCGATACTACAACAATAGGGTAAAACACAACCGATTTAAGCCTCTAGATTTTGTGTGGAGAAAAAACGAAGCAAGCAGAATGCAAAGCCAAGGCAAACTAGGGCCCAACTGGGAAGGCCCTTACCAGGTAGTCACAGCACACCAGAATGGCTCGTACGTTCTGAAGAATCTTTGCGGAGAGGTTCTCCCAAGAACTTGGAATGGGGAAAATCTGAAATGTGCTTACATTTAAGCGAAATACACCCTCACACTAGTAAACGGCTCACTTTTGTTACTTGGGTCGCACGCTAAAAATAAAGATTACAACACTTTTGGGTCGCACGACGACCATTAACATTTTGTAATAGTGCTCAATGGAGGGTATAACCCCTATTTCTTTCTGTAACAATGGCTAAGAAGCCCATTTTGTTGAATGAAATTTTGGCTTCGTAAAAGCTAATGTAATGCATACTTGCATACACATACAAACACAACCACATACAAAGCAAAACACAAGCTCACAGCAGCTCACCCATAATGCATGCAAGGCCCTAGCTAGGCCAAACACATACGCATGAATCACACGGGTTTGAAACAGAGGTAGGACCATATCATTGGCCATCTCAAAATGTGTACACAATAAATCAACGTTGATATCCACAAGTGTAAACAATATTAACATATGGTTATCACACCTAAAACATCAGAGACGCAACAGAATAATAACAGCTAAATCTCTCATCAAAGGTAAAACGATAACACACAAGCACATACTAGAACATTAATCCTTGGTAACAAATGTCAAGGTCATACCAAATCCTTAGTCAAACACCAAACGCATCATACAAATGCCAAAACAAGATGCTGGTAAGCATCACCACATCAACGAAGCACAAAAGATTGTTTAAACAAGTACAGACGATAATATAATTGTTCATTGAAATAAAGGGATAGGCACAAAGCCACTAGAAATCACGGACGAGTAGACACCGAAGATTGATCTGAGAAGCCTCCGACACCAGCAGGGGGGACACCAGCAATAGTAGCACGAACAGGCTCAACTCCTTTAAGAACTTCGATCGGCTCATCAGCGAGGCGAGACAGTTCCTCCACGTAGGGAAAAGACACGTTGTCAAAATCGTTCAACATCTGATTTAGCTTCGCCTCAGCATCCGGCTTGTAGTTGGAGGAGCGAGTAACGGGCTTGCCTTGCTTACCATAGCATTCACCTTTGATCAGTCCCCTGTGGTAGCCAACCGCATAACTTTGCTTTTGAATAGCAGCCAAGGGTTGCCCAAACTCGAGACTCTCGCGAAGTTTCCAAACGAACATCTTGATGCCCTCAGCTACCAGCCATGTTTTCTCCTCTTTCACAACCTGCAAAGACTCAGCAATGGAAGATTTTTCCTCCGACAATATCTCTTTTTCCTTAACCAACAAACCTTTCTCTAGCTCTAACTCCTCTACACGCTTGCGAAGCTCAACATTTAAGGAAATTAACTTCTCTGAAGCAGCTCTCTCAAGAACTAAGGCATCATTCTTTTTCTTTTCCTCCAACAGCTCGGAGCGAAGCAAGGTCAGGTCAGCCATGTCTTTTTCCAGCGAGGCAACTTTCTCTGACAAAGCAATTTCCGATGCTTTCAACTTTGCAATGTCACCCTCCTTGCTCTTCATCTCCTTCAACTACGCTCGTAGGCGCTTAATAGCATGACCCTTCTTCACACATTCATTGTGAGCAGCTATGAAGCGAAGCCTAAGTTCAGGCACATTGACATTCAAGCGAGCGGAGCAAAGCGCTGTCTCGTTACATAAATCGGTGTGAGATTGGTGTCGCGCACGATGAGCTTCAACAGGGGTGGCAAAGTTATACTGATAATCGCGACAAACAACAATGTCATCCAGCAAAGATGTATTCTTCACCCGGCGAACCTGGGGCACAAAGATAGCTTCGCCTATCTCAGCAGAGGGTGGAACATATTGGGAAGCAGAAGAATCAGAACGCTCATCCTCGCTGTCTGTTTCGAAAGTCTGATCCATTGACAAAGGTGGCTCACTATAATCTTCCATACGGATTTTCTTACCAATCCCGTGGCTCTGAACGTCTTCCAAGGGCCGCTTCGAGGAAGACTTAGTCGAAGGCGGAACAGGCTTGTCTCTCTTGGTCGGGTTTGGAACAGACATGACTTCATCTGCTGCTTTTCCTTTCAAAATCTTGGTAGCCCGGCTGCGGCTTTCGCAAGCTTGCTTGAGTCGGCTTTGCTCAGTAGTCCCCTTCGCCTTTTTTGGCGAAACAGCCTTCTTGGCGCTATGCTTCACCCGTGGCTTAGGTGGAACAACCGACAAGACAATAGCGGTCCCTGGTTTCGGACTCACCGAAGGTGAAGCAGCTTTAGAAGTAGTAGATGGGGCTACCGGTTTCTTACCAGCTTGAGATCCGGAGGAGGCAGAATGACCAGCAGCTTGAAGATTCGAAGGAGATGTAGCATCCGCAAGTGGTTACGAACCAGGAATTACCACTTGATCAGGAATAACCAAGTTTTCTGTATTCTGTGATTGAAAGTCAGCACCCTCATCATCTTCTAAGGCAACCTCATACTCCTCTGACGAGGCAAGGTTCAGCAGTCCAGCGAGTCCCATCGCTGATCAAGCAAAGCAAAGCAGGATAAGCAATATAACAAGAGTTTATATAAACATGCATGAGCGAAGAAGTAACGTGTCAAGTTTGACATATGTGCAAGGGGCATAAACAACAGAGCAAAGCGAAACGCAAAAGCATAAGCACAAAATGTACAAAGACGAAGACACAAATTAATCTCTCCTACCCTTCCATTTAACAAGAAACACAGGCTTCTTCTTCAAGTGAGGCCATTTCAAGCTAATCCCTCCAACAACTAACACCGCTTCGGGTAAAGTACGACCATACATCACTTTGTTCATCAACAGTTGGCAATGCTCTTTGTTCACTTCACAATCCTCAGGCACAGGATCATTCAGAGACACTTCGGAATCAATCTAAGTCATCTCTCGAGGGACAAACTCGTTTCGAATCCAAATAAATTTTTCTTTCCAGCCACGACAGTTAGGATAAACATCCGGCATACATGGCGAACCTGGCAATTTTCTTTTCTCCACCGTCACCCAATCACCAGTTCGAGCGGTTTTGAAAAAGGCTCGAAACAAAGGAACAGTAGGGGTAATACCCAAAGATCGACACTTCAACTCAAAGCATACTATTTTCAAAGAACCAAGTGGCACGAACTGAGACAAATGTAAGTTGAAATACTCAAGAACATCAAGATAAAACTTCGAAAAGGGAAATCGAACATTCCCAAATTCGAAGTGCTTAAGATATAAACCGAAATACCCTGGAGGGGGTTGACGAATGTGAAGGTCGGGAGACGGAATTTTAGGGTCATACACACTACTAATCCCAAACTTGTCAATAAACCCACAAAATTCCTCGCCGGAAACATCGCTACATGAAACCGATAGATTGTTTTTCCAAGAAGCCATTATCAAGTGCAATTACGAACGAGAAAGGTAAAAGCAAGGGCAAAAGTTCGAACCTGACGAAGAGAATGTTCAAGTTGTTGGAAGAAACGGGAACTGATCGACGAAAACAATGGCGGATTCTTCTCGCCGGAAAAGGGAAAGACGAGTTTTGTAAAGAGAGAGAAAAACACAAGTTAGTAGAAATCTCAAATGGTATAATGAAGGGGGTCGGCGGTTATTTAAGAAGGCAATGATAAAACCGCCGCCTACTAGGTGGGCCCCCCTAAATTTGAAAACCGTAGCCTTTGTGTAGACAGGGCAAGGCCACGTGGCGTTCAGGTGCATTATGTGCTTTTTTCGAAAAAGGCAAATATAACAAAAAGAAAATGAAAAAATTATTTAGCACGTGGAATGGTCGAGTCTTATTCAAAAATTTTAGTCTGAACTATCTATTTGAACATAGATACATCAGACTGGGGGGCTTGATGGCGTATAGTCGGCTTCGCCTCGCAAATAATGGCGAAGAAGAACAAAACAAGCTAACCTCTGGTCGTCAGACTAACAAGGCCAGAAGGACAACAACCATTTTTGATGAAAGAGCAATAAGTCAAATAACCGGCTTAGTTATATGGTCAAAACAAGTGAAATAACAACAATAGCTAGGCAACAAAAAGAGGCGCAGCAGAAAGAAGTAGTAGCTTTAGGACAGGAAAAGTCACTTTCGGCTCTGACTAAACCTGAAGCTACAGAGAGCACATTGGATAGACCGTTGGATAAAAGGAATGTCCTTTGACTTTGGGCATTATATATAAGTACGTATCCAAAGCTCTCAGGAGGTAGAATCATCATTTTCCCTCTACTCTTTTCTTACAACTAGTCTTCCTTTTTCTCTCTAGTTCACTCGAACACTTTACTAATTTTCACGCCCGAGCTTGGTCACGAGTGCCCACTCGTGGCGAGGCTGACGTTGGTTTCTTTCTTTCAGATAGATATCACTAATAGCGAAGCCGTCGCAGCTTTCCCCGATTGTTACAAAGACTGGATCCAGCGAAGCTGAAAGAGTCCTAATCTGCTACCCGGATCCCATTGTAGCAACAATACGCAAGAAAATTTTAAAAAAAACACAGTAAAATAAACCAGGATTCGAACCTTGGGGTCTAGCACCAGACACAACATACGTCCACTTCTTCCATATTAATTTATGTAAATTTTATGGACGCTTATTTATATATAACCCATTTACGTTGAATATAGTAAAAAAAAATCCTTCCATACTTCTAATTATATGGTAATTTAATGTGAATGATGATCTCGTTAGTTATATATATACAAGTTGCATATAGAAATGGGCCAATAGGACAATACATGAGGTGGGCCGAAGAGTAGGATCCAAATACATACAGTCATACAACAGATATGATGGTATTAGTTTATCAACTTTTGGATGACCTGAAACACATAATTAATATAAACTATGATAGTAAAATAGTAATGATATGTGTTAATGTGGTTTAGTCTATTTGGTAAGGCGTCCTCCTATCTCGTAAGAGGTTAGGGGATTAAATTCTGTTGTATGTAGTGGGTTGGAGATTTCCTCCATTGACTGAAGGTGTGGTGCTCGAACCTTGATTAAAGCCAATTAATGAAGGTTGATTGAAAACCTGCCACTAAGTGGTTCGAACCCATACTGGAGAGAGGGGAATTGTCCCCATTTGCCGGTAAAAAAATATTAATGATATGTGTGTTTAAAATAAATCAATTTGCATTTTATTGAGATATTTAAATGATCGTGCCCATCAAAGGCACGACTTTTGTGCAATATAAATAACCATTAATCGGAATCACTTTGCAATTTGACTATTTTACTATTTATCCTGAAAACTAGGAATAGCAGCCTTTAATCAAAACATGTTGGATATGATCTTAACTTGGTCAATTATGTTTTTAGTCTATTTAATTAATGAATTGGATTAGTACTCTAAATAGTATTAAGGTTAGTTTTTATTATATATAATATAGAAGATATGTATATGTGTATAATATAATACTAGTTTAACATCTCGTGTATAAGGGGACATTATAGAAGTTAATTTTAAATGTTTATGTATAGTCTAACAATTGTAAAGCATAGAAAAATATATAAACAAATTAATATTACCCCATGTGTAAATACATATATAGATAACAAAGACACCATATATAAATAGTATCACAAAATATAACAAATTAAGATACAAACAAAAAATAACAAAGAATGAAAATGCTTGAAGTGATACGTTATAATGTCATTTTCAAAATAGTTCCGAGAATAAAATATTATCACAAATCGAATAATGAAAATTCAATACATTAATTAATAAAATAAGTCTACGTGTTTACATAAATAACTTTCTCATGTTGTTCACGTATAATTTATCATCAGTTATGCACGTTATTTTATCTTTTTTCTATATTAAATTTTGATATGCTTGTTTTCTATTAATATTCCGTATTTTCTATTCTACATGATTTAGTATATATTTATCTTACAACACATGTAGATGCCCAATTCCGTAGGCGTGCATTGCGAATTGGGGACGAATGGTTTATGGTTTTGTAGCGTTGTTTGTTAATAAGACAAAATTAATTCATGTGGATCTGAAATGGTCAAATGATGGCAATGTACATGCATGTTTAATAATCCAAAAGTCGGTAAAAACAAACAATCGTTAAAGATTTTTAATGAATTTCAAAATGGATTTTCAATACCACAAGTCCACAAGTTGTTAATATATATATATATATATATATATATATATATATATATATATATATATATATATATATATATATATATGAACTAACTTGGTGGATTTTCACTGTTAGGTTGTAGCCTTCAAGATGTGACATTGCGATTAGTGATGCTAATATTAATAAAGTAATTTGTGATTTTACTAAATATAAATTTTTTTTCTTGAACAATAGTAAATATGATTTATTGGTGAAGATCTTGAGCTTTAATTAGTGTTTCTTATTCAAGTAAATAAAGTTATACATCGTCTCAATCCATTAACAGCTATTTTATAACTTATTTAATATTTGAGCATTGCATGAATGTAGTATTTTTTTAATCAATTATGAATTTAAAAAATAACATGAGTCGTTGTGTTCTTTCATATTAAAATTTATAAATTTATGTAAATTAGGGTCATAATTGGAGAAAAATAATAATAATAAAAGCGCTTCCGATATATTGCATGTATGTTATTGTAATGTGAAATGTTAAAAGTTGCTATACATAATTAAGTTGTAGAGTTACATATGATCTGGTGATGTCTCTCTCAGTTAAAAGTTGCTATCTGTTTTTATTTTTAATTTCAAATTCCATGAATTGGGGTTATAATGCCATGACGCGATTCATCATTATCAAATCATCTCGTCCTTTAATTTCTTTTTTTCTACTTTGGTGTTATCTTTATGAAATTTAGATTTAGATAAGCTTAATTATTGTATCTATCAAATCATCACGCACGGCCCTATAATTCTATCATTATCATAATAATTATCTCCATCTTTTAAATCAGATATAATTATTTACATTTTACCTTACTCAATTTTACGTTAAGGATGATTATAATCTCAATCATATTTTTGATTAGATGTTAGGTCTAACTAATGAAGACGGATATACAAATTCATGTTCATGTATAAAGACCTTTCGCAATGCGTATCTCCATGCGTGTTTGGTTTGCACTCAATGTAAAATTATATTAAGATCGATGTAAGTTTAATTTCTAATATTATGATTTATGAGCTATATTTACGAATTACGATCATCGGATCATGTGTGTATGTATAGCACTATTGATCGACATTTTATTGTAAGTAATGAGATCAATAGTGTGATGGACATATTTTATTGGTGAAAGCACGCTAAAACTCTTTAGAGACATCAACCTTTGAAATGTCGCCTCTACAAGTTGTTTTTCTTGCAGTGCGCTGATAAAATATTAATGATCGTAAGAGTTAAAAACACTCGTTATTTGATTTATGTTTTAAGAAACATTTGAATTATTTTATGAGCTTACTTCTCTAAAATGTATCGGTCTTTCAAATGTGTTAGTGTTGTGTGTATCAAACTTTTAATTTGGTTTTTTCTATTTATTAAACTTATAAATTTTGTATGTAATTAAAATATATACAATAGAAAAAAAATTAAAAATTCGTTTGATTTGATAACACTTTTAAAAGATAGATAACGTAATAACAATTAAGATACAATATAATAAAATTTATCACATTTTCCTCTTATATAAGGTAACTAGTTTAACATCCTGTGTATAAACACGGGAATGATTAAAGTTAATTTTAAATATTTCTTATTGTAGAATAATTGTAAAATATATATATAAAGTATATAAAAAGTATAAATAAATAATTATGCAAATAATACATCACTAGATTAATTCCCGTGTGATACACGAGTTGTTCAAAAAAGATAAATATTAAAATTAATAGAGAATATTAAATACTTATAAGACATGAATATAATAATTCACATTGGTTAAGGATAAATACCCGTGTAATATACGAGTTTGTTTAAAAAATAATAAATGTTAAAAATTAATAAAAATATTAAATATTATAAAACGCGAAAGATTTGAGAGTTTAAAAAAACAAAGACAAAAGATGTCAACACCAAAAGCAGCGATGGAAGCGTCGGCACAAGAAAACTAATGTGATGCAAAAACATGGTATTATATTTTTTGTACAAGTTGCCGATTATTATCGTTACAATTAAAATTAAGGGTTATCTTAAATATTAAAATCAAAATATTAAATGTACAACACATGGTAAATACGATTAAACATGAATTTAAATATTATATTAAATAAAATTAAATGCCCGTGTTTTTTTTAACAACAAAAGATTCATTTAATCATAAAGTAGAATACATAATCCGATACAGACTCATAACTCACGAAGCTAAAACATACTAAGGTACAGTGGACAGATATACAATACAGGAAGCAACATCTGACAGCACATGAATTAAATGGACCATCGAAACATCACATCGAGCCGAAAAACACAACCATCGACATCACAGCGAGCCAACCTCGACAGCCCTCTACAAGCATCCTCGGCAGAATCGGAAAACACAGCCCATCTACAACACACGAATCAAATGGATCGCCATGGCATCACAGCAGAATCACACAAGACTCGGACATCACATCGAGCCACCCTCGACAGCCCTCTAAAGCATCTCTCGACATCGTACAAAGCATCAACCAAGAAGCAGGTAGCAAACACATATGATCACCATAACCATCACTGATACAGCTACAGTCATAGTTGCTTATTGAACACTCGCAATGTTGGGGAAATAAGCAACATCTGATAAAAGAACTCTGAGACTCAACAGGGCCACTCTATCTATCTAACAATCCCGAAAATAAATCAACTCACCCCCTCTCACCACTACAAAGATATACACCAACCCTAACCTACCACCCAAACCTACCGAACAACAGGACTTTGTGGCTCAAATCAGCTGAAACAGGGAAGGGAACCCAAACAACACCTCCATCCTCCTATCCTCCATACACCAAATGCAAACCAGAACCACCCCCTTATAGCTCCAGATTAAATGCCCGTGTGATACACGAGTTGGTCAGCACACTAATTTATTCATAATTATAACTAATAAATACTTAAACCTTATTGCCCCTAAGTGTAACAATAATAATTGATGACTTATATAAAAATACAATCACGTCTCTTCGTGATTCTGCTGTTAAAAAATTATTTATTAGTTATAATTAGAAAAAAACATAAAATTATTATAAATTATTATATAATGATAAATCTAAGAATATGATTAAATATAATATTTTAAAATATTATAAAGAGTAAATATGATATTTATAAATTAGGACTAACAAATATAATAATGATTGTTAAAATTTACCAAAAAAGGTCAAAATGGATTTCAATTTTGATAAAAATCGATTGTTTAAATTTGATAATTAACTTTTTTTTATCTAAATCAACGATATTGAATAATAGATTTGATCAATATTAGTTTTTTTACTAAAATTAGAAGATAAGATTATAAGTTAAATAAGGAAAAGATTGAATGAGATATGTAATATTATGAATTATACTTTTTTAGCTTTACTTTAACTAAATTTAACACATCTTCTAATATATATAAAAGACTAATTTGAAAAAAATTATTAGATGATCTGGACTCTTCATTTAGTAAAAGATTTAATCGTAGCCGTTAATTTCTTTAATTCTAAAATTTGGATTTTGACTTTTTAGAGTCAAACTAATGTGAATTAGATTAAGATAACCCTTAATTAAATAAATAATAAATATAAAAAAGCTATCTTTTCTTTAATTTAGATAAATTAAGCTATACACGGTTATTAATTTTTTTTTTAGTTTGATTTGAATTAGTTATATATATTATGAATTGAAATAATTTAAATTTTTTTAGATATATACGTTTTAAAAATTAGAAATAAGTTTAAATTTAAATTAATTATATTTATCTATCTAACTAATTAAGTTTATTATTTAATAATATAATATAATAAATAGGACTTACTTATCGCTGATCATGCCGTCTTGGGATTGACGGCATCTTTCGTCATTTTTTATCATATTTTTTCGTGTTTTATAAGTATTTAATATCGTTTATTAGTGTTTAATAATTATTACTTTTTATAAACCATCCCGTGTGTTACACGGGCATTTAAACTAGTACATTTATAAAAGAAAAAATAAAAAAAAATCAGTTGAACAGAAAATTAACGCACGGGTTTAAATAAAATTTACATTCTTCTAAAGTTGTTGTTTTTACTAATCTATGTCGACTGAAATTAATATAAATTTTTTGTAATTTAAAGAAAGTACGTCTAAGATCATTTATTCTTTTGTTTATACATAACAATCACATCATTAACTAAACAATCTTTTACATAAATAATTATCTATGACACGTGTGTTTACACTTTTTAATGAAATTTGCTTTTACCCAAATTAATATAGATTTTCATATATTAATATTAGTGAAATGTTCAATATAGTCCAAAGTTTTTGTGTAATCCCAAGGGACAAATCTCAGCCACAGGATAAAAAAAAGGCAAATGCCCACCAGCACCTCGGGCCACCACCACCTCCGGCCGCCACAATCGCAAGTGATTGAAGCACAATCACATGTGATTACCGCCAACCAACACCACCGACCATCACCTCCGGCCACCACCACAGCCGCCGACCACCACCTCCGGCCGCCGCAATCACATGTGATTGCACACCGCCAACCACCACCACCCGACCATCACCTCCGGCGACACAATCACATGTGATTGAAGCCACAATCACATGTGATTGAAGCCACAATCACATGTGATTGCACACCGCCAACCACCACCACCGACCATCACCTCCGGCCACCACCACAACCGCCGACCACCACCTCCGGCCGCCGCAATCACATGTGATTGAAGCCACAATCACATGTAATTGCATACCGCCAACCACCACCATCGACCAACACCTCCGGCCACCTCCTCCGGCGACGCAATCACATGTAATTGAAGCCACAATCACATGTGATTGCACACTGTCGGACACCGCCGCCGCCGCCGCCGACCAGATCTTTTTTTGAAGCATCAAATGACGAATTTGAGACCAGATCTGAACTCCTCTCATCAAACCGAGTTGAACCACCACCATCCCCACCCTGAACAACTCCGACAGCTGGCGAATTTGGCCTCGTCGGCGCCGGATCTGAGAAATAAAACTCCGGATCTTTTTTTAAAGCATCCAATGACGAATCAGAGACCAGATCTGAACTCCTCTCATCAAACTGAGTAGAACCATGTGCGCCACCACCATTAACTCCGGCCGTGGTGGTTAGATTTTGCAGCGGCGGCCATGGTGGTCGGAGTTTGCTCGATTTCTCGTTAATGGAGGATCGTGAGGATGATCAGGCTCCATAGTCTTGTAGGGGAGTTAAAACCGATCACCCTCACCAAAAATCACGATGATCCGACGGTGGGTTCGCCGGAAAACGCTTTGTTGATCGTGTGGCTGAGATTTGTCCCTCAGGACTACACAAAAAAGATGGACTATATTGAATACAACTCATTAATATTAATAATTAATAATTAGTATTATTAACAGAGCAAGGATATGCGTAATTCGGATAAACATGTAATATTAATCTCACTATTCTAATTAAAAATATAAAAACCAATTATTTTCTATAATTTTTATCTTTATGTTATATCAACGTTATATTTTTTTTTTTCAAACATTGATGATGAACACAATTCAATTTTCAACCCCGTGTCCTTTTCCTAGTTTTTAATTAAGAAAAAAAAATGATCTCACACCCTATACCACTCAATTCATTCTATAAATAAAACTCACAAAATATCTTTAAAAGATTTTCTTATAATTTTTTTTAGATTTATTCCTAAAAAAACTTAAGAACATGATCGTATTTTTCTCTCCGGTTTTTAGCACGGGTCCCCTATGATCGACCTCTCCCCATCGTAGGGGAGTGGTTCCTTTCGTTCTCCGAATTATCGAGTCACCTTGCGGAACGACAACTATATATGTTATCTTGAATAAGTTAATAAAAACTAATTGAGAATATGATACCCAAATGCGAATAAGTTGACGGGCCAATTAGATTTTGATGATTATTTTGTTGACAGGTGTAAAAAGATATACATGCCATTTTGGCCTCATTTCCTTCTTTTTTTATTTCTAAATTCAAGATATGGTGGCTTCTCCACAAATGTCTCTATCAATCCATCCATCCATCCCTCATTATTTATTTCACCCAAAGCCTTCCAAATCATATTTCATGCGTCGCCTAGTGACTATCAAACCTAAGTGTCGGACTCTTTCTTTATTGTGTACTATGATTTGAATGTGAGCATGTGTTTTTTTTAAATAAGTTGTTAAGTATCTTCTTATATCGGAATCGTTTGATTTTGTAATGTGTTTAATATGAATTTTGAGTTACTTTACTTATTACCAATTGATATTGAGTTGAAACCTCACAAACTTACATAGTACCCACACAAGCATTCTGTTGGTTTTTACCCTTCCAATTGATGCATGTTGTCGAGTCTTCTTTTGTAATGTGTTTAATATGAATTTTGAGTTACTTTACTCATTACCAATTGATATTGAGTTGAAACCTCACAAACTTACATAGTATCCACACAAACCTTCTGTTGTTTTTTACCCTTCCAATTGATGCATGTTGATGAGTCTTCCCAGTATGAACCCTTTACTCCGGTTGTCCCCTTCTCGAACATATAACCGCTCCCAACATGTCATTCCCAACTTGGGTTTACTAGGCATCAGGTCCAAGTTAGATGGTTCTTTAGACTAGGCCCGTTGAAAGTAACCGATAACTGAAAAAAATCGACCGACTTGGTCAGAATTCGGTTAAATCGGGTCAATTAAATCGGTTATCGGGTAGGCTTGATCGGTTAGTTCGGGTTACATGTATTATTTACCTACTACTACAGTCATAGCTCTTACCGCCCGCCGCCACTCTTCTTGTCAACCCTCTTTGGCCGCTAATCCATCGTTGCCTTGTCATCATGGACTTTTCTTTCTCATGCATTTATGCTCTTTTCTCTTTTCTTTTATATTTATTTCTCTTTTATTGCATAGTGCGATCGTGAGATCTTTTGCCACTCTCACTACTATGAAGTATTAGAGATTAGGTTTAGTATAAGACTACCCAACCCTTTTATAACCATATACTCTATAAATATTTGTCATTGTAACATAAAATACCCACAAAGTTTTCGATACATATTCATAATCAATGATCAAGTACATCGTATTCATATAAATGTATATGTTAGACAAGTATTATTTTGCTCCACGATTTATTTCACAACAAACTAAGTTTTAGTGCTGATCTTAGACTATGAGCATCCATCTTCATTATTCTTTTTACCACATTAGCGTAACATCATATTTCTTTTCATTCTTCTCCATCACACTCCTATCACTCTAGCCCCACATCCACCCCCCTATACTATCTTGTCTTTATATATATATATATATATATATATATATATATATATATATATATATATATATATATATATATATATATATATATATATATATATATATAGAGAGAGAGAGAGAGAGAGAGGAAGGTTCATGCGAGAAGACTTTTTAATGCGAGAAGTGCGAGAAGCATTTTGGACCATTAGATCATTTAATCAAAGGCTAAGATAATACATGGCATAATTGTAATTAAATTACATGATGAAGGAGATTTATATTAAACAAGAAGGGCAAAATAGATATTTAACCCAAACCTAATAATATCCTAATCAATACCTTAATTAAATCACTATTAATCCTCCCTTAATTAAATCCCTATTAATCCTCCGATTCCCCATTCTTTCCAGTAAACTTCACACCAAAATTCACACCCTCTTTTTATGGTGTGTTCCTATCAAGAACGTCGCCTACCCCAACAACCACCGTCAGGCACCGCCATCGACTAAGATCCAGTGAAAGGAAGCAATATACCCTCATTCTTAACAGAAAACTTAGCTACCCTAGCTTTCTTTCTTTGTGTTCCTACTTGAACGCCGCCGACCCCAACGGTCCTCTACCGGCCACCGCCTAACACCGCCATCTATTAAGATCTGATTTAGGGAACATGGAATCGAAGAAACTTTTTGTACACAGCAACCACCTAATGTCCACCCCTTCACGGCCCCATCTCCGCCTCTCCATTGCCCCGTGACCGATTAACAACGACACGGTCGTCCCATCTTTCAATCTCTACATGACCGGCCTATGAACAACCTATACTTAAGATTAGCCGAGGACGTACAAGAACTGGCTGGACAACGAACGCACAAGAACAAGGTTGGTTTGTACGACGAGAGTAGCATCTTGATGTTACTGATTTCCTTTTTATTTGCTGAATAATGTATGAAACTATGAATTGATTTTTAGTAGGCATTGCAAACATGAAAGAAAGGGGTCTGGACTCTTTGCTCCTCGTAAATAACACATTTTTATTCTTGGTTTGTATATATTTTCAATAATAAAAATATTGTAGTAAAAAAAGAATATGGTTGGTTTGTGAATAGATTTGTATAGATATGTTTATTTGTATTTTACAAAGTTCATTTTTTATCTTTAAACGATGAACAAGTTTGTGAATAGATAAAAAAAAAATTTACATTTTGGTTCTATTTTTATGTTATTCATTACTAATGAATCAAGTTGCTTCCGTGTTTGAAACTTTTTTTATATTGGTTCAACAGTGAACTATGAACAAGAATAATATATGTTTTTTTGGCTTAACATTAGAAAGGAAAATTCTAATAAAAAATTTCAAGGTTGAGGATAGAAAAAGTGTGTTATGGGTTCACGAATGAACATTTTTTATTTTAAGAAAAAATATAATATTATGCATGTAACATGCTCACTAATGAACTTCGAATTATATAGTTTAAAATGTTTATTAATGGTTTTGATAACTATTAACGTGTATGTGTCACTAGTGAAGACGGTATACATAACAAAAAATTTGTAAATCGTGCATTGTGTTCGGTAGTGAACACCATATTATAATAAAATAAAATTTTTGAAAATCTGGAAAAATTAATTAGAGAGAGAAAAAATTAATTAGAGAGATAAAAACTAATTAGATAGAGGAGAGAGAAAAATTTTGTTTACTAATTTGCCCTTTTGAATTAAATAAAAATATTAATTATGACTAATGTGAACCACAAGATTAAAATCCAATCTATGGCCGAAATCGCTTCTCGCACTTCTCGCATTAAAAAAATTATATATATATATATATATAGGGGAGGGTTCCAATGAGAACTAATTTTAGTGCGAGAACCGCGATAACCAATCTTAGCCGTTGATTTGAATAGTGGAATTCATGGATGGAGAACGTAGGGGAGTCAAGTGTGACAGGGTGTATGTGAGGAATTCATGGGTGCGCAATGACATTGAAAGATGAGAAATTGGACGGCTCGGATTGGTTCTTGCGGTTCTCGCACTAAAATGGTTCTCAATGGAACTTCTTCCTATAAATACACACACACACACACACACACAGTGAGATTAAAAAAAGGTCCAGCGTGATTTGGAACCAGCTTAAGAGATTCTAGCGGATAGAGGCAATGGTGTTCATGGGGCTCACATACCAACCAGCTCCATATATACTAGCTGGTTGGATGTGCCTTGTCTTATAGATAGAGCCCCACTAAATATTGACAGGCCGATTTACTACACTAAAGGAAGCCGCATAATTGCATCTTATAATTAAACAAGAACTCAAGTAAATCAAGAACAATGAAATTAATTATCAAACGTATTTGTATTGATCACTTGAATTAAATGATTACAAACACAGCCCCAATCTACTTTATTATAACTTACATACAAAACTTCTCTAATGTAAGGACAACAAGACCTTGAGGCTAAAATTCTTAGAATGCAAAATTGTAACACCCTCTCAACCGACCTAGTGATTTAAAGGTAATTAGTTTACTAATCTTACTATTTAAGAATTGTTATGTGAATTTAATTATCATGTCTTGATTATGTGTGTATTTAATATGCATATTTTGTTTAAATTAAATAAGTAAATAATTAAATATAACTAATTAAACTATTAGTTAGTAGATGGTAATGTGTCAACATAGACACTTATCACCAACAATTCCACCAACAACACCCACAATTACATGCAACTAAGAATTGAATGAGTGTGTGTGTGTGTGTGTTAGAGCTCTCGACCGAGGAGAAGAACAAGATAGAGAGTTCTTCATCTTTTTAAATTCAATCTTTGATTAATTGTGTGGTTTCTGCTATAATCTGATTCAGAAGGTTAGAATACTGAATTCAAAGTTGTTGATTGTTAATGTTATTCGGTTTTGAATATTATTATGAATTCCGATTGAATGCATGTATTACAAATACATGAACTTAGGTTGTTGAATGATAGACTTTGATCTTGTTTGAGGTTCATAACATGCTTAGAATGATTTCTGGAAACTTAGATTAACTTGCATGCTTAAAAATCACATCAGAATTTAAGTTTTGAATCATTCGGAATTAGAGACTTGAATCAACCGGAATTGGGGAATTCCGCATAAAATACAATCGGAATACATGAATTCCGGACAATATACTCGGAATTGAGGTTAATTCCGCATGAAATCACTCGGAATTGATGAACTCGGTATATATTGTTTTCCGAATGCTAATAGCCCTAACACTTTATTCGGGATTGGATTGATCGGAATTAATAAATACTCGGAATTGGACAATTGCCCTTACTCGGAAATTGTATGATCGGAATTTATAATTATTCGGAATAGAACAACTACCTTTACTCGGAATTCTATTTTATCGGAATGCTCCTTTGCTCGGAATTGATCTTTAGTCGGAATAGGCATATGCTCGGAATTTAACTATGATTTCATCGGAATTGATGTTATTCGGAATTGCCCATTGCTCGGAATTGGATTTATTCGGAATTGGACAATTCACTCGGAATTGGACTTATTCGGAATTTCCTTAACATTCGAAATTGTGATTTATTCGGAATCAAGAAGGGAAACACAATGTTAACCGGAATTGATGGAATATCGGATAGAATGCCCTTGCTCATTCGGAATTGAGAAGACCATCCGGAATTATGACAATTCCGTATGATATATCCGGAATTTGGAATTTTTAGAATTTCATTGATAATTCAGATATGATATACTGATTTTCTATATATCTATGATATATGTGATATTCATATGATGTATGAAAAACTATGATATTTATTATGAATCAATATTGTGAAATTGATACTGACTTGTGTTCACTTAATCTCAGGAACTGAGAAGACTCAGTGAATTAGTCAGCTGAGTGTGAACTTTCAGTGTAGACTGTGGTGAGTGGATTTATATCCTGAATATACAGGATATAACATCTTGATTGATTATGTGCTCATTTGGATATGTATACATGTTAATTTGGAGGTCAGCCGTGACAGTTTTGTAGGTTGGGCTTGTTGCTTTGGGGATTTACAGTATCTGATCTTGAGATGCATTTGTTGTACTCGAGGGTGCTGATACTGTTGTCCATGTTAGCAGGGCTATCGGTAAACCTATGCTTTGGCCGGCATTTGGTTGTAGGTGGTTGCAACACCGCCGGTCCTCTTGGATTTGAGCTTGATTACTTGTTGGGCTGTTAGCCTTGTACTTTGTTGAGATATTTGTTCCCTCCCTTAGCTTTGTGCTAATTCCCCACTAGATTGTTTTGCAGATCCTCCGTAGTGAGTTTCTTGATGATGATGATGAGTGGGATTTTGGACAGACCACAAACTCTGATGTCAAGTTTTTTAAAAGAGCCTGATTTTGTAATTAACACTATAGTGGGATATTTTGTAAATCCGAATCAGATAAATCTTGTATTTATCTATGATTTTGTTATTATAATATGTAATTAAGCTTCTGCACGCTATTTTATGTTAATTAAAAAGTAAAGTGTTACAAATTGGTATCAGAGCCCCTTGGTTTGAGGATTTGCTTGAATGATTTGTGCAATACTCGAACCGAGGCTCTGGTCAGTCCAGTATTCCCAGGGTGGGTAATTAGTAGTGTAGCTTTGAGGGTGGTTAGTGTGCTTATACTAACGGATTATATCTAACCACTTGTGAGATGTTGTGTATAGAATAGATATGGCTGATAACGTGAACCAGACAACTACCCTTGCATCCCCCAGAAGAAACAATCAATCCTCCACCGCAGCTAATAAGCAAAACAACAGAGTGGGTACTTCACATAATGGTGCATCTGAACAACAAGATTATGTTCTGCAATTGGAAGATACTCTGCAAACTTTGAGAGACCGGGTTCAAGAGTTGGAACAGCAGCAACAACAGACTCAGTCATCTCAGCAAACCCAGACTATTCACATGCCTCGAGAGTCAGCTGTGTTTACCCAATCTATACCACCTCATGTATACACTGCCACACAGTTTAACACAGTGTCAACACCTTTCAGAACGTTACCGTATGTGTCAATGCCACAAGTGACATAGCCTTATCAACCTCACCAACCCCAACATTAGAACTTTTTCATTCCTTGGTACCCAACTCAATAAGGCTTTAAGCCGAAAGGGCAATATAAAGATTTTATGGATTGTCAACCTCCGGAGTATTCTGGAAGCTCTAACCCTACTGATACTTTGAATTGGTTAAGGGAGACGGTGAAGGCTTTAGATGCATGCAACTGTGAGGAGTCTGATAGGGTGAAATTAGCAACTCGGAGACTAAAATGTCAAGCTGCAGCATGGTGGGATTCTTTAACTGCTCATTTGTCCAGGGAAGTTGTAAACTCTGTTACTTGGGATCAATTCCAGAGTAAATTCTGTGAGCAATTCTGTAATACGTATGATCTATCCAAAGTGAAGCGAGAGTTTTTGGATCTAGTGCAGGATGACAAAATGTCGGTTGATGGGTTAATTTCAAAGTTTAATGAAAAGTTAAGATTTGCAAAACAGTGGGTTCCTGATGAGCCTTCTCAGATAGATCACTTTGTTCAAGCCTTGTTGCCTGAATATCGGGGTAACACCCGGATGGAAACATCTTTGGTACAGGCGTTTACTATTGCTCGAGCTGCTGAGAGTGATGTGAGGGCTCGAGAAAGAATGAATCGTGAGAAGGGGTTATCTCACAAGTCTGAAGGAAATCAGAGTGGTAATAAAGGCAAGTGGTAGGGAAATCAGAATCGCGGGGATTAGAAATCTAGAGGTTCGGGATCTTATCAGAATAAACCTTGGTGTGGACCTTGTAAGTCTCGCCACACTGGTCCTTGCACACCTCAGACTAAACGGTGTGTAAGATGTGGGGAGTTTAGTCATGAGCCATCTGCTTGTCGGTATAAGGCAAATGTTTGCTGGAATTTTCATGAGGAAGGTCACAGATCTGGAGCCTGCACTAAACAAAGATCAACGGGTACGGGGCAGGGGGTAGCTCATGTCGGGGGATCGTCTTCTGCAGGTCAGAAGCGTAAGGCTGCACCTTCTGCGGAAAGGAGAGCCTTCAAGATGACGGTTACTGAAGCCGCCGAGAATAGTGATGTAATCACGGGTATGTTTATTATAAACTTTGTGCCTGCCCGTGTGTTATTTGATTCTGGTGCAAATATATCATTTATGTCTGTATCTCTGTGTGATAAGTTGAAACTGTCTGTTTCTGTGATTACTACTCCTTTAGAAGTAGAGATAGCAGATGGTAAGATAGTTCCTGTAACTTCTTGTGTGACTGGGGTGTCAATAGACATTGATGGTACTAGTTTGCCTGTAGACTGTTTGTTGATGCCTATACCAGGGATTGATTTAGTGCTAGGCATGGATTGGCTAAGTCACCATAGAGCTAGTATCCAGTGTCACAAGAAACTGATTATTATTTCTTTGGCTGACGGGTCGCATGTCGTGGCCCGTGGGGATATATCTTCTTCTTCCTTTCCAATCATCTCGTATATGAAGGCTAGAAAATCTTTAGCCAAAGGGTGTGCGTCATTTTTAGCTTATGCCATTGATGTGAAGAAGGAAAAGAGGCCGGTTACCGATGTTCGTGTAGAGTCAGAATACCCAGAGGTTTTCCCAGATGATTTACCGGGAATGCCACCTATTCGGGACGTTGAGTATAAGATTGATCTGGTACTGGGAACTACACCGATCGCTAAAGCTCCGTATCGTTTAGCTCCTTCAGAGATCTGGGAGATGATGACTCAGATCCAGGAACTGCTAGACAAGGGATTTATCCGCCCGAGTTCTTCGCCGTGGGGTGCACCGGTATTGTTTGTAAAGAAGAAAGATGGGACTCTCCGTATGTGTATTGATTACAGGGATTTGAATAAAAGAACCATCAAGAATAAGTATCCATTGCCCAGAATTGATGATTTGTTTGACTAACTACAAGGGGCTTCGTACTTCTCAAAGATTGATCTGAGATCAGGGTATCACCAAGTCAGAGTAGCAGAGAAGGATATACCAAAGACTGCTTTCCGTACTCGATATGGTCATTACGAATTCTTAGTGATGCCATTTGGCTTGACGAATGCGCCTGCTGTATTTATGGATTTGATGAATCGCGTGTGTAGACCTTTCTTAGATAAATTTGTTATTGTGTTTATTGACGACATCTTGGTGTATTCGAAGACAGAAGATAAACATGATCAACACTTAAGGCATGTACTTGAAATTTTAAAGCAACACAAGTTATATGCCAAGTTTTCAAAATGTGAATTTTGGTTGCGTGAAGTTCAATTTCTAGGGCATGTAATTTGCCAAGAGAGTATCAAGGTAGATCCATTCAAGATTGAAGCTGTGATGAATTGGAGTGCTCCGAAAACACCAACAGAAATCAAAAGTTTTCTTGGATTGCCATGTTACTATCGCAGATTTATTAAGGATTTCTCTAAACTTGCTGGTCCATTGACCAAGTTGACTAGAAAAGATGTATCATTTCAGTGGGGTTCAGCTCAGGAGAGTGCTTTCCAGACTCTGAAACAGTTGTTGTGTCAAGCTCATGTTCTTTCATTACCAGAGGGTTTAGAAGATTTCGTTGTGTACTGCGATGTCTCTCATGCCGGGTTAGGTTGTGTTCTGATGCAAAGGGGTAAAGTAATTGCTTACGATTCGAGATAGTTAAAACCTAAAGAACGAAATTACCCGACTCATGATTTAGAGTTAGTTCCAGTGGTATTTGCTTTGAAACTGTGGAGACACTATTTGTATGGAACGAAATGTACGATCTGCACTGATCACAAAAGTCTTCAATATGTGTTTACTCAGAAAGAACTGAACATGAGACAACACCGTTGGTTAGAACTGATCAAAGATTATGATTGTGACATTCAGTATCATCCGGAAAAAGTCAATGTTGTTGCAGATGCACTCAGTCGAAAGGGATCTTCAGATACTGTGAAATTCATGTCATTAGAAATCAAGTCTGATTTGGTGGATCAACTTTTGGCTGCTCAGCTTGAAGCCTTGAAAGATGAGAATCTAAATGAGGAATTGATTATCAAACGGCAGCATGAATTAACTACCGACTCCCGTGGTTTGAGGGTTTATCATACACGCGTTTGGGTACCGAAGTTTGGTAACTTGAGGGAGTTAATTTTGAATGAGGCTCATAAGTCTAGATTGTCGATATATCCCATGGAAGTACGAAGATGTACCATGATTTGAAGACTCGTTATTGGTGGCCGACAATGAAAACAGATATTGCTAGATTTGTTGAGACATGTCATATTTGTGCCCAAGTTAAAGCTGAACATCAGAAACCGTACGGATCATTGAAACAGTTGGAAATACCTGAGTGGAAGTGGGATCATATTACGATGGATTTTGTAACTAAACTTCCACGAACTCAGAGAGGTCATGATATGATTTGGGTCATTGTTGACAGATTAACTAAAAGTGCACACTTCCTTGCTACTGCTGAAACTGCTTCTTTGAGTAAGTTGGCGCAACTGTATATTCATGAAATAGTATCTAGACATGGAGTACCGTTATCTATTGTTTCAGATCGGGATTCGAGATTCGTGTCTAACTTCTGGAATAGACTACAACAGGAATTGGGGTCCAGGGTAAATCTGAGTATAACTTATCATCCACAGACAGATGGTCAGTCAGAGAGAACCATTCAGACTTTAGAAGATATGCTTCGGGCATGTGTGTTAGAGTTTGGGGGTTCATGAACTTAGGTTGTTGAATGATAGACTTTGATCTTGTTTGAGGTTCATAACATGCTTAAAATGATTTCTGGAAACTTAGATTAACTTGCATGTTTAAAAATCAGATCAGAATTTAAGTTTTGAATCATTCGGAATTAGAGACTTGAATCAACCGGAATTGGGGAATTCCGCATAAAATACAATCGGAATACATGAATTCCGGATAATATACTCGGAATTGAGGTTAATTCCGCATGAAATCACTCGGAATTGATGAACTCGGTATATATTGTTTTCCGAATGCTAATAGCCCTAACACTTTATTCGGGATTGGATTGATCGGAATTAATAAATACTCGGAATTGGACAATTGCCCTTACTCGGAAATTGTATGATCGGAATTTATAATTATTCGGAATAGAACAACTACCTTTACTCGGAATTCTATTTTATCGAAATGTGCCTTTGCTCGGAATTGATCTTTAGTCGGAATAGGCATATGCTCGGAATTTAACTATGATTTCATCGGAATTAATGTTATTCGGAATTGCCCATTGCTCGGAATTGGATTTATTCGGAATTGGACAATTCACTAGGAATTGGACTTATTCGGAATTTCTTTAACATTCGAAATTGAGATTTATTCGGAATCAAGAAGGGAAACACAATGTTAACCGGAATTGATGGAATATCGGATAGAATGCCCTTGCTCATTCGGAATTGGGAAGACCATCCGGAATTATGACAATTCCGTATGATATATCCGGAATTTGGAATTTTTAGAATTTCATTGATAATTCAGATATGATATACTGATTTTCTATATATATCTATGATATATGTGATATTCATATGATGTATGAATAATTATGATATTTATTATGAATCAGTATTGTGAAATTGATACTGACTTGTGTTCACTTAATCTCAGGAACTGAGAAGACTCGGTGAATTAGTCAGCTGAGTGTGATCTTTCAGTGTAGACTGTGGTGAGTGGATTTATATCCTGAATGTACAGGATATAACATCTTGATATT